>CM053596.1:61187645-61273902 GCA_028646575.1 Pseudocheirus occidentalis
AACTGCTGAGTTTACTGTTGCTTAACCTATGCTGAATAAAACTATGTTGATTGTGATCATTACTTCTTTTTAGACATTCACTAATCAGCCCTTTAATATTATGTTCTAGAATTATGCCAAGAATTGAAGGCAACAGATATAAGCTTATAATATGCAAATTCCAGGTTTTTTCTTTTTTGAAAATCTATACAATAGAATCTCTCCAATTTTCCACAATCTCCACTCCTCCTCTATACTCACCTATTCAGTAAAGTTTAAGTACTTATAGTACAATAAGCAAACTGCTACACTAGGTGGTTGTTGTATTTGTTCTTCATCCCTAAAAAGGACCATGACATCAGGGAGATCATGACATGACTTGCAGTTGACTTTGATCTGAGTGAGGGTGGGCTGTACAAGGTCACTGGCCACAACGGCAGCCTCCCCCAAGGTTCCAGACCCTAATCCTATGTCATTCCCCTCTGGAGATGACACTGGGAGAGACCTTGTTAATTTACAGGAGCCCCCTCCTCATGGTCTTCTACTGAGGGAATTGAGACAGCTCTTAAGGGATCAGAAAAACCTCCTTTTGGAGCCAAAACCATCCTCTGTACCCCATCTCTTGGCTCCAAGCTCCCACATTACAACCCAGGATATTTCCCCTTCCATACCTACTCGTGCCCTGGGACCCACTATGTTTCCCAAGTCCCTTTGGCTCAGGAAGTCCTGGGATTTGTGAGTGTTCCTTTGAGTACTTCTGGGGTTAGAAATTTTTAAAAGGAAACGAAAATTTTGATGGAAGACCCAAATGGCCTCTCAGAGCAATTAGATCAATTCTTGGTTCCAAGTATTTATACTTAGAATGAACTGAAGTTCATTTTGAATGTTTTGTTCTCCCATGAAGAGAAGGGGGGTAATAAGAAAGGCTGCTGTGGTAGAGTGGGAGTGGAGACACCCACCCGTGGCCAGGGTGGTACCTGCAGACCAGAAATACCCCTCTTGACCCTAGGCGGGATCATAATGATGCAGCTCATAGAGTTCATATGTAAGACCTTAGAGAGTGTGTAGGAGTTAGAACTGCAGTTCCAAAGCCTCAAAAATATTAAAAAGGCTTTTGAGGTCGTCCAAGAGAAGGAAGAATCAGCAACAACCATTTTAGAAAGGCTAAAAGAGAATATGGGAAAATACTCAGGTTTAGATATGAATGATCCTGCCACAGAAACCATGCTAAAACTAAATTTTGTGACTAATGCATGGCCAGATATCAGTAGAAAAATTCAGAAAATAAATAGGTGGAACACCAGAACCCTAGAAAATTTATTAGAGAAGCCTACAAGGGTTTATGTGAGGAGAGATGAGGAAAAGCAGAGATAGAAGGCTAAACTTAATACTAGACTCATGGTCCAGACAGTCCAGAATGTTGTCCAGACTATGGACCACAAGAAAAGTCCTGAGGAATGGAAAAGGTCCCAGAGTAGGAGGGAAGTGGGGAACAAAGGAGAAGCACCCCAACAGTGGAAGGGGAAGGAAAAAGAGAGGAGTCTCCTTGTGTGTTGGGAGTGTGAAAAAAGAGGGTCATATGGCTAGAAACTGCCCACAACGGCAGATTAATCAGAAGATCTAGTCCCTGATACAGTCAGAAGACTAGGGGTGTCAGGGGTTCAAAAATATAGCCCACCCAGAGACCTTGATAAATTTAAGAGTGGGACCTAATGGGGAAGAAATGGTGTTTTCGATTGATACCAGAGCTGCCAGGTCATCCATAACTCATTTACCAAAAGGAATTAAATTATCCCAAGACCTCCTTAATATCTTGGGGGTAAAGGGTGAGAATGTTATTGTTCCCCTCTCTGAGTTCTTGAAAGTGGAGTATCAAGGGGCAATTGCCCTAATGCAATTGCTTCTGGTCCCAGAAGCAGGTATAAACCTATTAGGAAGAGATCTGATCACAAAATTGACTATTCAATTAATGACCAGATAATTCTGGTTAAAATGTTAAATTTGAGGGAAGAGGAGGAACGCCAAATTTGTTTTGGGGTATGGGTGGGCCCCTTTAATAGAAGAAGAGTTGGGGGTAGAGTCAAGATGGTAGAGTAAAAGCAGGAAAACTTTGTGAGCTCCCCCCATAACCACCTCAAATACCTATAACATATGACTCTAAACAAATTTTAGAGCTAAAAAACCCACAAAAAGATAGAGAAACAAATCTCCCACTGAAAGCAGCCCAGCACGTGGACAGGAAGGGCTCATTTGCAGTACACTGGGAGCCAAGACCCTCCCCACCAAGGTTTTAGCCCCAGGGCAGCCAGGACCAGCCGTAGCTAGAGCATTCCAGAGAGTGGATCACTGGCAGCTGTGGAGGTTTCCAGAATTATCAACCCATAAATGCCAAAGACAAAGTGAAAGGTCAGTGGAACTCAGCTGAATTTGGAACAGATGGAGGAGTGGGTTCAGCCCCTGCCCCCAGAGCCAGAAGTGGCAGAAACAGTAGCCATGCAGCCATCTCCACATGGCTGCTTCAGAGTTCCCAGCCTGCAGATTACAGGGGGACCAAAAGATCACTCAGAGGCTACGTGATCTTGCCTTAACCTGTCTGGATCAGGATCGTGGCTTGGGTGGCTGTTCTCAGATGCATGACCAGTGAGCCAAAGTTGGTGGGGGATGTAGAGATGGTGACCTCCTAATAGCTCCAGCAGCTGTGAAAACCTCAATGATTTGGGACAAAGCTCTCCCCTCTGGAAGCAGAGTTCTACTGTGGCTTAAAAGTCAAGTTAATTGACTGGCAACATGAGCAGGCAAAGAATGCAAAGCAAGCTCAGCAATCCAACTTTAGATTCCTTTTTTGGGGACAAAAAGGATCAAAAAATGGAACATCAGGAAGACAACACAGTCAGAACTCCCACACCAAAAGCTTCAAAGAAAAGTACGAACTGGTTAGATGCCATAGAGGAGTTTAAGAAGGATTTTGAAAAAAAATAAGAGGAATGGAGAAAAAATTGGCAACAGAAATGAGGATGCAAGAAAATCATGAAAAGAGTCAATAACCTGACTGAAGAAAATAACACCTAAAAAAATAGATTAACTCAAATGGCAAAAGAGGCCCCAAAAGCCAATGAGGAGAAGAATGCCTTGAAAAGCTAAATTTGCCAGATGGAAAAAGAATTTCAAAAGATCACCAAAGAAAATGATTCTTTCAGAATTAGAGTGGAGCAAATGGAAGCAAAGGACTTTATGAGAAATCAAGATACTATTAAATAGATCCAAACAAATGAAAAAATAGAAGGCAATGTGCAATACCACACTGGAAAAACCACTGACCTGGAAAATAGATCCAGCAGAGATAATTTAAAAATTATTGGACTACCTGAAAGGCATGATAAATAAAAAGAACCTAGAAATCATCCTTTAAGAAATTCTCAAGGAAAATTGCCCTGATATCTTAGAACCAGAGGGCAAAATAGAACTTGAAAGAATTCACTGATCACCTCTTGAAAAAGATCCCCAAAAGAAAACTCCTAGGAATGTTATAGCCAGGTTCTGGAGTTCCCAGATCAAGGAGAAAATATCACAAGCTGCCAAGAAGAAACAATCTGAATATTGCGGAAACACAATCAGGATAACACAGATATAGCAGATTCTACATTAAGGGATCAAAGGGTTTGGAATATGATATTCCAGAGGTCAAAGTAGCTAGGATTAAAACCAAGAATCACCTACCCAACAAAATGGAGTATAATGTTTCAGGGGAAAATATTGTCATTCAATGAGGTGGAGGACTTTCAAGCATTCTTGATGAAAAAACCAGAGTTGAATAGAAAGTTTGACATTCAAATACAAGAAGCATGAGAAGGTAAACATGGAAAAGAAATCATAAGGAACTTACCTCAAAAAATTGGACTATTTATATGCCTACATGGAAAAACGATAATTGTAATTTATGAAACCTTTCTCAGTATGAGGATAGTTGAAGGGAATATAAATGTAGGTAGAAAGGAGGTTAGTGAAGCTTCTGTTAAACTACTGAATTATCTGGGATCAGAGGGATTGAGAGTATCAAAAAGTAAGCTCCAATTTGTAGAAAAAGAGGTGAAATATTGAGGACATTTGATCAGTGAGGAAAAAAAAAAGGTTGGACCCAGAACAGGTTGCAGGAATTCTTGGGGCTCCCCTCCCAAGGACAAAAAGGGAGCTTCAAAGGTTCCTGGGATTGGTGGGGTATTGGAGGAATTGGATAGATTCTTATGCCACCCTGACTAAACCTATGTACAAGTATTTATTGGAAAAGGAACCTGACAAAATTAGGTGGGATTTGGAAGGTGAAGAGGGGTTTAAGAAACTGAAGCAGATCTTAGCTTCTCCTGTTCTTGCCCTTCCCTCCCTACAAAGACCTTTTCACTTATCTGTAAATGTGGATAAGGGGGTGGCTCTAGGAGTTTTAGCACAGAAAAGAGGAGGGCAAAGGAGACTAGTGGTTTTCCTTCCAAAGCTCCTGGACCCCAAGACCCAAGGAAGGCTAATATGTCTCCAGGCAGTAGCAGCTACAGCCACGTTGGTAGAAGAAAGCAAAAAGCTGACTCTGGGGGGAAATTTGGTTGTGGGGGTTCCACATCAAGTAAGGACCATCCTAAATCAGAGAGCAGGGTGGTGGCTTACGGATTCTAGGATCCTGAAATATGAGGCCATTTTACTAGAAAAGGATGATTTGGTCCTACCTCAAGATAATAATTTGAATCCTGCCTCCTTCCTGATATCTGGAAGTGAGGGCCACCTTGAGCTAGAACATCACTGTGTAGACTTCATAGATCTCCAAACCAGAGTTTGAGGAGATTTGCAGGAATCTCTTATTCCTGGAGGTATAAATCTATTCATTGATGGTTTCTCTAGAGTAATAGGGGGAAAAAGAAGGAATAGGTATGCCATAATTGATGGGGACCAAGAATCCTTGGTTGAAGTAGAATAACTGCCTAAGAATTGGTCAGTTCAAACTTGTGAGCTTTATGCCCTAAACCAGGCTCTAAAACTATTAAAAGGAATTGAGGGTAATATCTATATTGACTCGAAGTATACTTGGGGAATAGCACATGTGGTCAGAAAGATTTGGGAAGAAAGAGGGATGGTCAATAGCAAAGGGAAAGAGCTGGTACATACTACCCTGATCACCCGAATCTTAGAGAATATATTGTTACCTGAGGCTATAGCCATAGTACATGTAGGTGGCCATCAGGAAAGGCCTTTGAGGGTAGGGGTCATCACTTTGTGGATGAGGAGGCAAAGAGGGCGGGGTTAGCAGAATCCGAGTCAAGCCAGTTGTTGGTTTTAATCCCCTCCTTCCCTCTGAGTCTCCTTTCTCTCTCCCTTACCAAAACAGAAAAGCACAAGGCACTGGCTCTGGGAGCACAGGAGCAGAATGGAAGATGGCTCATCCTGGACAGAAGGGAGGTACTGAGGCAAGTATGAGGCAAGTCCTTCAATATCTACACTAAGGCAGTCATTGGGATGTCCAGAACCTGTGTGATGCCATCTTACTTCAGTATGTAACACCCAGACTCTGTACCTTAGCATGGCAGTTGGTGAGTGGGTGTGTTGTACGTGGAAGGACAAACAAGACAGCATTGTGCCGAGCTCTGACTGGAGGTTGGCCTCTGGGCCTTAGGCCTTTTCAGAGCATACAAGTGGACTTTATGGAACTACCCCCTGTAGGATACCTCAAATACTTGTTGGTCATAGTGGACCACTTGACTTCCTTTCTTTTACCCCATGCAACTGCCCTAGCTGATAGTAAAATTTTGCTAGAACAAATTATTCCAAAGTATGGGATGACGGAATGGATTGACTCAGATCAGGGAACTCATTTTTCTACATGGATTCTGCAGTCCCTAGTTCAGGCCTTGGATATTGCCTGGGAGCTTCATACTCCCTGGCACCCTCCCTCACTAGGCAAAGTAGAAAGGATGAAGCAGAAAATTTAAAAACAGCTCACTAGATTGGCTTTAGAAACTCAATTGCCCTGGACTAAATGTCTACCCTTGGCTCTCCTCAGAATTCAGACCAAGCCTTGAAGGAACATAGGACTCTTTCCTTACGAGCTCCTTTTTGGGCACCCCTACCCTGATAGAGGTGGAGGGAATTTGGACCCACTATTTGATCAGAGAGATAAGTTTAACCCCAATTTGGGAAGGTCCTTTTCAAATTCTGTTGGTCTCAGATACTGTGGTTCAGACAAAGGAGAGGGGCTGGACTCATACTTGTGTAAAGGGACCTGTTGAACCTCCTGTCACCTGGACCATTGAATCCACTGAGCCTGAGAATTTGAAACTGTGCCTTCAACGTGGTCCTGACCCAGATGTTTGAGATGCTGAGACCCTGGACTGCCTCCTGTGTGAGAACCTCAGTCACCTCAAAGCACACTGCCCCCTTCCCCTTCCTTTCTGTAATCACAATCCTTATTGTACACTGATGAGAGGAGGTGAAATCATATGAGCCTTTCTCCGTCTGTGTATTAGTCTTACTGTAGCTGTTCTCCATTTCCTTTTGAATAATTGCTTTCTCCCTCCTACCTGGAGTCGTTTTCACTGTACTAATCACACTACCCCTTACCCCTCTCCTTATAGTGTTCCCATACTGCCCACCTCAGTCCCTTGGTTACCTCAGGATAATAGTTTTAAGATTTTAATTCAAACCATAGCTAATGCCTTTAACCTCACTAACTGTTGAATTTGTGGGGGACCTCAGCAGTTAGAATCCTGGCCTCGGGTCCCCATTCCTCTTAGACCCAAGTTGCTTCTTAGTAACAGGTCCTCGGTCCACAATGGGACTGGGTTTTGGGATAAGTCAGAAGAACACGCCTGGCCCCTTACTGAGACTAGGACGGGGGAATATTGCTTCAGCCAGGATGATAAAGGGAAGGACTTAAGTTGGAGTCAATGCAAGTGGACTCTTAAAGGGAGAAGAGAAGTGATAACCTATAACTGCTCTGCTGTAAAGCAGCGCTGGAATTCCATGCATACCCAACTTAACACTGGTGTTTGGGTGAATTGAATTTTTCATTCTTGCCATACTCCCCTCCAGGTAACCACCAAAAGTAAATCTGAATCTCATATTCTAACCACTATATTTAAGTGTCAAGACCTTAGAATCAGGGAGTCATTATTATTCCCCATCGACATTGGGGATGGGATAATAATTCCCAGGGTGATAAAATCAATCCCAGAGTCTCTGGGACCTTTAAAAGCAAGGTTGAGTGGTGTCAGTGGAGAGCAGATTTTCAGCTATGGAGGTGCCAATATAACAAAACTGATACCTTTTGGGGAGGGCCTCTAGGATTTGAGGACCTATGCTATTACCCCATTGTCCATGGCAATATATCTGTAAGGTACCCTGATCAGCTCTAAAAGAATACTATTGGGTGTGTGGCCTCACCACCTATACACATCTTCCCCTGATTGGATTGAAAGTTGCTATATTGGATTAGTAAGACTCATTTTTTTCTTTCTCCCAGGACAGGAAGGTAAACACCTAGTAATAAAAATATATGATGACTTAGAAAGGAAAAAATGAACTATTGATGTTTCTATTGCTAGTACAGGGGATACAAATGGGTGGGGAGACATTTGGCCACCTGAAAGGAGTGAAGGAGTATGGACCTGCAACATGGGCACAGGATTGAAGCTGGAGCTACTGGACCCCAGTTTATATGCTAAATTGAATCATTAGACTCCAAGCAGTAGCTGAGATCATTGCTAACCAAACCACTCAAACTACTACAGACTTACTATACAAATTTGCAGACCAAAGTCAAGAGGCTATTTTACAACATAGGCTGGTATTAGATTACCTCCTGGCAGGGGAGGGTCTGTGGTAAACTTGACCTATCTACTTGTTGCATGAAGATAAATGATGTGGGACAAACTGTTAGAGATATTAACCGAGAAATTAGAAAACTTGCCCATGTTCCAGTATAAACTTGGTCCTTTCCACTTAATCCACCGTGGTGGTCCTGATTCAAAGGAACCTGGTGGAAGCAAGCATTATGGTTCTTGCTAATAGCAGCAAGAGGAATTCTTTTGTTCCCTGTATGCCTCTCTTGTATAATGCAATTAATTACAAATACCATACAGAAGACCTTCCCCAAAATGATTAGATTTGAGGGTTCCACCAATGGATCTGTCTACCTAATGATTTTAAAAGGACAAAAATGAGAATTGGTTGATCAAAAAGAAGAAAGGTTAGGTCCTGATGGAAGGATAGAAGAAACTGATAGGAGAGCTGAAGAAACTTATCAATCTTGGTGTGAGAAATTTTCAAGTATCAAAGAAAGACGAGGGACTGAGTAGGACAAGTAAAAATATTCTAATAAAGTAAAGGAGACAGTCACCAAACTTGAGCTAGGCCTTAGTCGTGATAGGTCCAAATTTTATTTTTCTATGTGTTTGCCAGGTGCCTATCTTTGGTAAACAAGAAAAGCAACAAGTGATGTATAAATTGCCTACTTTTTGCAATAAATATATGTCTTCCAGGTGTTTCTGTAAATTGCTTTTTGGTAAACAAGGAAAAAAAATGCAATCTGTGATAAGCTTACTTCTGATAATTTTGTATTGGGTAAAAGGACTGTAAGGACACACCTTCCCACTAATGGGAATGAAGGTCCAGTTACTGGGGAGGGGATTTGGTTTTTTTTTTTGGTGGTCCTAGAATTGTTTGTGCAAGGGTATAAAACTGCTTTTTTGATTTTGTACTTTGCCTCCCTACACTGGTATATGTTCTGGGTAGGTGACGCCCAACTCTCGTCAGACTTGTATAGAAATAAATAGCTTCTGTTTCTACCTGGAAAAACCTCTGTGTTTTATTCGGGTAAGGGTCTTTGGGATCTTTATCCCACACAGTGTTTTCTTATTATCTCCTCACTTATTGTGGGTTCTGATTCCCTAATAGCGATTTTCCCCTTGCCCCTTCCAGTCCAGAGATCATTATTCTTGGCAGAGAAAATGGAAGTAAAGTAAGACTTTACAACTCTGCCTTCTCTGCATTGTTTCTTGTCATCATTCCATCTACCCTCAAGCAGAGAATTCCTCTTTGATTCCTCCTTGGAGCTTCCTTCCAGTGTGACCCTGGGCAACAGTAGTAATGATCATGATAACTAGCATTTATATAACACTTAAAGGTTTGCAAAGCACATACATTATCTCATTTGATTTTCACAACAATGCTGTGATGCATATGCTATTGATATACATTTTACTAATGAGTAAAATGAGTCTGGCAAAGGTTAAATTACTTGCCCTGGTTCACATAGCTAGTGAATGTCTGAGGTAAGATTTGAACTCAGGTCTTCCTGAAAAAAGAAGTGACTACCTCCCTAGCCTCAGTGTCCCCATATGTAAAAATGAAATGGCTGGAGTTGGATGGTTTTGCAGTCCCTTCCAGTTCTCATATTTTATGATTCCATCAGGATAACAACCGGGACAAAAAGAGGACACATTAGGCACATGAAGGACCCTGAGCTACTTGGAGACTCTTGCGTGCTAAGACTAACTGATCTTAGACTGGACTCAAGTTCCATATTAGTAGTTGGATTAAATAATATTTAAGGCCCCTTCTAGGTCTGACCTTTTATGATGCAATGAAGAGTCTACTGGGTTCATAGACGGATTGTAATTAGAGGACCCTGGTGTGAGAAGACCCCAACCCTTGGGTTCTAGAGCTAAGTGACCTTGGGGAGGGCAGGGGGAAGGAGGGAAGATCCTAGTATCTTTGGGACTTCAAATTCCTCCTATATCTCTCCCCACTCTTGTGATGCGAAGAGGGTGCCTATCTGTTTATACATATAGCACTGATCTTTAGAATCAAAGGACCTAAGGTTGAATCCAGGCCCTCCATACCACTACATGACTCTGTTTCCCCATCTATAAAATAAGCGAGTAGAGGGGTAGTTGGACCAAGTTACCTCTAAGGTCCCTCATAGCTCTAAACTCTAAATGTTCAATCCTGTGATCCTGGGCCCTGGGGTGGGGGTGGGGGCGGGGAACTGTGGGACTCTCTCTAGGACTATTGGCTGGCCTGGCCACAAGATACTGATATCAGTACTTCAAGGGTGTATTATCTCATCAGGGTGGCTATTCCCTCTACATCTTTGTAGAGTTGTTATGAGCATAGTTTTTGTTTTTGATTAAAAACCTCACTGCCCTGCAGCCAAACACAGGATAAGCCTTTGCTGACTTGGCTAAGCCAGCACTGGACCACTGATCCATCCATCCCAAGACTTTCCAGCTTGTTGATTATACCTCAATCTTTTTACCTGGGGGGCAAGATGGAGTTCAGGATCTCTTCAGCCTGCTTGGTGGGATCTGGGGTAGCAGAAGTAGAAGGGGTGGCTTTGGTTTTGGGTGGCTGTGGGACTGGCCCTGTAGCCAATGGTTGCTGGGAGCTGACTTTCAGGGGACGGGCCTGGAAAGGAGGTGACAGAAAAGCTCAGTGATGTAGACCTCAGAACTGGCCTGTATTTACTGTATTTTTTCATTCTTCCCACCTTATTTCTCCCTTTCTACCCTCCCATCTTTTTCTGCTCTCTTCTCGTGATATCCCTCTTCTTCTCATTCCTTCTCCCATGCATCTACCCTCACCTTTTCCTTCCTTCCTCTTCCTCTTTCCTCACCCTACCATCATCCTTTTCCCTTCTACTATATCCACTTCTGTGATCCCTCCTTTTGCCCACTTTTCTCCCACCTTCCTACTTCCTCCCCACTTTTTAATTCTTCCTCTACCTTCCTAACTTCCACATCTTCCCTCTCACATTCTCTTCCTTCCTCTTTGCTCCTCTCCCCTATAATCTCATTACTCCCTTTGCTTCTCTTTTTTCCTCTCCATCTTCTTCCCTCCCCTCCCTCTTGCTATTTCCTCCTCCCAACCACATCTTCTTTTCTCCTTCCCATTCCTCTTCATGCTTCTCCCGTCCTTTCCCTCCTCCTGTTTTCCACTTCCCACTTTCACCCCCTCCTCACTCCTCCCACTCCCTCTTCCATCTTCCTCTTTCTTTACCTCTCCCCTTCCACATTCTCTTCACCTCTCCTCCTTCCCTCTCTCCCTGCAGTCCCTATTTCTGGGTCCTGGGTTCTACCTTGGGGCTCCGCTTCTCTGTGTTCCGGCTCACTAGCACCGGGGTGTCATACTTGAGCAGAGAGTCAACTGGAGGAATCATGGTGGCTGCTGCAGCAGAGGCTTCGCAGCCTTGTTTACTGTCACCATGGAAACCGAGGCCCCACCCCCTGTCCCTACCACTCGTGCCCCAGCTGCCTGCAACTAGTGGTGGAGGCGAAACTAGCAGTAGGGGCGGGGCTTGTGGTGGGAGTGACGGTACGAGAGCCGTGGGATTGGCCGTCACCCCACCAGCTCCAAGTTCTTTTCTTAGCACAGGTGTGATGAAAAGAATCCTGGACCAGGCACCCACCCAGGAGCAACCAGATGGAACTTCATTTCTGGAATTTAGCTAGTTGTGTGGCCTTGGGCAAGACACCCCCTATTAATGGGGTACACAGGATGCTTCTGAGAAAAGTGCCTTGTAGAGCTTAAAGCGCTATAGAAGTGAGAGTTCTTAATCACCGCAGTCTCCTTTATATTATTAGGCAGGTGTTCTTAACCCTGGCTCTGTGAACTTGTTGAATATTTTGATAACTGCATTTCAGTATAATTGCTTTTCTTTATAATCCTGCGTGATTTATTTCAGACAGCTGGTGGTGCAGTGCATAGAGTTTTGGGCCTGGAGTCAGAAAGATCTGAGTTCAAATCCTACCTCAGACACTAGCTGTGTGACCTTTGACAAGTCATGTAACTTCTGTCTGCCTCAGTTTCCTCATCTGTCAAATAGGGATACTAATTACATCCCAGGGCTGTGGTGAGGATCAAATGAGGTCCATGTAAAACAAATTTGCAAACCTTAAAGTGCTGTATAAATGCTAGCTATTATTATTTTAAAACACACTTTACTTAGACTGTTAAAGGTGTCTTTCACACACACACACACACACACACACACACACAGAGGTTAAGAACCTCTGTATCTTCTCCCATCCTGATGGAAGCCAAGGTATGAGCTACAGTGGACAGAGACCTGGGTCTGAAACTTCCCTAAGGCACTTGCTGTGCCACTCTGGACAAGACAATTCTTATTCATTCACAAATGAGAACTGTTTTTTTTTTCTGTTGTTATTTTGGAGTTTTATTTGTTGGATGTGAAATTTCATTTATAGAGAATTCCTGGTGGTGAAACTCCTTCCAGTGGTTCAGATAGGCAACCCTTCTATAACTTCTGCAGACTCAGAGAGAACTGCCTGGGGCACTGAGAAGCTTAATGACTGGCCCATCATTCTACAACTGCTAAGCATCAGATTCCATCTTTTAAACTCCATGGCTGGTCCTTTATTACACCAGGCTGCTTCTCCCATTATTATTACCAGGATTCTTGATCTTTCTGCAGCGCTAAGCCCAGGACTCAGCACACAATCAGTGCTTAATAAGTGCTCGTACAGTGAAGGAATGAATCTGGTGCTATGCCTCACTCACAGGACCTTGTGCTATTCATCCATGCCTTCCATTTGGAGCCTGAACTCCTCCTGAATCCTGTTTCTCTTTTACAACTCACAGAAGTGCTGTGAGTGTCATTTGTGTTGCAGCCAAAGTTCCTGTGGAGAGATGCTAGGGTGGATTGTGACAAGTGAAGACAAAAATCCCTCCAGGGAAGAAGCAGTCACAGCTTGCTTCTTGGATCTAGACGGAATATAATTTAAACCAAGGATGATTAATAAGAAAACAATTGTAGTCCCCTGGAAAGACTAAAAATGTTTGAAAGACATTGGGGGAGGGGTGGGGGAGGTCCTAGGTGGCACAGTGAACAGAGCCCAGGCCCTGGAGTCAGGAGGACCTGAGTTCAAATCCAGCCCTGACACAACACTATCTGTGTGACCTTGGGCAAGTCACTTAACCCCAACTGCCCCACCTTCTCTCCTCTAAAAAGCAGCCAAAAAAAAAAAAAAAAAAGACAAAGGAACTGGAGTTCAGAAGACACCTGAGCTTGGATTCTGCCTCTGCTCCTTGTGGTGCATGGCCTCAATCACTCAGCCTCTCTGGGTATTGGTCTTCTTATCTGTAAAAATAACATAACATAACATTACATAACATAAACTTGTCCCTAAAACTCCTTCTTCTCCTTTTCTTCTTCCTCCTTTCTAGCCCTCCTTCCTCTTTTGCTTCTTCCCTCCTTCTTTCCTCCCTTTCTCTCCCTTCCTGTTTTCTTTCCTTCCTAGTACTTATTAAACACCTACTACTAAACCAGGTCCTGTGCTAGCACCGAGTTAAAGAAAAAAAAGTCTCTGCTCCCCACGAGTTTGCATTCTATTGGGGGAAAAGTTCTACAAAGTACGATGCTGCTCACTACTCCCATCTCTTCATCCTCCACTCCAGCAGTAACAAGCTAACTGACAACGATACCGTCTGGTACAAGGGCGACAGCAAGGGACTTTGAACAAGAGCACCTGGGTTCCAATCCTAACTCCTCCACTCCGAGTTGCATGACTACAAGCGGCTAGACGGCTCAGCGGGCTGGACCCAGAATCAGGGGAAGACCCGAGTTCAAAACCGGACCCAGACACTTACTGGCTGGTTGAACCTGAACAATTCACTTCACCTTTGCCTGCCTCCGTTTACTCATCTGGAAAACGCGGGCAGTAACAGCGGCTACCTGGCAGGGCTGTAGTGAGGATTCTGGGAGGGCCGGGGGAAAGGCTGAGTGGGCGTGGTGAGGGAGAGGATATGGGGGCGGGGCAAGGCCAACGTAACTTTTTTTAAAAGATTTTTTGTTTTTAGGATAAGAACTTCTCATGCCTGTGTTCACCTGTAAGCCTGTCACGGAGGCTCCCCAAGACTTCTCTCGCCTCTTCCGAAAGTCGCGCTATTTTCAGCTGCGCCCGTCAGGGGGCGCGAACACAACGTGACCCAAAGTCCGCCAGGGGCACGACTTCCGTTTGGCCCCCGGAAGAAGAATCGAAGCTGCCCCGGAAACGGAAGCGGGGAGTACGCTCTGTGGCCGTCGCTGAGGAGCCGACTGTCCCGGGCCCGGAGGATGAAGGAGGCGAAGCCCGAGCGGGAGCGGAGGCAGCGGCGGCGGCGCCGGCGGCGGCGGGAGGATGAGGACGAGCCGGGGCAAGCGGCGGGGGACGAGGTGCTGGTGCCGGATCTGTCACTGGTGAAGCAGGAGCGGCGCAGCCCGACCCCCGCGTCCCGCTCACACCGGCCACGGTCCCGGGCCCGGCGCGGCTCCTCGGGCAGTCCGAGCCCGGCGCGGGAGGAGGAGGCGCTGCTGCCGCCCCCGGCCTCGCCCCCGGCCCCGCGAGCCCGTAGCGCTCGTGCCTCCGGCGAGCGCGCCGGCAGCTGCAGCAGGTACGAGCCCACGTCCCGCTCACCTTCAGGCTCCGGGACACCTCGCCCGTGCTCCCTCAGCGGGTCGCGGTTGTGGTGGTTGTCCCTTCTCTCTCGGTTGGCTCTGCTGGGTCCACTCCCCTTAAGCTTTGGGAGCTTCCTCCCCTCTCTATCTGGTGGCCCCCACACTCTTGTCCAGACTCTGCTTGATGACGCCTCCAAGGCACCTCTGCCTCAAATCAATCCCTTCTCTTTCCCCTGTCTAGCCCCAAACAAGGCCTGTTTCTTCTAGGAAGTTTTTTCTTACCCTCTTTCTCAACTCTCCTCAAACTTTTTGCTTCTTTATAGGACCTTTCCTGTACCTTTACTTCCTATTTGGTCTGTCTTGTTGCTATTCGTGGGCAGGCTTATTCTCTTTGGAGAGTTAGCTTTGGTGTAGAAAGAGCCCTGGCCAGTGAGATCTGGGTGCTAATTCTGCCCTTGCCGCTTACTAGCCTTCTGACGTTGGTGATTTCTTTTTCTGGCTCCCAGTTTTCTCATTTGCAAAATAAAAATAGGAGTGCTTGCATTAATTATGTTTTTGTTGTTTACTTTGGAGGCTTTGTGACCCCATTTGAGATTCTCTTGGCAGAGATCCGGGAGTGGTTTGCCATTTCCTTTTCCAGCTCATTTTACAGATGAGGACAGAGTTAATGACTTGCTCAGGGTCACACAGCTACTAAGTGTCTGAGGCTAGATTTGAACTCAGGAA
Organism: Pseudocheirus occidentalis; assembly: GCA_028646575.1. Taxonomy (NCBI): domain Eukaryota; kingdom Metazoa; phylum Chordata; class Mammalia; order Diprotodontia; family Pseudocheiridae; genus Pseudocheirus; species Pseudocheirus occidentalis. Next base: position 61,202,782 of record CM053596.1, read on the forward strand.
GATGAGTCGTCTTGACTCCAAGCCTGCCATTCTATCCACTTTGACTTTTAGCTGCTATATTATGTTAAAGAGTTATTTTGTGGGTGAATTGAGATAATGTATTTGAAGGCTTTGTAAACCTAAAGGGCTGTCTAGATATGAGTGATTACTTTTATCACTATTTGCTGCCCCCCCCTTTTTTTTTTTTTTTGCTTTCAGGAAGAGGAGGGCAGGGCAGTTGGGGTTAAGTGACTTGGCCAAGGTCACAGGGCTAGTTAAGTGTCTGAAACCAGATTTGAACTCTGGTCCTCCTGACTCCAGGGCCAGTTCTCTATTCACTGTGCCACCTAGCTGCCCCCTGCTATTATTTTTTGTCTCAGAATATAGAATTAGGTGGTTGGATTTAATTCATTTTGTAGGATTGTTGTGAGGATAGGAATTTGTAAACTGTATGGTATAACTGCAATCTGTTCTTACTGTTCTCACCTCTACCCCAATGCCTACAAACAAGATTTTATACCACTTAAAAGATCTATATTTCTTTTCATCTTTACAGCCCTTTCACTATTACTCTACTTCCTTCCCTCCCAATATTTTGTTCATATGTTAAGATTCTGGGGTTTCCTTGGTATGTGTATGTCTTCATATGCATACTTCAATACAAGTCGAAACATTCCTCCACAGTTTAATAGATGGTTTTTATGAATTGTTGTGGTCAGTCTCTTGGCCAGCCTTCTGGTAATGAGCCTCTTCAAATTTATCTAGACTGGTCTTGAAGCAACAGACAACAGTCTTATCACTAATGCTGAACTTGAAGCCTTTCCAACGTATTCACTTCAAGCATAGCCTTCAAAAACTTGGGGTCACATTCACCTCTGGAGGAAGAAGCCTTGGAGATTTCAGTAAAGCAGAATAATGAGGCCGGGGGGATAGGGTGAAGTAAAGGTTACCAGTAAAATCTTCCTTGAATTGAGATTTAGTTAAAGTTGGAAGGGACCATTCATTTTTCAGTTAAGTAAAGATGAGGCCATAAAGAAGTAAGACCCAGAGTATGAAGGAATTGGGTTGATGGTGATCAGGGAGGGTCTTAATAGAAGAGGTGCCATCCGAGTTGGACCCTGAATTGAAGGAAAGAGAGGAAGTTGGGGGCAGGGTCTAGTCCAGGTATTTAATCTAACTGAATTTTATAGATGGGAAAATTCAGGTCTAGCAAGTTTAAGGACTTGCTAATTTTGAAGTCTTCTGCACCATGGAATCACAATGTTTCATATTTCATAGCCCTATGTGATTGCTGTCTTGCCTCTGTCCCCCCATTCCACCTCCCTTTTTTTGGAGAAGCAGTATAATATAGTGGGGAAAGCACTAAATTTGGAATAAGAATATCTCTGTTCAGAGTCCTGGCCTCCAGCATTCTGTGGCTTTTATTAGCTATGTGAGCATCGTCTAAGCCTTTTTTGATCCATAGTTTTATCTGCCATTTAAGGATAATCATACTGTTTGGTTCATGGGGTTGTCACAAAAAGATGCATCATTTTGTAAAATGTAAGCTGCTGTATAAATATGAATTATTATTACCCATGATCATACATTAAGTGACAGATCTAAGAAAATAGTTTAGATCTTCTAATCTGAAGACATTTTTTGCTTCAGTGTGTAGTCCTTTTTTCCCTTATGTCCATATACCAAAGCTTACAAAGTTTTAGTCTTCACCAAGCCTATTATAACTTAGGGAGAAGATGTTAAAAACTTTTTTTTTTTTTCGGGTGAGGGAAATTGGGGTTGAGATTCAAAGCTTAGCTACCAATTCCTCTGTGTGCTGTGTTTCCTAAAGATCACCAACCAAAAGGAAAAACAAGTCCTTTGGGAGAAGAAGCAGATCTCCTCGGAGTAAGAGAAGCCGTAGCCCTCACCATCCTGTAGTCAAGGTGAAGCAGGTAATTGTAACTGACATGACTCATTCCCAAGTTCTAATCAAAGAATTTCTTCTTCATAGTGTCAGAATGTGCACTTTCCTCTTCAGTTGGGAAGTGAGCCCCAAAGTTACTTTTATCAAGAGAGAGGGACAGGGTATAGACTAGTTTTCATTAAAAGAACTAGTTGCTTGAAGAGCTATGGAACATACATGTATATACTGTCATCTTTAAGGTTTCAAACAAGAGTTGGGAAGCCCTGGCCACTGCTTGTATTTTGTGGCAAGTATTCCATGATGTACTATTGGTTCTACCACTTGGAGAATAAATTATCTTTGGGCAGCTGGTTGTAGCTTTCCCAGAGTGGAGCCATTGTCTATATGCTGTAGTTCTATGTCATCTAATTCTTAAATGTGTAACTCTTTAATACCTCTTCTTTCTTTTTATTTTTTATTTTTTATTTTTTTTTGCTTTTTGGAGGGGGGAAGGCAGGGCAGTTGGGGTTAAGTGACTTGCCCAGAGTCACATTAGTAAGTGTTAAGTGTCTGAGACTGGATTTGAATTCAGGTCCTATTTGAATAGGCTGGTGCTCTATTCACTGTGCCACCTAGCTGCCCCATCTCTCATTTCTTTAACAGCATGTTACTATTAGTCTTTGAGAATTTCAAAATGTAACTTTAAAAATAACGTATCACTCAAAGTAATTATCTTGAAATTTCTTATCTTCCTTCCTCAGATTACTTCCCCAAAAGCTGGTTACTGTGAATGAATCTCAAAAATATATGTGAGAAAGAACAGTATGGCCTAAATTTAACATTCCTACCACATAATTTTATCACATACATTGATCATTTTTTTGGTTTATCCCAAATAGAAATACAGGCAGCCTCTGTTTTATATGTACCTATACTTAACCTCCTGCATGCTCCTTACCCCACAATGGAAGCCAGTTGTGAAAAAAATATGGTGCCTTAATATAATCTGTGTGTTCAGAAGTAGAAAAAGACAGCTATGAGAAAGGACCAAATTAAGGAGCTGACTCCAAGGATTGACCATGAAGGCCAGTGTTGACTACTTCTGCCCCAAATTACATTGTTCTTGTTGACTGGAAAATTTTTTCTTTGTTGTGAGTAATTTTACTAGTTAAAGATTTACTTCAATTAGAAGTTATATAGTTATGTTCTTTCTTGCGCTGTCCCCACATAACTCTTTGTTCAAACTTGAAGGCACTTGGAAGAAGGATGCTAGGAGGTGGGACAATGCTTAAAGCAAAGATTGCCTATTTTAAATTTTCCCTGTGACCAGTCCTTCCATAAGAAAGTGGAAACAAATGCTTTCTCTTTTAGTTCTTCCCTCTTAACTCCTTATTTCTCAAGACTATGTATTTGTAACATTTTTTTCCTTTGGAAAGATGTTCTGGGTTTCAAATAATGAACTTGCAAATGAGCTTTGGAAAGTAACCTTATTAATTAGGAACTGTCTACATTTGAATGGTTCCTTGAATTTCAGGAACGGGAAAGTGAAAACCGGCCCAGGAGAGGAAGAGATGAAAGGCAACACAGGGAACAGTCAGAACAAGAACACAAGCGGGAGAAAAATGGTGACCGGGACAGACACCATAGCCATTCTAACCAGAGGAAGACCACAAGTGAGAGGCCTAGTGGTGGGCGGAATCGAGATGCCCAGAACCTGCAGGAACAGGAAGCAGAAAGAGAGTTCTATAATTCTCGGCGACGGGAGCATCGCCAGAAGAAAGATGTGGGTGGCAGCAGTGATGAGAATCAGGAGATTGTTTTGCCATCTGCTGGTGGCCACAGTAAAGGAAAAGACCCACCAAATAAAGAGAAACCCAGCTTTGAACTGTCAGGGGCACTCCTTGAGGATACCAACATGTTCCGGGGTGTGGTGATAAAGTATAGTGAGCCTCCAGAAGCACGGATCCCAAAGAAACGCTGGCGCCTTTACCCCTTTAAGAATGATGAGGTGCTCCCTGTCATGTACATCCACAGACAAAGCGCTTATCTTCTGGGCCGACACCGAAGAATTGCAGATATTCCTATTGACCACCCTTCCTGTTCAAAGCAGCATGCAGTATTTCAGTATCGGTAAGGCTTAGTAAAACTTCAACTTTTAAAGTAGTTTCTTTTAAAGTAATCGGTGAGTCAGGGCTTCTGTGTAACTGTTTTGCAGTCACACTCGTAAAACAAAACTGGCCCATGTTTCTTTACTATTTGACAGTTTACAAAGTGATTTTTTTCTACAACCATCTGAGGGAGGGTAGAGCAAGTATTGTTATTTATCCTCATTTTCAGATTAGGAAACTGACAAGTCTCTGAAAAATGACTTCCCCATAGTCAGTGCCAGAATTAGGACTTTTTAAACCCAGGTTTTTGAACTTCCAAGTCCAGTGTTCTTATTCTTTCACTACATCACACAGCCTTTTCAAGCTTTTGACTTAAATAAAATGTATATAAATAACCTGAATACCTCCATTTGCGGGACTGAAACCTTTTTTGGGGGTGATCAGACCCCATGTGTCTAATATTGACTTCGTGGGTTTCATTGAACTAAATGGAGCCAGGTTATCTGTAGGTCTCCATAGGTGAAAGAAAAATCACACAAGATATTTCTTTAGTTTTCTTCATATACTAGCCATGTAATGAGACCCTTTATTCTGAACAGGACTAATGAATGGGTTTATTTTTGATTTTTTGATTTATACTTTTTTACCCCTTATCTTTGTGGTCTATAAGAGAGTTCATCAGTGGGCATTATTCCCCCTTCCTACAACTTAGGTGTATAAGCAACTTCCTCTACCCATATACCTACTCAAGTTCCTTTATTTGGAGGAATTTTAACTTGAACTAGTAATAGCATTGTTTATGACATCTAGTCTACTTAGGAGAAGAAGGAAAAGAAAGCTGTACATTAGTAAGCCTGGTTTATATGTCCAGTGCTTTTGCATGAGCTAATTTAAAAGTTGTTTTCTTCTTTTGCCAGGCTCGTAGAATACACCCGTGCTGATGGAACAGTTGGCCGAAGAGTAAGACCATATATTATCGACCTTGGCTCAGGCAATGGGACTTTCTTGAATAACCAGCGCATTGAGCCCCAGCGTTACTATGAACTAAAGGAGAAGGATGTGCTCAAATTTGGCTTCAGTAGCAGAGAATATGTATTGCTTCATGAGTCTTCAGATACTTCTGAGGTGGATAGAAAAGAAAATGAAGATGAGGAAGAGGAAGAGATCTCTGACAGCTAGCAAATTCAGAAGAAGCTCCTGTAGCTGCTAAGAGAATTTTTCCTTTGTGGAAGGCCTGGACTTGGAATTTAAAGAGCAGAGCAGCACTCCCTGGTGCCTCTTATTGCCTTAAGTCTTTCTTCTGTTGCTGATCAACTTATGTTAAAATTTAAGAAATTCAATAATTTGCGCTTTTGGTTGAACTTATTTATGTGATCTGTTAGCCACATAAGTGTGAACATTTGCTCTCAGAATAATTTCACCAATAACAGTCGTCCATTGTGTATAGTAGAAGCATGATGGCGTGGCATGAGTTGGTGCTCTGGAAACTATTGCCTGGTAACTGTAGACCCTTGGTTAAAAAGAGAAACATAGCATGTTCTCTTTGTGCAGCTATTTGCTTTGTACAGTGATTTTACTAAAAAATATGGACCAGCGGTTTTTCACGTTTTATTTTTTGTAAATATCTACACAGAAAATTTGGCCCGAGTTTTGATTGTCAGCAAAACAGACCCACATTATATACACTGAAGCTTCAATCCAGTTAACCTCAAATCATAGAAATTTATTCCATTATTTAGGTCTTTGGGGATGAGAATTTCGCCACACATATGACCTTATTGGCTGCTTATATGCAGACAAATATTGGATCTTGAAATACGTGACAGGGCAGTAAAATCATGGCTGTTGTGGGGAAGAGATTAAAATGGGTCATGGATCTGTTTCTTACATAAGAGGATTCTATATTTCCCAAAGTAGCTTGAGTCTGTCATTAATTTCATTTTTCTTGTCTTTTTAACTGCTTTGCATTTATTATAATATCATTTTTTCCTACTAATTCCTAGTGTCACTTGTGTGGGAGGATTACCTTAGATATTGGAGCAGTCTGTTCTTTTTAACTGGATTTGTGTGTGCTAGAAAGAATTTTTTGTTCTACTTATTGTATTTTTTAATATCCTGAAAGGCCATGTCTGTTGTCTTTTTCCCCCCTCATAAGCAGGGAGGAGCTAAGGCAAGGGAAACACCTGTTTACTAATCTTCCCCCAGTCAAATATGTGTGCATTGAATTTTGTCTGTGTACATATGTTGTATATATAAACTGAATGTGTGTGGGTGTGTGTGTGTGGGTGGTGGCTAGAGGTGTGTACTACATGGATCTGAGTGGGGTTTTTTTGTAATGTAAATGGAATACTACATTATGAGTAAAGGCATAGATCACCCTATTATTTGAATAGCAGGATCTCATTTATATATAGTTTGGGATCACACAATAAAAGAATTTGTAAATGTAGCCCTACTCAGCCCCAAAGTGTAATACTTTTCTAGTACAAAGGTTTTTTGATATTTTTTGTTTTTTAAAAGGTTTAAATTTTTTTTTTCAATTGAAGTGGAAATAAATGGTAATTGAGAGGAGAAATAGGTGGGAACACCACTGACAACCTGAACTAAATTCCAGATCATTAATCCATATAAATGACTGTTGAGCGTTTTGATGCATCAGTGCTGTGTAAGTTGGCAGTGAAATGTTTATCCTTACCAGTGAGTGTAAAGAGGCTTTTGTGTATGCTATGTATAGTTGGCTCTGTATAAACCAAGGCCTGATTATTCAGTCCATGGATTATCTGTGCCCTTCCTCTCTTCCCCTCCCATAGGGCTTTGCTATTTCAGTCTACACAAACACCACTACCAGAGTGCTGGCTAGGGAAAGAAGAAGAGAAATGGAAAGTCATTCAGTTTTGCTATTAATTAGTTCTTAGGTTGAAATATGAGACTTTGAAATTATCTCTGCATGTTCCCTGCTTTTCTCCCAGTGTATCTTGTTATGGATGATATTCAGACAGCTGATTGATGTTGACCACCACACCTGGTGACATGGAATGGCGTTTAGTGTTCATTGTTCAGTTTGGGAGACAAAAAGCCTTGGAAAACACCTGATATTTTGTGAACATTTAATTTCAAAATTAAAGGGGGCAACAACTTAGCAATTTGCAGTTTGTTCCCCTAGGTCTTTGTATCCAATGACTTTGCCAGCTACTACATGTTTAATGTCCACTATCCAATGTGTGGATGTATAGAACCCAATTTTGTGTTTTAAAATTTTCTTTGAAACAGACTGAGTTTTCCCTTAGCTGCTCACTCTGGTGCCTCTCTGATCACTTGTGTTGCTACACTGATTCGCCAGTGGGTTTTGAGATTACTCGACACTGCAAAGCAGCTCCAAGTTTTACTTCTAGCCTGCACCCTGGTGGACATATCAATAGAGCATGGAGAAAACACCAACTTTCCTACATGCTGACAACACAGACAGATGTTTTTGTACTATATACTTCTTGACAAATGAGTAATGGTTCCTGGATTTGATGTTTCTGATGGAAGATTTCTTATAAAGGATGGAAACAGTGGGCCTTGGAGCAAGGCCAGCGGAGATGCAGTTCTCTAGCTCCAAAGCCAGGTATCACCAGCAAATTTCTAAACTGGAATAGTGACAAATCTTGTGCAATAGTTCTTATACATTCTGAGAAACGTGTTTAGTTGGACCATTTGGTTTCTTCTTTTGCTGTCTATTGTCAAACTTAACTAGTTTGTTTGCAGTACCTTTTCTACTCCAAGGAAGAATGACTTGTCTAAACCAAAGCAAAGCAAAATCAAAATGCTTTTGAACTCTGGTCACTTGCATCCCCTTATTGAATTCTGCAGTCAGTCTGAAGTTCTCTTGGGTTCTGTGTGAATACCATTTCCTCAAAACTTCCCGTTAAGTGTTTTCTTCAGTCATACCATACCCACCTCCTTATCTTATAGACAAGCAGCATCTTAGTAATTGCAATTTGTGAAACAACCTTTATCCCGACTTAGTAATAAATAAAAACAATTAATAGCTTGTGTCTACTGTAAAGAATAGTTTGATCTGGGTTGGATTTTTTTTAATGGAATTTTTATTAATGTATTTACATCAGTATGCCATTATGCAATGCAGCAAGGTTTTAGAAATCTCATCACTTTTTAAAAAATAGATTTTCAGGATGATTCTTATTTGATAAATAGTACAAATGTTTACATTTTATAAGTCCTTTGCTCCCCCTTTTTAAAAATCAGTTATTTAGCCAAGAAATGAAACAATGTTAAGTTGAAGTAGAATTTCCATGTGGTATGTTAAGGTATATGCCAGCAGTCTGAAGATTAAGATAAAGTATTCAGAATATACTATGTTCACAAATGTATATAAGTTTGTATCAAGTGAAATAGCTACTCACTTTTAAATTAAAGTTTTGGAATTAAAAACTTTTTTTTGGCTTTGATCTCTTGGTAACTTGTTGGGGGGGGTGATGTATACATTAATATAGGAACTAAATTAAAGAGTCTTAACTGGTTCTATCATTGCACTTTAAGATCTCAGTAATTCAATAAATTCATAAGTCAGTCCCCTGGCAAACCTTCTTGCTAGTAGTCTACAATATTTGGATTTAAATTCCAAGTAATAGTTACCAGGGAATCTTGTATTACTACTTCAAAAATACCCACTATATGAATAGTAGTGCATTGGGAATCGGGTTTCCTGAATGGAAATGCAATTGGCTCAGTCACACTGTACATTATAATACAAGAAATAAATTAATCACATATTGTCAGGTGCTGGGGATAGTTATAAATTTGGGATGACAGGGTCTTGATTCATAGCCTTGTATACAGCATCATTAATTTGCTAGATGATAATGCTTCACCAGAATTTAGTATTAGGAAGAAGTGAAAGGTTCTCCATTTGTCAGAATTCCAGGGACATTTTTAAAGAGATGAGTTTTGATTATCCAGTTGGAAATTAACCAAGGATGCTAAGAAATTTAGATGTCTTTTTTGAAAGTGGGCAGTGTACTATGATGGAAAGAGTGTGGACTCAGAAGACCTGGCGGGAGGACTCAGTTTCCTCGTCTGTAAAATGAAGAGGTCAGACTGCCTTCTAAGATCTGGTCTTCAGACTCTGATATGCCCTTGTTATTCTTGGTATTTGTGATAGTTTTCCCAAATGACTGCCTTCTTACTTGACCATGAAAACAGTACTCTACCTCCCCAGGATGGAAGGGTGGTATGAAAACCTTTTTTTAGAAAGGTGCTGAAGGGAACTGTGGTCGTGATTCTGGGCCTTCCAGAATGATTCCAGCATCTGGGATAGCATGAAGATGCTCCATTCAATAACACAGTAAAGTTTAAAACTGACACAAAGCATCTGGATGTTGTTTGGGTGATAGTAGGACATCATGGAGCACTGGAGTGCTGCTGCATTTTACCACCTGCAGGACTGGGGGAAAGGTAACTTTACTCCTCTGACCTCAGTTTCTCATATCTAATATGAGATTGAATCAGGTGGCTTATAAAGTACCCTCCAGCTCTAAATGGGTAACTCTAGTACATGTTTCCCTCATCTGATTTCTTTGGGATAGAGATAGTAAAGAGGTTGTAGAGGGGTGTTTGTGTATATAATCCTTAACTCTCCTAGCCTTTTAAAAAGTGTCCTGGTTTTTCCTGTCTCCCCTTTCCAATTTATTTTTCTCATTCAGACTAATATTTCGAATGTGCATATGTTTAATCAGATCCCTCTTTAAAAAAAGAAGAACTTTAGATCAGAAGTTCTTAACCTTTTTGGTGTCAAGGATCTCTTTAGCAATTTGATGAAGTCTATGGACCCTTTAGAATGCTTTTAAAATAAAGTAAGAAAATACATGGGATTACGAAGAAACCAATTGAGATGTGTGTCAAACACAATATTTTAAAAGTTTGTAGATCCCAGGTTAAGAAGCTGTGCTGTAGTTAGAACTCCTCATTATTTAATGCGTAAAATCCAGACTACCTTGTATTCAAAACTCTTCATAACCTAGTCCCAACTAATCTAGGCCCATTTCTCATGAGACCTAAGCTCATCTTGTACAGTTCTTCCTTGTATACTGCAAGCTCCAGTCAAATTCCCTTCAAACACAATACATCTTTCCCCACCTCTGTAATTTTAATTAAACCTACCCCAACTCCCAGGATGTCTTCTTCCCTCATCTCTCAGCCTGCGACCATCCTTCAAGGCTTAGCTCAGATGTTTACTAGGAAGCCTTTTCTGATGACCATAGCCAGAAGGAGTCTCTCTGATCTGAAATTTTTTTCATGTGTGTATGTATTAAAAATATATATGTATGTATATGTATATATATACACATATAATGTGTGTAGGTATAAAATATACATATAATCTAACCTATTTTTTTGGGAGGGGTGTCCAAACCTGATTTTGTTGATTTAGGGAATTCCTGACAAGGTGACTTCCTTTACCAATTCGAGAGCTTAAGCAATTTACCCAGGATCATACAGCTAAGTGTATCTCAAAGGTGGAACTTGAACCCTTGTCTTCGTTATGCTGAAGCTTGCTCTCCCGGCACAAACCTGGGATTCTTATTTTATACACATATATTCTAATTTGTGAGGGCTAGGGCTATATAATCTGCTTCTTCCCCAGCCCCAAGCATAAATATGCCTTGCCTATGACAAATAAATGTTGGGATAAATGGGAGTATTTTTCCTAGTAAGGATGAATAGAGGATCAATTATGTGTTACCCTTGGCAGAGTACTAATAGTCTACCTATCTTTCTCCAATTCCTTAAGCTTAACTAACAAAACCTGTGAAATAAGTAGTTGTCATGATCCTCATCATCATTATTTTACAAATGAAGAAATAGATTTCAAGTTGGGAAGTTACTTGCCCAGAGTGGCAGAACCAGAACTAAAACCATGATCTTCTAACTTCAGGCTTTTTTTATCGGTGACCACATTGTTTTTTATACAATTGCATGAAACTTTTATCTTGGGCACAAACTATTCACCAAGTATTTAAGTGCCTGCTCTGTAACAGGCACTGTGTTAAATTCTGAAGATAGAAAGGCAAAGAATGGTTCCTGTTGTCAGAGAGCTCACAGTCTAATGGGGAACACAACGTGCAAACAACCATGTACAGATGAGCTGTAAAAGCAGAAGCAAGGCACTAGTGTTAAAAGGGAGTGGGAAAGGCTTCTAAAAGGTGGGATGTTAGCAGAACCATGAGGAAAGCCAGGGAGGTTAGCAGTCAGAGCAGAAGAGGGAGAGCATTCCAGGCAAGCTAGACAGCCAGTGAAAATGCATCTTGTTGGGAAATGGAGTGTCAAGTATGAGACCACTGTCACTGGATTGTGGTGTCTGTAAAGGGTACTGTGTAAGAAGACTGGAAGGATATTTTTGAAGTTTTTCCAACACTAATTTAAAATACAAAGTGTAAATACTGACATTTACAAAGCTGGGAAGCCTTTCAGCATAAACCCAGTGACATGTCTTTCTATGGAGAACCAGCCTAGCTAAGTCTGGAGAGGCATACTGCCAGATTAGCTTGGGGGATGATGAACTTCTGCCATTGAGAGACCTATTAAGTCTTAGAGTTGTAATCTGTGATGATGGATAGGGTAGTCACACTGATGTAATTGCATTTCATTGAAGTATTTAATTCAACGAACATTAATTATCCGCTTAAGCACTGGAATACAGAGACAAAAATGACAAATGGTTCCTGGCCTCAAGGAGTTTATATTCTAGTTGGTATTAGTTATTATTAAGTGACCTTTCTCATGAAAGCAACCCCACTACATGTATCCTTGATCCCTCCCATATTCTTCATCAGATTGCCCCTACAATTACCTCCCTCTGCTTTAATCTCTACTTGTTTCTTTCCTATTGTTTACAAATACACCCAATCCAAATATACCTTGACTACTACTTCCCCTATCAATTTTCAAATCTCTCTTACATACAACATATTCATGCATAAGAAAGGCAATATGACCTAGTAGTTAGAGCACTAACCTTGGAGCCAGGAAGACATGCATTCATGATTTGCCTCAGATATATACTCTAGGTCAGTGGTTCTCAACCTTCCTAATGTTGCGACCCTTTAATACTCATATGTAGGCGTATCTGCATGTGGGCGGACCTGCCTGGAGGTGTCTCGGTTCCTAAGACCATCGGAAATACCAATGGTCTTAGGTGAACTCTGTGATAGGGTCGTTCAACCCCCAAAGGGGTCGTGACCCACAGGTTGAGAATCACTGCTCTAGGTGATTGGGACAAGTGGCTTAACCTCACAGTGTTCTAAGCAACTCTAACTTTAAGCTGTAGAGAAGGTGCCTACCTGCATTGGTATAGGAAGCTTTCTGTAATGGTAAGCACAGAAGTAGTTCACATCTTGTTTCAGCTATTGAATTAACACCTTATTTCAGTCTGTTAAGAAACAGAACATGTAGACTCACAACTTGTGAACCCTAGAACTTGTGAACTCCTGGAGAGGAGCTAATGACTATGTAAGGAGAGCCCCAGGGCTAGAGACAGCCAGAATTGAGAAGAGGACTCTTGTGGTGGCAGAGTCAAGAAGGAAAAAACTAGTGCTATCCGGCACTCTGTTCTTCTGTTTTGTCTGTGTTGATATTTGTTTGTAATACTTTGTACAGAAGCCCTGGGACCTTACTGGAAGCCTTGAAAGAGGATTTTCTGGTTGTATGTTTACAGAAGTCCTGGAGGAGGGTTTTGGAGGTCCTGGGACTTTACTGATGATTTGTGCTGACCTCTTGGACCTTGTTTGTGGGTCTGTGTTGATTTCTAGGTTGGTGATTTGTGTTGAGTTCTTAGACCTTGTTGGAGGGTCTGAGCTGATTGCACTGGCAGATAGTGAATTGATGATGGGGCCAGCAATGTGTATGAATATTATTGTGGCTCTGTCAAGCTTTTTCTTCCCAGAAACAGGAACTGGGAAGGACTTGAAGTGGACTGGACACTGTGAACTTCAGTATGGAATGGGAACTGGACGAAGAACTGGACAAGGAACTGGGAGCTGCCTGTCTTTGAACCCAGGTGACAGTTGGAGCTAGGACCATGGAAAAAGAACCATGGAAGGTTGAGAACCAGCCTCAAGTCAAGCTGAAAGAAGACTTTACTTGGACTGGGAAGATTATGATTTACTGTGACCTAGGGGTGGAGAACTTTGACTTTTGTACTTTGATTGAATTGAGGATTTTGTGATGGACTAAATGAAATGTTTAAAACTATTGTGACCACTTTGGTGAAAACTAAGTGGCCATTTTAGTGATAAGTCATTGTGAATGCTGTATTTTGATTCTCTGTGATAAGTTGTAATATTCTGAATGCTGTACCTTGACTTTCTGTGAATGTTTTGCCCTGATTTGTTATTAATAGAATGTTCACTATACTATGTAATCAGAACCTTAAAAGCGGTTCACAGTAGCATTCTTCTGGAAAGCTGCTTGTGTGTGGCTTTATACTTCCTTATCTGGGAATTCTCTGTAACATTGAAATCACAGATGTGTATATTTATGTGTGTATACACTATATACATGTTGTTTATATTATATAACCTAATTAATATAACATAATATAGTGTAAGTTGAATGTATATTTGTTTCCTCTAATAGAATGTGAGCTCCTTGAGGGTAGGGGCTATTCCACAATCACTATAATCATTTTTGTCTTTGAATCCCCCAAACATACAATGGCAGAGTGCCAGGCACAGAGAAGGCATTTAATAAACTCCTGTTGAGAGATTGATATCTATTGGGGAAAAAACACTGGTTTCAGAGTCAATGCAGCAGATTTCAGGCACTGTCCCTTTGTGACATTGGACACTGAATTTCCTGAGGGCAGAAGAAATGAGAAAGGCCAAAGACTTTGTAGATTTTACATAAGTCTCACACCTCTATACCATGAATACATTTGTCAAAAAGAGTTGGTAGGTACTAAATGTGGTAAGCACCAAACAACATCACAAAGAATGAAACTGACTACATATATTAATGGGAAAAGCAAAGACTTATTTTGGATGTGGGAGTTATCTCTTGAGTCATCTGTATGTAAGTCAGACAATTCCTTGCTTTGTCAGGGTTAAGATAAGAAAAATATTAATGAGAAGAACATATGGTATATAATTAAGATTCAACCTTGAATTAAAAAGCTATTGAAGATTAAAAATGGGAAATTGACAATAGAAACTACACACAGACTATAATCATTTCACCCAGAAGCTCAACCAATTAAAATTAAATACAACAAGAACAAAACAGTACAGAGAGTACATTAGTAACTATTTGGCTTGCTTGCCAAACAGAGAGATGACCGCAACACCAGGCTAATAAAGTCAAGGTGACAAACATTTATTAAACATGTAATCTGTACCAGCCATTGTGCTAAATGTTGAGAATACAAAGAAAGGCCAAAAAAAAAGCCTCTAGTGGGAAGTTCACAGTCTAATAGGGGGGCAATAAATATGTACAAACAAGATCTGTACATGATAAACTGGAGATAGTCTTAGAGTGAAGGCACTAAAATTAAGGGTTACTGCAAAAGGTAGGATTTTAACTGAGACTTGAACAAAGTCAGGAGGTAGGAGGGAGGAGCTAGAGAATTCTAGGCATGGGGAACAACCAGTAAAAATGCCTGGAGTTGGGAGACAGAGTATAGCATGTGAAAAATAGAAAGGAGGCTGGTGTTGCTGCATCAACATATGTGGAGGGGAATAAGGTATAACAAGACTGGAAAGAGAGAAAGGGGCCAGGTTTGGAAAGACTTTATAAGCCAAACAGAGAATTTTATATTTATTCCTGGTGTTAAAAGGGAGCACTGGAGCATTGGAGTTTATAGGAGTGTGACAAGGTCAGATCTGTGCTTTAGGAAAATCATTTTGACAGCTGACAGGATTATAGAATAGACTGGGGAGAGACCTGAGACAGAGAGAGAAACCAGCAAGCAATTGCTACAATCCACACAAAAGGTGATAAGGGCCTGCACCAGGGTAGTGGTAATATCAAACAAGAGAGGGGACATATATGAAAGATATTACCAGGATAGAAATGACAAGACTTGGCAATTGATAGGATATGGAGAGTGAGAGAAAACAAAACATTGACAATGATACCAAGGTTTTGAGGCTGGATGGGGAGAATGGTGCTACTCTTGACAATAAATTGAGAACTAAGGAAGGGAAGATTTGAGGGGGGAATGATTTCTGTTTTGGACATGTTGAATTTCAGATGTCTACAGGACATCTAGCACAAGATGTCCAATAGGCAGTTGGAGTTGCCTGAAGATAGCAGAGAGGTTAGAGCTGAACAAATAGATCTGAGAATCATTTCTACAGAGGTGATAATTAAAAATATGGGAGCCGATAAGATCAGCACGTCTAAAAGTACAGAGGGAGAAAAGAAGAGCGTCCAGGATGGAAAGTTTGGTGAAACCTGTGCTTAGCAGGATCAACCTGGATGGAAGGTTCAGCAAAGGAAACCAAGAAGGGGTCAGATGGGGAGGAGGAGGAATAGAAGACAGCAGTGTCATGAAAACCTGGAGAGAAGAAAAGAGTGTGTCAGGGAGAAGAGGGAGATCATCAAGGACAAAGGCAAAGAGAGGTCAAAAATGATGAGGATTGGAGGGATAGTCATTAGATCTAGCAATCGTTGGTAACTTTGGGGAGCAGTTTCAGTTGAATGATGAGATTAGAAGCCATATTGTAGAGAGGTAAGAAAAGAGTGAGATGAAAGGAAGTGGAGCTTCTGATTGTAGATGGCCTTTTCAAGTTTCGTTATGAAACAAAGAAGAGATAGATGTAGGGCCACTTCTTTGTGTGAGACAGAGTGATGGAGGAGATAGTAGAGTAAGGTATCTGAATGATTTGAGATGATGAGGAAAGGAGAAGAAGGAACTTTTAGCAAATGGCCTTGATTTTTTCAGTGAAATATTAGGTCAGGACACAAAATCATCTAGAAAATCTTACAAAGAAGGATGCTAGAGAGTTATAAGCAGTATTATCTCATAAAGAAGGGAAAAAAAATCAGTCTAAAGAAAGTCTGGCAAAATATCCATCTGTGCAGTCATCCTAAGAGAACTCAAGGATGAAAACAGAAGGTGAACTACAAAGAGAACATTTGAGATTTTTAAAAATTATTATAATAAAGTTTTTTTCTCCATCAAGAATAGTCTTTCCCTTACTTATTAGGGCTCTAGGATCAATAAATAACATCAAATTCACTTTTGGAAAGAAATATTTACTGAGAAGATACAGGAAGAATAGAAGTATAGATCATTCCCCCTGAGCACCTCAGGGCATGCTGTGCTCTATACCACCTCAGTCCCTGGGGTTTAGGGGACACCAGCTACATGGCATTTAGCCTGCCAAGTTCCCTTCTGAATGAGGTACAGCAAACAGATGGAGTCACTGCCTTGCTTCTAGGACCCCATTCAGTGCTTGGTACTAGATCACCCACTGCTGCTCTGTGCTCTGTAGGCCATTCTTTTCTATTTTTTTAAGAGTTATCAAAAATATTTAAAAGGCCACAGACTCCAGGTGAATAATTCCTGCTTTAGAGACATATAATCTGCCAAAGTTCTTTTTAAAAACTGATTTTAGTTTCCCAACATTCACTTTTATAAGATTTGGAGTTTCACCTTTTCCCCCTCCCAAGATGGCAAGAAATTTGATATAGGCTATACATGTACAATCATATTAAACATATTTTCACATGAGTTATGTTGTGAAAGAAGAATCAGAACAAAACAGGAAAACCACAAGAAAGAAATGAAAAGAGAGAAAACTGTCAGCTTCACTCTGCATTCAAATTCTTTCTCCGGATGTGGAAAGCATTTTCCATCACAAGTCTTTTGGAATTGTCTTAGATCAGGGGTGGGAAACCTGCGGCCTTGGTGGCCCTCTAGGTCCTCAAGATTCTCTAGGGCCATGTTGGAGTTTTGTCAGCCCCAGTTATGGACTCCTGCCATTAAGCCTGAAGTTTTTATAATCTTACCAGATTGTTCTACCTCCAATATTCCTTCACCATACAGCATGAAAGTAAAGACATAATGGGAGCAATATGGCAAAGTAAGCTGCTGTACTTCCTCTTTCCTAAATAACAGGGCCATGTGCTTCAGACTGGCTCCTGGTAAGAGGATGCCTATGCCCTTAGAGGCCCGTAACAACTTCTCTCTAGACACCAGAGAAGGAAAAAGGACTGAGCTGTCCTCTCAGTAATCTTCTGTTTAGTCACAGTTCTGGTTCAGTAGCTAATCAAAAGTCCATGTTTTTTACCATGTGTTTAGTGAACTGGAAATAATTAGAATAACTGTGCCATACATGCTTGGATGTGGAGAGCAGGGCCCTCCAGTACTCATCCCCACTTCGGAAGGCAGATATGGCAGCAGGCAGAGGGCACTGCTGTGCTTTGAGGACAGAGCTCCCACTGGTCAGTGTCCCCCTTCCCTCATTGCTTCTGCGGAAGTCAAGATGAGCATCACACACAGGACAATGGAAAGGCTGAGGTGAGCAGGCTGCAACATAGCACCAACTCTTTGAAAGACAGGGGTAAAGGCTATCATCAGAAAAATGTATGATAGAGAAAATGCTCTCTCTGCTAGTAGCTTCTCCAGGTTGGGAGGAAGCAAGAAAGGCCTTCAACTGTTGGGTGGGCTCCTTGTGACATATTTTTGGGGGGACTAAGATAAGAATGACATGATAAGCAGGCATAGGATGGGCTGGGAGATACACTGAAGGAGAGAACTCCTAAATGATATCACAGATTCATCTGAATATTTTGGAGAAGTTTGGAACTGTTGATAAAGACAAAGTGAATCAGTCCTTCCTGTAACTTGCATTCCTGTACTTGGCAGCTGCTTAATTAATGCCTGTGGAACTGAAATCCCTTCCCTTCTCTGTGTCTGTTTCCTTCATGGTCAAATGAAGCAGCTGGTCTTTGGGCTTCTGTGGGGCCTTCGAGTCCCGCTGGCCTCAGCAGGGCCCAGAGGGCCAAGTTCTCACAATTGGTTTCCTCTCTGATTCTTTTTCCTCTTCTCTTAATGCCGACCTCTATTTCTTCTCTTCTCTCCCCCTCCTCTCTCTTTTCCCCTTCTCTCCTCTATCTCCACTCCTCTATCTCCACTCCTCTCTCTCTCCCTTCTTTGGTTTCCTCTATTCTCTCTTGTCCTCTTTTCCTCTCCGCAGCTCCTCCTCTTCTCTTTCTTCTCTCCATTTCCTATCCTCTCTCCCTCCCATGTCTTCTCGCCTCTTCCTCTTATTTCCTCTCTATTCTCTCTACCTCGATTTCTTCTCTACTCTGCCTCCCTCCCTACCCGTTTCTCCCGCGGCCTCCTCCCCCACCCTCCGGGGACGCCCGCGCAAGCGTAGTGGCGGCGGCGCCCCCTGGCGGCCGAGGGGCGGAGGCGCGGCGGGGCCGCCTCTCGTTCGCTCGCTCCCTCCCTCCCTATTTCGCTAGCTCGCTCGCTCTCTGCCTCCTTCCTCGCGCCTCGGCCCAACATGGCGATGCACAACAAGGCGGCGCCGCCGCAGATCCCGGACACCCGGCGGGAACTGGCCGAACTGGTGAAGCGCAAGCAGGAGCTGGCGGTGAGGGGGCTGGAGGGAGGAGGAGGGAAGGAGCCCTGGTCTTCCCCGCCTAGCCCCGGTGCTCCTTGGGGCGGGGGTCCGGCCCGGCCTGGCTTCCTGGCGGCCGTTATGCCGGCGGCAGCGGCGCGGGCCCTGGGGTCCTTTGCGAACCCGGCGCGCGGCACCCCTTCCTCGCTTCAGCTTCGCGCTCCCCACGGAATGGGGGCCCCAGCCTCGCGCCCCGGGGCCCAGCCGCGCTCGCGCTCGCTCCCGCGCCCGCCTCCGCCTCCTCGTGCCCGCGCCTCCGCACGTCCCCGGTGACTGGCGGGCACGCGCCGCGGGGGCGTGGTTGAGGCTGGGCTGAGGGTGGGAGGGGCGGGGGCAGGGGCGGGGCGGGATGGGGGAGGCAGCTGGTACGAAGTAGGGGGGTGGGAAACTGAGGGGAAGGAGGGTGGATTCCTAGGATCGTAGATTTAGAGCTGAAAGATATCTCAGAAGGCCTTCTAGTCCACCTTTACAGTTGGGGAAACTGAGGCCCGAGGAGGTTCTGTGAGGAAGCACATAGTGAAAGAAAGTGAGGGGGCCCTCTGAGGAGGTGGATGTGAAGGGGTGCCCTTGGCATGGGACAGTTGAGGAATTGGGAGTTTGAGTGGCAAGATGGAGGGGGGAGGGGGAAGTTGGGGGTGGAGGACATCGACTTTGGGCCCCCGGAATCGTGCCTCTGGTTGGGGGGTGGGGAGGAGGTAGGTATGAGAAAGATTTAGAATTGGGAGGATTTGGATGAAGGGACAGGATTGTGTGGGAGGGGTGTTGGGATTGGGGGAATTTACGATTATTGGGTAAGGGGAAAACAGAGGCAAAAAAAGTGACTCTCGAGAATCTGGCATAGGGTTGGTCGTGGGCATCTTCACCTGGAGCAGCAGATGTTGGTTACCATGGCAACAAGGAATATGCGCACAGCCCAATGACATTTTCTAGCTCTAGCTAATAGAGAAGGGACCCTGACCCTTAAAGGCTTTCTGAGCCTTATGGATGGAAGGCCCTTCCACAGCTCATGCTGCTCTTACACCTTTTACCAACGTGAGAGAAGTTTCCTTGTGGTATCAGCCAGCCTGCTCCTCTAGGTGTTAAAAGCAGTATTAGTGTACTCAAGAATAGTGAAGGGTTCGATTTACTCTGAATCCTAACTTTGCTTCCCAAAGCCAAAGTGAAGATTTTGTGACAGTTTGGGGTATAAGCATATATCATCTACTCTATGGAGGGTGAGAACTATGTGGAAAGGTGGTATTAACTGTGAATTTTATTGTGAGGCAAGAGCCTCAGTTTTAAACCTGTTCACTAAATCTCCCTTTGGTCAGACTGAATATTCCAGCTTGAAAGGTAGTAGCATCCCTGTGCTTTTTTTTGTGTGTGTCCACCAGGAGACGCTGGCAAACTTGGAGAGACAGATCTATGCTTTTGAAGGGAGCTACCTGGAAGACACCCAGATGTATGGCAATATTATTCGGGGCTGGGACCGCTATCTGACAAATCAAAAGTGAGTGTCAGAAAGGCTTCTGTTTTATAGCTGGTATTTTGGGTAGAATGTTACCAATTTCTGTTTTTAAGAGTGTGTCTCCAGTAGCAGTTTCTAGTTTGTTTTAATGTCTAGCACCATTTGTCATCATATATGGAGCCATAGAGCGTAGCCAATTCCAGGTAGCAAATTCCCTTAAGTGACTTGGCTCAACAATTCCATGTGATTTTGGCATCTGGGCTTTTTTTGTATTATTGAAGTGATCAGACCCCAGGGGTCAGTCCAGTTTCTCTCCTAAATCTATTGCTGTGCTTTATGCTGTTGAGTGATGTCAAGAATCCTGAATTTATAGTTAGAAAGCTTCTGTTTGGATTCTTGTTTTGTTACTTATTTTTTTTTAAGTGATTGCCCTAAGTCACATCTTTGGACCAATTGTAGTTGATATCCAGTCACTGGAGGGAATGACTTCTTCATTTTCCATTCTCAAAACTCTTCTGAAAACTGTCAGAAAAAGAGTCTCGAAATTTAGTGGGTAGAAGCAGAAACTCATCAAACCCGTCTTTTGTACTGTCCTGTGTAGCATACTGTTGCTTCTGAGTTTTAACTCCTAGTGTTTTCTGCTCTTGAAGTAATGGTGCTCATTTAGAAGTCATAGCATTTCCCAGCTGGAAGAGATTTTTAAGAATAAGTAGACTGATCTGTACATTTTGAATATGAGGAAACTGAGACCCAAACAGATGAAGGGCTGTCACAGAATGTGAGAGTCAGAGAGGTAGCCATGAAGTCCAGCCTGGAGCCCAGGACATAGTAGTAACTACTACTGTATAGTAGTGGAGCTACAGGCCTTTGGAGTGGAATGAGAGGGCCAAGAGGCCTATGTCACTTGTTGGTCCTTGGGCACGTCACTTACTTGAGCTTTAGTTTTCTATATTTTATTATGGGGATTGAAATCCTTGCACTACCTTCCTCACAAGATGGTAGTAATGAAAGTTCATTGTAAACTTCCAAACTAGAAGACAAGACAGACTACTCCAGTTCATTTTTCATTCCTTTT
Organism: Pseudocheirus occidentalis; assembly: GCA_028646575.1. Lineage (NCBI taxonomy): Eukaryota > Metazoa > Chordata > Mammalia > Diprotodontia > Pseudocheiridae > Pseudocheirus > Pseudocheirus occidentalis. The sequence goes on from CM053596.1 coordinate 61,223,909, forward strand.
CAGTAGTGTCCGTCACCGTTGGGGAGCAGGGTTGAATGTAATTTTGATGTTACATTTTGGAATCCTTGAGGATAGACAATGCATTAGAAATATGTCATGAAATGGATACCTGTATGAGAACTTCAGTTCTGTGGTAATGTTAACCTCCCACCCCCTCAGCCCACCATGGTCTTTAGGTCCCCTTAGATCATCCTCCAGTGATTTAGATGATTTCTTTTGGTGTCTTTGAGTGGTAAAGTGAGAATGAGAGCTATGGAAGAGTTGTGAACAGTGCTTCAGTCAGCTTTTCAAAGTATAGTGACAGCTCAGTCTGAAGATCCAGTTAACAAGGTGTGAAAAGTTATTTTACTGCTGTTTGATCAAATGATACAGTGACTTAAAAGAACTTTGTAAATCTTTTTAAAAGCTTCCTATATGCTCAACTATGCATATTAACTCCCTCAGTACTCATCTTTCTGTTCTTATTTTACTTTTTCTATCCCATCTTATATACTCTATCTTTCTATTTGTCTCTCTCCCTCTCTCCTGTCCATTTATATATAGTGTTTGCCCTTTCCTTTGCTCATGTCTCCCTTCATTTCTTCTTTATTTCAAGTTTTTTCCTTGAATTTTGTCTTTCCCTCTTGACCTTTGTGTGTATTTTGTTTTCTTCTTTACTCTCTATGTCTCTCCTTTCCTCTTTTCCTCTGACTGTCGGATCTTTTTTTTTTTTAATTGTCTCTTGCTTTCTTTTGTGGAAATCTCTTTTATTACTTTGATGTAGACCTTCCTCTGAGAGAGAGAGAGAGAGAGAGAGATTGAGAGAGAAAGAGATTGTGTGAGTTTCTCTTTCTGATTGTCTCCCTCTTGTCAAGTGTGTCTTTTTTTTTACTCTAAGTTTGTGTGCTTTTGTGCATGTATGTATGTCAGTCTTTTCCTTTTGTGTCTCTGTCTCTTTTCCTCTTGGTGTCTTTGTTTTTGCTCTTTTTCTTCTTGATTGGTTTATGTATGTATTTGTCTCTACTGTCCTTCCTTTGGGTTTGTGGCTGTCTCTTTCTGTCTTTCTCCCTTTTTCTTGGTGTGTGCACCTCTCTCCCTCTTCCTCTTGGTTTGGATGTATGTTTCTGTCCCTTCTTGGTTTGTTTGTGTCTCCTCCTGGGTTATGTGTTTGTCTCCCCTTTCCTTTTAGGGTGTATGTGTGTGTCTATCTCTGTCTACCTTTGCCTTGGTGGGTATACACGTACGTACATAAAAATGCGTATGCTTTCTGCCTGGGGAGTGTGTCTCTTTTTTCTTGGGGTATGTGTGTCTCTTTCTCTCTCTTGGTATGTATGATTGTCTGTTCTCCTCCCAGGTTGTGAGAAACACCGAAGCATTCCTAAAGGAAAAAGAGGTAAGGGTTCTGTGGAGGAAAGGGGAATCTAAGTTGGAGGAGGGGAATCTTGACCCTTGCCTAGTAGGTGAGAGAGTAGAAGAGTATTACACAGAAGATTAAAGAAAGGAAAGGGACAACCATATACTTAAAGTTTAAAAATACACACTTTTCCTGAAGAGGAGGGATTTGTACCCTCTGAGGGAGAAACAGCAGCCTGTCTTCTTGAGTTTGATGTGATGGTGCCACAGAAGCTATTAGGTGAGAGATCATGTCAGTAAGGATTAGAGAAAGAAGCAAGGAGCTGCAGTGATTGGTGATTCTGGCCTCTGGGTACCGAGGCCACTGGTTGATAACTGGCTTGTAGGAGCAAAGAGGTTTGTTGGCTTTTCAATCATTGTGCCCAAGACGAAGCAGAAAACATCTCAAGATTTATCAAAACAGATAGTGACTACCTACTTATGGCAATTCACTTGAGCACCAAAGATACTGCTGGAAGTAACATAGACAGTATTGATAAAGAAAGCAAGTCTTGGGCAAGAAACTAAAGACCGCAGGGGCACGAGTTGTAGTCCATTGAAGGCATAGCCTCCATTGAAGGCAAGGGAAGGAGAAGAGGGAAGTTAATTTTGGAAATAGGCTAAGAAGATAGTGTCAGAGAAAGGGATTTGGACTGTTGGGCCATGGACATCTTTCAGTGCCCTCTCCTGGCTGTCCTTGTTCCTTACTTGCCAGACTTTTCCATGTCTCAGCATCCTGGGACTTCTTACCCTGGATGATCCCTGCACCTTCCTTCTCTAATTGGTGAGTTCTTTCTAGAACTTTCATTTTGAGGAAGTGCCCAAGCCAGTCATACTTATTCACTCCTTTCTCAGCTCTGTTCCTGACTTCCCTCCCCTTTGCCCATTTTACATGTTTCCTTCTCCCATTAGAATGTAAGTTTCTTGCCTGGCAGGGACTGATATCAGTTTCTTCTTGCTTGTATTTGTGTCCTCAGTGCCTACACAGTACCTGGCACATAGTGAGATCTTAAATCTTTGTTGATTTGGCTTAAAATATAAGAATAACAGACTTCTGGCCAAGGATTGAGTACAGCTAACAAAGGCTGCTGAGAATGTATTTGCCAGGTGTTTTGCAAATGTGATCAAAATGGCTCTAAGCTAAAAAAGGTTTTTGTTGAGTCATTTCGGTCTTCAGGCCTGTCCAACTCTTCATGACCCCATTTTGGGTTTTCTTGGCAGAACTACTGGAGTGGTTTACCATTTCCTTCTCCAAGCTCATTTTACAGATGAGGAAGCTGAGGCAAATAGGGTTAAGTGACTTGTTCAAGGTCATACAGTTACTTCATGTACGGCTACATTTGAACTCAGAAGGAGTTTTCTGAATTCCAGGCCCAGTGCTGTATCCACTGGAAAAAACTTCCTAACAAGTAGGTTACCATAGAGATCTCCTGTAGGACGTCTGGGTCACATAACCAACAGGATAGAGTACTATAGATACTTTCTTCAGTCCTTATGACTTTTTAAACCTTTCCAAAATAGGAATTTTGCACAAGAGATACAGCAATTTCAGCTGTCTCCATGGTCTAGAATACCAAGAACCTTGACCAGGTAGCAGTTCAATGAATTAACTGCAAAGAAGACTAATCTCTAGTCCCTAACATCATCATTCAGTACTCCTTTCCCCATTGTCCATCATGCTCTGGCAGCAGAGCTGCACAAGCCAACTTACCAAACTTGCCACAGAACTCAGTTCTATTCCCTTCCCACTATTCTCCTGGTGCAAAGGAAAATTAAACTCAGAAGCTCAGCTAGAACAGCAGTGGCAATGCTCTGTTCTATAAGAGTTCAGCCAGAGAACTGAGGCACCAAGAAATTGGAGTAGTGCCCTTGTATGGGCTGTGTGATACTCCACTAAACTGGAGGAAAAACACCCACCTGGGACCAATTCTGTCCCCCAGAAGTCACTTAAGGCAGAGACACAGGACAGTGAAATGTAAATTGCCCAAGGTGTGAGAAAGCTGACATAACTTTGTGAGCTAGCCCTCAGGGAAACCACTATCAAAAGGAAGGAGTCAGATAGTGAATAGAAGGTGGTTATATGAATTTAATAGGAAACATATCAGACTTCCAGGTCACATGGCCAACAAGATGGAGGACTAGAGATTTTCACTTTTCATGACCTCTCAAACCTCTCCAAAATAATTATTGGATATCAGATATAAATTAATTTCAGCAGTATTCATGGTCTAGGCTATCAAGAACCCAAACAAAGTAAATACTTGATGAACTAACAGCAAAGAAGAATAATCCCTAACCCCTAACTTGCCCACTCAGCACCCTCTTCCCTACCACCCACCATGTTTCTAGAAGCAGGTCTGTACAAGTCAACCTATGTACTTGTAATAGAACTCTGCTTCAACATACACCCTCACTCCCTCCTCCCAGTGCCTCAGATCCAAATGGTAAATATTTGCTCAGAGTGCAACAGCAGCAAAGAGTACCAGCATTCTGCAGCAGAACTTGAGCTAAACTTGGTAACATAGGAAGCTGGGGCAGAGCATGTGTGTGGGGGGCTATGTGGCACTTCACTAAACCTGAGGGACAGAGTCCATCATCTAGCTGGGGCCAGTTCTGTACCCTTAAAAGTCACTTGGAGCAGAGACCAAAGCTGGGGAACCATGAATTATCCAGTGTAGGTGGAGGCTAAGATAGTTCTGAAGGTCTAGCTCCCAGGGATACTGCCATCAAAGGAGTGGGATCCAGATTGAGCCATAGGGAAAAATGAAGCAAAATGATCTACCAAAGATCTCAAGGAGGAAGAAAATTGAAAGACCTTGAATATAAACAAAAAAAAATCTAGCAGATAAGGTATAAATAACAGAAGGGGAAATGACCTTCAGATTAGGAAACAGCATTCAGGCATCTGTGAATTAAGTATTGCAAGACAGAGGAGGATGAATCAACACCAATGAGGCAGAAGACTCTGTGGATACCCGAGAGAGCATGGAACCACAGGAGCATGTTCCTGAAAGGTGTAAAAGGAAAAAGAGAATTTCAGCCCTGCATGGCAGAAATAGTTGGAAGAGTAGAAAAATTTGAATCCATCATGGCAAGTCTCACCAAAGAAATCAAAGAGAAAATAACTGATTGCGATTGCAAAATTACTGATATTCAAAGAAAGCATAATCTTCATATAAGCAAAACATATTGATCTCAAAGACAGGATGCATAGAGATGACTTGAGGATGATCCGTTTCTCTGAAGAATGTGACTAATCGAAATACCTCAGTGCTGTAATGTTAGAAATAATGTAAGAAAACTGCCCAGAACTTTTGAACACAGAAAACAACGTCAGTGGAAAGAATCCATACATCTCCTCCTCTAAAAAACCCTATGCTGAACTCCAAAACATAAAGTGGTTAAATTTAACAGTTTTGTTAAGAAACAACAAATTCTGCAAGTGATGAGTAGAAAGATCTTTAAATATAGAGGAAAGGAAATTAAAGTAACACAAGATTATTCTGCACCCGCCAGAAACTACAGGAAGAAGTGGCATAATTTGCTCCAAAGAGCAAAGGAGTTCCAAGATGCAGCCCAACATGACATTCCCTGCAAACCTGACCCTAACTATTAATGAAGAAAAGATGGGATGTTCAGTTAAGAAAAGGAATGTTTGAAATATTTGAAGTAGACATCAAATAGAGGTGATAGGGAAGAAATAGGCCTGAAATATTTAGGCTATATCTTACAGTACCCCACTTACAGATGAATCAGTGTTTTTTGTTTTGTTCTGGTTTTTGGTTAAGGTAATTACAGATTGGGAGGATACATAATAAGGGGAAGGAGAGGAATACAGTAGAGGGGAATATGTGATGTATCTTAAGCTACAAAGCTAGCAGTGAAGGGAAGATAACTCATCCAGTCTCTTAAGAATAAGAGAGCCTATAGGAGAAAGGCAAGCCTATAGGCAAGGAAAAAAACATCAATACATGGAAAGAAGGGAGAAATCTTGTTTCAGTGGTGGGAGGGTATACCAGGATATTGTTGAAGAGAGATTCTATAAAGGGAGTTAGGGACCTTACAGTGGGTATTATCTGCAGAGATTTGGTGCTTAGAGAGACCACTCATCCTTCCCTTGGAAAGGAAATCAGAGCTTTTGGGGTCAATATACATCTAGAAGAGTATGAGGGTATGGACCAAGGGAGGGAATTCCATGGTAATGGGGGGGGGTAAAGGTAATCATGAACATACAACTAAGGACATAGGAAAATTCTTACCATGGACCAATATTCTTTCTATCTTCTGCTTTCTAAGAGTGAGGCACAACAGGAAAAAGGGTCCAGGGGATGACATCTACAAGGCGTTAAAATAGAAACTGTTTAGAAGAGGGAACCCAGCATAGTTAACTTAGAAGCTTTTATTTCGTGTGGAATTGAGACTAAAGAAGGATTCAGTATAAGGATGATGAGTCAAAGAATAAAAATCTGGAATGAACAAAAAGGGAAGATAAATAATGAAGAAGAGGAAAGAATCCTTCTTTTTCAAAGCCCTAGAAAATGAAATTTAAAATGTTGGACAAAACAAATTGAAGGGGAGGAAAGGAGGTGTGATTTTATTTGACTGCTTAAATGAGAGGAGAAAAGAGTGGGAGAATTAACTACATAAAATAAAAGGAACTATTAAGTAATACTTCAGACTTAAGAGTAAGGGAAACAAATGTAATGGGAGGGAAAGTGCTTGAGGGAGGAGATTAGAGAATTCCATGAGAATAAGGTTGCTTTGACACAGATTAATATAATTGGAAAGGACTGCATACTGTGGGGAAGAATAGGAGGGAAATCCTAATTTGGAGAAGACTAGTCTAACTCTCAAAACTTTAAATGTGAATTGAACAACAAGAAAAAAGTGACAGGTTGGCTGATAAAGCCCAACTCCACAATTCATTGCTTACAATTTAAAAAACAGACATATACAGAGGGGCTAAAAATGAGAGACTGGAAAAAATAACTACTATGTATCAGGTGAATCCAAAAAATCAGGAACTTCTGCTGTTAGATAAAGATGGTATTAGATTAAATAATCATGTTATTAGACAAAGCAAAAACATTAAAAACATAAAAAGGGATAAACAAAGAAACAATGCCAAAAAGGAACCATAGACAAATAAATATCAATGTTAAGCTTGTATCTGATTTCATAAAGAAAAAAATTAACTCCAGAAGACGGTAATACAAAGTAGCAGGAGATTTCAGTGTTCCTCTCAGTTTTGGATTCTTTCAAATGGGACTGATAAAGAATATATGTATTTCCCATCACTATATGGAACTTTTACAAAAATTGAACATGTATCAGGGCACAGATATATTGTGTAAACTAGTGTAAAAAGGCAGAAAGAGTGAGCACATCCTTACAGACTATTAACATAATAAGAATAATAATAACTTGAGAGAGCACAAAGACACAGGCAAATGGAGACTTAACAGTAAAATTCTTAATATTGAGTGGGTCCATGAACAGATCATAGGAACGATAATGAAATTGAAAGAAAATAATAATGAAACAACATACCAAAATTTCTAAGAGTTCTCTTAAGGAAAAATCATATCCTGACAAACATACATTAATAAAATAGAGGAGAGAATTAATGAACTGACTGCATTTTTTAAAAATTGAAAGCAAACAAAACTAAAATACAAAAAAGAAGATAGTAAAAATTAGAGGAGAAAGATTAACTGGAAATCAAAAAAGCTACAGAAATGACATAAGACTAAAAGCTTATACTAAATTTACTAAATACTCAATAAAATTGGTAAATCTTTGGCCAGTCGGATTAAAGAGGGCAGAAAATAACCAAAATAGCAAATGAAAAAGGCAAAATCACAATAAAACTAGAAGACACATAAAAATAATCATTAAAACCTTTTTTGTAGTTATATGCTACTATAGCTGAGAACAAAAAACCAAAGATTTTCTACAGTGAAGGAAGAAGAGTAGCAGTTGAGATACTCATAAGTTCATAGTAGTTGAAATCCAAGAAAAAAACCAGTAATAAAATCTATGACCTCAAATATATATTTACAAATGCCCACGGGGCTTCTAATTCTGAAATCCAGTAACCAAAGAGGGGAAAAGTAAGGTGAATATTTGGGTGAAGGTCTGTGAAAGAAGAAATAGAAGTGATTTTACTATTAGGTATTCTACAAACTTTCTGGACAGAAAAAGGAAATAGAAAAGTTTGGGAAACAACAGTACACTTTAACATGGTCCTGGTTGTGTTTATAGAGAGATAGCAGTAGAAATGCTACCTGATTGAAATAAGTATGTCTAGAGGAGATACGTACTAGAGGTGATTAATTGTGAAGACTTTGGGGAATTTATGTTGAATCTGAAGGAGAAAATAGCAAAGACATAAGGGAAAAAACCTATTTTAATTCGTATCCCCGCCCTTCACTCTCCTCCCTCCCCCCCAACCACGAGAACTTCAACTATTTACCCATATGCTAACTTTCCCCGTTTATACAAAATCTTTTTTTTTTCTTTTTGGAGGGGGGAAAGGCAGGGCAGTTGGGGTTTAGTGACTTGCCCAAGGTCACATGGGTAGTAAGTGTTAAGGACACTTAAGACTGAATTTGAACTCTGATCCTCCTGACTCCATTCACTGTGCCACCTAGCCATCACTATACAAATTCTTCTTAAGATTTATCTATACAGGTATTGAAGACAGTCTTACTAATAGTAGGGAGCAGGTTTTCTGTTGTACAGTGGACTGCATCTTTACCATCATGGAACACAAGGAAAGATGTAAAGAATACAAATTTATATTTATTGTTGATTATGAAAGAGCATTTGATTTGAGCCATTTTAAATACTGTCTTTCAGCAAGGTGTCTCCCATTCATAAATAAGAATCATTCAAAATTCTTTGAAAGACGGAACAGAAATAATAACCTTATGCACCAGTGGTGCCTTAATTGTCTTCTCAATCTGAAACTACCTTTAGCATCTGGGGCGCTCTCACCCTGAAACATCTTTCTTGCCTTGTGATTGGCAAGTTCCTCCTGGAGCCTCTATTTTGGAGAAAGACCCAGGCCAACCTCCCTTCATTTGCCTCCTGGCTTTGCCTCTGACTCTCCTGACTTTGCCATCTTAGGGCCATGTGGGTACCTACTCCCGCTCTAACCCTACCTCCCCCATTTCAGCTCTGCTGTTGTCTTTTTCTATTAGAATGTAAGCCCTTTGAAGGCAGGAGCCAACTTTCTTTTTATTTGTATTTGTATGCCTAACACTTAGCACAATTCCTAGCATGTAATAAGTACTTAATAAATGCTTGTTGATAGACTATTTAACAACCTTCTGATTATAATCATGAGCTGAGGCATCAAATTGATTCAGCACATGGTCTATGTTGAAGAGGGATTCCATGTGGATATTGAGATCTAACAGATGTTTTTGTTTGTAGATGAAATTGTGCTGCTTTCACCCACCCTGCACAGTTTCCTGGAAAAGTTCTGTAGCCATTCAGAAGAGGTGACCTTACCATCCACATGGGAAAGAACAAGTAACTGAAGAATGGTCATTACTTAGGTTATGACTTGAGTTTGGCCAGGCAGCCCTTAGAGCTCCTCCATCAGTATGTTTATCTGGGACAAACAGTATAAATGAACAGTACTCTGGCTCACAATTAAATAGGAAGAGACAAGAAGGAGAACAGACTGGATTTTATTGAGGAAATTATAAAGTTCCTTTAATGCCACAACCCTTTCTTCCAGAGTCCCATGATTTTAATATAAGATGTGGAATATAGTCTATGAATAATTAGAAAATATGATGCATTTTGAAGAGTAGGAGTAAAAGACATCCTTTTGTCTTGGTTGGTGTCTTCCTGGATTACTCCTGGTGTGTGTGTGTGTGTGTGTGTGTGTGTGTGTGTGTGTGTGTGTGTGTGTGTGTGTGTGTATGTGTGTGTATATATGTGTATGTGTGTGTGTGTGTGTGTATATGTGTGTGTCTGTCTGTCTCTCTGTCCCTCCCTCCCTCCCTTTCCTTTTCCTTTGGGGTATGCATATGTTTCTGACCATCTCTCTCCCTCCTTTCTTGGATGCCTCCCCTTTTTCTTTGGTTTTATCCTCTCTCAGTGTATAAGTATCCTTTGTTCCTTGCTGACTTTTTTTCTCTTCTCTCTGTTTTTCTTACCTTCTCTATTTTCCCTTCCCCATTCTCTTTTCTGGTCTTTCTGGCCACTGCATTGAACTGAAGTGTCCTTTAGTTTTTGTTATTAAATGAAGCTTTATTTTCCCATTCTTAATTTCAAAAACTTGTTAATTGAAAATTCTATTACTTTAAAGCAAAAAAGAACTAAATTAAGTTTTTTACTTACATGTGGTTTTCAACTGAAGATTTTTTCCTTGAGCGTTGGTCCCTTCAGTGGAAAAATGACTTCTCGTTTGTGAAAATATTTTTTTTCTTAGCAAATCGAAATATGTAATATAACTTAACTATATGTGTGGCAAGTGTTTATGAGGTTTTTTTCTTTACATTTTAGAAACTCCAATAGCAAAAATGATCGTAGGAACCGAAAATTTAAGGAAGCTGAACGACTCTTCAGTAAATCCTCAGTTACTTCAGCAGCGGTAAGTTGGGGTGAGACTAGTGATATATTTCTGATGGCTGACTAACCATCAACCCAGGTGAAACTTGGATCAGTTTTTGTGACTCTCTGTTTAAAAAGAAAAAAGTACTTTTTTTGCATTTGATATAAAATTTTCACACTTTATTAAAAATTTTATTTTTTTTCCCCAGAATGAATCTGTTTAGCCTAATTCTGAAACAAATGGTTTCCCAGATTCCTATTTTGCAGTACTCAGATTAGAATCTAATTTCTTCTGACTCTTTTACCAGTGAATTTCTTGGTGTCTTTTTCTTTTAGGCAGTCAGTGCACTGGCTGGAGTTCAGGACCAACTCATTGAAAAAAGTAAGTTTTTTTTGTTCTTAGGATCTGATCATCCCTATGTTTAAATGTTAAATCCTCATAGTTTCTTTGAGAAATCTAGACAAGGCTCTTCTGTACTTTTATTTATGAGAGAGAGAGAAAGAGAGAGAGAGAGAGAGAGATTGCAACATGGTGTCCTTACCTCTCTTGTTACTAGGGAGGTGGGCTCAAAAACCCAAAAACCTTCCTCAGGTCTCTGAAAAAACACAAGTATATGATCTTCTTTAAGCCTGTTGAATTAAAGTTATTGAAGAATTTTTATTTCAGAGAAAGGTTTCCTGGTGAAATGGAAAGAACCTTGGACTTGCAATCAGCAGTCCTGTATTGTGGGTATAGCTGTATATGACATTGGCCAGTTCAGGTAGTGTCTCTGAGCTTACTCACTCCCTCTTCAAAATGAAAAGTTTGGATTAGGTGATCTCCAGTGTTCATTCTAACTCTCCTGTATTATTAATTCATGATACCTATAGATTCTTGTTTATAAAATGGGGAATACATTTATCTTCCCCCTTATTAGATGGTATGCGCTCTGGAGGACAACACTATGCAAATATGAGCAACTTGTATCATTTAATGTATGGAAACAATAATTTGTTTCTATTTCAACTTCTGAAACAGTGATTAGAGATGAATTTATCTTTGTGCTTCAGTTTTTGGAATTCTTCATATTGGAGCTTCTTGAAAAATCAACATATCTTTAGAGGATCAACTATTCATAGAAATTCAAGGATAAAGGGAAACCAGGAGAACAGAGAGGGATATTGACTTGGGAGACAATAATTTTCTGTAGGTCATGTACTTCCTCCCTGTTGCCATGGTTGGTATCATATCCCATTGACAGATTTAAGATGAAAAGTTCCATTTTATAGGGTAATAGAAATACTAGGTAAGGATGCTTTCTTATTTTAAAGGGAGAGTATTGCAGAATTAGGTCATGGAAATACTTTTAACTTCAATTAGATAACAAAGGAGTGCTTATTAAACCAAGCTCTCACACCACTTTATAAAAAGGGGTACACGTCAAAGCATTGTAAGTTAGTTTAATTTGATTCTTCTGTGAATGAATAGAATTTAAGGATCATTCAGAAATATGGTTCTTCCCATTAGACCACTTTCAACATCTCATGTAAACCTTGAAGGAAGAAAGATTAACTGATTACCAGTACTTTGGAATGACATCTGGAGTAAATTGTCCTAAGAAGACCTTCCTAGCAACTATTGAAGATAAATTTATATCTCACTTTATGCAGTACGCATGTTCTTGAAAAGATATATGTAAATCAGATAATTTTAAATAGGAAAGATGTGAACATTTTTGTACAGAAAAGTTCTTTTGTAATATATTTAGTTTTGTATTTTGGGATTTTATGAAATGGTTTTCTTAAGATAACATACATATGTTCCTTCCTGACCTTTGTTCTCTATGCACATGAATAAAAAGGGCGTGGTTTAAATTTGTATCTACTTTAATCTTTGACTGTAAGCCCCCTTTTCTTCCTATCTACTGAATTCTGATTAGATGTTTCAAGACTTATAACCTAATATTTCGATTACTTTTTAGTCACGATAGAAAGTTTGAGATATACTTACCTAGTATAATACATAATAAGGAATCCAAAAATATTCCAGTGGGAAAAATGGAAAATAAAAGTGTTTATAAGAAAAGTGAGGGTTGGAAAAGATTGGAAGAAATTATAAAGTTAAAAAGATGTATTTCTGCATTCATATATAACACACTTATTTATGTACATATGTAGAAGTTGCTATGAAATATCTTTCTGTTCATCATATAAAAAATTTGTTGTCTTAAGAAAGACAACTGTAAATTGAGAGGTTTTTTTTGAGGAGTAATATTCAGGTGACCTATCTCGCAAGATCTGATAATCAAGATGGACTTATTAAGCACTTACTCTAGGTACTTGGGAATCAAGGACAAATTCCTATGCATAACTCATTGAATGAAATATTTATTTCCAAAGAATTGACCATATTTCCCTTTTTGCTTCATTTTAAGATAACTTAATTTATAAATGCCATCCATGCATGTGTACTTTCCTATAACACATATGTGAGGATATCTTAGTGAAAACATGTGTATATATGTATATACATATGTGTGTGTACATATGTGTGTTATATATGTATGTATGTGTGTATATCTATGCCTGTCACCTTGGAACTTAAATCTAATCATCTGAGTATTAACAGTTGTTTAGTTATGGGAGGGAGAAAGATCTTGGACATACCAGCATTTCTAGGTCCCGGTATTTTTCCCTTTTTTTTTTTAAACGAGATGATTGAACTGAATGGTTTGAAAGGATCTTAGGATCCCTTTCAGCTCCAATCTTCTCTTATTACTGTTATTACTTCATCATACTTATTTCATTTGGGGCATTATCATGATGCTTGTGGAATGTAATTAAATTGGTACATTGAAACCCTGGTTTAACAAAAAAAATTTTGAAAGTTTGCTTCAGATACCTCTGTGTGCATAACTCAAAGCTGTATCCATAGCCATAATATGTAGAGTTTTTTCTCATGGACCAGTAGTGCATTTTTAGCTTTCATTGACCACCACTGCATTTAGGGATCCACATGAGTATCCCTTTTGAAGCAGTTTAGGAAGCTGAGCACTTACTCCAGTGATGCTGTTGTTGCTCTGAACACTTTTACAGTTGTTTTTGAACTTCAGTCAGGGGTTTTATTAGCGTGTTCTTTTGGCCATCTTCAGATGAGGCAAATCTGATGGGTGTCATTTTGGAAAGTTGCCAAAAATAATTCGAAATGAATCTGGTGAATAAGGAGTCAAGTTGAAAAATAACCAATTTTTTTTTGTTGTTGTTAAAACATTTGATAGCAAACATGCCATGAGCAGAAGTGTTGTCATGAAACAAATCAGGCTGCAGTTTACTTCTTTTTGTATTGTACAGAATCTCTCTAAAGTTTCAATTTCTACATAAGTCTGATGCACTGAACTTTTGGAGTGAATTTTGGGTGAATGTCCAAATCTCCAATGAAGATTTTTCTTGGTCTGTTCTTCTCAGATATGTAGGACAATGGAGTTTCTCCCTAAAGACTTGAGACTTTTTTTCAACATAGGCTGAACTGGAAGCATAATGTTTCACCACTGGCTGTTGTTTCTCTCAAAAATGTAGTATTTTGTTTAACATCTCTGGAGCAGATAAAACGTACATCTGGCCTTTGTTGCTTATTTAAATCTTAAACATATATACACATATCAACCATTCTGTGTAGCATAATCTTCCTTGAAACTTGATCTTGAACCTGTATCTTTATCTAAATTTAACTATTTTAACTTTTTTAATCATAATGTACTACTATTTGAATGAACCCAATCTCTAATTTTTCATTAGCCCTACGAACAACTAGAGAGCTGTTTTGTTCATTATTATGGCTGTATTTAGTAGATTAGAATCACTGATTAGAGCTGGTAAGGGACCTTTGAGAGCACCAATTCAACTGCTTTATTTTACAGATGGGAAAACTGAGGTTCCTTCAGTCAGCCAAACTAGTGAGGGGCAGTGATGGCATTCAAACTTGAGACCTCCCTCTTACCACTTGGCATTCTCTGGCATGGCCATTTGCCATACTGCTTAACCTTGTGTGCCAAGCTTATGTCTCATTTTTGAAATTCTTTTGTTCCCATACACTTCTTTACCATGTCAGATGATTTCCTTGCAGATTAACTTCATACAAGCTTTAATATTCTTTTCTCTAAACAAGTTACTCATTTTTATGTGAACACAAAGCATTATGTCTTTTTCTTCACTATAATAGGAGATTGATTGGCTGATGTTGTGTGTGCCACATAACCCTCTTTTGTCACTTATCCTCTGCTTGTATAAACTATATAATAATATAGTTTTATTACTTTGCAGTACATAACTAGCTTTATAATCAGTCAACTAATATTAAATAATAAAATAGCAAGGGGCGACTAGGTGGTGCAGTGAATAGAGCACTGGCCCTGGAGTCAGGAGGACCTGAGTTCAAATCTGGCCTCAGACACTTAACACAAAAACTAGCCGTGTGACCTTGGGCAAATCACTTAACCCCAACTGCCCTCCAAAAAGCTAATAATAATAATAATAATAATAATAATAATAATAATAAAATAGCAATAGCTAACACTTATAAGAGCCCTTTTTAAAAAATAATTTTAATGGTGTTTTGTATTTCTTATATCACTATTATATCCCATGTATCTCTTCCCCCTTCTTCTCAAAGAGCCACCCCATATGATAGGGGAAAAAAAATCAACATAACTAAGTGATATATCGAGGAAATTTGAAAACATGTGCAGTATGTAACAGCTGTGGATTTCCCACCCTCATCAAAGGATATTTTGGGGATGCCTTTTCGTATTTTTTCATTTGAATCTGCTTGATATAATTTTGCTCAATTTGCTTTTGCTTTTTTTTTTTCTTTTGGTGTGTCATTATTCTTTTCACTTACAATGTTGTGTTATTGTATGTAATATTTTCTGGGCTCTGCTTTACTTTACTCTGCCTCAGTTCACATAGATCCTTCCAAGCTTTTCTGTCTTCATCACATGTATCATTTCTTATAATGAAGTAATATTCCATTACATTCATGTACCATATTTTGTTTAGCCATTATTCATTTGATGGACATCTACTTTGTTTCCAGTTCTTAGCAATAACAAAAATGCTGCTTTTATATAGCACTTTAAGGTTTACAAGGCACTTTACATACATTATCTCATTTGGTCCTCATAATGCTGGAAGGTAGGTGCTGTCATTAGTCCCATTTTATAGATGAGAAAAGTGAGGATAAAACGGTTAAGTGACTTGCCCAGAATTACCCAGCTAAGTAACTATCTGAGGCAGAATTTGAACTTAGGTCTTCGTGAATCCATGTCTATTATTGTCTCCACTGTGCCACCTACCACCTTTTCTATGCCAACTGCTAGGCTGGATGCTGAAGGTACAGAGACAAAAATGAACTATCTTTCCTCAAGGAGCTAATGTTCTATTGAGAGACAGCATTAATAGGCAAATACAAATTAAATACAAGGGAGATGATAAGTATTAGTGACTGGGAGAGCAGGAAAAGTTGATGTCAGTGGTGTCACTTGAGTTGAGTCTTTTAAATGTAACCAATTTACATTTTTCTTGGAAGCTTTTGGTGGGAGTTCTGACTGTGTTGTGTTCCTCCTGTTCCATGCTTTGATCCTTTCTGTCCCCAAAAAAGGAAAACCGTGGTTTTTTTTTTCTATTAACTTTTGTTTATTTTTAATTTTCATCATTCATTTCCACAAGATTTTGAGTTACAAATTTTCTCCTCATCTTTCCCCTACCCACCACCCCAAAACAGCAATCCCACTGTATATCCCCTTCCCCAGTCTGCTCTCTCCTATGTCCTCCCCCATCATTCCTCTGACTTTCCGGGAGGGCAAGATGGATCTCCCTACCCCAGTGCCTGTATATCTTATTACCTAGTTGCATGTAAATAATACATACGTACATATACACACACACACATATTTTTAACATTTGATTTTAGAACTTTAAATTCTAGATTCTTTCCCTTCCTCCCTCATCACCCACCCCCCACTGGAAAGACAAACAATTCAATACAGACCATACATGTATAGTTACACAGAACATCTCCACCATAGACATATTGTGAAAGACTGACTATATTTCCCTCCTTCCTATCCTGCCCCCCACTTGTTCTATTCTCTACTTTGTCCCTGTCCCTTTACAGAAATGTGTGCGTCTAACCATCTTCCACCCCAACCTGCTCTCCCCTTTTTCATCTCCCCTCTCATCCCCTTCCCCCTTGCTTTCCTGTAGGGCAAGATACCCAATTTAGAGTGTTTGTCATTCCTTCCCTAAGCCAAATGCAATGAGACATTCCCTTTTGCCTTCCTGTTCTTCCCCTCCATTGTAACAATTATCCCTTGCCTTTTCTGTTTGAGATGATTAACTCTCCCTGTCTCCTCTCATTCTATTCCTCTCCCATGTCTCAATATCGCCTTTTAAAATATCATCCCTTCCTATTCAACTGATTCTGTGCCCTTTGTCTACGTACACATATATACACACACTCACATATGTATTCATACACAGATATACCCTCCTATATAGACATGCGTATGTATAAACATTTATATTCCCTTCAACTATCCTCATACTGAGAAAAGTTTCATTAAGTTACAATTCTCATTTTTCCATATTGGCATGTAAATAGTTCAACTTTGATAAGTTCCTTATGAATTCTTTTCCATGTTTACCTTCTCATGCTTCTTGTATTTGAGTGTCAAATTTTCTATTCAGCTCTGTTTTTTTCAGCAAGAATGCTTGAAAGTCCTCCACCTAATTGAATGACCATAAATCCCCTGGAACATTATACTCAGTTTTGCTGGGTAGGTGATTCTTGGTTTTAATCCTAGCTCCCTTGATCTCTGGAATATCATATTCCAGGCCCTTCCATCCCTTAATGTAGAATCTGCTAGATCCTGGGTTATCCTAATTGTGTTTCCACAGTATTCAGATTGTTTTTTCTTGGCAGCTTGTAATATTTTCTCCTTGATCTGGGGACTCTGGAACCTAGCTATAACATTCCTAGGAGTTTTCTTTTTGGGATCTTTTTCAAGAGATTATTGGTGAATTCTTTCAAGTTCTGTTTTGCCGTCTGGTTCTAAAATATCAGGGCAACTTTCCTTGAGAATTTCTTGAAGGGTGCTTTCTAGGTTCTTTTTTTGATCATGGCTTTCAGGTAGTCCAGTAATTTTTAAACTGTCTCTCCTGGACTTATTTTCCAGGTCAGCGGTTTTTTTCCCAAGGAGATATTTCACATTGCCTTCTATTTTTTCATTTGTTTGCATCTGTTTAATAGTATCTTAATTTCTCATAAAGTCATTTGCTTCCATTTGCTCCACTCTAATTCTGAAAGAATTATTCTCTTCAGCAAGCTTTTGACATTCTTTTTCCATTTGGCAAATTTGACTTTTTAAGGCCTTCTTCTCCTCATTGGCTTTTGGGGCCTCTTTTGCCATTTAAGTTAATTTATTTTTTTAAGGTTTTATTTTCTTTGGTCAGATTGTTGGCTCTCTTTTCATGATTTTCTTGCATCATTCTCATTTTTCTTCCCAGTTTTTCCTCCACTTATCTTATCTGGCTTTCAAAATCCTTCTTAAGCTCCTCTGTGGCCTGTAACCAATTTACATTTTTCTTGGAAGCTTTTGGTGGGAGTTCTGACTGTGTTGTGTTCCTCCCATGCCATGCTTTGATCCTTTCTGTCCCCAAAAAAGGAATCTGAAGTTGGATGGCTGTGCTTGCTTTGCTTCCTTTGCCTGCTCATGTTGCCAGTCAATTACTTGATGTTTGGGTTAAGTAGAACTCTGCTTCCAGAGGGGAGATCTTTGTCCCAAATTACTGGGGTTTTTGCAGCTGCCGGGGATATTAGGGGGCTGCATTCTCTGCAGCCCCCAACAGCTTTGGCTCACTGATCACATACCTCAGGACCACCACCCAGACCACAGTCCCAATCCAGGCAGGTTAAAGCAAGATTACCTAGCCTCTGAATGATAGCTTGGCCCCCCTTCAATCTGCAGGCTGAGAGCTCTGAAGTAGCCACGTGGAGGCAGCTGCAGAGCTGCAGCTTCCACTGCTTTCTTGCTGTGGGTGTAGATGGCCAGACCCACTCCTTTCCCTCAAATTTAGCTGAGTTCCACTGACCTTTCACTTTGTCTTTGTTTCTTATGGGTTGATAATTCTGGAAACTGCCAGAACTGCCAGTGATCTCTCTTGAAAGCTCCAGCCACGACTTGTCCAGGCCACCCTGGGGCTACAGCTGCGATGCACCCTTCCTGTCCACCTGCCGGAATGCCTTCAGTGCGAGCCTTGTTTCTCTGTCATTTTATGAGTTCTGGAGCTCTAAAATTTGTTTAGAGTCATATTTTATAGGTATTTGAGGTGGTTATGGGGGGAGCTCCCAGAGTTCTCCTACACTGCCATCTTGACCTGTTTTTTTTTCTTTTATAAAAAAATTATTGTTTTTAGTCTCATGATTCTTTCCCATCCACTGAGAAGGAAAGAAATATAATACTAGTTATACATAGGAAGTTACGCAAAAGATATTTCTGCATTAACTCTTCGAAAAAAGGCAAGAAAAATAATGAAAGGAAGGAATAAATATGCTTCAGACTGTGCTCGCTTGAGTCCATCGTTTCTCTCTCTGGATAGCATTTTTCATCATGAGTACTTTGGAACTGGCTTGGATCAAAGTAGATGAATCATTCACAGTTGATCATCATTACAGTGATGCTATTACTATGCACAATGTTTTCCTGATTCTGCTCACTTCACTTTATGTCAGTTTGCATAAGTCTTCCTAGGGAAAAACCATGGTGCTAAGGGAGGGAGAGGTGTGCATCCCATCCATGAAAAATAAGTTACTTTCCAAGCTGAAGGTAACATTTTTTAGGGCTGGAAGATGGAATGTCACGTGTGAACAGCAGGAAAGCTAATTTGCATAGACTCTAGGGTCCCCAACCCTTTTTTTCATGTTATCTTCAACTATTAAAATTCCCTTTACAGCTTAAAAAGATGCTTCCAGGTGGTGCTGGATCGCGTTATTGGCTTTGCTTGTTCTGTTCCTCTTTCCTGGGATGCTCAAGCCCTCCTTCTGTACCTGTCTTACTCTTATTTCTTCTTACTTCAGTCTTTCTCATATTTTGTGATCCAGGGCAAATCTTCTCTTTTCCATTCATTTTCCCTGGACATATTTTGAAGTAATCTGTCTCTTCTCAAAACTCCTGTAGCATGTTATCCATGTGATGTATTTATTTGTGACTTATTTACTGCTTGATGTTTCCTCTCCTCAATTAAAATTCCTCTTTCTGGAAATGTAAGTTAGGTGATTATCATTTTAATCTAATTAAAGGCCTCCTTATTTACCCTCCCTACACACTCTCTAGGACAGGGGTGGGGAATCTTGGACCAGGAGGCCACAGGTGGCCCTCTAGGTCCTCAAGTGGGGCCCTTTATCCGAATCCAAACTGCCAAATCCCCTTAATAAAAGAATTTGTACCATGAAGTTTGGATTCTGTCAAAGGGCCCACTTGAGGACTTAGAGGGCCACATTTGGCCTCAAGACTGAAGGTTCCCCACCCCTGCCTAGGGCAAGGGAGGGTAACATACAGATCTTTTCTCCCTGCTGGACCTAAAGGGTCTCTGGAAAGAGGGAAAGGGGACAGAAATGCAAGATAGAATCTATCTCCTCCTGCCCCTCCCTTCTCCCCCCTCCCCCATCTCCTTTTAGCTGTGAGTAAATTTCTTTGTAAGGCTATTTCATTAAAATATTTTGTATTTGTCCTTTAAAAGAAAAGATAAAGTAGGTGATTTTGACTACATGAAATTGAAAAGGTTTTACATGAACAAAATTAATATATCTAGTTGAAGAGCAAGGATTGACTTGGGGAAAATCTTTGTATTAAATATCTAAGATAATATATAGACACATATAATATATGTGATAATATATAGAAATATAAAAGACTAAAAGCTGTTCCTCAAATGATCACTGATCAAAAGATATGAACAATTTTCAAAAGAAGAATTGTAGATCATTAACAACTGTGTGAAAGATGGTTCCAAATTACCAATATTACCAAATTACCAGAAATATAGATCAAAACAACTGAGATTTCCCCTCACACTCAGAAAATTAGTACAAATGACAGAAAGTGTGCAAAAGCTTTGGAGGAGCTGCAGAAAGATAATAAATACATTGTTGGTGGAATTGGAAATTAGTTAACCATTCTGGACAGGAATTTGGAATTAGGTTAAATATTGACTGGTATGTCCATACTCTTCGATGCAGAGGTCTCCCTTAGGCACAAACCACAAGAAGATCAAAAGACAGAAATGCTCTCTCTCTGCTCTCTCTCTCCTCTCTCTCCCTCCCTCCCTCCCTCCTATCTATCTATCTATCTATCTATCTATCTATCTATCTATCTTAAAATAGCGATAGCAGTATTTCTTATGGTAGCAAGAACTAGAAGTAAAGTAGATGCCCAGTCCACTGGAAAGTGGCTAAACAAAGTCTAGTGGATGAATATAATATAATATTAATTACTGTGCTGAAAGGTAAGACAAACATGGTGACACAGAGGCATGGGAAAACATAGGTGAACTGATGCAAAAGTGAAATATTGTACCATGTAACTAACACAGTATAAATCAGTGGAGAGAACAACTGTCACAAAGCAATTGAAATGAAATGTTGGTGGAATATTAAAGGCTGGGGTTGACCCCGAAGAAGAGATTTGAGAAGACAGCTGTTCCCACTCCTTGGAAGGGTCTGCCAGGGTGGGACATTGCACATAGCATCATATTTTCTCATGTGTTGGTCTTGCTAATTTTTTTCTTTTCCTCTTTTAAGAAGATTGTTATGTCTCTCTGCGGGGAGAAGGGATGCTGGGTAAAATGTAGGTGATGTGAAAACAAGATATCAGTAAAGATCTGGTCAATACAGCAAGGTTGTCACATTTCTGTTGCAGGTCTCTGTATCTTCAGCTTTACTTGATATTTTTTAGAAACCTAAGTAACTTGAGCTTCAACTGTGAATCTTCTTTTCCAGTCAGCCAGTCAACAGGCATTTATTAAGCACTATGTGATGGGTGCTAGGGATATTGATACAATGAATGAAACAGTCCTACTTTCAGGGAGTACATGTTTTATCCCCAGGCAGAATATAACTTCTTTGGGGTGAGAGGAGTGCCTGGCTAGTAGCAGGCCTTTGTGAACTCATTATTGGCTGATCAACAGTTTGGCTGAGGGATCCTGAAAAAGTTTTTCTGAATTTGTAATTCCTACAGGGGAACCAGGCAGTGGTACAGAGAGTGACACATCTCCAGACTTTCACAATCAAGAGAATGAACCGAGCCAAGAGGACACAGAGGATCTGGATGGATCTGTGCAGGGGGTGAAACCCCAGAAGGCTGCTTCCTCCACCTCTTCAGGGAGTCATCATAGCAGCCATAAAAAGAGGAAGAATAAAAATCGACACAGGTTAGTGGCATTGGTGACATTCTCTCGGGCTGAAGTGATGATTATTTCAAAGGGATATTTTTGGAATACAAATTCTTGGGTGCTGCTGTTGGGGATTTGCATTTTTGCAGCCAGAAAGAAGGAAGGGCCTCTCCTGTAATAAGTAATATGGTCTCTTTTTTTTTCTTTTCCTAAATTGATGGATAATGAGGCCAGCAACGCAGAAGGAACCCAATCTTTTGGATTTTGGGTGTAGAATAGCAAGTGCAGTTTGGGTAGAAGACCCATATTAAATGAAAATCCTATGTAAAATGGTGTATTGGGAGTTATTTTTTAATTGAGGGAAAAGGGGAGTAGATAGACAAAGGCTTTTTTGTTTCTCTTATTTTTACTTTTCTCTGATTCCTTATGAACTCTTGAGAACTAGCCAAACATAATTTTTTTAAATGGCATTTGAGTGATTGTTGTGCTCCCTCCTTCCTTGTCCCACCCCCACTCATTTCTCTGCAATATGCTGACACATATAGTGAAATATTAGAGTCCAAAGCCCTATTAAATAAGAGTGTGCCTTCCCAGATAACATTTGTCCACATTACTTTCTGAGGTGTGAAATGAAAGATAACATCAGTAATCTGTAGAAGGCAGATATCATTAAGAAAGGAGGATTTAAGATTGCCGTCAGCTCTTTGATTATAAATGATAATGTTGCAAACCATTAGAAGTTATAACTGAAAATAATGGACAGCCCATTCAAAGATGATGCCTTGTAGAAGAGAAAATTGTCATGGGAGAAGGAAGTGAAGCTGTAGTTCTAAACCTTTTATGAAGCAAAGAATCCAGACCTAAAGAAAAAAATGTCAATAGCATTACCTTAGGACTCCTCAAGCATCATTCCAGTGAAATTCCTTGCATCCTCTTTGCTCTGAAGGGAGCAGGCAGCCTGTGGGTAGTGGTACTCACTGAGAGCAGGAATGTCTATCCCTCACCCTTAATGACTTGATAGGTTATAGAATTTAGAAGGTTTAAGTGAGGAGGGAGCCTTTGAGATCATTGTCCTCCTTTTATAGCTGAAGGTAGAATAAGGGACTCATCTGAGGTCAAGTGGCTGGGGAAATGGCAGTCAGGACTGGAAGCCCTGCTTTTGATTTGTAGTCTAGCCCTCCTACAATCTCATACTTCTGATTGTTGTCTTTGCAGTTTGATATTTTGCAGGTGAAAGAAGTTTTTTGGAAACCTTGAAAAGCAGCAAGTTTTTTTTTTCATAATTCCTTTAATTTTAAGATTGCAAAAAGGGGGAAAATCCCTCCACGTAACCCTAATAACAAGTCAACACATTAACCTCTTATCACTGGTAGAAAGTAGCAAGAATTACTTCTGCTTTCTGGGGCCACCACTTAAGGTCATCACTGTCCTGGCTTATCACCAATGCTACCAACAGATACATTTTGTATCTCTCTTGGATTTAATTTCTGCTAGGAGCTTACCATTCTCAAATTCTTTTTCTTATCCAGGGAGTCAGTTGCAATGGTCATGGTGAGTCTTGTTTTGGGACTTTCTTAGATGGCTATTTTTGTTATGTGAATCCTTAAATAGTGGTTCTGTCTTTATATTGAGTGGGGAAAAAAAGCTTAATCATTTCTAAAGGGCCTTATTTAGTTTATGGTGGTATAGATTCTGTAAATAGCTTGTTGTTGTTTCAAGTGACACCTTATTTTAATTGAATATTATCAGTAGTCACTGAACTCAGAAGGGGGTGTAAAGTTGAGGGGAAAATAACAAAAGAAGGAAGGTAGGAATTTGAGATAGATTAGAGGAAAGTTGATGCAAACTCTAATGTTTGCTGACTGTGTATGTTGACACCATACACTCAGATGCCTGGGCACATGAAGAGGCACATATTGTCTTCTCCTGGCATCTGCATTGCTGCCCTCTGTTCTCTCCCCTGACTTGCAGTTGAGTGTTTGAGCAATGCAAGTTATTTGCCCATAGTTTTAAACAGTCAAGATGTGAAGAACTAGCCAAATTTTACCTTTTTGAAAACTTCTCAATGAGCATTTGTTAATCACTGCATGAAGCACTGCAGGATAGGAAAGAAAAAAGACACAAAGGCTCTGTCTCTGGAAGCATACTTCAAGTGGGAGAGAGAACATGTCAGTAAACAATTATATGGAAAATTTGGACCAAGTCAGTGTAGCGTCATTTAGAAGGGGGAACATTTGCAGGAGGGGCACCAAGAGAGGCTTCTTGTAGCAGGTGAGCAAATCTAGGTGCACTGAGAGGTGGAGATGAGCAGCAGGGCCTTTTAGGGAGGGGGAGAAACCAAATGAGACCAAGCATCCAGTGTTTACTGAGCACACACTGTATGCCATGTGTAAGCATTTAAAAATGAGATAATATTTATCATGTGCTTCACACAGTCCCTGGCACACAGTAGGCATTCAGTAAATACTGATTCCATTCCATTCTAAAGAAAGGCCAAAAAATCCTTGCTTTCAAGGAGCTCACATCCTAATGGGAGGCACAACTCTATATAAAGAAGGATGTACATATAGGATAAATTGGATAGGATCTTGGGGAAGGCCATAGCATTAATAAGGATTGGGAAAAGTTTCATGTTGAAGGTGGAATTTTAGCTTTCATGAAGAAAGCCAGTAAAGGCCTGGAGATGGGAGATGGTCATATCATGTTTGGGGTAGTGCAGGTAGGCCAGTGGAGTGGGTTGCAGAGTATAGAGGGGAATCAAATGTGAGAAGCCCAGAAGGGGAGGAAGGGACCAGGTAAGAAGAGTTTTATATGCCAGCAGGGCATCACTGAGCAGGAGTCAGCTACTTTTTTTGATAAATGACCTTTTGGCAGCTGAGTTGATGACGGAGTGGAGTGGGAAGGGACTTTTGGCCTTTCAAGCTTACGTGATTTGCCAGGGTCATTTAGAATGTGTCATAGGCAGGACTGGAATCCAGGTCTTTGTGACTCCAAAGCCAGCTCTCTGTCCGTTATACCACACTGCCTCTCATGACACTAGCTATTGACTTTATAAACTAAAATGAAACTTACCCAGACTATGTGATGTCAGATCCTGATGTTTACTCTTCTGTGACTGGTTGGTAGCAGAGAGTGAACCTTTTCTTTATTCCTTGTGAACCTTCTTTTTTCTTATCTTATCCTGAACATAGCTCTTTTTCCTCCCTTCATTTTAGGCAACTGTGCTGAGGGAGGAGAGCTGAACTGTCTTCTTTCAGGAGCTCTAAGCAGAGATTAAAATTGCTGGGTCTTTCCCTTCTCTGACCTGTGACTGTCACTTAGCCAAATTCTCAGCAGGACCAGTGTGGAGGACCTGTGCTTTTAGGGACAAGAGCAGGTGTCATTAAGAAGCAGTGAAGCAGTGTGGTATACTGAATAGAGGGGCGAGACTTAAGAGTCAAGAACACCTGGATTCGAATCTTAACCTCTGGCACTGGCTAGCTGGGTGATCCTGGGCAGTTCAGTGCCTCAGGCAACTCTTAAGACTATATGTTCTAGAAGAGCTGCTGATCTGCATTAGTAAAGGGATCTTTACATACTGAGAGTTCTCTGTACCAATTAATTCATAGGATCAGACCCCTCCTGTCCTCCTCCTCCTCTCTCCCTTCCTCCCTGCAGACCTACATTAAGAACATGGTCTTTGTGATATAGTATTCCTTCCAAAAAAGAAATACTCTTTAAGTCCATAGTCTTGAGTAGATCATTGATAATGAAAACGTTGTTCTTTGATCCTGTATTAAGAATGATTAAATGCCAGCTGCCTTTAAAGAAAAGTATTTGGGGTATTAATCCACAGCTGCATTTACTAAGTCCTGAACTTTTGTGTGTAAGCACTTTGTTTTAGCAGACAGGTATAAGTTACTTAGATTGAAAGAAAAAAATTGAATTGAACAGCATGTTTATATTATGCATGTTATTCATTTCATTTTAAAAGGTGTTGAGTGCATGTTAAGTAAAAGATAATATGCTAGACACTGAGGATAAAAATAAAAATTAAGTAGCTTTTGCCTTCAGGGGACCTCCATTTTTCTGAGGGAAGCCCAGTGTACATAAGTAAATGCAAAGTTTATACAAAAGTCACCCAAAGTCTTTTCCAGAGGGAGGGATGGTTGGTAACTGGGGACATCTGGAAAGGCCTTCTGGAGAAGGTGGCAGCTAAGCTATGCTTTGAATGAAGGTAGGGACTCTGCATAATGGAGGTGAGGAGATAATGCATTCCACACATAAGGGAGTGTGAGATGGAATATCGTGTATGGGAAATAACAGCTGGCAGGCCAGTTTAGCAGGAACAGGGAGTGAAGGAAAGAATGAACATATTGAACTAAGAATAGAAAAGGATAGGAGAAGCAGGTTGTGATAGGCTTTAAATGCCAGGTTGAAGACCCTGTTTTTTTTCCTAGAGGCAATAGGGAACCATTCAAGATCTTTGAGTAGAGGAAGTGGCATGGTCTGTGTTATAGGAATGCTAATTTTGCAGCAGTATGGAGAATGGATCACTGTCTCCTAATGTTCAGGAATGTTGAAATCATGCTTCACCCTAGATTTACACAGGTAGAGACTGACTGAAGTTCTCCCACCTCAAATAGGAAAATGCTTTGTTTGAATTTGAAAAGCATGGTAACCCAAAACTAAATGCTAATAGCAAAAGTGTTTGACCAAGTGTTTGACACTGATTTATGGTAAAAACCCTACAAAGCCTAGGCATAGAAGAGTCATTTTTCAGTATGATAAAAAGTATAAATATAAAACTAAAAGGTAGCATTATTTCACTGGAGAAATACAAGATTTTTCAGTAAATATGAGTAGAGCAAGGATGCCTTGTTATTTGACATAGTTTTAGAATTGCTAGCAGTATCAATGACAAGAGAAATTAAAATTGGGACAAAACATGATTATATTAAAACATGATTATATTAAAATCAAAATTAAAATTTCTGACATTCAAAGAGCAGATATAAAGAAGAGACAAAACTATTGTGGTTTGCTAGAATAGGACAACTTATTTAGAAAACCCCAGAGAAACTGAGGTAATTATAACTTCAGTAAAGTAGCAGATATAAAAACACACCCAGAAAGTCAGTGGCATTTCTGACTAGCAGTAGTAACAAAATTCAGGAGGAAATAATAGAAAAGGAAGTTTTCTTCATTTGCTTCTTCAATTACTACAAAATCAGTAAAATGTCTGGGAGTTATTCTACTAAAGCACACTCTAGACTTGTATAAATAGAATCACAGAACATTCATGTGAGAAATAAAGAACAGTAATGATGGGAAGAGAATAGAAATGACTACCAAGAACTAGAAATCTCTTCAGTGGGTTTAACTGGTCTTATTTCATCTAATTTAGACTGGGACTATTTTCTTTTTCTAGTTTTATATTTTGGCAGAACAATGTAAATAAATCAAATGTTTTTTAAAAATAAAAGAAATAAAGAACAATTTAACATAATTAATTAGAGGGGTATCCTACAACTTGTAACTGGGACTCACTAATATTCCCTGGAGGGCATGGGAGCCAGCAAGGAACTCACTTCATATGTCTGCTGTTTGTGTGGCTAGCAGCAAAAAGATATTTTATAACCGCTCTTTTATTTGCCATTTACTCTACCAGAAACTGTAACACACTAGTGGTTTACAGTGGAAAGAATGTTGAATTTTGAATAAGAAGACCTGGGTTTGAATCCTGTTGCTTTGACTTAGTCACTAGGGACAAATCTCCCTGGCTCTGGGCTTCACTTTCCTTGGCTGTAAAATGGGAGTGGGAGTGGGGTACTTTCAGGGGATGACTTCTAAGGTTCCTTGCAGCTCAAAATCTATGAGCCTGGGACTCAATACTACTTCAACCCCAAATTTCTAAGGGCATAGAGGAAAGTTTGGGATATTTGTGGATGCTCAAAGTTTCTTCCAAATGCTTGGAAAACTTTGAAATGCATAAATTAAAGCCCTGATGTTTAATAGGTAACTCCCGTCAGCTGTATTGCATTCAGTGATTGAGCAGTTTGACCAGCCCATCTCCTGAGTGAACACCTTGCCATTGAAGGGTATTCATTCAGCCCTTGACTTCCAGGAAGAATGAGAGCATCAGGTCCCCGGCCTAGACACCTGGTTGAGAGCATATTACTTGAGTATAGTGTTGCAGAACATTTTCTCTTTTTCTCCTTAAAAAAAAAAAAAAGTTCATGCCGTTATTACTGGGTTGTGAGTTACTTTTTTTAAAGCATTTTTTATTATATGCCTAAACTCTTTTCTCCCCATTTTGTCTAATGCCCTAATTCTGCATTTTCAGTCCATTCATGTATTTTTTTTTCTAACTCTGCATCTGCCAGCTAATGAATTGGTCCACATATCTGGTAGAGTTCTAATGAAATAACCATCCCTTTTATAACACTACTATACTTCTGATGTAAAAATCCATGGAGGGAACCTTTTGACTGTAGAAACCTGGGTGCTTTGATGTTTGAAGTTTTATGGCATAAGATTCTTAATTGATTTTGTTTTTAGTAATCTTGCTAAGGTGGCTAATCAACTAATTTATTTAATTAGTGTATTAATTTCTATTGCTTTCTTCCTTTCAAATGCTGCCCCTCAGCCCGTCTGGCATGTTTGATTATGACTTTGAGTAAGTTTGATTTGAATTAGTACTTGTGCTGTGTTGTTTAGTGTGTAGACACCAGTATGCCTTTTTGAGACCTTTCTAACTCATAGTTTATCTGTTTAATTGTAGGTATGTATATTAGGTTAGGCTGGGAAGTTTTTTTAAAAAACAGAAAAACGTGATGGAGGTAACATTTCATTTAATAACTTAAGCAAAATTAAGTAATCTTCACTTCTATTCATTTTTTTTTATTTTAAATAGACCAGCTTTATCTTATTTCATATTTAAACTGATTTCCTGGCTTTGCTTCATAAAGAGATTAATAGTATCAGATTTGGATATTTTACTCTGGAGAAGTTTAATAAATGAGATTCACTTAATTCCTGTTATATCTCAAATCCTGAAATACAAACTTCTAGTCTTTCTTTCCTGAACTTACTTGCCAATGTGTCTGAATAATTATCAGTGATATAGTTACACAGCTAACATACATTAATGTAGAGCATGCCCTTTTAATCCAATCTCTCTAACACATCATTTCATAGTAATTAAAACAAATTATAATGGCTTTTACAACTACCATATTTCTTACTGGGTTGTTGTCCAAGTTTGCGTTTTGGCAGGTCTAGAGAATCTGCTCTTGCAACTTTTAACTGATCCTTGCTCAATAATAAGCGGGTAAACAACTAAATTTGACATGTAGTCTGAAAAAATGTGGATTTTTCTTAACCAAATAGTCTTTGTTGTAGCTTGTACCATATGCAGTATCTGATTCTTGGAGCCACTTTTTACTGTTAGTTAAAATACAAATATCTTTTGTCTTCTTCACCACAGGATTGATCTGAAGCTAAACAAAAAGCCAAGAGCCGTAAGTATCAGTGTTCTGAGGTCACTAGGGAGAACTGGCCAGGCTTTGCTGGCTGACTCAAAGCTATGTCCTAAAGCGAAAAATGAAAAAGCAACAAAGTTCTTAGAGCTTGGTCTGTGTTTCTTTTTAGAGCCTAAAATAGTTTTATCAGACACACTTTTTGCTATTAAGAGTATTTTGTTCTTGCTTTATATCTTAAAAGAAGAAAAAAGTTCTCTAACAGTTTTACTTAAAACCATTCCCTTTTGATTCAACAATAAATAGACAGTACTTGGGCTTTTTCCAAGGCAGGGGTCTCAGCTGGAGCGAATGGAGTGTATACTGAAGACAAGCTTGCCCTTTCCGTGTATGTGGACCTTCTCTTTGCTTTGGTCTATTCTAGACACCCTCATCCCTGATTAGGTGGTAGGTAGATGGTAGATACCTCTGATTAGTCAGTACCTGGGCTTGGTTGTTCTCAAGGTAGATGCTGTAAGAGTGTGGAGGGATAGATTTCTCTCCCCTTTTCAAGGGGAAAAAATAGACTCAAAAGTGTGCTGTCATGAGTTGCTTTGAATTAGGCTCTTAAGCTATGCAACTTTATGTACTTGAGTACTCTTAACAAAGAATTGTTTTACAAACCTAAAATAGTAAATCTGCGTGTTGTTCTATGTTCCATTTAGGGCAGTAATTTGGAATTTTGCTTTTCTCCCCCACAGGATTATTAGAAGACCCATTAGTGCAGAAGCTTACAGGCTGTAGAGCCCTGCCCTCATACAACTTCACCAAGAAAAACACCCCCTTCACTGAGTGGCCATTAATGTCTGCGCTCCCAGACCCAGTGCCTGCATTGAGGAGTAGTTTGTTCTAAAGAGGGGTGAAAGAAAAGCCTTTCTGTCAAACCACATTAGACCATTTACCTCGTGTCCTTTTTAGTACCTGAACTGCAGGAAGACCAAGCCACGGTGCAGTCCTAGGTTGCCCACTTTCTGCATTCTCCATTCTTGGGATGGAGCACTTCCCAGCACTGGCTGCATCACATTCTTCTGGGATACCCCATCAAGGGATGTCTTGGGGTTTTTTGATGACGAAGCCAGTGCCCAGTTGTGTTTTGTCATGTGGAGGCTGTAAATATCAGGCATTTCCTTATTCCGCCTTACATGTTGTTTGTTGTTACTGTCTTGTTTTCTTTGAGGGGTTTGTTGTAATACAGTTGTACAGCTTATGGCTTCCTGCTGTTTTCTTTGGAATCTGATCATCTTTACTTGGCTTAGAGGCAGATAGCCTAACACAAATAATCTCTAGTAGCATAAATAAAATGGATGACTTGTCCTATTTGTCTTTTTGCAGGGGGAAGGTAGAGGATTATTTAATTTTTTTCTCATCTTCTGAGTTGAAAGCAATTTTCATGTACAGGCAAATGGTAATGGTGAAAAAAACCTAAGTTTGAATCCTTTTAAAAACATAAGTTTTTATTATTTTGTATAAAAAATAAAATTTCACAGGTTTCAGTCTCTTCTCATGCTTTACTTTTGCGTTTGAGATTTTTTTTCCCGTTGATTTTTATTTTCCTCATATCATTTCATACCATTGTTTGGCATTCATTTCTTTTCGTCTTGTTTGTAATCTTCCACCTGGCATTTCCCTGATTCCAAAAAGATCCATTACTAAGCTTCTCTCTGCACCTTCATAAGCTGTAAGGGAGAAATCAGGAATCCCTTATGTAAATGACTCATAAGGAGTTTCTCCAAGTGGGAAAGCTATTGTAGGCTAGTTATCTTATGGACTTATTTTCCGATTTAAGTTGGGGGGAGGGGGAACTAACAGGCTGAGCCTTAAGAACCTACTGAAAACGTTGAAGGAACTTGGCAGTTTGATGATTTGACTTAAAGCGAATGCCAGGATTTATTCAAAGAACAAGATTTGGGGGGTTGGCATTTTGTTTTATTCATTTATTGATGTGTCTTACTCATGTCCATGTCTCTATTGGGAAAAATGTCTCATTTGCTAAATTCTTGGTAGATCCACAAAGTCAAAAAGGTTTTTATTGTTAATGAGATGAGGTTCCTGAAGAAAGGATGCAGTGTTTTATCAAATCAACACCCCACCCCCGGATAAGCAGCGTTGTATCTGTGGTCTCAGGTGAGCTTTTCAGACTTGGTGCCTCCTTAGATAGACTTTGGCTTTGTTAGCAAGAGTACCTGCATCTGAGCCACCAGTAGAACAGTTAGATGTTTATACCAGGAAGGATGGTGGGAGCAAGAGGTGACCTGAAGGTAAACCCAGCAGCTGTCTCCTTTTCTATCATATGGTCCCTTTGTCCAGGGGAAAAAAACCACCACGATTTCTCTTGTATTAGTAGCTGGCTTCTGTGATGTTTAACCTAGCACACAGTAAACCAGTTGTAGCCTCGGTTCATGATTTGGACTTTGTTAGTGATTTAGTGGCAGTGCACTTAAAAGGTGGTTTTAAAATATATCTATATACCTGTATATACCTTTAGTGAATACTAAATATAAATCTGTATACACATGTATGCATATATAGATTTATATTTAGCATTCACTCTCACTCCACTCTACCCCACCTCACCCCCTACCGTATGAATTGCTGTATCATTATAAAGCTAACTGCTTTCATTTGTGTTTTCTATCAAAGGGATTAGTCCCACAGAGACTTTCTGGTTTTATGTAGATCTGAATTGGTGTTGAATGCAGCAGTATAAAAGAAGCTTTTCTAATGATAGGATTTCTCCTGAGACACTTGGAAGAACTGTAAGAGGCCCCACCAAATGCACTTCGAGTATTTGTCATTTTTGGTTTAAACTAGGAATTTCAGTACCATTGCCCAACTCAATAAGGAATAAATGCCTATCTAGTTTTGCCATAGATCCAAAGAAAAACTTGGGGAATGCAATAAAACATGAACATGTGGAGAGAACAACTGGAACTTAGAGCAAGCAGGGCCTTGCATGTAAATATTTGTTGGTTTGATGTGATTTAGGAGATTGGTTACCCAAAATCTTTTCAGATTTAGTCCTTCTGGTTTCTTAGATGCCCTGGGGTTCCCTCTGTTCTTGGCAGTAGTTGTTAAGGCCAGAAAGAAGTTAAAGTATTCACAAGTACTACCACACACTATGGAGAAATTTTTTGATAGTACTGATTCCTTGGGGGAATTCGAGTTTCACTTAAGGATTCTGATGAATTTGTTGAGACAATTGTCATAAATGAATAGCAGTGAGTCACTTTATGTGAAGTGCTTAGAAATATGTAAAGTACTATGTAGAAGTTGGCTACTACCTCCCCTTCCATGTTGCTCCCTTCTCCCCATTTCCCAGAAGCCAAATAGTAGGGGTGGGGAACTCTCCCTGTTCTTTCTTTTCTTCCTCATCTCAAGCTTTGCCTTAGGGAAATAGATTTGTTCCTTCTTACCTCATGGAGGTCCCACTTTGTTGGTGTGCTTTTTGTTTCATTAATTATAGGGGGGAGGTAACATTTTTGCGGAGTCAAAAATTAAAATGTCTCCATCCATTAATGCCTTATTATGGTGTATTATTGCATAGTACAGGGCTTGCCTTTGGTCCGTGGGGCTTGGGAGGTTCAACATTCAGCATGATGGGAATTCAGATATATATATATATGTGTCATAGGAAGTTAGAACTGGGCATTTTTCTGAATGGCATTAATTTCACCCTTATAAACCGAAGATTCTAAGCAGTGACCACGAAAAAAAAAACCAGTTAAATCTACAGTAAAAGTGTTAAGTCTAGACACAATGTAAACTCAGGCAAGCAAAGGGGCTTTTCTCAGGAGCTGAGTAGTACAGAGATGTTCAGAGTGGTAGGTGGTCTGTGAGTCTTTGGGAATCTTAGAAGTGCTTTAAAGAGTAGGTGAAAATCATTTATATAGTGAAACCTCAGTACTAAGGGGGTTAGGGTTCTATGTAGCTAACTTGAACTAGGCAATCTTGAAGGGCAGACTCATTACTTTGCAGTATTTAACTGGCACAAAACTAAAGTGTGTTAAGTAGAGATCCTCTGGGATCCACTTTACTGAGCAGAAAGGAATGATGTATAGCTTTATCTGTGTGAATGTTTGAAAGGTTTCTCTTAAGATATTTAAACGACCTTACTATCTCTGCACCATTTTCTTAGAAAGCCTTTTCTTCAGTATTGTACAGAGATAAAATTTCAATTCCCATTTCAAGCCTAGAATCCAAGAAGTTAGAGCTGACAAGGACCTTAGTGATCATGTGGGCCAGCTGCCTCATTGACCAGATGAAGAAAGAGCCCTAGAAAAGGAATGAGCGGCAGAGCCAGGATGAACCCAGGACTTTTGGTTCCCAGTCCAGTGCTTTTCCCATGAAGTTTTATTGTCATTAGATGCTTGGCTAAAGCTTGCCTTTGTTACATCTTTGAAAAGAAGGGGTTTGCTCAGCAGATGAAGTCAATGAGAGGGAACGGGGATTGTTTAGTTTGTGGATTAAAGCAAATAATAAGGCATATTTTAAGCTCAATAAGAAAAGTAGTTAATAATTAATATTAGATTCAAAAGTAATACCAACTCTTTTAAAAGGTTCTGTAATTGGATTTTGCTAGCAGATAGTCTCCCCATCACCACTTTATTCCATTCTCATTTAGGAAACTTGTTTTGGGTGGGAAGGGGAGGAGGGTTGGTCTTTTTTGTAAACACTTATTTCTCCCCAAGAGGTGTCATCCTATTTGCAGTGCCTACAAATGGTGTATGAGTGTGTGTGTATGTGTGTGTGTATGTGGCAGATACCCCTGGAAATAAGAGGAAAGGATTGGAGCAGCCATTCCTTCCATTCGCAATCAGAGTAAGTTGTATCAATGTCTTGGTTTTATAGGTGATGTTCTTCATCATTTGGAACAAAGTAGCGTGTGTTTTAACTTTGATAATCCTGCTCCTGTAGAATAAAGGTTCTCTTTCACTCTCTGAAATTTGTTTTGGTGAAATTGATGGTTTTTACTTATCCAAAGCTAAACCAATTGGCCTTGTCTCATTTCCTCTGTTCCCCACACATCACACATTCCCATTTCTCAGTTCTATGGCTTTGGATTGCTCAGGCCACTGAGGTATCATTCTTTTCAGTTTCATCACCTTCCAGAGAGGATGTCAAATAAGGATCGACCTTCTTTCTGCCTCACTTGTCCCTTCCTATTGCTGCTTTTCAGGTGCTCCTTATAAAGTTAGAACTTTATTATCCAGAACTTTTTTTTTTTCTTCAGTTGCTTTGCAGAAGATACTACTTGAGTTTCACAAATCATATGGGGCTGCTGACAAATAATCATTGAATTTGAATTTGTATAAGACTTTCCAAAACCATTTGACAAAGATTATCATTTCAAAAATCCTTGTAGGTACATATGCTCCCTCTATCTCCTCAGATTCTAAACCCTTCCTTGCCTAAGAAGATATTCCTGAGTAGGCTGAAAAACCCATGCCCCAGTGTGGTCCTTTGGAAATGTAGCTTACCTGGTTTGGGGACTACAGGTTGTGCTCCAAGCTTTCATCTTGCTAGGACCTGCCAGAGTTTGTGTTCGGCTTTCAGAGAACTCAGGGTCTCTCCGTGGCGTGAGAAGATCTCACAAGAGTCTCTGTTGAACCCCTTGCAGTATATAGAGCCAAAGTTATCCTAACTTGTAGCTGGAAGAGTCTGAAGCATAGAGAGCTTAACTTAAATCAGGCTTCTAGAAGGTGGGAGCTGGAGGAGACCTTAGAGTCCTTACAGTACAAAACCCCAGTGCATCCTGAGTGTCAAAGAGGGTGAGACATTTAAGCAGGATCACACAGGAAGTCAGAGGCAGAGATGGAACTCAAACCCATGTTTCTGAATTTCTTGACTTCAGTGATCTTTCTGTTACACTGTGGACCAAAGACTGCCAGCTTCCAATTGCCATTGCTGGAAAAACACAAATTCCCCTGAAAGAGAATAGTACTGGTTATCATAAGAAAATAAAAACAGGAATTACATTGTTATATATTATCAGTGGTCATACAAAATCATCTTTTGAAGGACAGGGATAGCCCCTGTGCAGAAGGAAAGATTCCTTCATCATCTTTCCCTCCTCTCTGTCCAGTGGTTTTGTGTAGTACAGGAAAGCAGCTTAAGATGGTGTTTGGAGGTGTTCCCATTACCAGCAGGTACCAGTAGATGGCAGGCGGTGCTCCCATAAATGAATGGTCCTGCCTGCATTCTTCATGGGGGTACCTTGAAAAGGGAACAGGAACTTGTGGGGCCTCCGGAGGACCAAGGCTTTGAAGTGATTGGCCATTTTCCAGAGTAGGGATCACAAGCACAGTAATTCATATGCCTAGAATGCTTTATTAAGGGTTACAAAGTGCTTTCTTTGTAAAAGACCTGTGAAATAGGGCATGTAAATCTTAGACCCATTTTAGAATTGGGGAATCAAATTCAGTGGAAAAAAGGGATTTGCCCATGATTGAGCAACTAGGGCTGAGGCTGGAACTTGAACCCAGATCTCGAGTCAGAGGGCTCAGGGGTCAGAAGGTCTATTCAAATCCCAAATCTGCTACTATTTGAGTTGACTTGAGCAAATCATATAACTTCCCCTGGGCATCTCAGCTTCTCCATCTTTTCAAATGAATGGGATCGATTACATGACCTCTGAGGGGCCCTTCTAGGTCTATGATCTTAAGTCCAGAGCTTTCCTCCATTGTCCATCTTTCTTTGATTTTTAAAGTTTAGTTTTTAAAAAACTTAACAAATTCTACTATATCTCCCACTTTCTTACTGAAAAAAAAAAAAGATAAAACTTTTAAACTATGCACTATATTGGCCATCTGGGCCCTGAGTTCATCCCATCTTTGTTAAGAAGTGGATAGCATGCCTCGTCATTGGTCACTGCACTGATTAGAATTCTTAATGACTTTCAAAGTTGCTTGCTTTTACAATGTAGTTTTTATTGCATAAATTCTCCTGGTTCTGCTCACTTACCTCTGCATCAGGTCATACAAGTCTTATCAGGAGTCCAGATCTCTTTCCAGGACACCATATGGAATTAGCAGTAGGCCCAGCTCATTGATATTATGACATCTAGTCATTCAGCCACAACTTAGACACTTAGACCAGTGATGTAGAACTCAACACTTAGGAAGGAAGCACATTATATTGTTGGCCAAAACTCATGTTTTTCTATATATTGAGCTGAAATCCATCTTCTTTGTAATATCCACCAATTGCTTCTAGTTATCCCTTTTGGGAGTCAAGCAGACAAATCTAATCCCTCTTCCCTATAACAGTTCTCCAAATACTTCAAGATTGTGGTCCTGCCCCACTCCCACCCTAAATTTTGCTTCTCCAGGCAAAACATACCCAGTTCTTTCAACCCATCCTCATATGATAGTTTCAAGGTCTCCAGACTTGCCACACTTTAGGATGCTTGGTTTAAGCCTAGAAGAGCTGCAAGAGTGGCTCCTGCCTATCCCTCTCCCATACTTTCCTCCAGTTTGAGAAAAAGTGGAAGAGAGTGCCCAAGCATGGGCAAGGCCTAGAGAAAGGGGGAGCGGGGTTGGTGGTCATGTCTTGTTGTTGTTCAGTGGTGCCTACTCTTGGGATTTTCTTGGCAAACATGCTGGAGTGATTTGCCATTTCCTTCTCCAGTTCTTTTTACAGATGAGGAAACAGAGGCAAATAGAATTGAGTGACCTGCTCACGGTCTCACAGTAAGTGTCTGAGGCTAGATTTGAACTTGGGAAAATGAGTCTTTTTGACTCAATGCCCAGCACTCTTATCAACTGCTTCACCTACCTGCCTGTGACGGTGGTAGGGGGAGATATATTGCCCAGTTCCCTTAGAGTGGCCTCCCCATGCTGCAAGCCATAGATTTCCTAAGGACCAGCTGCCCAACAAGGGAAGATTAGTGAGAGGGCTAGCCTAGGCCTGCAGCCACTGCAGAAGACTCCAGGAAGCAGGGCCCTGAGAAGGCCTCAGGCCAAGGCGGCCACTGAGGCCTCCTAGGATAATTTCCAACCAGGAGGGAGTCGAGCAGCTGTCCTCTTCCCTCCCTTCCTTTCCCCACCTCTTCCTTTCCTTCAAGATTTGCATACTTGCTTGTTTTCTACTGGTTGATTCTCATCTTCAGGAACCAGGAAGGCTTTGGAGAGGCCCCTTTGCTAATGCGAAATTTTCCTGGTCTAGGAATCTTGAGACCAGGTTTTGAATCCAGACTTCTCATTTCCTTGAGAAAAAGTCTTGTCTCTACTTTGGCCCTGTTTCCTAAGATGTAAAGTTGAGGAGGGGCTAGACCTTCCACCCCTCTAATATTCTAAAATACTATCAAGAGGGTGAGAAATTGACAAAGTGGACAGAGAAGTCCTTAGGAGCCAGCTGAATGGTCTCAGCTCAGCCTTCTTTCCCGTGAATTGACTTGTTACCCATGATCTAGCCTGCCCTTTCTGGGACAAGTCTCTATTTTACTGATGTGGAAACTGAGGCCCCTAAATATGGCTCACTTTCCAGCAGAGACAGAAAAAACTAGTGACCTGATTTCCAATTCAAACACTGCTCAATTAACTGTTTTCCTGGTCCTTTCCATGAACTTCAAAAAAACCCCCCAAAAATCCCAGCCCAGACAGGCCATGTCATAACTCTGAAAGTGTTTCTTAAGCACCCACTATGTCAGCAGACCATAGATTTAGAGCTGAAAAGAAAAGAGTGTGGTCTAGTTCAACTCCATTTCATAGGCTAAGGAAGCTGGTGCTCAAGCAGTTAGATGACTAGACAAGCCAAAGTCCCACATGTTGTAAATCAGAGACCCAGGATTTGTGCCCAAGTCTCTTCTGACTTAAGTGCCAGAAAACTCTTTCCCTTGTATCAGACTAACTCCTCAAGATGAAATGTCTGACTCGCAGCCCTCAGTTGCTGCCGCCGAAGGGCCCTGCCTGGAAGCCAGATTGGGAAATGAAGAGGGTGGAGGAAAAGAGGGGAGGGGAAAAGTGTTCCCTAAACCCAGGAATCCTAAACTGGGAAAAGTAGTGACTGCAAATATCACAGTGACTCAGCCTGCCTGGCAAGTCCTGATTCCCTTGTCCATTCTCTAACCCACCAGTTGCCTCCTTGGCCTTGGCCCAGGACATTGCAAAGCTCAATTTTTGAGTCCAAATGGCAAGACATATCCAGCACTGCCCCAGAACACAGCAGCCCAGGCTACATGGGTGACTACAGGCTCTGGCTGTCTGAGAGAACAGTATGCCCCACAGCAGGCCCCAGAGCCTTGAGGGAAGGGCCTGGACTTCGACTCTTCTGGTCCCCCAAGTTCTACTTTGATTTGACTGGAATCTGAAAGAAGATAAGAAACAATGATAGGAATTGAGAGAAAGAAACTGAAAGAGACAGACACACAAGTGGTGATGGGAAGAGACTGAGAGAAACAGAGAGACCGAATTTCCTTCTGTAAACTGAGGAGTTTGAAGCAGAAGAGATGCTAAGTCCTTTCCAGCTCTAAATCCTAAAACCCTGTAACTTAAGTCAAGAAACAGCTACAGGGGCAGCTTAGGTGGCTCAGTGAATAGAGTATGGGCCCTGGAATCAGGAGGGTCTGAATTCAAATCTAGCCTCATACACAACACTTACTAGCTGTGTGACCATGGGCAAGTCACTTAACCCCAATTGCCCTGCTTTCCCCCCTCCAAAGAAAAAGCAAAAAAAAAAAAGAAAGAAAGAAAGAAACAGCTACAGATAAGGATAATCCAAGCTGGTGCACTTGACTCCCACTGGGGCCAGGGGTACAGAGCAAAGGCTGTGTCTGAAGAATCTGCAAATTCATGAAAGCAACTAGCATCTATTGAAATATGCATGCAAAAATATGCAAATGAAGTGGGAGGGCCTCCTGCCATAAGATGTTGAAAGGAGCCTCCTCCCAGGCTCGGGAAGCAGAACAGGGTAGTCTCATGAGACCATTCAAGTCCTGTGGGGGCGGGGTGGGGACGCAAGATTAGGGTTCTCCCCCACCTCCTCACCCAAGGTCCTGCAAAGTTCCAGGGCATAGACTGGGGGCGTGCCCATATGACTTGGGGGTGGGATCATGGAGCCTAGGGCGGGGCTCTGAGCTCTGGGACCAAACATGTGGTGTGTCAGAGAGCACCTGGCTAATATTAGAGCCTTGGCCTAGGCCTGGGCCTGAGTCACCGCTTTCCTGGAAGTGGGTGCGGCCCCGCCCCGCCCCGCCTCACCTATCCTGGTCTAGGCTGGTGGTCTAACCTCTGTTGAGGAGCTAAGAGACCCCCAGCGCAGGCTTGAAAGGAAGCCTCGGGAGGGAACTTCCCCCTTTTTCTTTCCCAAGAAGGGCAGTCTTAGTCCCACGGGCTGAGTGAGCCAAGCCAAGGGTGCCAGCGCTCCTACCCTGTTCCAAGATACCTGGGTCGCCAATTGCTCATCAATCTTTTGCCTTTCCCTGGGCTTACTCCTTTCCCACCAAGAGGTGGCACCTAGTCAGGGTGGAGGCCCTGAGTTTCCCAGGTGGGAGCCCCTCCCTCCCAAGACTTCCCAAGCTCAGCATCTTCTGGGGGTGGTGGCAGGACAGCCCACATTGACGTGGCTACCCTCCCTACCCTTCAGACCACCAACTCAGACTCTCCTAGCCTGGCTCAGATCGAAACAGGGAAAGTCAGAACCCCATGGGACCCAAACTAGAGTGAGAATGGGGCTGAAGAACGAACTGAGGCTGGGAGTCCTGGCTCTATACTGACTCCTCTAATTATTTAAACATTAGGTACCTACTACCTACAAAGATCCCACTCTTGGCACTGGATTTCTTAAGATGGAAAACAGCATCTCTTTCCTCTAAGAGCTCACAATCTCTTCCTTATTGTCTCTAGGACTAAATATAAAGGTTTCTTTTTGGCATGGAAAACCCTTCACTACCTGGCTCCAACCAGGCTAATTATATACATTGCTCCCTTCTTAACCTCTGTGGTCAGGTCAAACTGGCCTTTTTGCTTTTTCTTACTTCACATGCCATCTCCCATCTCTTTGCCTTTGTCAAGACTGATCCCCATACCTGGGATGCATTCCCTCCTCGTTATTTTCCTTGCACTCCCTAGCAACTAGTTTGAAATTGTGTCCAAAGTTATTAAACTGCATACCCTTTGACCAAGCTGTAACTCTCCTGCCCCTTATACTTCCCCAAGACATCCGAGAAAGGGGAAAACGACCTCTATATACAGACATATTTACAGGGACTTCTTTTGTTATAGCAAAGAACTGAAAATGTAAGGGGTGCCCTTCAACTGGGGGATGACTGAACTATCATATATGTATTAATGGAATACTATTGTGCTGTGAGAAATCATAAAAAGGGATTGTTTCAGATAAACCTGGAAAGACTTGTATGAACTGATGCAAAGTTAAGTGAGTAGAACCAGGAGAAAAATTGATAGTGTAACAAACTGTGAAGAAAAACAACTTTGAAAGACTTTAACAATCTGATCAATATAATGACTAAGGAGGATTTCAGGAGACGCTTCCTGACAGAGATGATGGATTCAAGTTGCATGATAAAGACACATTTTTGGACCAGGTCAGGTTGGAAATTTATTTGCTTGATGCCTATCTATATGTTACAAGGGCTTTGTTTTTCTTTCCTTTCTTTCTTTTCTGAAGTTTTGTGACTGGGTAGGAGAGAGGGGGTCTAGGAATAGGGTGACAAAAAAAGAAAAGAAAGAAGGTAATTAAAGCAATTAAAAAATATATATATACAGACGATAAGAGGAAGAACTGGAAAAAGTCACAGCTCATCAGGGCAACTTTGAAAGTTACATGTTGAATTTATATCATATATTTTAAAAAGAAAAGCAAGCTAAACTGTTCTACTTTCATCTAGGAGTGCTCATTTTATTGGACATCTGTTAAATTCTTAATAACAATAAGGAATTAAAAGAAAAATCCCTCCAGTTTAAGCACTACTTCCTCCTGTTCTTTCCTGCTATCAATTAATCAACAAGCATTTATTTAAAAACCTGTTCCAGGCACTATGCTGGGGATGGGGGAACCAGGGAAAGTTGTAGAAAAGGCTGTACCTGAGCAGTCTCAAAGGCACAGAAATCTAGTTGTCAGAGATAAAAATTGCAGATTTGGACCTTTGAGATAAATGACTGGAAAGAAAAGCATGTTACTAGATCTTCTAGCTCAACCTCCTTATTTTTCCAGATAAGAAAAATGGGGCTTAGGGAGGGAAGGGATTTGCCCAAAGCCAGCCAGGTCACTAGGCTAGAATTAAATGCAGGACCTCTGACAAGATCTTGTCACATGTCTTTGCCACTATTCCAAAGCAGAGTGCATTGTTGGCATGGGAGAAGTCCTGCATGAACAGATGGAGGTGAAAGAGCTTGGAGATTGGGGATCAGTTTGTAGACCAATATGGATAAAAAGGAGAGTTCATGAAAGAAATGAAGAGGGAAACAAGGTTGGAATCAAATCCCAGAGGGCAACACCAGGCTATATAATAAGTAACATTTCATCCTGTAGCCATTAATGATTTTTTCAGTAAGAAAAAAAAAAACGGTGAGGCAGGGGTGCATCCCTTTGGGAGCTGAATGACCTAGGACTGTGGTGTCAATTGCAAGCATCCCTGATGGCCCCACGTTGACTTAGGAAATAATTGGTTAACTTCCATATTTCACTGAATGTTTATTTTGTTCATTATTTCCCATTACATTTTAATCTGGTTCAAGCAGCATTCTTGCCTTCACACCTCTGATCTAGGGCATATGGCATGTCATTGTAAAGTGAGAGGTTTGAAAGTCTAAATGATCTCTAAGAATACTGAGGACCAAGAAGGGAACCAGTCCTCTGGCCTTTTAGGTTCCTCTTACCTCTTTCCAAAGAAGCCTTGGTGTTTTCTCACAGAGGTCATTAGTGTAAACAGTTCCTACTAGCAAGACTGGAAAGAGGAACAGGCAGGCCCTTTATCCCCCACTCCTTCCTCTGAAGGGGGCCATTGCCGTCAGCACGAGCGTAGGGGGGAAACCCCAACAAAGTGTGTGTGTGTTCACGCACATGCGTGTAGCACTGGAACCCAGCCCTGGACTTCCTAAGAAGGCAGGTGGCTCCAGTTGCTGGAACTCTGAGGCTCCCTTCCCCAAGGAGGAGAACCAGTCTTACAGAAGTGGTATGTCTTGGGTTTTCTTTTAGAGGTTAGAATTCACTCCATGCCTGGTAGTGGGATACGAGTTGGAAGGGCCCTTGAAGGGTACCTACACCAGCTTTTCTCCCGGGGATGGCATCTTGTGATCTAATTTCTGGGCAGCTTATTAACTCCCAAGGCACCCTATTCTATTGCTGAGCAGGTCTGAATTCTGGGAAGTTCTTTGTCCTATCAAGCCCAAAGCCTTCCTGTAAGTTCCCCTATTTTGTTAGCTCTATCTTCTGGAGACCTACCTAATTTACTAATTCTACTCTAACCAAAACCATAAAATAAAACCCAAACACCACACACACAAAACTAAAGTCAAAATTTTATTTGTAATACAGCAGGAAGCAACCACTTCCTATCTAAAATATACTTTTCCATAAACCCACATCTCCCCCATATCCCCTGGACAGGCAGGGCTGCCCCTCAACAAAGGTTAAAGATAACTGGGACTAGCACCAGTACCCTCTGGGAATAGTCCTACTGGGGGTACAAGTCTCTGCTGTCCCAGCCCCAGGTTCTTAGGGGTCCGGGAGAAAAAAAAAAACACCCAAGAGAGGGAAACTATAAAGCACACAAGGTAGCCACAGGAGGTATGAGGATAGATTCTTAAAAACCTTCTTAACTACTAACATGAAACCTCGCCGGCCCTGGGGCATCATTGGCGTACATGGTTGGGGGGCCCTGGCCGGGGCCTCAGAGGGCACACGGTGCCGAACCAGCCAGTGAGAGGCTGTTATCCTGAGGACAGAGCCTGGAGGGAGGGAGCCGGAGATGCAGAGGAAGGGAACAGACTCCTCCCCTCCCTGGCTTCTCCTCCCCTCCTTCCTGTCCTCGAGAAGAAAGAGGGCTTGGGGCATCAGCCACAGGACAGACATTATTGTCTCATCATTAAACTCTGATACAATGTGTACCAACAAGGCAATCGCTTCTGGTTTTGAACGGAGACTGAGATC
Source organism: Pseudocheirus occidentalis (assembly GCA_028646575.1). Lineage (NCBI taxonomy): Eukaryota > Metazoa > Chordata > Mammalia > Diprotodontia > Pseudocheiridae > Pseudocheirus > Pseudocheirus occidentalis. The sequence continues at coordinate 61,266,883 of CM053596.1, forward strand.
CAGAGCAGAGAGTCAGATGAGAGAGTTGGAGACCCAGAGCAGGTAGATAAGAGACAGAAACAGAAGAGTCAAGAGAATGAGACAGAGGAAAGAATGAGAGAAGAGAGATGTAAAGAGCAGAGACATGAGAGAGACAGAGGCTTGAGTCATACAAAGAGAGAGTCTTCGTTAGTCCACAACCAGAATCAATTGTTACAGTATTTCTTTGGTTTCTGGGATCCCTTTCTTGTAAAATTCTCCCTCAGGCAGATGCTCAGGAACCCACAGGGTTCCTGCGCCAAGACGAGGGGAGTTGTTAAAAACTAGCTTGGTCCATGTACTGTCCCAGTAACTCCAGGGACAGACTGGGGGCACTGTCATAGTTAGGTTAGGTTTGGTGGGAGACTGAGGCAGCCCCCACCCCCTCCCTGGGAGCCTGTGAGTAGCACTGCGCACTCTCCATGGCTCACCCACTTGGGTTCTGAGATTTGTAGCTGAGAATTTCAGCTGCCAGCTGCTGGGGGTCCAGGAGCTGTGGAAAGCGTCTCATGACAGCCTCCACCAGATGTGGGGGGAAGATGCCACAGAGCTTCACACGTAAACTGGCCCGCTCCTTGTTGAAGCTATCTGTCCCAGCTCCCCATGTGGCTGCTTCAGCACCATAGGCTGCTGGGACACTAAAGAGGTGGGGATCCCGAAGGGCTGGGGGCACCCTAGCTGCAGTGGGTGGGGGCATTTGGTATGGTTCTGACCAATACTCTCGTGGTGCATACCCCAGAGGTGGAGGGTACTCTGCTGGGATGCTGAATTGCCCGGTGCCCACAGGGCGCCCATAGCCGGAGAAGGAGAGGGATGAAGGGCCAGGGGGGTGCTCAGGGCCATAGGTCAGGAGGTGGCCTCGGCCTAGGAAGGTACACCTCTGTTGGTTGCTGCTGCTGCCCCCAGTCTTGGGAGGGTCCCCAGACTCCCCATGGCTGCTGCTGCTCCCCCGGCTACCCCAGAGGTCGGACATTTGACTTTCCAAAGAGCCAATGCCTGAGTCCAGGCAATCTTGGGAGAGATAAGAGAGGGAGTCTAGGGTAGGGGGAGGCCAGTCTGCTGGGCCAAAGCCACTACTCATGCTTGGCAGGCTCCTGCCTTGGGCATAGGCCTTAGTCTGCCCATCCACACTGCTTCCAGAAGTTTGCTGGGCCCCTGGGAACTTCTCTGGCAACCAATGTTTCTGCTCATCCTTCACAGGGAGGGACCCAGGGGCTGGAGTGGACGTGGGTGAGGGCTGGCGACTCTTCTTGTCTTTGGCAGGTGCCCGGGGTGGGGAGAGCCGGGCATTGGCTCGAAGTTCATCTGCCACAGAACGCTGGGGCTGGCTCGGTCTCTCTGGGTGGTAGAACCGACATTTGATCCCATATGTACACTTCTTCCCTGTGGGGAGACTTATGGGAGTGAGCCAGGCAGTAGGTGAAGGGAGGCTCAGAGGGGAGGCTCAGGAGAACAGGGAGAAAAATAATGATAAACTTTGCTGCTCCAGCACTTTCATCCCAATCATATAAACACCACATCCCCATTTAAAGAGGAACAAATGGAACAGAGGGTGTTTACAGTGATTTCCCAGGAACTGAACACAAGTAAGGTCATCTAGCTCAGCATTTTATAGAGGAGGAATCAGAAGGCCAGAAAGTGGCTCGGACCAACTCAAAGTCCCACAGCCCAGGAGGGGCAGAGCTAGGATCCACAGCTAAGCCCTAGGTCCTCGACCTCCAGTAATGGACACTTGGGAGTCAGCTATGTCCATGGAGGGTCCTGGGAGGTGGGGTGGTTAAGTGAGGAGCAGGGGTAAGGGAATGAGGGGCTCAGGGCCATTCTTACCATAGGGGCAAGGCTGTTTCTTGTGCTCAAGCACGAGAGGTTTCTTCCGGAGAAAGTTATCCAGGCTGGGACCATGTCGGCCAAGGGGGTCATCAGGTGGCATGAACCTGTCAAAAGCAAGAGAAAGCCTCAGTCACTGGTCAGACGTGAAGGTTCTGGTCAGTCCCTGGTTTCCTGGGGTTGGAAGTTAGGCCCCTAACTTCTGCTTCAGGTCTATAAGGCTCCAAGGATAAGAGCTCTGAAAAGACCCAAGCCCTGGGGCCAGCACTCTCTGGAGATTCAGATACTCCCCAAGATGACAACCCCAATTTACGCAAGAGGGTGTGGCTTGGACTTCAGACATTGAGCCTGAAGACTCATAGCCTGCTCATCCTTATCCCCAATTAAGTCAAAGGTGACCAGGGTGGGATGTTAGGACACCTCTGTGCGTGGGGATGCAGTGGTGTATGTCAGGACGTAGCAGACACCTGGAACATCATTTGTGCTAGACCACAGGACTCTAGAGCTGGAAGGGACCCTAGAGACCAAATCATCTTATTTTAGAGGAAGAAACAGGCCCAGGCAGGAGAAGGGATGTGTCCAAGGTCACCCAGCCAGGCCGGCACTGGACCAAGGCTCTCTGGACCTGTTTGACTCATCCTGTCTGGTCTTCGCTTAACCCCAGTCAGTCTGATAAACTGATAGCCATTCCTGCACAGACCTACAAGCTTGCCCTGCCTTGGTCCTCACCAGTATAGGCACCCAGTGGGGAGCAAGGTGGGGGGGCACTTTTTGCTGTACCTACGTGCCTTTGTTCAAATGACCTCCCCAATTAGAATAAGCTCTGACTTCCACCAAAGTAGAGTTCAGGTCCCATTTCCTATAGGAGGCCTTTTCTTCGGTCCTTTCTCCTGTTCTTGAGATTACTTTGTAGTCATCTGTATACTTTGTTATTTTTGTGTCTACATTATATTCCCAGGTAGCAGGCAAATTTTTTCAGGCCAATATCTGTTTCATTTTCATCTCCATATCCCCAATTCCTAGCACAGAACTTAGTTCGGGGTGTGTGCTTAATCAATATTTGAATTAAACTGAATCCCCAGGGACTCTCCCTCCCCCAAGCGTGGGCCTAGGAGACCTCAGGTAGAGGAGGAGGAGGAGGAGGAGGAGGAGGAGGAGGAGGAGGAGGAGGAGGAGGAGGAGGAGGAGGAGGAGGAGGAGGAGGAGGGACGTACTTATCGTTGACGAAAGAGTACATGAGCAGTCTCTCCTCAATGAACCTCTTCCATTCCAACCGTTCACACTGCAGGTCCCTGTAGGTGTCATTGGACACTATGATGCCGTCAGAATCGAATGCAAGCTTCACTATGAATCGGTCATCATAGCACACAACCCGTTTGCCCCCCACTCGCCGGGATGGCGTGAATACCAAGATCTTCTTCTTTTCCAGCTCACGAAGAATGTGCTGATCTGCAGAGAAGATGCAGGAAGCCAGTGGTAGACAACCAGGGAACTTCTTCCACCTCAGGGATTCAGGGCTAGGGCCCTCTGAGTGCAAGCCCAATGTTTGCTCTTCCCAGTCTCCAGTCCTGACTATTGCCCTTTTACCCATATTATCTCCTTCAAGGCTCATGATAAACAAACTTGTGAAGTAGGTATTATCATCCCCATTTTACAGATTAGGGAACTGAGGCTCAGATGGATAAAGTACCTTGTTCACTTTCTAAGTAGTATCAAAGGGGGACTTGTCTTCCTGGTTTATTAGAATGTTAATTCCTTAGAGCAAATACAGCCTTACTTTCCTATTTGTATCCCCAATGCCTGGAGCAAAACTTGGCACACCACAAGCATTTAACGTTCATTCATTCACTCCTGACTCCAAGTCTAGTAGTCTTATTTGCTGCATCCTGTAGCCTTCCCCACAGCAATAAGGGTTTGAGGCAGTGAAGATACAAGGGGAAAGAATGCTGGATTTCATTCCAGAATTAGTGGAATCTTGTCCTGTCTCTGTTGCTTACTAGCTGTGTGACCCCAGGCAGATCACGTAACATCTCTTGGCTTCAGTGTCCTGGTCTAAAACCAGTGGGGCTGGAATAGATGGCCTGCAAGCTCCATCACTAGGACAGGATGATCTTTCTGGGTCTTGGCTTCCTAATCTGTATGATGATAGGAGTGGGGTGGGTGCGGATTAGACTAGGAGAGTTTGGAGTCCCTTCCAACTCTAAATCTAGGATTCTCTTTTCTGGGGACCTGAGATAACTCAAACACTGGCCAGTGCAAAGTGGATCTGGACCTGCTAGTTTGATTTTGAACCAGTAGCTTTAGAAAACACTGATGCTGGTTGTAGTTCAAATTGATTCACAAGGCACTTTTTTTTTGAGGGAATAAATAAAGAACTAGCCACTCTCTTGGGGTTTTCAGCTTGGTTAAACACATCTCTCTCTGAATATGGTGCTCTGTATGATGGCCCCGAGTCTGTCCCAGCCAAGGGAGTCCCCATGGTTGAAGTCCTTAACCTGCCAATTGGTCCGAGTTGGGAGTCCTGCCTGTGAGACCCTAGGGGAAGCTGGTTTCTCATCTGTAAAATGGGGTGCCTTAGATGCTGACCTCATGGACCTGGTGTGAGGGAAACATTTTGTAAACCTTCAAATGTCTTAGAAATGGGATCAACTTGATCACCACTGAGAAGCACAACAATCACGACCTTGATCTTGACTTAGTCAGTACTAGACAGTGCTGGGGGCAGCCAGTAGTGGCAGCAGCAGCACATCTATACTTCCCTTTCCCCCATGGCTCCCATACAGCAACTCACAACTCTACCTTAGAGGCCTTGAGGCTCTGCAAGGTCCCAAGGGGCTCCTCTCCCACAGAAATGTGGAGTCCTTGGGGCGGCTAGGCACAAAAAACTAGCCGTGTGACCTTGGGCAAGTCACTTAACCCCAACTGCTCTCCAAAAAAGCAAAAAAAAAAACAAAAACAAAAAACAAACAGAAATGTGGAGTCCTCAACCTAGAGACTTTGTAAAGAGAAACCTGGGCTGGAAGGCAGGGTTTCTTGCCAAGAAACAGGAAGGTGGACGCAATGACTTTCATTAGCCCCAGATAGAGAGACACCTATGTCCATCCAGCGGTGGGTGGGAAGGGGAGGAATATGAAACTACTGTCTGACCTCAGTTTTTCTGAATCCCTGCTTGAGCAGGGGATGAAGAAGTAGGGAGGCAGACATTCTCTCTCAAGACTCTGGCTTGGCCATGGTTCCCTGAGCTAAGGCCTGTCTTGAGCCCCACCTCCTTCCCAACTCTTGGAGGCTTGGGCTCTTCATGACTCTCCCCTTACCTGTAATGGGCACATCAGGACGTGGCTGCTCCTTCCTCCACAGTGGTACAAAAACAGTGATATCTGAATGGCCACGCTCCAGGAACCAGTTTACAGCTAGCAAGATGCCCCGACAGGAGAAGACTTCCTTATTTCCATGGCTAGAAGGTGGGTGGAAGTCACAGGGTAAATCAGTACAGAAGAGGGAGGAGAAAACAACTGACATGTGGGATGGAGGGTCCAGTTTTTATCAGGCCAGAGAGGAAGGGAGAGAGACCTGGCTTGGCACAGTTGCTGCATGTCCTCCTGGGACATTAATTTCTTCATTGGAGGAATGAGAAAGATTGTGTACTAACAGGTAACTCCCTTAGGCCTTCTGGCTCTTACATTCCACCCCAGTTTCCCACAGCACCACCAGTAAATACCTCTTCTGTCCTATCTCCCTCCAAAGTGAGGAGACACCCAGGATTCTGGCAGCTCCCACTCCTGTGGGGTCAGACACACTTTGCAACATCGGCTGAGGCTGGGGGTGAGAGCACAGAGACTTTTGGTTTCTGTGCCCACCTGGGGTGGTATGGGCAGAGTGGAAAGAAGAGTAAGACTCTGGAGTCTGAAACCAGCTCTGCTACTTAATATCTGACTGACTTAGGGCAAAGCACTTCTCTCTGGGCCCTGATTTCCTCTTGTGTAAAATGCCTGGTCTCGAAGGTACCACATTTCAGCTCTGAAAATTGATGACGCTATGACTCTCTGCCTAGAACTGTAGCTCCATCATCTACATGAGACAAGTAGTGGGACGTGAAGTTGGGAGAACTTCCGTGTACATTTGGTTGCACTTAGCTTCATGACAAGTTGATCTCTGGCAGCCTCAATTTTCTGATACATAAAATGGGGATAATAAAAAATAGTACCTACTCCCCAGGGCCTTATAAAGAGCAAACAAGATGACATTTTGTAAAGCACTTTGCAAACATTCAAGCCATACACAAACATAGTTGTAATTATTACTATTCTGTGACCTTACCTATCTCCAAAGACATACACTGGCCAAGGTGGCAGGATCTCTTGCCCTGTTTCCTCTATGAATTGTAATATGAGGCAAATCCCTTCCTCCCTCTCCGGACTTCAATTTCCTCATCTATAAAAAGATGGGACTGGACTAAATGGTTCCTAAGATCCTTTCCTATTATCAAAACAACTCAGTCATTCAATGAAATTCTAGAATTCTATAACTGGGAGTCAAGAGATCTGGGTTTTGTGACTTGTGTGAACACAGGCAAAGGTTTTTTTTTTTTTCTCTCTAGGGTTTCAGTTTTCCCATCTATAAAGCAAAGTATGTGGATTTTTGTGCGTTTTTAAAGTCCTTTACAACTCTGAAGCCATAATTCAAAGGTCTAAGTAGACAAATGATTTAACCCCTTCCTTCCCAATTCCTATCACAAAATGGAAATGAAGCTCAAAGCTGTGGGAGTGAACAAGCCATTCCTGAAAGACCTCAAAATGGATCAAAATTATTTCAAATTTAAATAGACCCCATACTCAAACCCTTAACTCCTAGCTATTACAATAAGGCTAATGGGGGTGGGTCTGGCGAGACCCTGGGGGTCTGGGGGAGACAAGCAGCTCTGACCTAAGGCATTAGGGACTCAAATATCCCTGCTGAGGATAGAGATCATTTGGGCTTTCAGTAGGAAAATTCAATTCAATAAACATTTATTAAGTGCCTGCTCACTGTGCTAAGAGCTAGGGATGCAAAAAGAGATCAAAGACAGTACAGTCCTTGTCCTCAAGGAATTTATAATCTAATGGAAATAGCATGCAAACAAACATAAAGCAATCCATGAACAGAATAAATAGGCAATTATTAACAGAGGGAAGGCAC
>CM053596.1:61274002-61291390 GCA_028646575.1 Pseudocheirus occidentalis
CAATATCTCTGGTTAGAGAAGACAGGATCAAGAATCAGGTGAGGGAAGGCTCACCTTGCTCAAATAATAGGTCTTAGAAGCACAGGATCACACCTCCAGACTGAAAAGGACCTCAGAAGTCTCCTAGTCCACCCCACTCAGTTTATAGATGACAAGACTGAAGCCCACAGAAGTAACTTGCCCAAGGTCATACAAGTACTAAGTATTGAAGGCAGGACTGGAATCGTGGTTCTTCTGGACTCCAAGTCCAGCATTCTATCCATGACAAATTAGACCATTTTACAAATGAAGAAATTGAAGGCCAGAGACAGATTAAATGACATGTGTCATAAGGTCACATAGGTAGGAAGCATCAGGAGGAGGATTTGGGTATTGAAGAAATACACTTTTGGAATACTTTTGCCACCCAATAAACTGATCCTAGTGACCAGGACTGCTTTCCCTAGCCCCTTGTATCCATTTTCCCTGTATGCTCTTTATATTTGTGGCCTCCATATACTTGGATGGTGTTTGTTTCCCTGTTAAGACTCTCAGCTCCTCGTGAGAAAGAATTTTTTATTCTTTGGCTCTATATCCCCAGCATCTGGCATAGTACCTGGAATATGGAAGGAGGTTAAGAAATGCTTGCCGACTGACTAATGTAGCTGTGGCTCTCTAAATCAGGTGTTTTTCACCTGGGGCCATGAATAAAAAAAAAAAAATATATATATATATACACACACACACACACATATATATTCTGAGAACTATTTTTCATTATACTCAGTTTACTTTATATCCTTATACATTTTATGTATTTAAATACATTATTCTGAACAGGGGCCTGAAGGCTGGACCCAGTGGGTCCAGGACACAGGCTTAATTAAGAAGCCCTGCTCTAAATAAACTCCCCCAAACTAGAGGTCTGGGGAGAGAAGGCAGTACCTAATGTAGGTCTAGAATGAGATAACCAGACATCTGGGTTCTCCTCAGTACTGTTTGAGCCTCAGTCTCCCAGTCTATAACCTGGGGTGTAGTGATCTCCATCTCCTCCTTCTCAGTGGAAAAACTGTGCCATTTTGGCTAAATAGAGCCTCTCCCCCTTAGTCCAGTATGAGTAGGAGGGCAATCAGGAAAGACAAGGGTCTGGTAAACCACCCCGTGTTCTCCCTTTCAATTCAACGGTTGCCATGTAACCAGGTCTGGCTGCACATTAACTCAAGGTAGCAGAGGGTTTCCAAGCAATCAAGGGCCCTGGTGACTCGGGGTAGGAGGTCCAGGTTGCCAACTCCCTGGCCCCACTGGCTTTTTTCCCACTGCCTACTCCTCCCTCCCTAACACTCCCCCTCCACCCCAAATGCGAATTGAGAGCTCACACATCTGGCAAAATCAGACAGACTAATCTTACGTAAAGAAGGCAGTGCCGCTGAAAACCACATCCTGTCGGGGATGTTCCCATTTCTGGGGCGTATGTCCGCCTGCCCACTTTTCCTCCCAACCAAGCCCAAAATTAAGCCAGAGAGCAGCTATGGGGAGGGGAAGAGAGCCCCCAGTTAGAGCACAAGGAAGCTTCTAGGGAAGGTGTCCAGAAAGGATACCAGGAAGCTGAGCAGGAAGGAGGCCAAAAGAATGACCCCATTCATTGCTACCTGGGTGAGCCTGGGTCTCTTCTATACTTGAATCTTCTTCCTTGAAAATGAAGCCTTGGACCTCCAAGGTCCCTTGTAAGAACTCTCATCCCACTGGACTCTTCTGAGCTCTGGGTGAATTGTGGGGCTTTCAGAACACCAGGCTAGCTCCATTTCTTCTCCACTGGAAACCCTCCTTCCTGGGGAAGAATGTTTTCTCTTCTCATCTCTCTCCCCTCTCCTCTATGTGTTCTCTGCTTATTCTGTCTCCCTCTTAGGTGTTCTGATCCTAGCTGGATGGCAAGGGACCATCTCGGAAGAGATTAGCCAGAGAGGCTAATTAGCCAGAATTAGAATGGAGCAACTCTCCACTCTAACTCTCCTCCTTTTAGAGAGAAGGAAGTTGAAGCCTCTAGACATCAAGTGATTTGTTCAAGATCACACTTAGACTTGGTTTGTGGGTGGGCTGAGATGGGATCAGAGATCTACCTTTTAGCACAGGACTCTTGCCTTTATATTGTATTGCCTATCTTAGCCTCATTTCTAGGAAGCTGAAGAAAAACAGCACTGAGCCCCAGAGAGGGTGAAATGGAGATTTGGTGGTGGGTGCTGCTCACTGAGCCTCTGGACAACTGGGACTGTGAGCAAGGGACGTAGAGGAAAGAGAAGACAGCCCCTACCCCCACCTCCCATTCTGGATGTTTTTCCCCCTCAGTGATTTCAAAACTCATTCTGATTCAGCATGGATGCTCCTTGGTGTTAGTTTGTCCCTCATGTCTGAATCCTGGTTTCATTTAAGCCTCAGCTAAAATTCCACCTTCTGAAAGAAACCTTTCCTGATCCTCCTTAATTCTAACACCTTCCCTCAGCCCATTACCTCTGATTTATCTCCATCTATAACATGTCTCTATGTGGTTGTTTGCATATCGTCTCCTCTATTAGACTGCGGGGTCTCTGAGGGCAGGGACTGCTGGCCTTTGTTTCTATCTCCAGGGCTTAACACAGTAGTTGGCACACAGTAGGCCCATATAAATGCTTGCTGGCTCGACCAGATGATCAGAGAGTTGCCTGGGGGCACAGAGATGTTATTCGATTTGTCCAGAATCACCCATTGCTAATGTGTGTTAAGAATAAGGCCTAAAACTCAGGAATTTTTGAGAGTAAAGTTGGCATTCATTTGGTTGAGAGAATGAACACATACCTGTGCTAGCACGTGTGCACACAAATACACACACTCACCCCCTCCTGGGTTTAGTGAGATTAGTCACAGGAAGTTTCCTGGTAAAGGCTGGTTGGCCTAGGTGTAACATACCCTTCACCTCCCTATTTCCTGCTGCGTGGTATGTCTGGGGGTTAGGGGTGGGATGAAACACTTTATGATAGCAATCCCATTCACCCATCCCTGGGGAAATCTCAAACAGCTGGTAGCCTCCTTCCCTCTGAGGTAAAACACCCAGCCTATGCTGGGCTCTTTACCCACAGGTATAAACATGTTGGAAAGGCCTTGTTTGGGTGTGGGGACAGACACGTGCCAACACACACACACACACACACACTCTCTCTCTCTCTCTTTCTCTCTCTCCTGCTCAGAGGGTGGGCACTGAGTCTTGGCTTGTGCCTCTGGCTACAAAACCAGGGTCTGCTTGTTCTTGGAAGATTCCTCAGCCCAGCTCCCTCCCCCCACAGATGGTCAGTTTAACCTTGGGAGACCTCAGGAGGAAGGGGACAGTAAAGACTATGGCATTTCCCCCTTTCCTCCATCTTCCCCTGCCATGTCCCATTACAGAGGCTCCCAATGGAGGCTCTGAATGAACTGGAGACTGACTCCCTTTTCTTCCAAGGTCTCAAAAACTCATTCTATTTTATTCCTCAAGGACATTTTCTCTCTGGGCCTCTGCCCACCTGTCCCTTTCTTCCCCCTCGGACAGTCAGAACCCAAAAGAATCCACTACTCAAGTCTCTTTTCAGAGGAATCAGTCTTAGTGTGAAATCTAGAGAAGAAAAAACACCCAACACAACTTTTGTGGAGAGGGCAATTTGGCAGAAAGAAAAGGCCAGCCATGCCACCACCTTTGAAGGTACCCACGATAAAGGCTCAACTTCCCACTACCCCAGAATGGAAATTATTTCTTGTTGTCCTCGTGTCCTCAGGGTCCTATGGCTAGAGCTGGCCTGGAAGCCAAGAGAAACCTCACTGTGTTCAAGTCCATCCTGACACATGCTGGCTCTCTGACCAGGACAGTGAAGATGCTAACTTCTCCACACCTTGGGCAGCTCTCGTATCAGGCTGTGAGTTACAGGGAACTGTTGACTGGCACTGGTGAGGGAGTTAACCTCACCTGGGAGTTCCTTGAGCAAGAAGTCACAGGCCAAGTCTCTAGCTCAATCTCTAAGGCTTAGCTCAGGGCCTGGCACATAGTAGGTGCTTGAAAAATGTCAGCTGAACCAAAGCGTGCCCCTTCTAGCTCTGACAATCTGTGTTCTAGAGAGCATATGGCTTTCTTCTGAGAAAGGGTGGCCTAATTCTAAACTTTTAATGTTTAATAAAACATTTTCCTTCTAATTAAAGTAGCTTGCCCCTAAGCCTGAGGAGGAGTGTGAGGTAGGGGTGGGGGTAGGGGGGAAGAGCAGAGTGTTAAGGCCAAGCAGGCTCTCCCAGAGTCCCCTGGGAAGGGAGAGAAGAAGCCCTCCCCAGGTAATCTGATTTGGCAACAGGCTAAGAAAATTCCCTTAGAAGGAAATGAGAGGTTAATTTCCACCCGATTTGCATATGGTGGGGGCGCTGGAGGGTTGGGGGGTGGAGGGGGGTTGTAGTCAGGCAGGGCAGGGACACAGTTTGCAACACAGCCAATACAGGAAGTCAGGGCTGGAATTCCCCTCCTGGGGAGCAATGAAAACCCCAGCCAGCAGGGGACTGTGGTCCCAGCCAGGCCTGACCTCGCTCCTCAACCACTCCACAGGGCTCCTGGGGCTGGGCTGGGCTTTCTTGCCAGCTCCAGGCCGCCCGGCTGGATTGCCTCCCCCACACACTGTTTTCCCAGCTCAATCTACTATCCACATGCCAAGAAACAGAGATGGCTTCTCTTCCCCAGCCCAAAATTGACCGAATACAAATCTGTCTCATATACCTGCACTCTCCCACCCCTACACACTTACAGGACCCTGTGGCACCCTAATACATACCAATAAACAATACACATTCTAGGACACTGATACTCAGCCTTCTTCATACTATCCTGATACATCATATCCCAAATCAATCTCACTGTAGATTCTTTAAATAGAAGGATCATGGATTTGGAGCTAGAATGGCCTTTGAGGGCCAACTAATCAATGGAACACTTATGAAGCTCCTCCTCAGTGCCAGGCATTGTGTTGGGTGCTGAGAATACAACTCCTGCTCCCCAGGACCTGATAAAGGAGTTTAAAACCCTCACTTTATAGATAAGGAAACAGAGGTTCAGAGAGAAATTGCCCAACACACAGGGGAATGCAGATCTGAGTCCAGGTCCTCCTACTCCAAGTCTAGGACTTGAATTTTCAATCCAACCCAACATCCCCATATATTACATACCTACTTTGAATTAGGTACTATGTTAGGACACAAAGATAAATTTTAAAAAATCCTTGACCTGGATACCCTTACATTCTACACACAAATACTATACAAACCAGTATTCAGACCCTACAAACAGAAGCTTGTATCACACAGACCAGACTGATACCAAACTCACACCACACCAGAAAGATTCTTCACCATTCTTCCCACTTCAGATAGCCCAGTCATCTAAGCATTAGAGTCCACACCCCCTATGGGCTGGAGGTAACAGGTAAGTCCTCTCAAGCTACTGCTGAACAGGATTGTGCCAGGGAGAGTGAGAGTCAAGAGCCCCTTGGAGTTATGACTAACCACTAACCACTAATCACTAAACTGTGACTTGACAGGCTCTCAGAAACTCTTCCCCTGACCTCCAGGTAGCTGCAAACCCAGCTTGTCTTAGGCCCAAGTACAGAATGGACCTGACATTGGCTGTGCCAGGGATTGTTAAGAGTGGGGGAAGCTGCAAGAGATTAGAAGGCCCCAGAATCCAAGGCCACCCTAGCAATTCCCTTCCTATTTCAGTCCTGGCCAACATAGATTTCACTGGGTAAGAGAAGAAAGAATGGGAACTCCTAAGAAGCCCCAGAGTCTCAGATAGCTGCTGTATGAACTTGTCCAAGTTTACAACCCTGAATCTGTGATCCTATGATCTTTCCCTCTTTGACCCTGTTTCCCCATCTGTAAAGTAAGGAAAGCATGTCCCTATCTAACTCCCTGAATTGGGAGTGTCCCATTCTACGAACCCTTGATAAACTTCCTCCTGCCTTCATTAAAAAAATTTTTTTTTAACTACATAGCAACCAGCTCAGATTTACAATGGGTCCGTTGAAAAGTTCCAGTTCATTGGCCTTCATTTTACTGAGGAGAAAACTGAGACCCTGACACAGGAAGGAAACTGGTCAAGGTCACAGGGAGTCAGTGGCAGAACCAGTACTAGAACCCAGGGTCTCCTGACTCCTGGTCTCAGGCTCTTTGCCTAGTATGGGCAGTTTCCAAATTACCCATTTCCTTTCCCCTAAAGTTGACCCCTGACCTTTTCCCTCTCCAGACACCTGGCCCTTTTGTTCCAGCTAGCTAAGAGAAAAGGCTTAGCCTCCAGTCTGACCCGTTTTCCAGGACCTCCCAGTAACACCTCCAGGACCACTTTACTCCCAGCCCTCTAGCTGGGCTGGAGCATAAAAGCTGGGAATAAATTAGACCTTGCTATCTCCCCGAAGTTCTGAAGTTCTCGCTTGAAAGAGGACACCCTCTCACACCCTACCACACCTCCCCAGCAAGTCACTCCATTGCCTTCTCCCTCACCCAGGGGAGTTCCTGTCTGAGTCCAAGGCACTGTCCTCAGCCAGCTCCAGGAAGCACCTTCCCCATGGCTCAGGGCTCCCGTAGGGACAGTCCCCTGAGTCAGAAGGGCAGGTGAGTCACTGGTTCACCTGAGGTCTAAGCTCACTCACCCCCTGGGTCCACCCACTCTCTCCAAAGGCCAGGAATTGATTGCATTTAGTTCAGGTCCTTGCAGGCAAAAAAAGTTGGGGGCAATCCTTCCTGCAGTTGAGGAAGAGGGGATATCTTAGTATCAAGAATTTTAATGTTTTCAAAGGCCTTAAGTAGAAAGGCTTAACAACCCTTTAAGGTAGGAAAATTCAGTCTCACAGAGGTAAAATGACTTTCCTGGGGCCACATTTAGTTAGTAAATGTAAAGAGTTGAAATTTCAACCCAAGTCTTCCCAACTCCAAGCCTGGCACTCAATTCCTTGCCCATATTTCCTCAGAGGTGATGGAATTGGCATTTCTTCACTTGGAACCTGAGAGCTCCTACAGGCTCCACATTCTTCCTGACCTAATACCATTTTAGAGATGAGGAAACTTAGGGCAGTAGAGATGCAAACCCATTTCTCCCTAGAAATTTTCACCCAGGGAGGAGCCCCATTGAAATGTGGGTGCCTTGTACGCCTGTAAGAAATTGTAACATTATAGATGGTAGACCTGTGCCTTGGTGATGGACCATCACTACCAAAGAGATGAGCTGCACAAAGCAGTTAACGGATGTTCGGTTTAACAGACCTCAAGCAAAAGCCCTGCCATGTTATCCCCGCATGTGTAATCAGGATGACCACAAAATTCAAATGTGACTACAGAACTTCTAGTTAGGGCCAGGACACATATGCTCATGACATTCCAGGCTTCCAGTAAACTGAAAACAGAGGAAGAGACAAAATGATACCCAGAGTTTGTGAACAGACCTCATGGCTACATTGCTCCCATCGATGACCACTGGCCTCAGGTTACTGGCTTCCTTGTCCTCAGGGGGCAGAGAGCAAGGGGAGGGTGCTTTTGGGGTCCCTCCGCCTCGGGGCACCAGTGGGGGTTCTGTGGGCCCATCCAGGGGGGTTTCCCGCTCTGTGGCTGGTCCGTGTTTCACCAGCTCACCCAGGACAGTGTTGGTGTCAGCCTGAAGTCCCAGCTTGTGTAGGACTCCATGGATCTCCCCAGACGAGTAGCCTAGCTTCCGGAAAAAGTCTACTTTCATCTGTAGCTCTGTATCGTCCAACCCTTCTGGATGGCCTGGTTCTGGGGCCACCATCACAGTCCTGTTATGTGGGGAGCCAGGCCGGCTGGGTTGGGGGCTTCCCCGACGTTTGGGAAGGGTTCCCAGGCTGTTGGGCCCCAGAGAAGCATTATCCTGGACAGCTGAATGACTCATGGCAGGATTGGCTTGATGGACAGGGCCCTCACTTTGTGAAGTAAGGACCTCGGGGGACCTCTGGTCCATGTTCATCCCTCTCTTCCTGAAGGCTCAAGCTCCCAGTTCCTTCCAGCTTCTGTGAACCAACCAAGCAGATGATTTACTTAATCAGGGGGGTTAGGAGAGAAGAGGTGGGTGGCAATCATTTAGACTTCTTCTGTGGACAACTCAGTATGACAGAAAGAACACTGGCCTGAAGCTGGGAGACCTGGGTTCAAATCTCAGTTTTGCCACTGATTTTTGGTGCAACTTGGGCCAATCATTTCCTAGCTCTGAGCCTCAGTTTCCCCATCTCTAAAGAAAAGAACTGGGTGATTTTTCTTTTTAGTTTTGAGGCTTATTCTGTGAAACCAAAACCTCCTGTACTCTGGGACACCATATTGCTAGGGAAATTGAGTCGAGAAATGCTGGCCCAAGAAGACTCACAAAACCCCACTTCTTTAACAGTTTCTCCTCCCCAGTAGGACTTGGAGGCTAAGACCTCTCTGAAATCCCCCCAAAAACCAAGCTTCTTCTGACTGGGGAAGGGAGACCTCACAGACCATCCCCTCCCAACGGTCCTGGGCAGCTGCTTCCAATTGTATCCTTTCCTCCTCACCCCCCTAACTAGGAGAAAGAAGAGGGACGGACCAGATAACCTTGGCATATTTGGAACTGGAGTGTGGGGAGGTCAAGAAACCAGACCAAACTCGGTATCGAATTCACCCCTCCCACCAACCAAGCTCAGTGCAGACGTGGTCCAGGTCCCAGAGTTTCACCGTGGGTGTGATGGCGCTGGGGGGGTTGGGGGGAGGGGGGAAAGGGGTTGCTACAGAGCCTGTTTCTTAGATCCAGACACTAGACAACGGTACCAAGGCACTGCCAAGGTCACGGAGCTTGGGCAACCGGGAGAGAGAAGTTTCCAAAACTGCTGAAGGGGCAGAAAAGTACGTAGGAAACTTTCGAGGGAAGTGAGGGGGGGGGGTGAGGTGCTAGGGTGGAAGAGAGAGAGGTGAATCAGAGAAATATCAGGTCTGGTCTCGGCTAATCCCAGCCCAGGGGTGCTGGGGATGGTCTCCCCTGCTCCTCCCCGGGCCCTTAAGGCTCCGGCCTGACTCTGTCTCGGGTTTCCTCTTCAGGCCCAGTCCGGAGATGGACTACAGCTGTCCCGCCGCCTCCCTGCCCCCTCTGCCCCTCCAGGACTCAGTTCCTACTTTCGCGACTTCAGCTAAGTGGGGAGAGGAACTCCCGGGCTCGAGCTGGGGACCAGATCCCCCCCGGCCGCACCTCTTCCCCCGCCCCACCCGCTCCGGGATCTTCCTACCCGGCCGTGCGCTTTGCCCAGCAGTGTCTCCATGGGGGTCCGACTCCGGGGGGCAAGGCTCGTCCCCGGGACTTTATACCGGGGGGGCGGGCAGGTCCCGACAGGTGGCGGCCGTTTCGAAGACGCGGAAAGCTGGAGCTGCTACTGCGGCGGCCCTTTAGGAGGAGGAGGAGAGGGAGGAGGTGGTGGCGGGGCCGGGCCGGGCAGAGGTGGGGAGGCGGGAGGCGGAGCGGCCGCCGCCCCCGCCCCTTCCTGCTCCTCCCCGCTCTCCGGCCAGGCCGGTCTTCTCGGACACGCCTTCCCCCTCAAAGCCAGCCCCGCCGCTCCTCTTTGCCCTCGGCCAGCCCTTGCCTCTGGGCGGAGGGCCGCGCTACTAGCCGAAGCCACCCGGCTCTGGCCCCTGACTAGCTGTTCCGGCTCCAGGCTAGCTGTTCCAGCCCCGGGAGAGCACGGCTTCCACGTGGGTTTGGGGCCAAGGAAGAGGAAGTGGGGAAAGGGGAGGGCGGGCCCACGGGGCAGCTGCCTCTGTCTACACCTGGCCTCCATTCAACGTCCATTCATTTTTGAGGTCTGTAGGGGTGGGGGTGAAGAGACAGGGTCATATAAGGGGAAAATAGTGAATCCAGGGTTCAGAATACCTGGGTTCAAAACCTAGGGGGAGCCCCTCTGGGCCTCAGTTTCCCGATTTGTAAAACGAAGGGATTGGATTAGATAAACTCTGAATTCGTTCTTGCTCTAAGTTTGTCCTGAGGGGCTGCACACATGTAGGCACCACGTACAGGCAGCTACAGAGAGGCACCTATTACACACGCTCCCAGCACGGTCCACATCAGGCACCTGAGGTTAGTGGGAAAAGCTGGGTCTACCTACTTTTGACACTTCCTAGGTATATGAGGTTAGACAGCTCACTTCCTGGAGTCTGTTTTCTCTTCTGTCAAAAGGATGGTAATAATTGTAGCACCTACCTCACCGGATTGTTATGAAGATTAGGCAAATGAGATAACCCACATAATATCTGGCTATATTTTCTAAGTCTAAAAGTTCCACAGGGATGTCTATTATTATATATGTATATACAAGTACTTGTATATACATATATACACATATATAATACACACACATTGGCCATTCACATGTCGAGTGACCTCTATTACCCTCAGAGCTATTATCTATTCAGAGACATTTCCCCAAACCACATTCAGTGCATTCCCACAAACAATTACTGTGTGCAAAAGCACAGACAGAAACATTAACTACTACTCTGAAGATGCCTACAATTTGTAGTGCAGAAGAGATCATGCTTCCATCCCTCTCTGTTGACTGGGTTTTAGGGATGGACTTTGTCAGGGGCAATGGGGATGGACTCACCTCTCACCATCCAGGTAATTAGTGCCTACTGTGTGTGGGCCCTGTTTTCCACCTGCTGGGAAGACCTGTCCTTGCCTCCCCAGAGAGTTCAAAGCTATTTTTTGGGGGGGAGGGGGAAAGCCAGATAATAAAAGAAACATAGAGTTAACCAATCAGTCAACAAGCCATTTTTAAGGACTTACTGTATGCTAGACACTGGGGATACAAAATACAAAAGTGAAAAATTCCCTGCCTTCAAGAAGTTCACAAATAAACACATATTAGGTATTTACAATGTAAACACACAGGGACTGGGGGTGGGGGGGAGGAGGAACAATACCATGATATGCTAAGTGGCCACAGAAAGACACAGTCTATAAACATTATGTAAGGTCACTGGAGGAAGAGCAGACTTTGTGTTGGAGAGGCTTTATGTAAGACTTCTCAGAAGAGGTAAGATTAGGGATGGGGAGGATTCGGAAGAGTCAGGAGGAATCAGGGAAAGGGGAAATCCAGAGGAACTCGAGAGTGAAATGCTTTTGGAGATGTAGCAGCCCCTCTGGGCTCCTTCCTCCCAAATTCCACTTGCACTGGTAGTAAATTTCTCATCCTTAGGGGTCTACATGTGGAGGCTGAATGTTGCCTTGTTGGAGATGCTACTGAGGGGAATTCCTTTTCGGGTATGAGTTTGACCTCTGAAGTCCATTAAACTGTGAGAAGCAGCTGACTCACTAAGGATTCTGTCTTCTCCAGGTCAATTTGTCATTAAGTATTTATTATGTATCTTCTGTGTTCTAGGCATTCTGCTAAGCAATGGGGGAGAAAATAAAAGGGGAAAAAAAAAGAGACGGTCCCTGCCTTAGAGTGGCTCACAATGAAGGTTCCTGAAGATCCTAGTTTCCTGGCCTCTCCATTATGAACTCCTGAGGGACAGCGGACAGATTAGGTGATACTTGGAATTTACTAGTTCTAGTCTAGGTGGGAGTCCGACTCTCTGGCTGTCTCTCTGCTAAGGGCAGGGAAAATCAAATTCCATTCTGGAGAATCCAGCTTTGCTTTGGGGAACCCTTGGTTCACATGTAAATGGGTTTTGCAACCAAGAAGGCTGGGGCCCAATTCCAAATATCTCCTGTAGTCAAATGATGCCCTCCAGGTGGCCACCCCCTCCCTTCTTGCTGCTTCTTAGTAACTGTTGGATGTCCTTTTCCGGGTATTGGGTGGAGTCTCCAGAGCTCCAGGAGCGGGAAAACACCTGGGTGAGCATCTGAGGGAGAGGCCCCAGAAAGCCCCTTTGCTGCTGGCTGGTAGCTTTGGGATTTGGGGTGTAGGCTGATAGAAAGGAGGAGTCCCTAGAACCCAGCCTTTCTGGCCCCTTCAGTTTTCTCTACCACCCCAAGGTTTGAGGTCTGTACTATCTTCTTTCTCCATCTGGTCAACCCCCTCATTTTACATATAAGAAAACTGAGGCCCAGGAAGATTAAGTGTTCAAGGGCAAAGAGTTACTATCAGACTTGAGATGTGAACCAAGGCCCAGTTCTAGTCTCAGCTGTCCCAGGAGGCCTTCCCTGACCACTGATCCACCTAACTCTATCTCTGTTATCAGCATTTGCCTCTTAAACAGAGAATGTCAGCACTGGAAGGAATTTTCCAGACTAGAGACCATCTGATGTTATCCTTTCATTTTACAGATGGAGAAACTAAGCTCAGAGAAGGAAAGTGGCTTTCTCTTGTGTAGCAAGACCAGGACAGCTCCCTAGGACTCCTGACTCCCAGGGTTGGGCTCTTCCCACTGGATGCCAGATACTTGCCTTCATTCTGTTTTAACATCGTGTTATAGGAGGCCATTGATAAGCTAGAGAGTGTTCAGAGGAGGGCAACCACAATGGTAAAGGGCCTTGAGCCTGTGCAGACTCCCAAACCCACTAGTTCTGGAGCCAGGAACCAGTCAGTTCTGCGATTTTCCTTTCCAAGTGTCTCAGCCTGCTCCCTTATGTCCCTGCTTACCATCCCTGTAGCTTTTCTGACCAAAATGCTTTTCCTTGGCTACCATCCACTATGTTTGCAACTTCTTTCTATTAAAATGTAAGCTTATTGAAGGTAGGAAAGCTATTTGTTTTTGTATTTGTATACCTAGAGCTTAGCACAGTGCTTGGCACATAGCAAGAACTTAATAAAATGTTTTTTCCTCCCTCCCTCCTTTCCTTCCTTCCTTCCTTCCTTCCTTCCTTCCTTCCTTCCTTCCTTCCTTCTTTCCTTCCTTTCTTCTTCCTTTCTTCTCCCTCCCTCCCTTTTTTCTTTTTTCTCTCACTCTCTATCTTTAAGTACTTGGAGGCAGTATAATATAGGGGACTTGAGCTCACATCCCAACTCTGATACTCTGACCTTTGGCAAATCACAGTTTTTCCTGGGCCTCAGTTTCCTTATCTGTAAAATGTAGGGAGTTGTTAGACTGAAAAGATAGAAGTCTTTTTCACCTCTATGGTCATAGATTCAGAGTTAGAAGGGACTTTAGAAGAAGAGGGATTAGTCTTGCTTTGCTTGACTCTAGAAGGTATAACTAAAACCGATGGTTAGATGTTACAAATTTACTTCCAGGAAACCTTTCCCCACAAGAAACACTATCCTTAAGTGAACTGGGCTGCCCTGGAGAGATAGGTGGTTTCCCCTCATTGGATGTCTTCAAGTAGTGGTGGGATCACTGCTCATCAGGTGTACTGTGCTAGGAATTCCTTTTTGTGAAGGGGTTAGTCTGGGTGGTCTCTTAACATGTCTTCCACCTCTTCAATTATGTGATTCTGTGGGGCAGAGCCTTTGCCTGGGAAGAAGGCCAAGATGGTCTCCTATCCCATCCCCTTTAGCTCTGTTCAATGTTTTCCTTCTTGTGGATCAGCCCTTCCAGTCAAGGGAAGGGTTCTGACAATGAACTGACTCATCTTAAGTTAGGAGGAACTGAGGTAGGGCCATGAGGGTAAAAATTTTTTGGGACGCAGCAGCTTAGGAAGCCTGTTGCAGAATCACAGAATTTTTGAGTTGAAGGAACCTCAGCGCCTATCTAGTTCAGCCTATCATTCAGGAAAGGAATTTTCACTATAATGTATCTGACAAGTGATCCTCGAGTGTCTCCTTGAAGGAGGAGGAGCAATCTGCCAGTCAGTAAGCATTTATGAAGTGCCTACTATGTACCAGGAACTACAGTAAGCACTGGGGATACAAAGAAAGGCAAAAGACAGTCTCTGTCCTTGAATGCAGCCTCCCAGTGCAGGCCATTTCACTTTTAGGACATCACCCAGCCTTTGTAACTTCTATCCATTGCTCCTGGTAAAGGCCCAGAGAGTGAGTGGTCAGTGCTGAGATATGAGGGGAAGGGCCTCTATTGAGCTAGAGTGGTAGAAGTAAGAAGAAAGGCCCCCAAATCTGAGGCTTTTCAGTTTGAAAAGATGAAGACTAAGGAGAAAGAGAAATAAAATCTGATGTTTGTGAAGGGAATGGGGGAGATTTGTTAAAAAATGCTGGTAATGAGTTCACAGGGTAGGGAGGAGAGGGGCCATCTTTGAAGTTTACAGAGGGGCCCTGGGTGCTGCGGCCAGCACAGTCTGGGCCTAGCTACCATCTGAGAAAAACAGAGAAAGTAGGAGAAAGCTTCCAGCTGAATAAAGGAGACAGAGAGACGGGGATGTATTTCATAGTCTGTTTATTGCAGAGCTATTCCATACCAATCCAAGGATACAAGAAAATCTTAGAGCTTATATTCCTTATTGCAGGGGTGAATATATGACTTGGGTCTCACTTTTCCCCTACCCCAGCCCAGGGCTAATCACTCATTAAGATCTTTATCTTAGAACCGTTTCCTGGGCCACAAACAAACTGGGAGTCCCAATCAAGACTTGCAAATTAACTTTCAGTACTTTCTTAGATATTTACGAAACCAATGAGAGAGCATCCACCCAATAAGATTATACTTTCCTTGCATATCTGCCTAATGACCTTGTAGAACTGGGGAGCTAGTGTGCCAAGACCCCAGAAAGTCTTGGCCTACTACACCTGGGGTGGAAGGAGACCAGGCTGGGTGTCAGAAGAACATGAGCTAGTGTTTAAATCATCACCTTGGGTGGTGTTATGGAGCTCTCTCAACTTGGAGTTAGGAAGACCTGAGTTCAAATTCTTCTCAGATGCTTTCTAACTATGGGACCCTGGGCAACTCACTCATCCTGTTGAACCTTCAGTTTCCTCATCTCTAAATTGAAGGTGTTAGATTCGATGGCCTCTAGGATCCTTTCTAGTTTTACATCTATAATCCTATCACCTTCTTTTTCTGAGCCTCAGTTTTTTCGTCTATAAATGAGGGTTGGATGAGATAGCTTGCAAGGTCCCTTGCACTTCTAAATCTGTTATCTTACCACCTTCCTTTTTTTGGGTCTCAGTTTTCCTATTTATACAGTAGGAGGGTTGGATTAGATAATTTGTAAGGCCCCTGTTATCTGTGACAGGCTATGTTAAGAAAAAAACTTTTAAAAAAATTAGTAAAAATAATCTTTTCCCATCCCTCCCCATTAAGTGAGAATAAAAGAATTAAAAAACAAAACGCTGTTACAAACATGTACAGTCAAGAAAAATGAATTTCCTGCATTAGCCACATCCAAAAGAATATGTCTCATCTTGTACTCTGAGTTTTTCACCTCTCTTTCAGGAGGTGGGTAGCATGCTTCATTATTAGTCCTCTGGAATCATGGTTGGTCATTATACTGATCAGAATTACTAATTCTTTCGAAGTTGCTTGTCTTTACCACATTGATGTGTTTGTGTACATTGTCTTCCTGGTTCTGTTCGCTTCAATCTGCATCACTTTTCATATATGTCTTCCCAGGTTTCTCTGAAATCATCCCCTTTATTTCTTACAGCACAATAGAATTCTACCACATTCATACCATAAATCATTTGTCCATTCCTCAATTTATGGGCATCACCTCAGAGTTCCATTCTTTGCCACTCTCCAAAAAATTATAAACATTTTCATACATCTTTAGTTAGAGTTTGTTTTGCTTAAGATGAATTCCTTAATCTGTCCTCCCTCTAATTCCTCTTCCTGTCATCACTTTCCATCCTATTTCCCTATCGAGTGAATTGTATTTATGTACCCAAAAATATGTGTGTGTGTCTATGTCTATTTTTCCCTACTATAACTAGTTCAAATGAGAATGAGGTTAAAAAGTCAACTGCCTCCTCCACTTCTTGCTTGTAAAGATATCTACTTGTGTACCCTGATTACATGAGATAAGTTTCCCTCATCTACCTTCATCATTGCCCCACCCCCTGCCCCCTTCCCACTATGTATTCCATATCCTCTCTTTTTACATTCTTCTTTTAAGATCTTATGATCCCTAGTGATGACAGGGTTCAGAGCAGACACACATGTCTTCTCTCTATATTAGAATGTAAGCAGTTCACTTTTATTTAGTCTTTTTTCATTGTTTGTGTTTATCCTTTTGTGTTTCTCTTAATTCCTATGTTTGTACTTCAGAATTTCTTTTACAGTTCTAATCTTTTCATCAGGAATGTTTGGAAGTTCTTATTTCATTAAAGATACATCATTTCCCCTTAGCATATTACACTCGGTTTTGCTGGGCAAGTTATTCTCAGGCTGTGTCTGTCTGTCTGTCTGTCTCTCCGTCTGTCTCTCCCTTTCTCTTCCTCTCTCTCTCTCCCCCCCTCCCTTTCTCTCTCTCTCTCTCTCTCTCTATCCTTTGCCTTCTGTATATCCCAAGCCTTCCATTCCTTTATCATGGTGGCCGCTAAATTGCGTATGATCTTGACTATGGCTCCTCAGTACTTGAATTCTTTCTTTCTGATTGCTTGCAGCATTTCTTTTTTGACCTGTAAACTCTGGATTTTGGCTATGATGTTTCTGAGAGTTTTCATTTTGGGGGTTTCTTTCAGGAGGTGAGGGTTAGATTTTTTTTCTATTACTTTTTACCTCTGGTTCTAAGAGATCTGGGCAGTTTTCATGTAGGATTTCTTGAAATATGACATCTAGGCTCTTTTTTTGGTCATGCCATTCAGATAGCCCAGTGATTCTTAAATTTCTTGATCTGTTTTCCAGGTCAATTATTTTTGCTGTGAGTTACCTGACATTTTCTCCTATTTTTCATGTCTGTTGGCTTTGATTTGATGTTTCTTGTTGTCTCATGGAGTCTTTGCCTTCTGTGTGGTCTGTTTTAATTTTCAGGGGGTTTGTTGTTTGGACGAAGTTTTGTGCCTCTTGTGCTAAGCCATTAATTCCCTTTTGAATATTTTTTCCCTTAGCTTTCATTTCTTTTCCAACTTTTTTCCTCTGATGCTCTCATTTCATTTATTTAAAAAAACACTTCATACTCATTTTAAAAAGCAGCTCTTGCTTTATTCCTTTTAGGAATTCTAGTTAAATTTATGCCTAAGCTAATTATTTTTTTTGAGGCTTTGCTTGCAGATGTTTTGGAGTCATTTTTTCTAGGTTTATATCTTGAGCATTCTGCCATCCTAATAGCTTTTCAAAGGTGGGATTCTTTTTTTTTTTTCATTGCCCATTCTTCCAGCCTACTCTCTGATTTTGAATTTCATATTGAGAACAGGCTCTTCATATTTCTGGAGGGAAAGTGTGGACTGGTTCTGCTGCTGCTTTCTTGGGGGTATTAAATGTTGTATTATTACAGATCTCAGGTACATCACAGGCTGGAGACCTGCAAACTTTCAGTGTTCCCAAAGGGTTCTGATCCCGGGTAAAGTCTGATGGATGTACCCAGTTTTCCCTATC
>CM053596.1:61299547-61322085 GCA_028646575.1 Pseudocheirus occidentalis
AGCCATTCCCTTCATGATCAGAGTCTCAGGGACTCTCTCCTGGGGAGAGGTTCATCACCTACTGCACAGACAGTTGGAATGGAAAGCCTGTAGGGTATGCTGCGATGCCGCGTTAGCCATAAAACAAAAACACAAACAAGATGTGCAGTGATTCCTGAAGGGGGATTCTCCTGTATTTCAAAGAGAACATAAATTCTGACTTCTGGTCTTGTATTCGAGTCTAGAAGGTTCCCCAGGGTCAGGGTATTTCCATCTGCTTTGCTCCATTATAATTCTTCACAAGATCATTAAAGTCCTTTCTCACAAGTCTGTATGGTCCAAGACAACAGAGGGAAGAGGGGAGAAAACCCAACTGCTTTGTCTGGGTCCCCCAGGAGGCCTGTGGAGAGAGTACAGAGTGCAGACACCTCCCTCAAGCCAGTTCAAAAGCACAAGTTCAAGAGAGCCTAATGCCCTGCCAGGACATGCCCTGCCCTCTCTCATCCCTCACCTCCAGGCCCTTGCCAAGGGAGCTAGGTGGCACAGGAGTTAGACCACTGCACATGGAGTCAGGAGGACCTCACTCAAATCCAGCCTCAGATGCTTACTAGCTGTGTCACCATGAGCAAGGCACTTCTCTCAGCCTCAGTTCCCCATCTGCAAAATGGGGGTAATAACAGCCCCTCCCTGCCAGGGCTGTTCTGAGGATCAAACGGGACAATAGTTGTGAAGCACTTTGCACATCTCAAAGTGTTAGAGAAATTCTGGCTATTATTAAGTCTTCCAGATTGTGCCCCGACTTGTCCTCCTCTCTCCAGCCACTGGCCCCTGGCCTAGGTCGGCCCCTCATCACCACCCACCTGGACTCCCCCACTAAGAGCTGGACATGAAGATAGAATGTGGGAGGGTCTGTGAGGTCAAGGTGCTCACACTCCAACACAGACAGGAGGCTTCAATGGCAGTGCTCCCTCAGCCCTTAGCTTTCCTTGTACAACAGTTACAGACTGGGGTGAGGCCCAAGGCCTGGGGGCAATCCTCCCCCTCCAGGCAGGATCCCCCCTGTTCTGGGCCCCGAGACTCAGTGACAGCTTACAGCTTCAGGGGAGCTGAGCTCTACTGAGAGAAGGGAGAGAAGGCACTTTTCTCATATCAAACAAAGGCTTCTTTACATTCCTAACCTAAAGTCCTGGGGGGAAATGGTCTGTAGTTTAGGCTTGGCTCTGACCTGGGATCTGATGCTCCAAAGTAAGGAGGAGAAAGGCATACATTTTATAGTATAGGAAGGAAGGAAGGAAGGAAGGAAGGAAGAAAGGGAGAGAGGGAGGGAGGAAGGAAGGAAGGAAAGAAGGAAGGGAAGAAGGAAGGGAGGGTGAGAGAGAGTGAGGGAGGGAGGAAGAAGACAGTCTTTATGCTCAAGGAGCATGGGTGGAGACAACAGTAAAAGGGAGCTGACCAGAGAGGCTGGGTGGAGGAGATAGGGAGGTTTTGAAGTCCAGAAGTCAAAAGCAGGGGTGAAAGGTGCTGAAACAGGCTGACCTAGGCCCCTCCATGAAATTGTCCAGGAGGAGCCTCTTCTCCCAACAGGAGAAGGCAGATGGAGAGATTCCTTTACGAGGAATGTTCCATGATCAGGAGCAGTAGGATGCTCCAGAGAGGAAGCCCCAGGTACTGAGGGCAATTTCAGAATGAGACAGCAGTAAGGCATGGTTTTGAAGAAGCAGCTATTTATTTCCTCTACACAAAAGAAATATATAACACCTACAAGACCCACAAGAATACATTGACAGGAAAATTAACAAGCACAATTTAATGACAAAGCTACCATTACACTCACCCAAGAGATTGGCTCTCCTTAAAGCATGAATGAATGAACAAGCATTTATTAAGCTCTTATTACATACCATCAAGAGCAGTTTGCAGGTAGGTATTTTCACAATCACCTCCACTCAGTGCTTTCCAAACAATTTCCTGGTCTTCTGACAAGCCAGTCAAAGGCTGAGCTCTTCTACCTATTTGTGGAGCCCATTCCAATGCTGAAACTCCCCCTTCTACCAGTCAACTCCAACCAATGGACCCATGATCTCTAGACCTCCCAAACTCTGAAGGTTACCTCCCAACATGGACACATCTATCTCAGGAGAGATCTAGTCCAGAGTGATTTAGAACATTTTTTTGTGCTTTTTTTTTTTTTTTGGAGGGCAATTGGGATTAAGTGACTTGCCCAAAGTCACATGGCTAGTAAGTGAGTCAAGTGTTTGAGGTCGGATTTGAACTCAGGTCCTCCTGACTCCAGGGCCAGTGCTCTATTCACTGAGCCAACCAGCCATCCCTAGAACATTTTTTCATATGAGTATAGATAACTTTGATATCTTCATCTGAAAACTGCCTGTCTATATCCTTTAACCATTTTTCAATTGGGGAATGACTCATATTCTTACAAATTTGACTCAGTTCTCTATATATTTGATAAACGAGGCCTTTATCAGAAACACTTGCTCTAAAATCCATCCCCCCTCCCCCATTTTTCTGCTTTCCTCATAATCTTGACTGCATTGGTTTTGTCTGTATAAAACCTTTATAATTTAATGTAATCAAAATTATCTATTTTACATCCTTTAATATTCTCTGTCTTCTGTTTGGTCATAAATTCTTCCCTTATCCATAGACTTGACAGGTTAATTATTCTATGCTCCCCTAATTTGCTTATGGTTTCCCTCTTTATGTCTAAATCATGTACGCAGTTTGGCTTTAGCATATGGTGTACGTTGTTGGTCTATTCTTTATACCTACTTTCTGCCAGTTTTCCCATCAGTTTTTGTCAAATAGTGATTTATTATCTTAAAATCTTAGATTTTTGAGTTATCAAACACTGGATTACTATGGTAATTTACTACTATGTCCCATGTACCCAATCTATTCCACTGATCCACAGCTCTATTTCTTAGCCAGCACCAGATTATTTTGATGATTATCTCTTTGTAATACAGTTTGAAGTCTGGTACAACTAAGCCTTCACATCTTTTTCTTCATTAATTCCCTTGATATTCTTGACCTTTTTTTCTTCCACATGAATTTTTCTATCTCTATAAAATACTCTTTGGTAGTTTGATTGGTATGCTACTGAATAAGTAAATTAATTTAGGTAGAATTGTCTTTTTAATTATATTGGCTTGGCCTACTCGTCAGCTATTGAATTTTTTTCCAGTTGTTTAGCTCTGACTTTATTTGTGTGAAAAGGGTTTTGTAAGTCTAAGTGCTATGTTTTTATGATTTCAACTTTGTCTTGGCAAGTAAATTCCAAAATATTTTATATTGTCTGTAGTTATTTTAAATGGAATTTCTCTTCCTATTTCTTGCTCCTGGACTTTGCTGGTAATATATAGAAATGCTGATGATTTATGTTGGTTTATTTCATATCCTACATCTTTGCTAAAATTGTTAATTATTTATACAACTAGATTTTTAGTTGGTTCTCTAGAATTTTCCAAGTACATCATCATATCATCTGCAAAGAGTGATAGTTCTATTTCCTCATTGCCTATTGTGATTCCTTCAATTTCTTTTCTTTCTCTTATTGATATATCTACATTTCTAGTATAATGTTGAACAATGATTGTGATAATGGGCATCCTTGCTTCATACCTGATCTTCTTGGAAATGCTTCTAGCATATCCCTCTTACAGATAATGTTTGCTAATGGCTTTAGATAGATGTTGCCTATCATTTTAAGAAAAGCTTCATTCATTCCTATACTTTCTAGTATTTCTAATAGGGAAGAGTGTTGTATTTGGTCATAAACATTTTTCTTCTTCTATTGAGGTAATTATATGTTTTTTGTTGGTTTTGGTCAATTTGGTCAATATATGGTCAATTATGCTGATAGTTTTCCTAATATTGAATCAACACTGTATTCCTGGTATAAATCCCACCTGGTCATAGTATATGGCCTTTGTGATATATTTGCTGTAATCCTCTTCTTAGTGTTTTATTTAAAATTTTTGCATCAGTATTTATTAGGGAAATTGGTCTGTAGTTTTCTGTTTCTAAGATGAGGTTATTTAAGTATCCTATTTCCTCTTCTTTTAATCTGGGCAATTTAAATTTTTGTAAATATTCATCCTTTTCATTTAGATTGTCAGATTTATTGGCACATAATTAAACAAAATAGCTCCTAATAATTGCTTTAATTTCCTCTTCATTGGCAGTGAATTCACTCTTTTTATATTTGATACTGGTAATTTGGTTTTCTTCCTTTACAAAAATCAAATTAACTAATGATTAATGTATTTTATTGGGTTTTTCATAAAAACAGCTCCCAGTTTTATTTATTAGCTCAATGGTTTTCTTACTTTCAATTTTATTAATCTCTCCTTTGATTTTCAAGATTTCCAATTTGGTGTTTAATTGAGTATTTTAATTTGTACTTTTTCTAGGGAAAAAAGATAGCTAAAAGGGAGGGTAAGCTACCATTACATGTTAAATTATGCTCAATTAAGAAAATCCAGGAACCAGGGCATAGAGAGCATAATGAAGAATATTTAGGTGAAGGTCAAGGGTGGTAGAAAACAAAAGTGATTTTGTCATTCCAGTATACTACAGACCACTTGGAAAGAAAGAGGAAATAGATGAGGATTTTGGGAAACAGATCACAGACCTAAAAGAGAGGCAATAATATAAAACCAATGGAGGCTTTCAATTATTTAGAGAGTTGCTGGTGGTTTCGTTCTGCCAAAAACAGTAATGGTAATAACTTCTTCGCTTGACTTAGTAATACTCTCACCCTTCAAATTGTAGATGAGACCATAATACCAAATTGTTTTCCAGAATAATTGGACCAATTCATAACTCCATCAACAATACGGTAATGCAAAAAGGGAAAATTCTGTTTTAGATCTTATTCTCACTGACAGAGAAGAACTGGTTACTGGGATGGGAATGATGAGAAGCATGGGTGGGGTGTGAGAACTCCTCCTAGAGTTTGTGATAGAGGAACAGAGGAGATCCGTGTAGTCTGGATATGGGAAAGTAGCTTTCAGTGGGATCAAAAGAAAGATGGGTAAGATGCCATGGAATAAACTGTTAGGGAAAGTCAGCCTAGGAAGGGCAGGAGGTGCTTAAGACTAAAATTCTGGACACAAAAGCACACAGTTCTAATGAAGAGAAAAAATAGGATTTGTTTGAAGAAATTTATGGGAACAGAGGGGGAAGTCACTAACCAACTCAGAATTTTAAAAAGAAATGTACAGAAAATAGAAGCAAGGATAAGTAAAAGAATATGAATATAAGAGCATGAAATGATCCTATAAAAGCAGTGTTAGGAATGCTCATTTGGGTATTAAACATCAGTAATGTCAAGTACAAAACAGGAGACAAATAGTGAGATGACAGTTGTTCTGAAAAAAAAAATATGGAAGTTTTAGTGGACCACAAGCCCAATAGGATTCAGTAGTGTGATGTGGTAACCAAAAAAATGTAAATGTTGTCTTGGCCTGCAATTAGAGGAGCATAGATTGCAGGGATAGAAAGGTGGTAGTCCCACTATTCTTTGCACCTCTACACCTCATCTGGAGTATTTTGTTGAGTTCTGGGAGTCACCACTTGAGAAGAACAATGAAAGTTGCAGAGTATCCAGAGGAGGACAGGCAGGATGATGAAAAGTCCGTGTAATGTGAACACTGGTGAAAGGAATTGGACAAGTTTACTCTGGAGAAAAAAAGACTGGGGACAGGGTATAATAACTCTAAGTATTTATGTGACTATCATGCGGAGGAAGGATTAGACTTGGCCTGTATGGCCCCATCAGCAAAGAGACCAACTTAATCCTGATTTCAGGAAAAAACATCCCAATAATTAGATCTGTTCAGAAATGGAATGGGCTTCTCTGGGAGGCAGTGGGTTCCCTCTCCTTGGAGGTCTTCAAGAAAAGGCTGGGCGACAATTTATTGGATGTATTAAAATTACTGTGGTGTATGGGTTGGATTGGATGGATACTAAGTTCTCTTCCAACTCAGATTCTGTGATTTAGTGTATCTCTGTGTCTGTTGCCTGCTTAGGGTGTGTACCCAGTAGTTAGATCTTTGAGTCAGAGTCTGATCAATTACATACAGGTACATTTCTCATGAAATGCTGAACTCTCTCCCTCCCCACTCCACCCCCAAATGCTCGGGCCAATTCACAGTTCCACCAACAATGTATTTGTGCCTGTCTTCTTCTACCTTCCTAAAACTGTTTTAATTTTTTGTTATCTTTGTCAATTTGCTTACTAATTTCCTTTTAAAACCTGAATCTTCTGGTAGAAAGAGCTTGGTGAGTCTCCTGTAATGACTTTGGGGAGTGGTCTGACATGGGCTTGTATCTAAATCAGGCAACAGAACCTCCTGGGCTTATGATAACCATTAGAACTCCTATTTTTACAGTTTCGAAAATGCCATCTTCACAACAACTCTACGTAGTAGGCAATAAAACAGAATTACTGTCATTTTGTAGATAATGAAACTCAAACCTTGAGACATTGAGTGACTTATCTAGGACTGAACAGTTAGCAAATATGAGGGACAAGATTTGAACTCAGGTCTGATCACAAGACCAAGGCCCTGGAGTGAAGATGGAACCCAATACCCACCTCCTGCCAGAGAGGCGATAGACTTGAAATACAAACGAAAACATACAGATTTCAATATGGTCACTATAGGGATTTATTTTGCTGGACTACACGTATTATGAAAGTTTTTTTTTTAAATTTTAATTGTGGAGGGTGTCAGTAGGGAAGATAAATGCTTGCAAAAATAAAAATTTGAAAGAACAAGGCTCTTTTCCTAGAGCATGATGCCTCTCAATTATAATATTGTAGGCAAATTACTCAAGCAGAGCCTCCCCTAGCCCTGAGGCTCAGAACCTCATTATTGTACAGCTCTTTCCTCATCCCCTTTGGGAGGAGGGCATAGAGGAGGGCTCTGATATCCAGAGAAGGTATTAGGAGTGCATGTTGAAGAGATCAAAGAAAGAGGAAAATGACCCATAAGTACAAAAATATTAACACTCCTTTTGTTATATCAAAGAACTAGAAACTTTAGGGGTATCCATCATGTGGGGATTGTCTGAAAAAATTATGGTATACAAATGTAATGGAATATTATTGTGCTGTAAGAAATGATGAAAGGGATAGTTTCAGAGAAACCCAGGAAGGAAAGTCTTACATAAAATGATGCAGAGGGAAGTGAGCAGAACCAGGAGAACAATTTACATGGTAGCAATAACATTCTAAAGACAACTTTGAAATACTTAAGAACTCTGATCAATGCAATGATCGGCCATGATTCCAAAGGACCAATTATGAAACTTGAGATGTGGAATAAGACATACATTTTCAGACCTCTTCAATGTGTAAATTGGTTTTGCTTGACTAAGCAAACTTGTAAAATATTTTTTTTTCCTTTTGGGGGAAGAAAGGGGGGGTGGGAGAGAGAGAGAGAGAGACAGACAGACAGACAGACAGACTAGAGATAGAATTGCAAAAAAAGAAAGAGGGTGATAGAAGCATTAAAAGAATACATAGAATAGAAGAGAAAGAATGCCAAAAAGAACTACAGACAAGCAGGATAGCTTTGAAAAATCAGTTTATTATGTTTATAAAGAAAAACTTTACTTAATCAAGATTTATGCTGTCATCTACAATCCTCTTTTTATGTTCCCCTTTGTATATAGACATACTAATTTTATTTAATGTTTATTAAGTTTGGAATAAAAAGCAATCTTTAAGGAATTGGTGGGTGACCCAACAGCTTTGACTTTTCATACTCATCCCAGACTTGTGTTTTTAGCCCAAGTCAATCTGTGTGGTAGGAGCTTTGGAATAAAGCCTCTCATCTTCCAGTAGAGTTAGAAAAAACCAAGATCACGTCTGCATTGGTTCCCAATAAGGCCTTTAACTGCAAAAGGGGCAGAGATATGTGTAGGTTATCTCACTTGGCCATTTCTGCAGTATGAATTGGCATTGTGCCCTGCGGTGACCCCTGCCAACCATGAAGCAGAATCTTTGATAAAATAACAGTGTCAACATGGGAAGAAGCAATGAAAGAAGGAAAGGAGGTCTATATGTGCATGCATGTGTATGTATATATGTATAAATGTATAAATAATATACATAAATATACATAAATGTATTTATGTATAAATCAATGGAGAGAGTCAAAGGATCAAAAACAACATCTGGGTCTAACACTTTCCTTCCTCTGATTTTCTATTTCTTTCTAACCTTTTCCAAACATCATTCCAATATCTTCCTTCCACTTGGAAGCTCTAGCTGCATGTTGATGTTTCTTGTCCAAGGCCAGCTGCTTAGCCCAGGTTATTGAACCAGAAAGGGACAATGTAGCATGGTGACAATCCAATTCACCAAATATCTGTTAAGCACCCACTGTGTGTAGAACGCTGGGCTATGTGACAAGGGGAGATGACATAAATTTTAAATATGACATAGTCTCTGCTCTCATGGAGGCAGATAACTAGAATATACAATAATACATGATGATCATATTAGAGAGGTATGAACATAGCACTGCATGAGCTCTGAGTGAGTTCAGAAGAGCCCAGAACTGGGAGTCAGGACACCTGATTCTTACTTGATTCCAGTGCCACTGACTCCCTGTGTGATCTTGGAGAAGTACCTTCTGCTCTTTAGGATTCAGTTTTCTTCCCTGTAAAATGATAGGGTAAGACTAGATGCTATCTACAGGCCTTTTAGCTCTGGCATCTTGTATAGATGAACATAACTGTGAAATTGCCACTCACCTGAAAAAACGTTGACCTCCTATTTCTGTTTTGATGTTGCTGAGTCAGGTGGTCTTGGTGTATAAGCTACTCTTTGAATTAGGCTAGACTTCTGTCCTGCAGTTGCTTGCCTCACTTGATCTGCTCTGGTCCCTGGTCCCAAGGTGGGATGGTCCCAAAGTTCCTTCACTTGGGCACTTGGTCAGCCTGCCCTGACCTCACAGCTTTCATCTTCACCTTTCCGGTATTATTTATGGCCCCAGCTCCTCCACCACTCCTCTTTGGTCCATCCCAGTCAGTTTTCCCTAAGCATATTTACCAATTAAATTGCTAAGTTGTTCCTACCCCTCAAGTAAGCTTGAATCCTTCATCTATCATTCAGAGAATCTGAGGGCTGAAAAGGACATAAGAATTTTGGACCTCATCTAATTCAGTGCTAACCTTAACAGGAATCCCTTGTGCAACCAATCTGACTTCAAACATACATTGAAGACCTCTATGGACAGGGTATCTGTCACTTCCTGAGGCCGTCCTCCACCCCACTTTTGGACAGCTCTAGTTGTTAAGAACTTATCTTTCATGGAGCTGGAATTGGTTATTCTGAAACTTTTATTCACTACTCCTAGTTCTGTCCTGAGGATAGGTCTAATTTCTCTTTTATATGACAACCTTCAAAACACTTGTAGACAGAAATGTTCCCCACAAAGTCTTCTCCAGGTTAAACATCCTGAGCTACTCCAGTCCCCTCTCCATCCTGGCTACCCTCCTCTGGATACTCTCCAGTTAGAGCATGTGCATGGAACCATGGATACAGAATTATACACAGTACTCCAGATGTGACTTGAGAGGGGTGGAGGGCAATCACCTTCCTCATTCTGGACTCTATATAGCAAGACAACATTGTAGGAAGGAAAGAAAATTGAACATGGAGAAAGGGGAGATCCTGCTTTGAGTCCTTCTTCTGGAGCTAAGTGATTGTGCTATATGAATGAGTGTATTTTTCTTTTTGAAGGTGGGATGGCAGAGCAATTGAAGTGACTCACCCAAGATCACATGGCTTTGGATTTGAACTCAGGTCCTCCCTACTCCAGGGCCAGTGCTCTATTCACTGCACCACCTGGCCACCCTATGGATGAGTTGTTTAACATTTCTGGGTCTCTGTTTTTTCTTCTTAAAATGGGGATAATGCCTTACAGAGTAGTTTTCAAAATCAAATGAGATAATGAAGGTTAAGTGTTTAGGAAACCTTAGAGTGCTGTAGACATATGTTGTTGTTGGTTTTTTCTTTTTTTTTAATTGATATCTTTTGTTTATATATCCCTTTATTTCTGAATATATCCTTTCTGCTACTCATGGAGCCATCTCTGGTAGAAGAGATTTAAAAAGAAAATTTAAAAAGTATTTAAGCAAAAATAACTGACATATATCAGGTAGTCAATAGATTGTTGATCAGTAAACCCTTAATCGATTGATTTCTCTCCTTTTCTGCCCCCAGTTAATGGAATTACAGAAGGAGTAAGGGATAGGTAACAGATACAATGAGATATTCAACAAAATATCTGTGTGACATCCCCTTTACGAGGTGTGAAGCTCTCCACTCAAGCTTGGTGGAATTAAAGAGTAGCTAGCTATTGACTGACTGAAGAATAAGCCATACCCCTCATGGCCTTTTAAAAAGTGAAAAACCAGACACTCTCTAGTGGGCAGTTGGCATATGAGATAGCTCTTAGAAGTGTGTGAGCTCTGAGAATTGAGCAAACAGTCAGCCCTGGTTATTGGGAGTTGTGCTCAGAGAGACACAGGTCCAGGGAGCCCAACTTAGTGATCTGCCCAGCAGAGATGCTCCATTCGAGGAACATAGCATAAGCATACCATGAAAAGGGAAAGGCTTTGGGGGGCCCTAGGGTGCTGGAGGTTTCAGTTGTCTTAACTACGTGTATTCTCCAAGTGTATGCCTTTCCAATGGTACCTTCAGTTTACATGTCTACTCTTCTTTTTGGCACTTTGTGTAGTGGTGGGATGGCCTATAATGGAAATATTTTGTCATTATTGTTCTCATGGTGCCGTCTCAGTAAATGTCTTTGCTTTGAGTTCATTTTATCTACTGACTGAGTATTAAAGGTAGGTACACCAGCAGGGTCTTGTGAGCTATAGTATTAGTAGTTCAGACCATAGAATACCTTGAATCTGAGACCCAATCTGCAAGTGTGACTTGAAGAGGGTGGTGTAGCTCAGAGATATCAATTGTTAGCCACACATATTTCACCTCTATCTGACAATCTAGCCAATATTACACACATTTCATCCTTCACAAAGAGAAGAAGTGCATTTGTCTCACCCTTTCTCTAAAGCCAAGTTTGGTCATTATAATTTGCATAATATTTAGTTTCATTTAAAAATGTTTGTAGCCCTTGTATGAATTGTTTTCTGGTTCTGTTTACTTCATTCTGCATAAGTTCCCATAAGTCTTTTCATGCTTCTGTGAGTTTTTCATATTCTTTGGTTCAATATTTCATTACATTTATGTCACAATTTGTTTACTCATCCCACCAAGGCAATTAATCAGCTAACAAGCATTTATTAGACACCTGCTAAGCACTTAGTGAAGTCCTGGGGATATAGACAATGCAATAGCACTGTCCTCAGGGAGCTTGAATTCAACAGATGGCACCTACTTCGTCTTTAGTCCTTTGCTCCCACAATATGTGCTGCATAAACATTTTAGTAAATATGGAACATTTCTTTGTTTTTTTTTTTAACCCTCATTGGGGTATTTGCCTAATAATTGGATCTCTGCTTCAATGGTCATGGACATGTTAGTCACTTTTTTTAGCATAATTTCAAATTGCTTTCCAGAATGATTAGCCAAATTCATAGCTCCATCAACAGTGTATGTGTGTATCTGTCTTTATCAGCCTCTCTAAAATTCACTGTTTCTGTCTTTACTAATTTGCTGGGTATGTGGTGAAACCTCAGTGTTGTTTTGATGTGTGTTTCTCTTACTATTAGTGAATTGGAACAATGTTACATATGATTGTTAATAGCCTGAAAATCTTACATCCTCTGGCCATTTATCTGTTGGGCAATTTCTCCTGTTCTCATATATTTGCGTTAATTCCCTACATATTTAGGATATCAGACTGTTATCAGAGATATTTGATACAAAGATTTTCCAACCCAATCCCCAATTTTCCTTTTTATCTTAGCTGCATTAATTTTGTTCATGTAAAATCAGTGGTTATTATTAATGCACCTTAAGATTTTATTGGCTTTTTCTTTTGGTTCACAAGTTACACTGTTGTCATTCTAAGCACAACTCTGGGCCTACTTTCACTAGCAGCCATGTGACTTCAAGAGCAGATGACATTTTTCCTTGTAGTCTCTTAGTTTCCTCCAATAGCCAAAAGCAAATACTTGTTTCATTTTCTTTCAAAGCTAAATCTTTTTTTTTGAAGGGGAGGACACCCACCAAGTTACCATTCCCTATCTGAGAGTACGCCTAGCTCTCAGCTTATTCAGAGAAACACAGTCCCACTCAATCGAAACTTAGTCTATTCAAATTTACCAATCATCACTCTTCTGTCCCCTACCTTTCTGCTACTTGTCATATCGCCGGGTTGAAAGACCACTGGCTTTTGCTTTCAGGAAGAAATGAGAGAGTTCAATGATATCTAAGGTTCCTTTATGAATAAATGAAGGAATGAATGAGTAAAAGTCAGCTATGTGTAGGACAGTGGTGTCCAACTCAAATTGAAAGGGGGGCACTAAGTGGTATACAAAGATGCCTCCCGGCTGCATATTGACTTAGAAAATAACATATTTACATTATCTATGTTCTACTGTATTTTGTTAAACATTTCCCTATTATATTTTAATGTGGTTCCACTGCACTTGGGAGGGTTTTGGCCTCATGTTTGACACCTCTGTTGGATAGAGAGATAGCTTTGTAGTCAGGAAGACCTGTTTTCAAGTTCTTTCTGCAACACAAATTAGTTGTATGGCCATTGACAAGTCACCTAACCTCCCAGTGTACCAGGCCACTCTATGACTATAAGTTATGGAGGAGCTGATCTTCATGAATGGAGGGAATTTCCATACTGGTCGTCCCCCAAACTGATGACATCACAGGGCAGAACAACAGGAACCAAAAGAAAAAAAGAAAGCTGTCTGAATTGAGACTGAACATGTTTTTAAAGCAAACTTTCTGACTTTCCCTCACACTGATGGGGGAGGTATTTCATCAGATCCCCAGGATGGGGCTGCCACATTCTCTCAAGGTTCTAGGGGTGGCATTGAGAAGTTAGAGGGTCTTTTCCTGATGTTATAATAGTTTATGTGCAGCTATATTAGAGGTAGCTAAGTGGTGCAGTAGATAGAGCAATGGTCCTGGAGTCAGAAAGACCTGAGTTCAAATCTGGATCTAGATTTTTTATAGTTGTGTGACCTTGGAGAAGTTTTTTTTTTTACCTCTATTTGCCTCCCAAAATGGAGACAGTAATAGCACCTACCTCACAGGGTTGTTGTGAGATCAAATGAAATAATATTTGTAAAGCATATAATACATGCCTGGCACAAAGTAGATCCTATTTAAATGCTTCTTCCATTTTTTTGGTCTTTTTTGGAGGGAGGAAGGCAGGACAATTGGGGTTAAGTAACTTACCCAAGGTCACATGGCTAGTAAGTGTTAAGTGTCTGAGGCTGGATTTGAACTCAGGTCCTCCTGACTCCAGGGCCAGTGGTCTATTCACTGTGCCACCTTGCCCCTTTTATTCCAATTT
Source organism: Pseudocheirus occidentalis (assembly GCA_028646575.1). Classification (NCBI taxonomy): domain Eukaryota; kingdom Metazoa; phylum Chordata; class Mammalia; order Diprotodontia; family Pseudocheiridae; genus Pseudocheirus; species Pseudocheirus occidentalis. The sequence continues at coordinate 61,313,074 of CM053596.1, forward strand.
TAAAGGTCCCTACCAGTGTGATATCCTCCAACATGATCAGTCAAAAATCATTACTTTTAGGAAGGGGTATTTGTTAAGGCTGTACAATAAATATATTGGTACAATTAACCTAACCTCTCCCCATTTCTGTTACACACTTTACCGAGAAAAGAGAGCACACTGAGAGCACATGTAGCACTGAATTATCTTATAGTGCCTGGTTGATAAAAGTCATTTTTTCCACTTCCTGAGGTACTCAAGAAATTCCCCTTAGACATGGAGTAGAGCCCCATTCTTTGTTGAGCCCCGCATCTGCCTTCCCACATTGAATCTAGTTCTGTTGTACTATCAACTGAAGCCAAAGTCAAGGGATTCTTTTTTCCTCCCAAATCCTTCCTTTAGTGCAGTGGTTCTCAACCTGTGGGTCACAACCCCTTTGAGGGTCAAATGACCCTTTTATAGGGGTTACAGGGGTCGCCTAAGACCATCAGAAAACACGTATTTCCGATGGTCTTAGGAACTGAGACACCCCTCCTCTATCCGCCTCCATGCGGGTCCGCACACATGCATATGCGCCCTCATATGAGTATTAAAGGGTCGCTGCATTAGGGAGGTTGAGAACCACTGCTTTATTGTCATTGTTCAATCGTGTCTGACTCTTCCTGACCCCATGTATGCCATAGCACACCAGTACTGTCTGTGGGGTTTTCTTGGCAAAGATACTGGAGTGCTCTGCCATTTCCTTCTCCAGTGGATTAAAGGAACAGAGGTTAAGCGACTTACCCAGGGTTACCCCTAGTTAGTGTCTGAGGCCAGATTTAAACTCTGGCCTTCCTGACTCGAGGTCAAAGCACTCTGTCCACTGAACCAGATAGTTGCCCCTTCCTGCTCATTGATTTTGCTGTAAATCCTTGTTGTGACAAGCTCATCTCCTTGATGACAAGGAGAGATCTCCTTGATCTCTCAAATAACTTCAGTTCTGAAATAGCTTGATATTTGCTACAAAAATCCATGCCCCCCAAATCTATTAGGATATGGCCAAACCAGTCCAAACCTTTTTCCTATGCAACATCACTCCAGTTCTTCCAATGACTCATCAGAGACATCTAAATTGATCGAAACCTTTTCACACTTGGTTGGAATTCTTTTGATTTGATTCAATCCAAATACATTCACACCATGTGTTGATACTATTCTTATTTTAGGCCAGGAGGTGGGGGGAGGAGAAGGGAGTGAGGAATTGGGGTGGGGAAATCTTATTGATTTGCTCAATCTACCCCACCTTTAGTCTAGAGGTCTTCAAGCAAGAGTGGTTGACAACTAGTTAGGAATGTTGTAGAGGGAGGTTCTCTTTAGGGACAGGTGGGACTAGTTGCCCTCAGAGGCCAGTGCCTTCCAGTTCTCAGCTCTATGACCTACCTGCTAGGAGCTCCATGTCTAATGAACACTTTTCCAGATCAGCAGAACAGTTCCATCTGTCTTTCTAGATTTTCTCTGTTGAAAAGAATGCAGTGTGATGCAATTGAAAGAATACTGACTTGAAAGTAAGAAGTTTGGGATTCAAATTCTGCCTCTGACACTCAACACCTGTGTGACCTGGGACAATAAATTAACCTTACTGGGCCTCAGTTTCCTTATCTGTAAAATGAGAAAGTTGGTCTAGATAACTTCTGAGGTCCACTCAAGATCTATGACATCTCTAAGTCTCCCCTCTCCCACCCAGCACCCGCTTCCCTGGATCCTGTTTTCTTCTGTCGCTTTGGATTCAAGGTTTCCCTGGCTTGAATGGTGTGAAGGAGAAGTTTGTAGTCAGAGGAGCAGGATTTGGGTCCTGGCTTTGGAATTTGCTGTGAATATGAAATTGCAGTTCTCTAGGGCTCTCCTTGAAATAACCATGTGATACAGGTAGCATAAGTATTATTATGACCTTTTCTCTTCGCGTTGCTTCTTCTCTGGAAGCCTCAGTTTTCTCATCCGTCAAATAGACACCATAATATTTACATTGTCTGCTTCAGAGAGCTGTTAATGAGGACTTACTGAGAAAATGTGTGTAAAGCACTCTCCATAGCAGTGTATAAGTGGGGGCTTTTTCACTCCCTACACCAACGCAGTCAATCACAACTGCTCTATAGTCCTTCATCCTTATAAATTTCTCTTCAGTAGAAACATTGCTTAAACCCAGGGGAGGGAAAGAGCTTTAAAGCTGTATCTGTCAGAACACCCAGCTATACCAGGCTGGGGATCCTGGTGTTGAAAGCACAGGATTTAGGCTTTTGTTGGGGAGAAGAGGAGGAAGATGGGAGATACACATTGTAGTTTTCCAGGACCTCTCAAGGGCTCTGCCATTCTCTTAGGGGCTGTGGGACCCATGGTTCACAGCACTGAGTTAATCACTTTCTTCTTATCTGTAGGAGGTAGAAAGGCTGGCTGAGGTGGTCCTGTCATTGATGATGCCCACTGCTGGCAGTGCCCATTCCCATGTGCACTGGGAGTAAAAACCAGCCTCAAAGGCAGCTGTAGGTCACCTCCTGACAACCGAATGATGAATTTGCTGGTTCCTTCTGCTGGTGACCAGTTGCCTGGAGGTCTCTGCTGTCTTCCTTCCCAGGTTACAGCCATTCATCAGAGCTCACCCTTGTAATCATCCTAAAGGAGAACTATGATTCTTCCGTGTCCCCCCTCCCTTTCACTTTCTCCCCACCTTTTTCTTCCTTCATCCCCCTAAGCTTTCTTCTCTCCCTTCCATATTCTCCTCCCCCTTCCTTCTTGTATTTAAAGAGGAACCAGAACCTGAGCCGTACAAAAGCCTTGGCACACACCTGAACCAAAACATGTGACAACTGTGGTGGCCTCTGAATTGTCATCCTCATCAAGGCTGTAATGAGGGTGGGACAACCACAGATATTCCTCAGGCTGCTAACATCCACAGAGGGCATGTGCTTCTTCTCTGTGGTGGTCTGGAGCCCACCGTTCCTATACTTCATGCCTTCTCTCACATACCATTGCAATGTCAGGAGCTTGTTCCCTCACTGAATCCTGAACCACTACCCCCAGAGTCCCCTGGTATCAGTCCTGGGGTCTTCCTTTTATCCCACATCTATAGGGGGACACTCAGGAAATTTTGGGGGATGGGTTGCTGTCTCTCCTGGCATGAATGCATCCATAGCTCCATAACCCCCTCTGCCTCTATCTCTTCTCTCAATTGTTTTTGCTCTAGTAAAATAATGCTCTGGCCCCTTTTCTCCTGAATGAGGGGAAAGGAAAGAGGAGCTGACCTGGTTGGTTCAACATAATGATAAGAACTCTGGTTTTGAGTAAGATGAATTGAGTCCTAATCCTACCTCTATTACCTGTATGACCTTGGATAAGTCCCTTCTCTCTTAGTCAATTTCTTTTACAATAAAATGAGAAGGGTGGAGTAGCTGATCTCATAAGGCCCCCTTTAGCTCTATATATTATAATGAATAATAAATAACATCTCTTTGGTGCTTCCCATGTGCCAGGCATACTATGTGTGGGAGATACACATAATATTTCTAATAGCCAACATTTATATAGTACCCATTATATGGCAGGCCTCTGTGCCAAGTGCTTTATAATCACTTGATCCTAACAACAACTACGGGAGGGAGGTACTATTATCCAGGACCTCTCAAGGGCTCTGCCATTCTCTCTAAATAGGGGCTGTGGGACCCATGGTCCACAGGACTGAGTTAATCACTTTCTTCCTATCTGTAGGAGGTAGAAAGACTGGCCGAGGTGTATCCCCTTTCTTTCTACTTCTGAGGAAACTGAAGGAAACGGGGGTGAAGTGACTTTGCCAGCATCGCACAGCTAGTGAGGGAGCAAGGTCAGATGTGAATGGGGGTCTTTCTGACTCCAGGCCCAGAGCTCTCTCCCTTGTGCCACCTAACTTTCTTTGCCACAAAGATCTGAAGTACTCAGGAAGAGCTGGGGTTGGGGCAGGGCTATGAGACCCGGTCCCTGTTGTGCCTGGTGGTTCACAGTATGTTAGCACTGAAAAGGACCATCTCGTCTACTCCTCTCATTTTCTAGATAAGGGAATTGAGGCTGAGGGAGAAGTGGCTTGCCCAAGGACACCCAGAAAGATTTGTCCTGAGCTGGACAGAGAGCCGCTGCCTGTGTGTGAGCGAGCACTCAAGTGAACATTCACACGCAGAGTGAATTCACCAGCCCCAGTGCCAGTGAGAGTTACCAGGCAGTTCCTGCTGATGCCTGTGGTTTTAGTGGAAACTTAGCTGTCACCATCAGGGATCAGCTGGCAGCCTTCAGAAGGGTGATTCAAGAGCAACTGGGGCCCGAGCTGCCTCCCTCTCGATAATAACTGATTTCATAGTTACTTCGGAGTGTCTCAGACAGTGGGACGATCTCCTAATTTAACACAATCAATAAGATAACAGCTCAATGCAAATGAGACGTGCAGTCTCTAGAACCATCTGTAAGTCATGCTCTTAATGCGTTTTCCTAATTAGCAAGATCAGTCCTTCCAGCCTCCTGGAGCGCACAGAAACAACCAGGCAAGAAAGGACATTTTCCATTCAGCTCAGCAGACATTTATTTATTAAGTGTGACGATGCATGAAGCTCTGTGCTCCCAACTAGGGTTACAAAGACCGGCTCAACACAGGCCTTGCCCTCTTGGAGTTTGCAGTCTGAAGGGGGTGAAGGCCATGCACACAAATACATACCAGGTAATGTCAAATGTAATGATGACAAAGGGGAAGTCTGGGCAAAGTGCTGCCTTTGCTGTTTGTGAAATTACATGCCCCTTCTGCAGGCGGAGATTGCAACCTCTCTGTGCCTTTTTACTCAATGTATTCTATGCACTGTAGTTAGGCAGCACAGTGGACCTGAAGTCAGGAGGGCCTGAGTTCAGATCTGACCTCAGACACTTACTGGCTAGATTGCCCTTAACTTCTCTCTGCCTCAGTTTCCTCAAGGGGACCACAATTGCACCTGTCTTGCAGAGTTGTTGTGAGGATTAAGTGTGATATTTGTAAAGTACTCGGTGCAGTGCCTGGAAAGCAGTAGGCACTTAATAAATGCTTGTTTCCCCCCTCCCCCTGACGTCTTTCTAGAAATCTTTCATGAAGTATCTTCCCAATGCACTTTAGATAATAAGATGAGAAAACTGCAAGGGACATCAATGGCCATCTGGTCTAACTGCCTCATTTTACAGATCAGGAAACTGAGGCCCACAGATGAAGTCACTTGTCTAAGGTTACACAGGGCAGGGCTGGAATTTGAACTCAGCTCCTTTAACTTCAAATGCAGGATGCTTCCCTTTCCACTGTACCTCTCTGTCTTTGGTTCTTCTGGGGTGAATGCTGGTGCAGCCCCTTGGCTGTCCTTATAGTATTGCTTACTTGCTCTTGCTACGTCACTCTGCCACCTCCTTTCACCCACTGCTCTCACCTTCTCTCGGCCAGATGTAATGCAGCTGAGTAAATGCCCGGGCAAATGTGAAGGGAGAGAGATTGCCGCTGGTTGGGTGAGCCACGGAGGAGAGGTCAGGGAGGCCGTGGCTCCCGAGCTGGGCCTTTAGGAAGAGGTAAATTTTAAGTTTTCTAATTTTAAATTTTAAGAGGTAGAGATAGAGAGGAAATGGGCAGGATGAGATTGATGAACAGTAAGTAATTCAATTTGGCTAGTATGTGATGAATGTGAAGGATGGAGGCAGTGTGAGATTAGGCTGGATATAGAGATTGGAGCCAAGTTGTGGAGGGTTTTTAACATCAGGAATCTGTATTTTATTTAATAGGCATCTGGGAACCCCTGAAGGTCCTTGAGTCACATGGTCAGAACAGTCCATTGAGAACATTAATTTGACAGCTAAGTGAAAGGAGGATTAGAATGGGGAGAGGGAAGGCAAGGATTAGTTAGAAGGTGATTATGATGGTCTGGGTAAGAGGTGGTAAATGCTCAAATGAGGGTGGTGGGAGTGGGAGTGATGAAGAGTTAGACAAGATAGAAGGGGTATATAGGAGGAGGAAGGATTGCAGTTTGGCAACTGATTTGATCTAGAGGGGAGCATGGTACAGTAGAGTGAAGAGAGTGCTGAAGTTGAGACTATGAAGACTATTTCTCTGATACTTTCTAGCTTTATGACCATAAGCAAGTCATTTACCCTTCTGGAAACTCAGTTTTATTTGTAAATTGGGGATAATAATCCTCATAGCGGCAGCAAGGTGGCACAGTGGATAGAGTGCTGGCCCTGGAGTCAGGAAGAACAGAGATCAAATCTAGCTCTGTGACCCTGGGCAAGTCACTTAACCTGGTTTGCCTCAGTTTCCTCATCTGTAAGATGAGCTGAAGAAGGAAGTGGCAAACTGCTCTGATATCTTTGCCCAGAAAACTCCAAACGGGAGTTACAAAAGGTCAAACCTGACTGAAATGACTGAACAACAACAAAATTGATTTAATTCCTATTTTATAGGGTTGCTATGAGGCTCGGATAGGATAATGGATATAAAGTGCAGTATAAACCTTAATGTACTATATAAATAACAGCTATTATTATTATGCAGAGAGTGAAAGAAAAGATCATCTTTGAAATGTTGAGCCTGAATGGCTAAAAGGATGGTGACATCATCAACAGAAATGTGAAAATTGGGAAGAGGGGTAGGTTCAGGGAGGTGGAAAGATCAGAGACTCATCGTTTTAGTGACCTAGGTGGTCATTTTGTCCAATCCCCTAATTTTACAGACAAGGAAACTGAGGTCAAGAGAGATGGAGTTTGTTATCCAGGGTCACAGTTCATAAGTTGAAGAACCATCCTTTACCTTTACCTGCCTAGAAGAGTCACAAGAGGTCAGTTCTGAGCTCCCTGGTCCCATGTGAAGGAAAATCCAAGATATGATTTTGAATCATCAAGTAGAATGAATGGAATTAACTATGGCTTATCAAGCTTCTTCCCTTAAAATTCACTGACACTCAGGGCCACATTTAAGAATTTTATACTAATACAGTCCCAGAATGCATTATGACCGTACTACCTTCCCCATTGTCATTGGCTCCTTGATCTGTCAATCAGGCACAGACTACCAGTGGTGGCTTTCTTTTTTTTTAAAATTAACTTTTGTTTATTTTTACTTTACATCATTCATTTCCACAAGATTTTGAGTTACAAATTTTCACCCCATTTTTCCTGCACCTACCCCTCAAACAGCCATTCCGCTGTATTTCTCCTCCCCCAATCTGCTCCCTCCTATGTCCTCCCCCATCACCCCTTTGGCTTTCTGGTAGAGCAAGATGAATCTTCCTATCCCAGTGCCTGTATATCTTATTTCCCAGTTGCATGTAAATAATAATAATAATAATAATAATATATAAAATTTTTAACATATGATCTTAGAACTTTAAATTCTAGATTATTTTCCTTCCTCCCTTGTCACCCACCCTCAATAGAAAGGCAAGCAATTCAATACAGGCCGTACATGTGTAGTTATGCAGAACATCTCCACAATGGACATATTGTATAACACTGATGATATTTCCCTCCTTTCTATCCCACCCTCCCCTTGTTCTATTCTCTACCTTGTCCCTGTCCTTTTACAGAAGTGTGTGCTTCTAACAACCCTCCCCCCCCCCCCCAAATGCCCTCCCCTCCATCATCCCTCCTCTCATCCCCATCCACCCTACTCTCCTGTGTGGCAAGACATCCATTTCAGAGTGTATGTCATTCCCTCCCTAAGCCAAATTCAATGAGAGTAAGGTTTACCCATTCTCTTTTTGCCTTCCTGTTTCCCCCTCCGTTGTAACAGTTATCCCTTGTCTCTTCTATATGAAATAATCGACCCCATTCTGTCTCTCCCCATCTCCTCTCATTCTATTCCTCTCCCACCTCTTAATTTCACCTTTTAAAATATCATCCCTTCCTATTCAATTCAGTTACAATTCTCATTTTTCCATGTTTGCATATAAATAGTTCAACTTTGATAACTTTCTTATGATTTCTTTTCCATGTTTATCTTCTCATGCTTCTTGTGTTTGAATGTCAACTTTTCCATTCAGTTCTGTTTTTTTCCTCAAGAATGCTAGAAAGTCCTCCACCTCATTGAATGACCATATTCTCCCCTGGAACATTATACTCAATTTTGCTGGGTAGATGATTCTTGGTTTTAATCCTAGCTCCCTTGATCTCCAGAATATCATATTCCAGGCCCTTCGATCTCTTAATGTAGAAGCTGCTAGATCCTGGATTATCCTGATTGTGTTTCCAAAGTATTCAAATTGTTTCTTATTGTCAGCTTGTAATATTTGCTCCTTGATCTTGGAACTCTGGGACCTGGCTATAACATTCCCAGGAGTTTTATTTTTGGGATCTTTTTCAAGAGGTGATTGGTGAATTATTTCAAGTTCTAGTTTGCTCTCCGGTTCTAAAATATCAGGGCAATTTTACTTGAGAATTTCTTGAAGGATGCTTTCTAGGTTCTTTTTTCATCACGGCTTTCAGGTGGTCCAATAATTTTTAAATTGTCTCTCCTGGATCTATTTTCCAGGTCTGTGGTTTTTTCAAGGAGATATTTCACATTCTATTTTTTCATTTGTTTGAATCTGTTTAATAGTATCCTGATTTCTCATAAAGTCATTTGCTTCCATTTGCTCCACTCTAATTCTGAAGGAATTATTCTCTTCAGCGAGCTTTTGAGATTCTCTTTCCAAATAGCAAATTCGACTTTTTAACGCATTCTTCTCCTCACTGGCTTTTGGCGCCTCTTTTGCCATTTGAGTTAATCTATTTTTTCAGGTGTTATTTTCTTCAGTCAGGTTGTTGACTCTCTTTTCATGATTTTCTTGCATCCTTCTCATTTCTCTCCCCAATTTTTCCTCTACTTCTCTTATTTGGTTTTCAAAATCCTTCTTAAGCTCCTCTGTGGCTTGTAACCAGTCTACATTTTTCTTGGAAGCTTTTGGTGCGGGAGTTCTGACTGTGTTGTCTTCCTCCCATTCCATGATTTGATCCTTTTTGTCCCCCCAAAAGGAATCTAAAGTTGCATTGCTGAACTTTCTT
>CM053596.1:61322585-61339617 GCA_028646575.1 Pseudocheirus occidentalis
GCGGCATCGCAGCATACCCTACAGGCTTTCCATTCCAACTGTCTGTGCAGTAGGTGATGAACCTCTCCCCAGGAGAGAGTCCCTGAGACTCTGATCATGAAGGGAATGGCTGCCATACAATGACGCTTTGGAAAGTAGTTTTGGGGATAGCCAGGTGGTGCCGTGGATAGAGCACATGTTGTTGGAGTTAAGAAGACTGAGTTCAAATCTAGCCTCAGACACTTACTAGCTGTGTGACCCTGTATAAGTCTCTTAAACCCAATTACTTCCCTCTCAGAACAGCAGTTTTGGGGTAGTGTAAAGAGCACCAGCTTTGAAGCTTTCAGATTTGGGATCCAGTCCTGTCTCTGGCACTTCATGGTGGGATAACTTTGGGCAAATCTCTTTGCTATTGTGGGCCTCAGTTTCTTTGTCTGGAAAATGGGGTAGTGGGAGTCTGTAGTTTAAAGGAGCTTAATTCTTTTGCCCAAGTAACAAGTACATTAAATGATGAACAAGCATTTAAAAAGTCATTGATACCTTTTGTTTTTATATCATCTATGTTTCCTGATGTGTCCCTCCCTTTCTACTCCCCCAGAGACCTGTCTCTCATAATGAGTAAACATAAGGGGAAAAAGCTCAGCAAACTAATCTAACAGAAAGGTTGGATATATGTTGTGTTCCATACCCATAGTCCCCCCCCTCTGTGAAGAAATAGAGCAAGGTGCATTCTTATATCTTTCCTTTGGGGCCAAGCTTGGTCATTATAATTTTGTAGCATTCAGTCTTGATTATTTTGTTCTTTTTCCATCAACAAGCATTTATTAAGCCCCTACTTTGTATCAGACAAAGAAGCTTACAGTCTAGGGGTGGCTAGGTGGCGCAGTGAGTAGAGCACCGGCCCTGGAGTCAGGAGGACCTGAGTTCAAATTTGACCTCAGACACTTGACGAACTAACTAGCTGTGTGACTTTGGGCAAGTCACTTAACCCCAACTGCCCTCCAAAAAGCAAAAAAAAAAAAAAAAAGCTTACAGTCTAGCAGACAGGATGTTGAACTCCTAGATGAGGAAATTCCTTATACCAGTGCAGACCAACATTTTCCCTCCAATTTAAAGTTACATGGAGTTGTTCAGAGACTTGAGAGATTAGGTGACTCACCCAAGGTCTCACAGCCAATATGTGTCAGAGGGTAGGACTTGAACCTGGATCTTCTTGGCTTCAAGGCCGCCTCACTCTCCACTGTGCCACACTGCCTCTCATGTTCTACATTGATTGCAAATCTGGTGCTTTTTCTGCTACACCAACAGCACTGCCTCCCCCCTTCCTGTCACCTGTGAGATTCTGGTGGAAACACTCTTTAGTCCTGCCCTTGTTGCTGACTTTTTGCCTTCAGTTAGTACAGCTTGGGAGGTAGAGAGTAGGGTTAGAAAGTGCTTTCCAAATAGTCCTATGATGTAAGTAGTTCAGATTTCAACATTGCTATTTTCTAATGGGGAAGAGGCATTAACTCTTATAGCTAGAAAGCTGATTAGAGGCAGGAGGCCTCGTTTCCAACCTCTCCTCTGAAGCTTCACATTTGTTCACAGTCCAAGTGCTTTAGAGCAACCCCTTAGGACTTATTGACTAAGTCACACAGAGATCATGTGTGTAACCTGGACTTCCCCACTCTGACACACTCACAGAAAGAGGAAATGGCTTGATTGCAATCACCCACAGCTACTAAGAGTCAGAGTCAGCTGGGACAGCAACCAGGTGTCCTGACTCCAAGAACTCCCTTTCATTCTACCTGGAATTTCTGACCTCTTCTCTCCTTATGATGACTTGGGTGGTAATTTACCAAATGATAAATTGTCAAAGGATATGAACAGGCAGTTTTCAGATGAAGAAATCAAAGCTCTCCATAGTTATATGAAAAAATGCTCTGAATCACTTGATTAGAGATATGCAAACTAAAATAACTCTGAGCTACCACCTCACACCTATCAGATTGACCAATATGACAGAAAAGTAAAATGATAAATGTTGAAGGAGATGTGGGAAAACTGGGACACTAATGCACTGTTGGTGGAGTTGTGGACTGATCCAACCATTCTGTAGTACAATTTGGAACTATGGCCAAAGTACCAAATAACCGCATATTCTTTGACCCAACAATACCACTACTAAGTCTGTATCCTAAAGAGATTAAAAAAGGAAAATTACATATAAATATATATATACACATAGATACATATATATATATATACACACACAAAATATTCATAGCAGCTCTTTTTGTGGTGGCAAATAATTAGAAATTTAGGAGAGTCCATCAATTGGGGAATGACTGAACAAGTTGCGGTATATGATTGTCACAGAATACTGTTGTGCTACAAGAAATGAAGAGCAGGATGATTTCAGAAAAACCTTGAAAGACTTACGTGAACTGATACAAAGTGACATGAACAGAACTAGCAGAATAGTGTGCACAGCAACAGCAATATTGCACAGTTATCAACTGTGAATGATTTAGCTTTGCTATTCTCAGTAATGCAAAGATTTAAGACAATTTCAAAGGACCTGTGATGAAAAATGCTATCCACCTCCAGAGAACAGCACTGATAGAATCTAAATGTAGATCAAAGAAGACTATTTTTTACCTTCTTTATTTTTTCTTGAAGTTTTTTTGGTCCGTGTTTTCTTTCACAACATGACTAATATGGAAATGTATTTTACATTAAATTGCTAGCCTTCTCAACAAGGGGAAAAGAATTTGGAACTCAAATTTTTTTAGAAAAAAAGAACTAATGTTAAAAGTTGTTTTGACATGGAATTGGAAAAAATAAAATTTTTGAAAACATACTGTCTTTTTTGTTTTGAATAAGAGATGCTCATCCAAAACCACAGTTCTACTGTGTTCTTCCCACCAAGCCTCAGTGATTCATATGAAGTCAAATTTGCCTCCTTGTGTTGGGACATCTAGTTCTTTTAAATTGTCTTTAGGGATTTGTGTATAGGCATTTGAGGACAAGATTTTTCCACTGATCCCACTCTTGGATTTTTGTCTTCTCTGAATTACTGGGAGACAGAAAGTCCCCCCTTTCTTGCTTGGACCTTCTCACTTATATGAAGGACCAAGCTGCTTTGCAGAGTGTTAAGATACTATGGGCACTACTGCTCCCTGAGCCTCAGGGTTAAACTATCAATGGTCTCTGGTACACAAGGCCTGAGTTTGCTTCCTCAGTGCCAGCACCTCCCAAATCAATCCAGTCTTGCTCTGAGGAGGGACCAAATCTGCCACCTCTGACTCAGAATGAATGTGCCATGTACCAGCCCTGGTATCATGAACCCACCTCCCTGTTCTGAATCCTAAGAAATGTTAGTGCAGAGTTCCTTGGGAAGCCTCATACCCCCACCCCATGACTTACCCCATTCCTCTGCCTCCCAACCTAGCTTTGACCTCAGAATACTGACCCCTGTCCTATGTCCCCTGGCCACACTTCTTCCATTGTCCCAATAGCGCCAACCTCCCATGCTTTACACATCAAAGATGGATGCTTCCCCCCCACCTCCCAAAAGAGAGTGGGTTTCTGCATGGAACATAGATAGGAGTCGCTGGGCCTGAGTAAGAATATGGACTTTATCAGCTGGAGAACAAATTAATGACCAAGCTAACTGATCATTCCATATACTCAGTTATCTCTCCCTGCTGCAGCTTCATGGAAACAGAAGCCATGAGCCTGGAGGGAGTTCATGGAGGGGTTTGGGGGTTATGTTCCTCCTACATGGAACAGAAATCATTGTTTTTGTCAGAAAGGGGGAATGTTTAAAAATACCTTGGAGGTATCTCTGAACAAAGACCAAGGAATTCCTACTCAAAATCATCATGTATGGCATGTCGCTGGAAAGGACCTTAGGGTTCCAAAACGTCCCCCAACCTTCAGATTGACAACACAACTGCAATTTCCTCAGATAAAGGAAATGACTTGTCCAAGGTCACAAATGGGCAAAACTGGGGCTTAAAACAGATTTCCTTACTCCTAACTCAGGCATTTTTTTGCTATGCTACTTTGCCCCCCAACTCTGAACTCAATGATTTCACAAGATCATAGGTGTGGAGCTAGAAAGGACATTCATTGAGACCCTAGAAACACAGACTAAGAGAGGTTAAGTGACTTACTTGACTAGGTCACAAGGCTGGCAAATATCCAAGGCAGGATTTGAACTCAGGTCTACCTAACTCCAAGCCCTGTGTTCTCTCTACTTCACCCCATGCCCTCCTGTTTGGTCTAAAATTCTGAATTCTGGTCTCAGTTTTACTATTGGATCCATAATAACTGCTCATCCTCAACATTTAAACCAAAGGTTCTTGACCTTTGTTTGTGTCATGGATCCGTTTGGCAGTCTGATGAAGCCTATGGACTACCTTTTCTCAGAATAATGCTTTTAAACAGATAAGATAAATGTTAAGTTTTAGCTAGAGATTAGTGAAAATAAATGTTATTTTCCCCCATTCAAGTTTATGGTCCATCTGAAACCTATCCATACCTTCCTGGCGTCCAGGGTAAGAGACCCAATTTGAGATGGCCATGTATGCCAAACCAACCATGAGCCTGGGCCCCTCGCATCTGGCCCCAAGTCTGTGGGTAGAACTGGGGAACAGCCCAGTCCCTACCTTCTCTATGGCTCCAGTCTTCCTGGGGCTCTCCCTAGCAGGCAGAGCAGGGGTTAACACTCTCCTACCTGTGACTGGGGTGATTTCAAGATTCCATCCCTTCCAATCAGACAAAAGTTCTTTCTTATCTGAGTTCCATCCCTATGGAATACCCATCTCTCCCTCCCTCCAGTTTCTCTCCCACAAATAAAAAACCATGACTGAGCACCCTCCACCAATCCAGGGTTCTTGTCTCCCCCAAGGGATTCCAGGAATGCTGTGGCCATAGGAGCTTATCCCCAGTCTGGAATGGGTGGTTTTATCCTAGCTATCAATCTGTCCTCTGCCTGATAAAGTCCACTCAGGCCCAGCAGCTCCCATCTGTATTCTGTGCACAGACCCACCTGGAATAGAGTCTATTTCTGGGGTGGGGGAAGCCATGGCTTTAAAAAGCTCAGTGTAAATGCAGTGCTTTTCAAATATGTAAATAGCTGGGACGTGAAGCCAGTGAGCTCTCTGCTGCTTCTCTCCACGAGTCTATCAATCCGGCTATGATCTTCAGCAGCCCTATTCCCCTCCCTGCCCCCTGGACCTTGGTCTTGCCCATTCGGGTTCAGGCCTCCTCCTCTACAGGGATCTGCAGCTGCATCCATATAGCAAATCCAGAATCTCTGAGGGAAGCTTAAGCAATCTCTGATAGAAGCCTTCCTGAAGGGATATGAGCACTGCCTGGCTCTAGAGTCTACTGTTGTCTCTTGAATTAATGAATGGGTGGATGGATGGATGAATGGATAGATGGATGGATGGATGGATGGATGGATGGATGAATGAGTGAATGAATGAGCAAATGAATGAGCCTGCTATATGTCAGGCACAATGGAAGGCATTAGAGATACAAAAACAAAAGTGAAAATAGTCCCTCCCTTAAAGAGCTTATACTCTAAGAGGGACCTGTTTGTTGTTTAGGCATTTTCAGTCAACTCTTCATGATCTCATTTGAGGTTTTCTTGGCAAAGATACTGGAGTGGTTTTCCATTTCCCTTTCCAGCTCAGAAGGAAACTGAGGCAAACAGGGTTAAGTGACTTGCCCAGGGTCACACAGCTAATAAGGGTCTGAGGTTCAATTTGAGCTTAGGTCCTTCTAACCGCAGGCCCAGGGCTCTGTCCACTGTATACTCTCTAGCTGCCTGAAGACAACACATGTTGGGAAGTGATGGCTAGGGAAAGAAGCTTTGAAATGTCAAGTCAAATCAACAAGCATTTATTAAGCTCCTGTTATACGTCAGACATTCTGCTAAACACTAGAGACATAGAGACATGCATAAACAGCCCCTGCCCTCCAGGAGTTTACAATCTAATGAAGAAGGGAGTGTGAGCTGTAAGGTGATCAATTATCACCACTTTGCCTGTAGTCATAGTAATATTGATTTGAAGACTATTCCCAGAGCAAGAGGTTAAAAGGGAGGAGGAAGATGATGGGACTAGCATAAGGGCAGTTGACACAATGCCCATGCCAGCCTGGTCTTCTGGTGGGTGAGGACACGGCATGGGAAGCAGATAGGGTAGGTCAAGAGAGTTTTCACTCCCTTGCTCTTAGAAAGGGATGGATGTCCTTTGGACCAGGGCATCAGCTACACAATCTCTTGGTGAACCATTGTTTCTGAAATGTAACCCTAGAGAAATACTCAATATTGCCTTCTTCCAATTCATTTCCACTTTGATTTGGATTGGTTTACCAGACAGATAAGAGGGGAGTGAACCCCAAAGCTCAAAGAAATTACAGAATGTCTGGAACAGTCCTGGACCTGTAGTCTGGAACACCTGTGCTCAAATCCTGCCTGAGACACTTCCTAGCTTTGTGACCCTGGACAAGTCACTTAGCCTCTATCTGCCTCAGTTTCCTCAACTGTAAAATGGGGATAATAATAGCTCCTACTTCCCAAAGTTGTTGTGAGGATCAAATGAGATGTTGATGAAAGCATTTTGTAAACCTTAAAGTGCTATGTAAATATTAATTAGTATTATTATGCTGGAGAGAAAACAGGTGGGGGTGATTCATTAAGGACGACCTTGACCAGCTTTGAAACACTGCCAACTACCTGCCTTATCCTTGACTTGAGAGGGAGCTGTGCCTCCCTAAGGCAATATGATGGAAAGAGCATCAGTAAAAGGTTTCTAGCCCCCTGAAAAATCTGCTTTAGGGGCCCGTAGACCATCCCCGGGCCATGGCCCATGTCAGCCACAAGGAAGCAGTGGGGTAAGACATTCCTAAGTGCCTTCAAGAGGCTAGAAGCATCCCAGGCACACAAAGAATCATTATTCTATGTAATTATTATTTGTATATTTTGCATAATTGTCATAATTATTATCATCAGCTCATCAAGCTTCCCAATCTTGGCTCTTAGCTCTCGGGCCAGAGTCCCTGAAACCTTGTCACATGACCCATTCATTCCTTTTTCTCCTTGGATTCAGCTCCCTGAGCTCCAATAGGAGAGAAATCATGCAGTCAGGTCATCAGATTAGAGTTGAAAGAGTCCTTCAAGGCCATTGGGTCCAGCCCCCTCATTTTACAGATGGGATAACTGAGACACAGAGGGGCTAAGTGATTTTCCCAGGCTCATGCTGCCGATCCAAGGCAGCCTGCACTGTCTGATAGAGCCACGGGACAGCACCTGGTGTCAAGAGCAGGTGAGGAAGAGGAAAGTGAAAGACTGGTCTGCTCTCTGTACTTCCAGGTCTCAAAGAGAATCTAGGTGTCAAAATCAACAGTGCAGCAAAAGGAGTCAGCCAACCTTGGCTCAAATCTCAGCTCTATTTCATAGGATCTAGAACTGGAAAGGACCTCTTTTTTTGGCTTTTTGGAGGGGGGGAAGCAGGGCAATTAGGTTAAGTGATTTGTCCAAGGTCACATGGCTAGTAAGTGTTAAGTGTCTGAGGTCATATTTGAACTCAGTTCCTCCTGACTCCAGGGCCAGTGCTCTGTTCACTGTACCATCTAGCTACCCCAAAAGGACATCATTTTAAAGATAAAGAAGCTGAAGACCAAGGAGGTTAACAAATTTTACTATGGTCTGTTGTTCCTGCCGTTGAGTCATTTCAGCCATGGCTGACTCTCCCTGACCCCATTAAGGTTTTCTTGGCAAAGATACTGCAATGGTTCACCATTTCTTTCTCTAGCTCATTTGACAGATGAGGAAACTAAAGTAAACAGGTGAAGTCACTTGCCCAGGGTGACTATGGTTACAGAGATAATAAGTGTCATAGAAGGGATCTGAATCCGGGTCTTCCAAATTCCAAGACCAGTGTACCATGCTCTCTGTCTTTAAATCCCTGTATGATCTTGGGAAAACTCCTTATCCTCTCCTTCAGTTGCCTCATATGAAAAATAAAAAATAAACATAAAAATAAAACAAAAAATAAACATATATGAGTAATGTAATAATAAATATAAATCATTAATCATTAAAATTTTTTAAAAATTTAAACCTTTAGTTTCCTCATCTTAAAAAAAAAAGATGACATCTAAGGACCCCTTGAGTTCTAAATCTATGACCCTATGTACACATCAATGAGTCCAATACCCTCTCCCATATGCTCTTCTCCGCTCTTTTGGTCTGGAGAAGAGAAGACTCTCGGGAAGATTTGGTCACTGTTCCGACATATCTGAAGAGTTGTCCTTGGGAAAACTCCTACTTGGCCCCAAAAGGTAAAACAAGACATATAGTTGGAAGTAACACTAAGGCAAAGTTCAATTTTATTTAAGGAAGAGTCTCCCAACCATGGATGAGCAGTGATGGAATGGGCTGATTCCCCTGTAGTGCAACAGAACCAGAGGCTCAGCCCTTACGGAATGTTGTCGGCAGATAGAGCGCCAGAGTCAGGAAGATGTACCCTCAGATCTGGTCTGAGACTCTCTAGCTGTGTGACCTTGGGCAAGTCACTTAACCTCTGTTTGCCTCAGTTCTCTCTTTTGTAAAACAGGGATAATAATAGCACCTACTTCTCAGCATTATTGTGATCATCAAATAAGACAATTTCTATAAAGTACTTGACACAGTGATCGGCACCTAGTGGGTATTACATAAATGCTAGCCATTTTCATTGTTATTCTTAATGTTTTTATTATTACTATTATTTTGTTATTGTATAGGGAATTCCCATAATGGGGAGGGAGGTGGGTTATAGCAATTCTAAGGTCCCTTCCAATTCTTGAGATTCTATGAATATTGTTTCAGCCAGCCTTTATTTGGAATATCGTAGAATTCTATAAGTCATGGAATTTTATGCTGTCCAAGGTGTCTGCAAGTCTGTTGACATCAACATGAATTCACTAGGCACTGCAAATACAACCAGAAAACAAAAAATAGTTCCTGGTCTCAAGGAGCTTACATTCTTCAGGGAGGATACAAGGTGTACACAAATAAGTACATGCGTGATAATTTGAGTAGGAATGAAGAATTTTTTTTGCTGTTTGTTTTTTTGTTTTATTTTTGGAGGGGGGAGGTAGGGCAGTTGGGGGTAAATGACTTGCCCAATATCACACGGCTAGTTTTTGTATTAAGTGTCTGAGGCCAGATTTGAACACAGGTCCTCCTGACTCCAGGGCAGCTGCTCTATTCACTTGCACCACCTAGCCTCCCCCCAAGGAATGAAGAATTATAAACAAAGAGGATCTCTCTCTCTCTCTGTCTTTCTCTCTCTCACTCTCTCTCTCTCTCTCTCTCTCTCTCTCTCATACACACACACACACACACATACACAAACACACACACACACACACACACCCCTTGGATAATCTCAGGTTCACTGTGGCTATTCAAACCATAAACCAAGCTCCCACTCTGTTGCTAGACGTGCCAGAGTCAAGATAAATCCAATAGCAAGAGTATTTAATTAAGACACTAAAAAACATAAATAACAAGGAAATGGATAAAGCAGTAAAACATTCTCTGCATCCATATACAAAGAGGAAGGCATCTCCTAAATCTCCAAGGAAATAAAATTCTCCTTTTTTCATGTTTCTAACTCTCCAGCATAATAGGAAGGTGGGATCATTTTGCACCCATGGTCCAATGTGTTCTTCACAAAGGACTAGATTCAAGATGCCATGAACACGGCCTCATGTGGTCATCTCTCTCCCCAAACATAGTTGTGCCCACTCCCACACACTCACTCACTTCTGGGCTCCTAGTTGCCCTCTTGAGCCTCCTCACCAATCAGTCTTCCCTGATGACATCACTACACTTCAAGCTCAGAGGATTCCCAAGGAAGATGGGAAATGAGGTTCTACAGAGATGTCCATGTCCAACTCACGTACGTGAGCTAATGTAAACAAAAACTCTTTGTGAACCATAAAGGGTCATACAAATAGGAGATGTGATAATCTTCCAAAAATGGACCTCACTCACCTCTGACTTCTTGTACAAAAGGTACAAGGACATCTTGGAGCCTTTTCATGATAGCTTAAGGTTACGGACATGGATTATTTTCCTGAACTGGGATAGTTACATCTACAGGAAATACAGAGACACCAGGGCTGTTTGGCCCTTTTCTGAATAGTCTCAGATGCTGATTTTTGGAAGCTAATCTGCACTCAGTGAGCCATAGTGATCAAAGTAAAGGAGGCACAGTCACCCAATCCTCTGCTCTGGTCAGATAGTATCTGGAGCGTTTTAACTTTAGCTCTGGTGCCCACATTTTAAGAAGAACATCAGTAACCTGAAGCACATCCAGAGTGGGGCCTTGAGGGTGGCAAAAGGATGAGAGATGGCGCCATATAAGAGTCCAGAGTACTGGGGATCTTTAGTATAGGGAAGAGAAGACTTTGAGGGAATAAGATAGTTGTCATGTAGGAGAGAGCAGCTAGGTAGCGCAGTGGTTAGAACACCTAGACTCATCTTCAAGAGTTCAAATCTGGCCTCAGACACTTATTAACCAAGTGATCCTGGGAAAGTCACTTAACCCTGTTTGCCTCGGTTCTCTTAACTGTAAAATGAGCTGGAGAAGGAAACAGCAAACCACTCCAGTATCTCTGCCAAGAAAATCCCAAATGGGGTCACAGAGAATTGGATGCAGCTGAAACAACAATATGTGGGAGAAGTATTAGAATCGTTCTTCCTGACCCAGGAGGCTGGGATAAGGTTCAATGGATGAAAAGTTACTGAGACACAGGTTACAGGTCAACCTAAGAACAAACTTTCTAACAACTGGAGTGATCTCTGAAGGGTCTCAAGAAGTAACTGAATGACCACTCATCAAGAATGTTACAGAGGGAATTCTCATTCAGGCAGATGCGGGACTAGACAGCCTCCGAGGTCCTGTCCGCATCTGAGGCTCTGTGGCTCTGGACAGGTTCTTGTACCTGTTTCTTAGAGTCCTTACATTTCTTCCCCTACTGTCAGTCTATCATCTACAACTTCTCTATGTTGTCAGGGTGCCTACTCCTGTCATTTGCTTGCAATCTTCTATGGACTAGGAAACCAGACAAGCAAGCTTGTTACAAATGTGTGTAAAATGTGAGTTAAAAGGTAAGGCTCTGGAATGCCCTCCTGAGAAAAATGAGGTTTCACACAAGCTGCTGAGGATACCTGTTCTGACTACTCAGAATCTCTGTGTGTGTGTGTGTGTGTGTGTAAGTGTGTGTTCCCTCTTCTGTCCCTGTTTTGTGTTCCCTCTTCTTTGTATGCCAGTCAGGTAAAGTTATCAGGAAGAGCTAAATTCCAAACAGGTGAGACATTGCTGGCCTGAAGAAATAAGAAGGCCTAGGAGTCTGGTCTCTAATGAAGGTGACTTCCTGAAGAAGGGAGGAAGGACCCAGGATGAGAAATTAGAAGGCTACATGATGTGGATTAAGGAAAAGCAATCATGCTCCTAGAGAAAGAGAAAACAGCCCAGAAGTGAAGAACCAAGAGGAAGCTGTTTGGGAAAAACAGAGAATTCTGGGAAGAGGAGGAAGCCAGAAAGGAGTCAGAATGATGCATGCAGGTTACAGAACTACCTGGCCTTAACTAACCTAATGCAAATCAGGTAGAAAGCAGGAAGCTGCTATAATGAGGGGTTGGCCAGAGGGACCTAGCAGATCTGTGCTGGGAGAGATCCAGAGAAACCTCTGTGATGGAGACCAAGGAGCTGCAAAAGCAGTTCTGCTGTGGAATCTAGGGGAATCTAGGCCCAGGCACTCTATACTCCATGAATCCTGATTCTTTGGGGATCAAGTAAATATTTTCTTTTTAAAAACCTCCAGCTTCAACTAGAAAAACAGACCTAACCCAGCACAAAAGGACAAATATGGCCCTAAGGATGATGGGAGTTACAGGCAGCAGCCAGCCTGGGAATGCCACCGAAAGGAACGGACTTTCAAAAACTGATAGTCGTATTAAGCGACTCCCAGCTAGCTGGAATGACAAAGATTACACCTGAAATTTGCCCTTTCTAGACATAGCATGTTCCCAGGGATTGTCATAGCCTGCAGTAGAGTAGCTCCTGCCCTCCAAATAGCTGTCTGTGCATGCTGCCTCAGTTTCCCCACCTGTAAAAGAAGAAAATTGGACTGGATAAGCTCCAAGGGCTCTCACCTTGGCCCTACTGAAGAAGACACTGTGGGGAAGATGACATAAAAGGTTTGAAAAGTGCTTGGGGAACATCTGCTCGTAACTCTCACAGAGTCACAAACTCAGTACTGAGAAGGCACATCAGAGTTTTCTAGCCAAAATTCCTTCAGAGTGAATAAATCCACTCTGTTACATCCCCAACCAATGGGCACCTAGCATTTTTGAGCACCTCCAGGGACAGGAAGCTCACTACGTCACGATTCCATTTTTGACAGCTCTAATGGTTAGGAAGTTCTTCCTTATATTGGGCTGAAATTTGTCTCCCAGTAATTATTCCCCACTTCTACAGCACTGTTCTCTTTCTGCCTTCTGAGGTCAAACAGAAAATGTCTAATTCCTCTTCTCGGTGATAATCTTTTAGATTTTAAAGACATTTATGTAAACTTGAGTGTTTCTAGACTCGTTGGCATTTTTTTTCATTTGTAAGAAAAATTTCCGTTTGAAAACTTCCAATCTTATGACAGGAATCACAGAATGTCCAAACCAGAGAGAATCTCCTCTCTAAATTGAGGGGGTTCGTCTGGACAGTCCATCACAGTCAGGAGACATAACCAACTAGAATTTTGGACTTAAGAAGACTGGAGTTCAAATCCAGTTGTGTGTCCCTGGGTAAGTCACTTAATCTATATTTGTAATTTTGCCCTCCTCCCAGGAGTATTATGAGGATCGATGAGATAATAACTGTAAATCACTTAGCTCAGTGTCTAGAACATAGCAGTGATTGATAAATGCTCGTTTCCTTCCCTTCCCATTCTCTGCCTTGGTTTCCTCATTTCTATGACTTCCTAGGTCTTTTCCATTAACAGCTAAGGCAGTGCAGCAAGCAGACAGACCACCAGTCTTGGAATCAGACTCATCTTCCTTAGTTCAAATCCTACATCAAACACCAGCTGTGTGACCCTGGGTAAGTCACATAACTCTGTTTGCTTCAGTTTCCTCATCTGTAAAATGAGCTGAAGAAGGACACTCCAGTATCTTTACCAAGAAAACCCCAAATAGGGGATCATGAAGAGTCAGACACAACTGAAATGACTCAGCAACAACAACGAAAGGACTTTTCCAGATCTAAATATAAGATTCTTTAAACTCTAAAGTCCCTTCCATGATCCTATGATTCTTACAACACTGAAGGTCAGAACATATGATAGATATACCATGTTAGCTTACAGGCTACAGACGATCAGAACAGGAAGGGACCTGGTACAAAGGGAGTGTCTCTACCCTGACGCAATGAGTCATCCTCAGTGAAGACTACTTCCTGGCACAGATTCTGAAGGCCTCCGGGTCTCTAGTGCTTTCTACACTAGCAAAGAGGATTACTACACACAGCAAACAAACCCTCACAATATGTAAGAAGGGCTACATTCTGTTATTCTGCAGAAGGAAGGTTTTTCATACTGTAGGTTTTTTTAAACCTCCACTTGACTCTGTCCATATAGAAATAGCGTATGGTCTTTGGGGAGGCTGTACAGACACGGCATATTGATCAGGTCGGAAAGAAGAAAATATCCTCAAATAACAGAGCTTCAAGCTAGTTCTCTGGCTCCATAGAGACACAAGATCCACTCCACACAGCCAGAATTAGAGGCATGTGCACATATGTGTGCATATGCATAAGAATGCTTGCATAAATATGGGCGGCATGTAAATGAAAACACAGAGTGAAAGCATGCCTATGTACCAACACATATATGCCCATTTATGTGCACATCTGGGATTTCTACCACAGACATGTGCATGGGCACGTGACACAGGCTTGCACGTGTACACACATGCCGTTATGAAACAGACCAGGCTTTGTACAATGAAACCCTGGGCTTACTCGGCAAAATTCCTATATACTCTGACCCCACCAACCCCCCAATATATTCGCTTCTGTCTCCTCTGCAGCTTTATTGACTTCCCATGTTCTAAGAGGAGATGCAGGTCCTACCACTCCCTTTCACATCCCCACTACAGACCCCACCAGCAATGCCCCTGCTCCCCACCTCCCTTCCCCTAAAATTCAGGTTATCTCTGGATGTTGTTTACAGACATGTCTAGGACATCAACCACTAGCTATGAGATCCAAGACCGCAAGTGGCCAATGGTGTGCCTCTGCTGCCCTCTGCTGGCCAAAGGAGCCACAGCCTCTGTTGTACCAGCATCTCAAAATCTGAGCTGGAAGAGACCTCAATTGGCTATGGAATCCACTCCATACCTCACCAAGGATGTCCTCTTCAACATCCCTGATTAGGACTCACCCATGCTTTTCTTGAAGATCTCTAATGATAAGGGGAAGAAAATATTAGCTGTTCTTAATATATGCATTATATATTAAGGAGATAAACACACTACATAATTCTATAATCAGAAAGAGGAAGCAAGATGATTTTTGTGTTTGTGTGTCTATGTATCTGTCCATTTATCTGTCATGTGCATGTCTGTGTATGTAGCTTTTCTGTGTCTCTGTGTATGTGTGTCCTGCCTCTGTTAAGGGTATTATCCATAAGATATGTCTTTGGCCCAATGACCATAATACAGCCCCTTTTTCCTCCTCCTCAATGAGCATCAATGTGCATAGGAAGTCCTCTTTCTTCTCAGACTGACCAAAAAACCTGGATCTTTAGGGTCTAAATCAGGTCTCACCTCCTTTAGGTGGCCCTTCCAGACTGCCCCAGTCCTGAGATATCTCCTTTTCTCTGGAAAATTACAATGCTGAGTACACAGGTAGGGACTGAGAATTTTCCTTTTATGCAACATGTCTTAACTACACAGTTAGGCTCCCCTAAGCAATAGTCATCATCCATACATATTAATTGTGCCTCCAGGATGGGGGATGGGGACTAGACTCTGTGCTGAGTCTAAGGATGCAGAGAGATCTGCCTCACCTGGTCTTCCAGAGGCTCACTCAGTTAATATGCATTAAGCTCCTGTTCCTAATACCCAGAGCTGGGGAACATCCACTGATAAAATATATCAGTGTATAATATACAAATCAAATAAGTATATATATATATCAATGCATATATATCAGTATATAAAATACATCAGTATATATCAGTGCCCTGTCCTCAAGAAGATTACTCTCTGATGGTGAAAAGACATATAAATGCAAAAATAGTAGAACAAGTTAGAATATGGTAGGTGCTATGAGCCTGTTTTCAAGTCCTGACATATACTCCCTGTGCGACACTGGGTAAGTCAACTAACCTTTTAGGTCAATCACTCAACCGATCAACATTTATCATACATTTACTATGTGTCAGACACCCTGCTAAGTGACAGGAATACAAAAAGATTCAAAAGGCAGTCCTTGCCTTCAAGGAGCTTACAATCTAATGGTGGAGATAACATGCAACAAATCTATACAAAGGAAGGTATATACAAGATCAATAGGAAATAATAGAGGGAAGGAACTGTAATTAAAAGGGGTAAGGGAGGGCTTCCTGTAGAAGATGGTTCTCAGTTTCCTTATCTGTAAAATGAAAGTGGTGGAATAGCTTGATTCTGAGGTCTCTTCAAGTTCTAATGGTCTATGATTCTGCAATTCAGTGAGTTGCTTTGAAAGATCTGAGCAGGGAGAGAACCCCTTTTAGCTGGGGAAGATCATCAAGGAAGGAGAAGGGTCCTTGAAGGGAGGGGAGGAATTCAAAAGGTCTGGATGTCAAAGGGAAGGAAGTCGGGGAACTATTCCAACCTCAGGAGACTCAGTGAACAAAGATGAGAAGGCCAGACTTTAACAAATTTGGCTGGAAATCATAGTAAGGGAAAGGGAAGTGGAAAGACCAGTAAACACAATAGAGGGAGGGAAAGGGGATAGTCTAGGAAGTCTGGCAGGTTGTGTCATTCTTTACAATTCACTAAATCTGCAACCCTGGGCACCATCCAGAGCCTCAGGAGATGCTAGCTGTTTGCTGATTGATTGACTGATTGATTGATGACTAGAGTTGAAGTGTGGATAGCAAATCCCATGAGGTCTCAGTATCTGGCGGCCCTGACTGCCTTCTACCCCCATGCAGTTGTCTAAACAGGTCAATTCATGTCTCTGATCTGACTAAGACTGGCTGCTGGTAGGTGCCAAAGCAAACACTTTATCTCTATCTCCATCTCCATCTCTGTTTCCCTGGCTTGCTATCTCTGTGACTGTCTCTGTGGTCCTGTCTCTCTGTGCCTTTGTCTCCCCATGTATCTCTATCTCTCTATCTCCACATCTCTACTTCCTCCTCCTCTCTGTGTCTCTTTATCTGACTCTGTGTCAAACTGTCTTCCTACCTGTCTCTCTTATTTTGGCTTCTTTATCTCTACCTGTATGTCTCTGCTTCTACAATTCTACTTCCTTAACTCTGTTTCTATGTCTTTTTCTCTGTGTCTGGCTCTGAGAATATGTTGTTCGCTGTGTGGCCGTCTTCCCATGTGTCTCTCCTTCTATCTGTGTGTGTGTATGTGTGTGTCTGTATGTCTCTCTAGTCTCTCTTCTCTGCATTTCTAGGTGGCGCAGTGAATAAATAGAGCACCAAGCCTGAAGCCAGGAAAACTTCGGTTCGACTGACCTTGGGTACTTACTCCCCCTGTGACCCTGAGCAAGTCTGCCTGCCTCAATGTCTTCAAATATAAAATGGGGCTCATAATAGTACCTACCGCTCAGGATTGTTATGAGGATCAAATAAGTAATATCCGTACAAATGCTTAGCATAGTGCCTGGTATGTAGTTGTATCAATAATGAGATATTCACAACACCCATGATGGTTATGAATATGTTGGTGTAGTTTTGGATCACAAAATATAGCAAACTCTCCACATGGAAGGCAGAACCAAGGTCTTTATTC
>CM053596.1:61340117-61387074 GCA_028646575.1 Pseudocheirus occidentalis
CAGTCTACATTTTTCTTGGAAGCTTTTGGTGCGGGAGTTCTGACTGTGTTGTCTTCCTCCCATTCCATGATTTGATCCTTTTTGTCCCCCCAAAAGGAATCTAAAGTTGCATTGCTGAACTTTCTTTGCTTCCTTTGCCTGCTCATGTTGCCAGGCAATTACGTGGCTTTTGGGCTCTGTTGTAAAACTTTGCTTTCAGAGGGGAGAGCTCTGTCCCAAATTGCTGGGATTTTCACAGCTGCCAGAGATGTTAGGAGGTTGCAGTCTCTGCAGCCCCTACCATCTTTGGCTCTCTGGTCATACACCTCAGGACCACCACCCAAGACCACAATCCTGATCCAGGTAGCTCAGGCAAGAGCACTTAGCCTCTAAATGATCACTTGCAATCTGGAGGCCGGGAGTTTCTGAAGTAGCCAAGTGGAGGCGGCTGCAGGGCTGCTGCTTCAGACTGCTTCTAGCTCTGGAGACAGTTGGTTGGACCCTCTCCCTGAAGTTTAGCCAAGTTCCACTGACATTTTTCCTTTGTCCTTGGCTCTTATAGGTTGGTAATTCTGGAAACCACCACAGCTGCCAGTGATCCACTCTCCTGAAAGCTCCAGCCACAGCTTGTCTTGGCCACCCTGGGGCTAAAACCACATGGGGCTGAGCTCTGCTCCCAGCATGCTGGATGAGCCCTTTCCATCTGTCTCCTGGACTGCCTTCAGCGGGAGCCTTGTTTCTCTGTCATTTTATGAGTTCTGGAGCTCTAAAATTTGTTTAGAGTAATATTTTATAGGTATTGGAGGTGGTTATGGGGGGAATCAGGAAGTTCTGTTTCTATGCCGCCATCTTGATTTCTCCCCAATGGCTTTCTTTATTTGCTATGCCCTATCTAGATGGCCCGAGAATGGCAGTTCATTAAATGAGCACGAAGGGAGGCAGAACACCCACAATTTCATCTGAGATGGGGGAAGAAGTTTCATTTTTGCAGAGATGAGGTCAGGGTGAAAGCTCCTTTACTTTCCTATGACACATCAACTCTCAACAAGTTTAGCTCCCTTCACTACACAGTACAGTTGCTGCCATTGTTAACTAGACATTAGCCAGCAAAATAAAGTCAACAAAGCACCAATATTCCAAGACCTCCAAGTATAAGCAGTTCCCCATCCCCAATTCAACAGAAGAAGTAGGTGCTAGGCAGGAGTGTGATGATGTGAGTAAGGTTGACTCCTTGGGAATATCAAGTTCCCTGTAGAACTCAGATGGCTGGTGAACATTGCCTTTTATTTTGGAGGGGAGAATGCAAGGCAATTGGGGTTAAGTGACTTGCCCAAAGTCACACAGTTATTAAGTGCTTCAAGTGTCTGAGGCTGGATTTGAACCCCAGTCCTCCTGACTCCAGGGCCATTGCTATATTCACTGTGCCATCTACCTGCCCCTGCAAGATCCATTTTCTAAGCTGGCAAATGTCAGACTGATTCTATCTGTTGTACCTGTAATTACTGCCCTGGATAGAGTCTTTCCACTTCTATTCACACCTTTAGGCAAGTAGCTTTTGCTGCCCTCAAGAAAGCAGTCCTGGGAGTGTTTTGTGGTGAAGAAAATGGGGAGTGGGAAGACAGCTACCTTTCTGAGATTGTAGACATAAAGGAGAGTATCAAGGTCTTGGGTGACAGAAACAAAGCAATGCACACATAGCAATGTCTGTAGTGATTTAATGTAGGCCCCCCCAGGTTGGGACTATATCTCCCTTCTCTGACTGGCAGC
Source organism: Pseudocheirus occidentalis (assembly GCA_028646575.1). Taxonomy (NCBI): domain Eukaryota; kingdom Metazoa; phylum Chordata; class Mammalia; order Diprotodontia; family Pseudocheiridae; genus Pseudocheirus; species Pseudocheirus occidentalis. The sequence continues at coordinate 61,341,864 of CM053596.1, forward strand.
TCCCTGAGGACAAGACTCTGTATTTCCTTCTTTTTTGGTTTCCATAGTACAGAGCCAGGTGCTACATACCCAGTGATGCCATATAACCTTCCTGATGACCCTTGAGAACAGCTTGACATTATTTCATATCAAACCAGAGCTTTGGTTTGGAATTAACAAAAAAATCCATTTCTCCTGGGTTTCCATGAAGCATAAACATTTTCTAGGATCTCAGGGCTTAGGGGGTAGGGGAGGCTAATCCTGATTCCATCCTCTGTTTAATTATTTATGGGACACTGCATATATTACATGGCTCTGTTGGTTGTGACAATCAAATTTTTTTTGCCACCTCTTGTCATCTGCCACATCTGCACCTGGAACCCCTGAACCGGGAGTCCCTGTGCCTGGTGCACCATATGGTCAGCGTTGTTATTAAGAGGGAAAGTATATTTGTTGGGAGGGGATCACTGTGAAGGGATCAGCAGATGGATGCCTTCCGCCCATCATCAGGATACTCTGGAGGGAGCAGCAAAGTGTGCACCAATTGGGCCAGCTGGTTTGAAACTCATTATCCAGCATCTTGAAAGTGCTCTGTCCTAAATGATTGGGAAAAAATACCCCAAACAAGTGACCTCCTTGAATCCTTTCCCTTTCAGACCCTATCTTGGTCAGCCTTCTCTGTAAACCAATGCCTTTAAAACTGGACAGCATGAATGTTAGAGCTGGAAGGATCCTTAGAGACTATAGAGTCCAACCCCCTCATCTTATGGAGGAGGAAACAAGTGCAGAGAAGAAAATGACTTGGCCAAGGTCACATTTGATTTGCTTGTTGCTTCAGAATCATAGGATTTCAGAGTTGGCAGGGAATTCAGAGGCTGTTTAGTTTAATCTGTAACAGTAGCTTTTCCTCTAGAGCATCCTTTACGAGCGGCTATCCAGACTATCAGAAGACCTCCATGATGGGGAGCTGTCTACCTACTGAGGTAGCTCATTCTACTTTGGGTAGCTCTTACTGTAAGCAAGTTTTTCTCATATGGTCCCCAAATCTGCTTCCTGGCACCTTCTACCTATTGTTCTTAGTTCATCCCTCTGGGGCCAAGCAGAAGACAGCTAATCTCTCTTCCACATGACAGACTTTCACCAATGTGAAGGCAGTCATCACATGCCCTGTCAACGTTTTCTTCTGCAGTTGTTTCAATAAAACCTTGTATAGTATAATTTTGAGTTCTCTTACCATTTTGGCCATTCCTCCTTCTCCTCCAAATATGTTTCAGTCAGCAAAGGTCTTTCCTAAAATGTGGAGCCCAGAACTGACAAGAGCAGAGAACAGTAGTATCTGCTGTTCTAGTGATATCTTTCTTCATTGTGGACACTAATTTTTTAATAGGCTAATGTTGTATGTGTTTTAAATTGGCTTTTATGTCATGCTGCTGACTCTTTTTTTCCATGAAATATTCCCATTTATTGAAGTTATAGGATCATAGAAGAAGTGGAAAGTATCTAAGATATCAATTAGACTAATATCCACCTTTTATGGATAAGGAGACTAAGGTCCAAGCAGATTAAATGACTTCCCCCAGATCATACAGTATATACCCAAGCCATCATAGTGTGGAGTTTTTGCTGGTTTCTCAAAATCCACGCCAGTGGAGCACAAGCACCGTCAGGTTCTAACAGACTAGTCAAGCCTTGCAGACCAGAGATGAACTGTTTGTCAACTTAGAACCAATTGGCTCATGTTCAGAGAATTTTATCAGATGTTTGTCTGATGATGCTTTTTTGTTTGATGGGTTTCTGTTTGTTTTAATGGTTTGCAAACTGCATTAATGGTAGCAGTATACTGATAAAATCATAGATTTTTTTAAAGCAAAAGACTTTTTTTTTTTGGCAATACCTCCAAGGGCCTTCGAATGGTTCATCCTGATTCGAGTTCATTAGCAGGTAGGGACAAATATCAGAATTATTTTGACCTGAGGCTCTCAAATTCATCTTAATGTTTAATTTTGTACTCTATTCTCTATTGTCAGCTCCTGACAAACTCTGACATTGTCCGTGTCACCAACAGTTCAAATGAAGTTTGTTTTCATTTGTTCTCTTGGTGCTTCATTTCCTCTTGGGCCATGGTTGGCTGTCTTCAGTCTCTTATGGTTCAGGATGCTCCACAGTGCTCACTGTCTCACACAGCTGTACTTCGTTTCTCTGGAGGACCTGTCTGATTCACTTTATTTTTTTAGCTGCTGACTCTTAATGATCTTGCAGACCACTAAAAATGTGAGGTTTTATTTTTTACATGAATTGTTGTCTAGCTCCCTTTCTACCTACTACATGCATAGTTGATTTTTTTGAACCCAAATGTAGGAATTTACATTTTCCCTCAAGTAAATTTAATACTATTACATTTGCCCCAGTGTTCTAGTATGGTTGAGATTGTTTTGAATATTGATTGTCATTTAATGTGCTATCTACACCTACCCTCAGCTTCACATCCTTTGCAAATTTGCTATACATGTCACCCTCCAAGTCATTGATAAAAATATTGGACAGAACAAACCCAAGGATAAATGCATGGGGCATTCTACTAGAGACTTTCTTCTATCTAGGGAGTAATGCATTGCAATATTCTTTAGGCTGGCCTATCTCTAGGAGTCCAGGCTACAGGATAGACGACCTTTCAATCCTAGCCCCTGTTGCTCTCTCCTACCAGAGAAAGGGACAGTTTGGTCTGGTCTCCCAGTCCCTGGCACATATCCCATTCACTGTCCTTGAGAGAACCCATTTCCACTAACAAGCCTTATTTATAGTCCTAACTCTTACTTTTGAGTCCATTTTGGCTTGGTTCAGAGAGAATTGAAGGCTTCACAATTATCTTCATCATGCAGGTCCATGCCTGGACTCAGTGAAAAATTGCTCTCCTCTAGCTCAGCCACTGCCTGGCTACTGGCTTCAACATTTTTCTAAGCTCCTTAAATATTGTAGATAAGATTTTGAGCTGTTGGGTAAAGGTAAGGCTCAGCACTTTGATTCTATTCCACTCCATTTCACAAGCATTTATTAAGGCTTATTCAGCTCCCTCTTCTTCCCCTAACCCTAAGGGCAGTCAGATTATTAGTAGAGACAGGTGTTAATTGCTAATATGCTAATAAATGCTTATTGACAAACTAACTGACTTCTCTTCTGAGTTTAGCTCAGCCTAAGTCAGCACTCAAGTGGTCATTAGACACTGGTCATTTGATTGGACACTTCCTAACCTATCTGGGAGGCAACTCTGGGTCTGAATCCTATTGACTCTATGGGGGAAATGGAGCAAGAGGAACAAGAATGCCTGGACACTGTGCCCTGAGACCCAACCTCTTGGATATGGTCCTACTGGCTTTGTGAATGGCTTCCCTTTCAAGGATTTGCCAAGCCCTATTGATGGAACCACCTGCTGCATTAAAGTTGTGTGTACTCATTGGACTTATGAACAGATAAAATATTTATCTCCCAGTGTTCAGACAATTGCTCAGTCCACTACCCTAGACCCTCCTCTATGGCTTAGATCCTTAGTTTCAAGGAAATTTATTCCAGGATCATTATTCTCTATATTATTCTTTTATAGATCTTGTACCATGGCCAATCCTGCCCAGTAATCACCTTTCTGATTTGATATGGCTTTAAATGCTTTGATCTCCTCCTCCACTATGGTGCATCCCTAACTTCAGTCTCCCTGTTGTGTTTTCCAGTATCCTTTATTGGATGAAATTTTGGTAAATTGCCAACCTCAACCTCCAAACTATTCATCCAAGGATTTCTTTTGATGGGAAACTTCTGAGGCAGGCTTCAACAGATTCCCCCTGTCCCATATGGACATTCTTTCTGCCCTCAGACCAGGACATCTTCTCTGCCTGGAATGCCTTTTCCTCATAGGTTTGCCCCAGCATATCCCTGATCTATATTTGGAAAAGCAGTCCAGTTATGGTCTGACTCAATTATGGTCACTCTGAGGGAGGCCTCAACTGTATCTTAATCACCATCTATAGCCAAGTGGTTAGGAACCTGCGTGCGTAACCAGACTGGTGGTCTCCAGCAAAGCTAAGCAATGTATTAGTAAAAAAACATTCAAGTAAGGGTGTGTTAGGGTGAGGATTCTGCTTGTGGCTGTCATAAGAAATGATTGAAATTGGGATGGGCAAAAAAAAAAGAAATTGGGATGGGCATAGTCAGGGAAGATAGCTGGTGTTGGGGAGTTAAAACCACAAGATATACAAGTATATGGCAAGTAGATCATACAGAAACAGGGTTCTGCTTTAGAGAGTTAGATAGACCCCCAGCAAGAGACCAAACCCAGTACTCTGGAGAGCTCCCTTCCCTTCTCCCCTCCCCTTTTAATTAGCTCTATCCTTGCTTCACGGATAGCTCACCTTACTCATAACTGAGAGAAGTGAACTCTTCCTTTTCAGATCTCTCATCGTTTTCTGCCGTCTTCTGTACATTGTTGGCATTCTAATACATTATGAGAGAAAATGTGGATAGAGAGTTGGCTTTGGAATCAGGAAGACCTGGGTCCACACACAAACTCTGGAATATACTAGCTGTGAAATGGATAAATCACTTAACTACTCAGACTGTTAGTGACAGATAATTTGCTGATCTGCAGTGATAGAAGGAATTTTCATACCTGGAGTTACTCAAACTGTTGAAGTCACAGATCTGGAAACCCCACACTACCCTCAGCTTGTATTATAGTTGCTTGAATATTTTATCTCCCTTCCATAATTAGACATAAGTTCTGTGAGGGCAAGGATTCTTTTTTTATTTTTTCATTTTTATATGTTTACCTAATATCTAGATGATACAGTGGATAGAATGCTAGGCCTAAAGTCAGGATGACCTGAGTTAAAGTCCTGCCTCAGACATTTACTAGCTGTGTGACCCTGGGCAAGTCACTTAATCTCTGTCTGCCTTAGTTTTCTCCACTGTAAAATGGGGATGATAATAACACCTACTTCCTAGAGTTGTTGTGAGGCTTGAATGAGATATTTTAAAGTGCTTAGCACGCTGCCTGGCACGTTGTAGACACTTAACACTTGTTTCCTTCCTTTTCTCTCTTCCTTCCTAGTTTTGTTATTGGAACAAGGTAAGCTCCTGACAAATGTTTGTTGAATTGAATTGCATATCATTTACTGGTTGTAAAATAGTCCTTCTGGATCTAGGACCCTTACTCTATGGGGTCTTGGAGAGAATGAAAACTTCATCCTCTGGCTTGGCTAGTGTGTGTGGGCCTGTCAGGCTGATCATTTTCTTCCCCTTCTGGGTCAGTTGATCCTTTGCAGGCTGGGGGAGAGGGAATCTATTCCTCTAGGACCATGGACAGGAGCCTAGCCCACACCTAAGACAGCACTAGCAGCAGACAGAAGTATCTCAGCTCAGGAAATCTAAGCAGGCTTTGCCCATCTGGTACCAATAATTACTTGTCCTCAACCTTGTCAGTTCTGCCCTTTCTTGATTCCTTAACTCTCTCCTGTCCAGAAAATCGTATATAACTAAATACATCTCTCTGGCTTCTCTTTTTTTTCCCCTGTGGTTGAATACCGGAGAGAAGCTGGTCTGGGAGACCAGAAGGTAACAAGTTGTAGAATGTTTCCTTCTAATGAGCTCTCTGAGGGCCTCCCACCTGCCCCTCCTCCTTCCCAGTCCTATTCTCTTATTTATAATAGCATTGTACCCCTCCCCTCCCCCACCCCCAGCTATAACTATGAGGGGAGAATGTGTAAGTGCTGGCTGGCATTTTGTGGTGAGGGAGAAGAGGACAAGATGACCCAGGCCCAGAACTTGTTTTTGGGAAAAATTTGAAATACTCTATCTTAGAAAATTGAATTAGATGATTTTTAAGGTCCCTTCTAGCTATAAAATTCTTTAGCCCTCTGATTCCAAAGTAACTACTTATCTGTGGCACTTTAGGGAAGTGGCTTGTCCCTTCATCTGTAAAATAAGGAGATTAGACTCAATAATCTCTAAGGTTTCTTTCAGCTCTAAATCTTATGACCTAGAACCTTTTTCCCCTTGGACACATAATTTCATCAATATAGGGAACTAGGGTAAGGAACTTCCTAACCAAAGAGTTGGTACCTTCTCTGCAATTTATATTCTTAGAATATGTCTCTCTCTCTCTCTCTCTCTCTCTCTCTCTCTCTCTTTCTTTCTCTCTCTCTCTCTCTCTCTCTCTCTCTCTCTCTCTCTCTCTCTGCTTTTTGGAGGGGGTAAGGTCTTTCTTTCTTTCTTTCTTTCTTTCTTTCTTTCTTTCTTTCTTTCTTTCTTGCTTGCTTGCTTGCTTGTTAAATGACTTGCCCAAAATCACACAGCTAGTAAGTGTTAAATGTCTGAGGTCGTATTTGAACTCAGGTCCTTCTGGCTCCAGGGCCAGTGCTCTATTCACTGTGGCACCTAGTTGCCCCAGAACATGACTTCTTCACCTTCTTTAGGTCACTCATGACCTTGGCTAAGTCCTTTCTCTCTTTAGCCTTAGTTTCTCCACCTGTAAAGTGAGTAAGTGAGAGGAGATGTTTGGTTGGGTCACTTCTAGCTCCAAACCTTTTGAGCCTGGGTAGCAAGTTGAAATTGGAGCCAAGCTGAGATCTGCTTCTCTCTTGAGGGTAAGGCTCTCTCCACCACCCCGTGCTGCTGTACCCTCATTTCTGGGGAGAGTTGTATGAGGCATTTAAACATCAGCTTCCCCTCCTCCCCGCCCCTTGCATCACAAGAAGAATATCTTATTGAGATTCATCAGTAACCGGCGTCTCTTTCCCCGGCTGTGTTTGACATAAATCTTGTGGCTATACAGCTGCCAATACCAAACGTACACAAAAATAGAAGCGATTTTATTCATGAACTCACCGCACCTCCTATTCATCCTTTCTCCTGCTCAAGGAGAAAATAGGCCTCTCCTCGAACCAGCCGCTCCCAGCAGTCTTTTGATCCTGAGCAAAAATGAAATCGTTACTCATTATAGTGCCACGAACTGGAACCTATTCCCTCAACTTGACATTTCTGATGTTGGTGCTGGTGGGAGGGGAACAGAGTGAGGGGGAGGATGTAGGGGGGCTGGCACTAGTTAGTCCCCTTGAACTATAAGTTTAGATATGGGAGTGGTCTTAGCCTTCTGGATATCAGAGTAGAAAACAACCATAGAAAATAGAGTAGGGAGACGGGGAACGGATTCTTAAAACACACAACTGGAACATGGGCTTGGAAGGGATCTTGGAGGCCACCCAGTTCAATGCCCTCATTTTACCAATGAAGAAATTGTAGCTCAGCTATGACCAACAGTCCTCAGATAGTTCTAGAATTAGTAAAAGTGATAGTGGGACCTGATTGTGAAAAATTGGACAAGTTCCTTGCCGTGATATTTTTATGGCTGTCACTGCTGTGTTTTTGTGAAGGGAAAAATAAACCATAATCAGCTACCATTAAAAAAAAGAAATTGTAGCCAAAAGAGGGGAAATGATTTTCTGAGGTGACTTGGCATCAGGGGCAGAGTTGGGATTTGAACCTGGGTCCTCTGACTAATATGTAAATCTGGGGTTCTTTCCAAGTTGAAACTGAGGCATTCAAATCAAGTAGCTTTTGAAATATATTCAGAATCACATCTGCTTTCAGACAGGCAAAGGGAGTCATCTTGATTAAAACTGTGTGATGCTGGGCAAGTCTTTTATCCTCTTTGGGCCTCAGTGTGAGGGAGATGCACTAACTCCCACAAGTGGACAAGTCAAAGGAGGACTTTCAATACTTGGACCAGGAGGCCTTTGCTTCACATGATCCTGTGCCAACTGTGTAGTCCTGGACTGACCATGGGAAGGGAGAGTGGCTCAGGAGTCATGGTAGAAAGTATGAGTATAGATGAGCTTTCTAGAAGAGGCTGGACAGCAGGGAATTTTAAGACATAACTGAGGAGACAGAATGTCCAATAGTGAGGGAATGCAGGGATAGGAAAGTATCGTGGAGTACATGGTACAAGAGCAAGCAAAAGACAGGAGAATCAGGATTTTTTCAAGACAAGAGACCATTGACAATGGTGCAGAAATGTATAGGAGGATGGGGGTGGGGTTAGAGAGACACAAGAAATGAAGGAACTTTATTCCACTCTCATCTTATGATATATTTATTTCTGTACCATTATCAACTTTCATTTCCTCTTTCTCTTCCTCCCCTTTTCTCTCATCTTCCTTCCTTCCTTCCTTCCTTCCTTCCTTCCTTCCTTCCTTCCTTCCTCCCTCCCTTCCTCCCTTTCTTTCTTTCTTTCTTTTTCTTTCTTTCTTTCTTTCTTTCTTTCTTTCTTTCTTTCTTTCTTTCTCTCTTTCTCCCCTCCTTCCTTCATCTCTTTCTCTCTTTCTTCTTTCTCTCTTCCTTTCTTTCTCCCTTCCTTCATTCATTCCTTCCTCTCTTCCTCCCTCCCTCCCTCTCCCTTCCTTCCTTCCTTCCTTCCTTCCTTCCTTCCTTCCTTCCTTCCTTCCTTCCTTCCTTCCTTCCTTCATTCCTTCTTTCCTATTCTCTCTCTCTCTCTGTTTCTCTCTCTCTCTCTCTCTTTCTCTCCATCTGTCTCTCTGTCTCTCTCTCTCTCCTTCAGGTTGATTGGACTTTCATATGAAAATGACAGTGCTGGCTGCAGTGCTATCTTAGAATTTTAGAATATCAGAGTTGGAAGGGACCCAAGAGACTATCTAGACCAAAACCTGAGCACACGTGCCCCTTACAACATATCCAATAAGTGGTCATCTAGTCTTTGCTTGAACACCTCTAGTAAGGAGGATCCACTTTTTTCCTGAGACAGCCGATTCCACTTTTGAATATTCCTCATTGTTATAAGATGCCCCCTTATATTAAGACTAATTTAGCTTCACTCCATCTTCCACAAGTCCTTGTTCTGTTTTCTGGGACCAAGCAGACTTAAGTCTAATTCCATATGACAGCTCTTCAAATACTTGAAGCTATAGTTCTCATGTCCAACTGAGTTGTCTCTTTAGTTTAGTTGGTTTAACATCTCCATTTATTTCAGCTAAATCTCAAACAGTGTGATTCTCATCTCAAGAGGAATGCGAAGCATTCAACAATGAAATTCTGAAGATACAAAAAGAAGCATTTCCCATGAGGAGGAAAAATGGAAAGTGACTAAAGAGACCAATATGGATGTTACAAGGAACTCAACGACCAACTTAGATGTTATAAGCACCAGTACAAAAGATGAAAAAAATTTAAGTAACAGAAGATAAATAAGAAATCATGGAATACTTTTATGAACTTAGTGTCAGGAGTGCTAAAGTACAAAATGAGATAAGGCTGAAAAGGAATCTAGGCACAATAAAAAGGCATTAAAAAAAGCTATGTTGGGGAAAAGGGAAGACTCAAATTAGGGATAAAACTATTTCTTGGAATGGATGGCATGATGACTACAGATTATATAGAGAAGGCAGAACTACTCAACTCTTGATTAACTTCTGTTTTTTTATGCTAGAGAGTGAATTTTGGACAGCAAAGGTCAGAACACAAATGGCTGATAGGAGTTGCAAAAGCATGACATAGAGAGATACCTAACTTTCCCTAATGAGTTCAAGTTACCAGGCCCAGACTCATTGCATCTTGGGGAACTAGGAGAGTTAGTGGATATACTTTAGGAAGTGTCTGTGGTCCAGACATCTTTTCTTTCTCTCTTGCTGGTAGTTCTCTCAGGGACTTAGGACATATTCTACTGACTTGGTGAATTCCATGACTCCCCAGCTCCACCTTTCAGAAACCATGAGGGTGCCATTGGCTCTGGAGTTCAATATTGTGCATTTGGAACCCAGGCAAAGCAAGATTCAATTCATTGACTCAGTTTTCATTATGCCATCTGGTACAGGTAGATAAGATGGTACCTTCTGACTCTTAGATTCTGTAATCATATGATTCTGTGTTTAGGGACCCAACTATACACATGCATATACTCTGTCTCCCAGTGAAATGTGGGAGAAGCTGATATTTGGATTCCCAACTCTGCCACTAACTCTCTGGGTGACCTTGGACATTCTTCTCTGGAGTTCAGCTGTAAAATGAGTCAGGAGGTGGTGTGGGTGACAGGGAGGACTAGATATCTCTTAGTCTCCTTCTAGCTTTAACATTCTACGTCTTGTGAATTGTTCCCACACTTGCTCCTCCTCCTCGCATTCATGCACAAGTATACACATACTATGTACTTTCCTCCCCCTCATATCAAATCAGTTGTACACAGGCATGTGCATATGTGGCCCTACAGACCATGTGTGCACATAACTTTAGATACATAAATGTCTACTCAGATATGAACATGTTACCCCCACACTGGTGATACATGTGTTCAGGCATCACACATATCTATAGACATATACAATGTCCCTTCCCTTTCACATACATCTTGTATACATGCCTGGATATAAAATACTCAACATGTACATGCACATGTGCTTCAGGTACAGTACAACTCCAGGGGTCCAAATTGAGGGGACCTTTGGAAGTAAAGCCAGAGGCTCTGGTTTATTTTCTAACAGCGACTTCCATTTGCAGAATCTGGGGCCATTTTTCAGCCTGTCGCTCCAATGCACCAGGGTGGGGCTGCCGGGCATTTCTGACAGCTACAAGATGAATTGTACTAAAGCCCATGTGCCTGGCTGTGGACATCAGCACCTACTTTATTTCCAATTTAATTTCAGCTCCTGTAATCCTGGGGGAGACACACTCTCAGGCCCAGTCTGAGTGTCTCATTTTCCTATACTCTGTATTGGAGGGACCTAGAGACAAGTTTCTCCTTTTGTGTCTCTGAAAGGTTTTTGTGGTTCTACTATATCAGTTAAATGCTTGTGTTTAGAAAACTGATTTTTCTAAGTATTTCAATGGAAGTCGTGGGCAAATGTCCTATGGGGTTTGTCTCTATGCTTTCCCCCTGAGATCTGAGCTCCTGACTAAAACTCACTCCCCTAGATGTTTTTTTACCTGATGGATGTCTTAAAAAAACAAGCCTAGAGAGATGCAAACCAGTGCTAGGAATTACCCTCTCTAGGTATCTCAAAAGGAGGCCTTCTTGAAAATCAACATTCTCTTGCCTGAGAGAACCCTCTAAAAGTTTGGCCCTGTGTGAATGGTTTCCTCACCCAGCCTAAGAGCTTCCTGTCCTGGTGTTGGAACCTGTAGGGATTCCTTCTAACACAATTCCCTTACCAAGACTCTGGAGCTTAACACAATGACTTATTGCTCTCTAACTATGCCCTGCACATTTCTGCCTTTCTAATGCTTGGTCCCTACTCCCATGGTTGTCAAAATGTCATTAGCCTATCTATCCTTCAAAACCCAGTTCAAATGCCTCTTCCTGGAAGCCTTTTCTGATCTTATCCTATGAGAAGTGATCATGCTCATTTGAGCTTTCACTGTAGGCCTCTATCACATTCTCATCCTCCCCACCCCCAGACACACATGCATACACAAACTCTCACACAAGGCTTTGTCTTCTCTAGTTTTTCTCATCCACTGAAGTTTAGAGGCAGCAGTCAGAACAGGCTTTACAAAGGATGTAGCATTTGAGTGGGACCTGGTGGTGGTGGTGGTGGGGTGGGGGATAAGATTTCACCAGGTATTTATTATAGAGGGAAAGGGAGGGAATTCCTGTTATGGGGAACAGTGTGAACAGACTGGGAGACCTGAAAGCTCAGAACAAGTTTGAGTCAGTGATTTATCTATTTTGACTGGCCCATAGAATATGTGAAGTAAGGTTGCCAAGGTTACTTGGAGCCAAACTATGTAGGCACATGAGTGATAGGCTAAGAAGTTTGTATTTTATCTAGCAAGGAATGGGGTGTCACCAAAAATTTCTAAGCAGGAGAGTCAGAACTGAATGTTAGAAACATTAGCCTAGTAGCTTGTGCAGGGTAGATAGGAAGAGGAGAGAGGAGGTCAGTGGGTAGCTAATAGTCCAGGTAAGAAATCGTGGTCTAGAAAGGTGACTGTGGGGAAGAAGAAGAGCCACCATGAAAGATGGTCTATGTGGATACAAATCAGAGACACTGTGAAGGTGGAATCCACAGGACTTGATAGCCGCTGGTGGGTCACACAAGGGAGAGAGCCCTTTACTCCTCTGCTGTGTATCTGACCCTGAACTTGGACTCTAGGACCCATTCGAGAGAAGAAGCCAGATCTCTTCCCACTCAGTGATGGTTTTTGGATGCCAGTTCAGGTGGATGGTGAAACTTCATGTCCATGAAAGTGGGTCCCTTCATTTTAGTTTAGTATGCCTAATAATGAGGCTGTTACCTTTTAGCTTGATCTGCCTGACATAGAATTACCCCCAAATCTCTGGTAATAGTGTTTCTGACCAGTCCTTTCTAATCTTGCTGGAGAGTTAGGGCAGAATGGTATATCTGCACAGAGGGAATGAGGAAGGCTGAATAAGACCTGGTCAACTGAGGAACTGAAACCCTGCAGACTCCACCATACCCTGGAGTCAGCGCCTCAGGGGAAGCAAGTATTTTCCTTTATGTCTCTGGAAGACAGGAAACATTTACTGTGTTCCATGCAACACATACTTTACAAATATTATCTCATTGGGTTTTCACAACAACCTTGGGAGGTAGGTGCTATTATTACCCTAATTTAACAGGTGGGGAAACTGAGGCAGACAGAAGGTAAATGACTGACTCAGGGTCATGTAGATCATAAATATCTGTGGCTGAATCTGAACTTGGGTCTTCCTGATTTCAGCTCCAATGCTCTGTAACTACTTTGGGAGAGCAGAGATTTCTTGTGGGGGTCTCATTCGTCCATGGTTGATAGGCAGAAGTCTAGACTACTCTGGTCCAGCTTTCAAGGAAAGGAATCACGAACAAAAACTGGTTTGACTGGACTTGAGTATGAAAGTGAGGCTCTGCAATCCTCTCCAGCTTTATCTTCCTTAACTGAGGGAGACCTGCTGGGTAGGAGAGGCAGAGCCCCTCATCCTTACCCTCTGCTCACGTACGCAATGGCTGGCAGCCTTTGCAGTTTCTCCAGTCACTCTCTCTGGAAACTTTAAGGTCTCCACTCAGCTGCAAAATGAATGAACTGCTCATCTCATCTGCAGGAAGCACATTTAAACCAAACTCTTCACTTCATTTTATGAATCCAATACATCTGCAGAATCACTTACCCATCGCTCTGCAGACGAAATGGATTATTTTCTAAAAAAAACTTTTTTTCCCCATTCCCCAAAAAACTTTTATTCCCCGGGTACAAATGGTTTATCAATGTCTTTAAAACCAGCTCTGATCTTCTTGGCAACCCCGAGTAACATAAAAGAAGGGCTGTGTGGATGCAAATGAATTTGAGTGCGTTTAAAAAGCCACTTCTGCAGACACGAGAAGGAAGGAGCCCAGTGATAAACAGCTCACCGCTTTCTGCTGAGCTCTTTTTTTTTCTTTATGGCCGCCAACGTCTTTTATATTTCATCTTTTGTTTCCGTTTACTGCTACTTATCAGCGGGGCCTGGAACAGCAAGCAGGGCTCTGGGGACCCTTTCCCAGGGGCAGTCCCCTCCCTCTCTTAATAGAATCCTAGAATGTCAGAGCTGCAAGGGGCCTTAGAGGCTTTCTTGTGCAACCTCTCTCATTGTATAGATTGGATTCACTGAGGCCTAGAGAAGGGAAGGGCGGCAGCATGGGCTCACCCAATGAAATAGTTGCAGGCTGAGAATTAGAATCCAAGTCTCCCGACCCCCACTAGTATGAAGCTTTCCACATTGGTTCACAATGAAAATGCTTCCTAAAGGGAGAATGTTCAACACTCCCAAGCAGGTTTCATAGGTGGCACAGTGGCTAGAGTGATGGACTTGGAGGCAGAAAGAACTGAGTTCAAATTCTACCTCAGAAACGTACAAGCAAGATCTTACCTTTCTCATTTGTACAATAGGGGAATGATAATACCTACCACACAGGGTCATTGTGAGGGTCAAATGAAGGAATATAAATGAAATGCTTTGCACATCTCCTTTTCTTCTTCCTACTCAATAAATACATTACAGGAAGGAACTATTGAGATCCAGAAATCTCTGGGGTAAGGAAGGTGATCATCTCCCTGCCTTGGTCAGGCCCCACCTGGAGATTTATGCTTTGTTCTAGATGTTTTAGGAAGGACCTTAGCATGCTGGAAAATGTCCAGAGGAGAATGACCAAGATGGGAAATGGACTTGAAACTGTGCCATGTGAATGAAAAGAACTGGAGATGTTTAGCCTGGGGTAGGAAAGACTTAAGAAAGAACCACGCTTAGCAGTCTAAGAATTTGAAGGGATGTCTCATGGAAGTGGGTAAATTAGACTTATTCTGCTTGGCTGTACAGGATGGGCAGTGGAGGAAAGTTACAGAGAGGCAGATTTTATTTCTATATAAAGAACCCCTGACAATCAGAGTCTTGTAAACATGGAACTTAGTGCTTTAAAAAGCAATGAGCTACCTATTAATGGACGCAATCAAAGACAGGGGAAGGGAGGAGGGTATAGGAAATAAACACCATGTGCCATGAAGTGTGCTAAGCACTTCAGGAATATCTTGTTTAATCCTCCCAGCATCACTGGGAGGTGGGTGCTCTTATTACCCCCATTTTGCAGTTGAGGAAACTAAGGCAGCAGAGGTTAAGTGACTTGCCCAGGGTTGCACAGCTAGTAAGGATCTGAGGTTGGATTTGAACTCAAGGGTTTCTGACTCCTGGACCAGTGTTCCAGTCACTGTACCACCTGGCTAGCTGGATGATCACTTGTCAGGGATATTACAGAAGGGATATGGCAGTGAGCTACTCACGCTTAACATGTCTGATGCTGAACTTAGCCAGAGAAAAATGCCTCTAAGTCAATTGCCCAAGCCTTCTATCTTAGTCAGCCCCCTAAGCTACTACTGAATAGCCTTACTTCTTCCCTAACCCTAGACAATGCCCCTTCCCTCCCATGTAAGCTGGCCCTGACTCTGATAAGATGGATAGAACCTTCATTTGTTAGTTTGGCAGAGAAAAGACCTATTTCTGGGAGTGTGTAGCTTGGTTCACTTTTGAGAATTTCTCTGTCAGGGAAAATTGTGATTTTTCCCCCAGGGTTATGAAGTTCTTGGTTAGGGGAATCTATAGGGAAGTCTCTGTTTGGAAGGTTATATCTTTTAAACATTGTATCACCCCAAATACTTTATCTTTATCTTTTGATTCTGGATTGAAAAGTTGGGGATGTTTCATCTTGCAAAATCTGACCTGCCAATTCCCTGTTTCTAGATAGGGAACTTCAGTAACTCCCAATTGCTTCTAAGATAAAGCATATACTTCTGTTTGGAATTTAAAACAATTCTCAACCTGACTCCAGCCTATGTTTCTAGACTAATTCAGATTACTCCCCCTCCTACACTCTACATTCTGGTCAAACTGGCCTATTTATTGCTCCCCATATAAGACATCTCATCTCTTGCCTGTGTACCTTTGTATGCCTGGAATATTCTGTCTCCCCATCTCAGCCTCTTGGAATCTCTCATTCCCTTTAAAGGCATGAGTCAAATGCCACCTCCCACAGAAAGCCTTCCCTTATCCTCAATTGTTATTTCCCTCCTCCCCCTATTACTTGGTATTTTCCTTAAATGTGTTAGTATTTTTTGATTATTATGGGCTGGGACTAGATAGCTTTTGGAGTACTTTTCAACTCTAGATCTTGGATTCTATTATCTCCATGCATTCTGCTACTGTTCTGCAGATTATAGGCTTCCTGAGGCCAGGAACTATTTTCTTGTTTTTGCACCTCAGCTCCTAAGGCAGTGCCTGGTACACACTGAATGCTTAATCAATAATTGTTGACTTGAGTTGATCATCACATGGATCATGCTCTGATCTTATCACCAACACCAAGGTGTTATCATCAACCCTGCTCTGTCCAAGGTTCTACCACCAACCCTACTCTGTCCAAGATACTGCTGCTGCTTCTAGTCACTCGGTCCTCACAATTCTCTGAAGTTCTCCCTCTCTCGATGTCCACTTCCAATGAGTCACCGCATCCAGTTGAATCTGTTTTTGAACTGCCTTTAGTTTCTGCCTCCTCCTCTCTATTCCTACAGCCAGAGCTTGAGTTTAGGCATTCATACTACTTTATACCCGGATTATCTCAATAATTTTTTTATTGGTCTCCTGGTCTCCAGACTCTCTCCCACTAATCTACCCTGAACATGCCACCACTGCTATATTCCTAATACATAGCTCTAACCATACCACTTCTCAGCTCAAGAACCTTTATGCCTTCCTATTTCCTCAACCTGGCTTATAAGCCTTTCATATTCTGGCTCTAGCCGGCTCCAGCTGGTTATTTTATCTCCCACTTCTCCCTGGCCACATTGGATGACTTGCAATTTCGCCTTCTCATCATGCACTCTCCTGCCAATGTACCTTCATTACCAATTTCCTCTCACACTTTTCTCTTCAGTGCTCAGCTCAAATGCCACCTTCTCTGTAAAGACTTCCTAGATTCCTGGTACACCTCCTTTTCCATGCTCATTTACCCCTGTCCCCAGAAAGAAGTGATTTCTCTCTCCTTGGACCTAATTTGGCACTCAGCATTTCTTTTGTACACTTAACATGTTCAGTTTTGTGTTATAGTTACCTGTGTAGCCCCGAGTTCCCAGGCTCCAAGCCTAGATAGCATTGCTATGGAGACAAGAGATTCTCTCCCAGAATTTTCCAAAAACACAGTTCTAGAAAGTCATTCAAAAGATATCAGCAACTGGTGAATGCTGGGATAATGTCTGCTTGAGTCCCTTATTTCCAGAGCAGCATTATCTGGGCTAGGATCCCTGTTGCCTCCACTAGACTGTAAGTTCCTTGAGGGAAGGTGCATCATGCGTTATTTATCTCTGTATCTCTAGAAATGGCAAACAAGGACTGGGGCTCTGCACAGAGGATGTGTTTATTTGGCATCGACTATTTTGGGCTGAGATCCTATGATCTCTATGTATCCTGTTTATTCCCTATAGACTGTAAACTCCCTGAGGTCAAGAATCATTCCTTTTTGTTTTTATATCCCTAGCTCTTAAGATAGTTCTTGGCATGTAGCAGGTGCTTCCTGGTCTGGCAAGTTTCCTTCCTTTGTCCCCAGGAATGCAGAGCCTATTCTCATTTCTGCAAAAGAAAAAAAAATGCTTTCAAAAAGGCCAGCTGTTCTGCTGGCATTTCTCTGCAATCCAGAAATGCTCAATCTTCCACCCAGACATGAACTCTCACAGCTCTGATGTTACTGAGGTTTCCAGATTTGGGGCTGCCTCCCTCCCACGCAGCTGCCACCCACCTAAACCCCCCAGATCTAGTGCTGCATTCCATGGACAGTCAAGCTCCACCTTCTCCTCCTTTTTACTGGGAAGGCTGTCCAGCTTTAACTGAGAGTGAAGCCATGAACCCAGGAAACAAAAAGGAGGGAAAGGCTCCCTCCAGTCAAGGGCAAGCTCTGCTGCTTTCTGTCGCAGGGAAGAGCTGTTGATGCCATTAAGGCGGCTTCCTCTCCCAGCACCATGGAAGATTGTGTGCCTGGATAATTGGGTAGCAAATCAGATCTGGGAGACGAGAGCTGGGGGTGGTGTCTCTCTCATCTCCATTAGGGACAATATTCTGCCTTCTCCAAGTGCTTTATGCCTCCCTTTGTTTTGTCGAGGGAGGAAGCCTGGAGTTAGTGATGTGGTATTTAGAAATCAGAAACATTAAGGGCTGTGTTCTACCCCCTGCCTCCATGCCTCATTGGTGAGGCTCATGAACAGGTGAACCAGGGAGGATGTGGGGTCAGGCTAGAGCCCAAGTAAGGGTGACTTGCCCCCCTAGGCTGGAGAGAGAGAGGTGAAGGCATGAAGTTGAATGGGAATCAGTCAGCCAGTCAGCTATAATTTATGATCTGATGATTCTAGTAACTTGAGCCTTTAACAGAGTTGAGCTCCATTACCCTCCCTCCCTCCCTCCTTCTCCCTCTCTCCCTCCCTCCCTCCCTCCCTCCCTCCTTCCTTCCTTCCTTCCTTCCTTCCTTCCTTCCTTCCTTCCCTCCCTCCCCCATCCTTCCTCCCTCCCTCCCTCCTTCCTTCTTTCCTTCTTTCCTTCTTTCCTTCCTTCCTTCCTTCCTTCCTTCCTTCCTTCCTTCCTTCCTTCCTTCCTTCCTTCCTTCACTCCTTTCCTCTGGTATGGAGGATAGAGTGCTACACTTGGAGTCAGAAAAATCTCAGAAGACTTGGTCTTTGATACAGTAATGAATATGTAGCCTTGGGCAAGTCACTTAACTTCTTGGGGCTCTAAGCAATTCTCTAAAATTATAAATGGCAGAAAAGGTGCTAACCCACATTGGTAGAAGGAGTTTCTTCACCTGGGAATTCCCTCTAAACAGTACTTCTCAAAATGTGGTCCTCAGACCCTTGGGGATCCCTGATAACCTTTCAGAGGTCTTTGAAGTTAAAACTGTTTTTACACTAATACTAAGATGCTATTTGCCTATTAAAATTCCTCCCTTTTCCAACTATAGATCTGTATGAGGTCAGATTTTCTTCATCTACTTCCAACAAAGCAACATATTGCAACAGAAAGAGTGTTGAAGCAGATATGAGAATTCAGCCCTTCCATTAAGCCAGTCGTTAATGAGATTTGCAAAAAAAAAAAAAAAATCCCACTCTTTTCACTAACTTTTTTTACTTTGGAAAATATAATTATTTTTCACAAAAATGTTATTTATATGAACATTTAGTGCTCTTATGGTTGTTATTTTAAAGGCAATTTATGAAAAACTAGTTTTAAAATGATCAGTTTGAATTTCTAATAGGGTCAATATTGGTAGGTGTAACCTATATAAACAAAAGCTCTTTAGGATCCTTAATGATTTTTAAGAGTTTAAAGGAGTCTTGAGACCAAAAAAGTTTGAGAACTTCTGTTCTATACTATTTAATCACAGGCCCAATCTTTATCCATAATCTTGTACCTGGAAGATCACTACTGACTTCAGAAAGCAGGGGAAGCTGCTTGGAGGAAGTGGCATTTGGGCTGGACCACTGATGTCATTGGTTCTCTTCAGGAATGAAGGAAGAAGAAGAAGAAGAAGAAGAAGAAGAAGAAGAAGAAGAAGAAGAAGAAGAAGAAGAAGAAGAAGAGGAAGAGGAAGGGGAAAAGGGAAGGAGAACAACAATGTTTTCTGACTTGGAGATTAGGAGGAAGGTAGTATAGATGTAGGAGAGGGAATGAACAAAGGGGAGTATTTAAAAGACAAGGACTATTCTAATTTGTCCGTAACATAGATTATGTGAAAAGAAGGTTAGAAGGAGAAATAAGACAGGAAAGTTGAGAAGATGTAGGTGGTGGAGGACCTTGAATGCCAGTGTGGGGAGTTAGCTCTTTGTTTGGTGGGTAAGAAGGAACATGTATTCTTTGTCTCCCTCTGCTTTGTAGAGGGAGGAAGCCCATAGTTAGTGATGTGATATTTAGAAATCAAGACCATTAAAGGACTGTGTTCCATACCCTGCCTCTATTCCTCATTGGTGAGGCTCATGAACTGGTGAATCAGGGAGGATGTAGGATATATCCTTTTGACAGTGGGCTCAATGTCTTCTATTTCTTGTGGCAGATAAGGAAGCATCAGGGTTTGGTTAACTGGGAGTTGGGTCCTATGAGTCCCAATCCCAGTTCTGTTGCTGACCTACTATGTGGTTTTGGGTCTGATATTTCATCTCTCTGGGCCTCAGTGATTGAACAGAGAATACAAACGTGTCCCCTGTGCTCTCCTGTTCACATCCCATTTGTGGTGATTTTAGAAGCTGGTTTTCCATTTGTGACTACCTTCACAGTGAGCAAACTGCTGGTGAAGGGGGATTATCTATGAGATCCTTTGATTGCTCCTCTCAGGTGGCTTTTTATCTTCTTGAAATTGTCTGACTTGTTCTTTGGGCTCACTTTCCTTGACTCCTCCAAGACTTGGGACGATATTGACCATGCCTCCTTCTTGAACAACCCTTTTCTTCTGGTTTCTATCAGATTACATATACTATGGATTCTACCTCCGAAATGTGAGTCACATTTCCCTCATCCTTTCTACTCTCACTACCATTGCCCTTGATCAGGTTCTCTTTACTTTTTTCTGAACCAGTTTTCTTGTCTCCTGTCTCTCACTTCTCTAATCCATTCTTCATACCAGTGCCTGAGCAATCTTCCTCATACAAGGCTACCACAATAGGCCTCTCTTTCTCAAAAGACTTCACTGGTTCCCCATTTCCTAAAGAATTCAATCTAGAGATCTTAGATCAACATTCAATGCCTACTGCCATCTGCTTTCATCCTATCTGTCCAACCTTATCTGCTGGTACTGCTACCCTCTCTGCCCTTTGTTCCAGTCAGACTAGAATAATGGCTATTCTTTAAATACGTTCCAAGCTTTTCTAGCTCTGAAACTTGGCTCTCACTTTTTCCTCTGTCTGAAGTTCACCCACATCCCATCTCTGATTGTCAAAATGCTATCCATGTATTGTGCCTAAAGGCTGACTCTGTACTCCTCCCTGTTTGCCCAAGCCCCCAGATCCTGTTACCCTTCTATTCTTTGGTGTGTTTCTGGGGCTTCTTTTTGCCTTGTGGCCTAGATAAACTGCAAGGATGCCAACCACTCTTTCTTGAAAACCTAGGAGTGCCTTAGGAACTCTGCTCCCATTTCTGATACCTCCTCATATATGACAGAGATTACTCCATCTGACCATCAGGGTAATCCCCAGTGGGTTGTGTAGGCATGTTATTGGAGCTGCCTTAGCCCATCCGAGGCCAATGGTAAGCAGACTGATAGGTACAGCCACCGCAACTCTCCCCAGGGATGCCCAGACCCCAGATAACAGAGTTTTCTTTGGGTTTTAATGAGGTTCAAGGGGAAAAGAGCACCACCCCGGAGAGCCAATTAAACTTCTTTCAGGCTGGCTGCCTGTCTTAGCTCAGGATACCTTGACCTTGGTTTGCTGGGAATCTCACTGGACAAGGAAGGTCTAACAAGGTTTCTAGATCTGGCTGTGACACTAACCTGCTCTGTGACCTCTGGACAAGTCTTTGACTTCCTTGTGCTTTGGTTTCCTTGTTTGTATAATGAAAAATAATCTGAGGTATCACAGGATCATTGTAAAAGGAAGGGACAAGCCTAGATGAGAATGGAGATCTCCCATCTTTGACATTCGGGGTTCTAAGAGCCCTCCTATCTCTGAATTCCATGTTCTAAGGGTCCTCCTAGCCCTCACATCCTGTGTTCTAAGGCCCCTCCCAGCTGTGACATTCTGTATTCTAAGATTCCTCCAGCTCTGATATTCTATGTTCTAAGGATCTTCCCAGCTCTGAGATTCTCTGTTCTAAGTCCATTCCCCTCCTCTCTTTGTTTTATGTTCTAGAGTCCCTTCCATCGCTGACATTCCACAGCTGTGATTATTTTAGGGCTCCCACCATTGTCCTTTGGTCCCTGGTCACATGGGCTGGTGCTAATTACATGGCAGTTTCAGGTGATCAACAGGGTCCCTCCCATAGAATGTGTCTCCTCTTATTGTTCTGCTGGGCGGAGAGAAAATTGCCTGTCTTTTTGACTCCCTAATTGTCAGACTTGAGGCTTTTCAGGAGGTGTGTGTGTGTGTGTGTGTGTGTGTGTGTGTGCATGCGCGTGTGCTTGCATATGTGCTCGTGTGTGAACAGGAGTGTTTGTGTTTGTACCTTCTCCCCACCAGGGCCTCTTCTTCTCTTCTCGCCCTTTTATTAGGTCACGCCTCAATTGATTGAAATGTTCCAGGCACCTTCGCTTAACTCTGGGGGTGATTATGACAATTATGATGATTATGAAATTTAAAAAAAGAGAGAAAGGGAAGGGGGAGGGAGGTGAAAGCAGACAGGAGGACGGGAGAGAAAGGGAGAGGCAGCCCCGCTGTCATCAGGTACATTGTGCCAGAGTGAGCAGGAGGCATCAGGAGGCAGGGGTAGAGAGAAGCAGCCTTTCAGAGCTGGTACATTATGCAGGGCTGGCCTGCAGAGGGAGGGGAGGGCGGCTGGGAGCCTCTGCGGGGAGGTATGGCATGTGCAATTAGTTAGTGACAGCCTAAATTATAGGATGTCTCATTGGTGAGACTACCTTTTCCTTCTTTGATAATTACTCTGAAGAGCTGGAAAGTGGCCAGCAACTACCAGGGTCCTTGCCGACCCCTTGCTGACCTCACGGGTGGGTAGGTGGGTGGAAAAGGAGGGAGGGAGGCAAGCAGAGTGGGATGTGCCAAAGTCATTCATCTCTACCAGGAGAAGGGGGGCTCTGCTGTGTATTTTGGGAAGCTCTTCTTTCACCTCCCTCGCTCCCTCCCTCCCCTAGTCTTTGAAAACGTTTGCCACTCTTGCCAAGAGTTGGCAAGTGAGAGAGGATGGGCTGGCAAAACAGGGCTGAACGAGGGTCTAGAAGTAAATGAGCTCAAACAATTTGAAAATAATAGCAATCACCCCCAATTTCCTGGTGCTTTAAGGTTTGTAAAGCGCTTTCCTCATAATAACCCTGTGAAGTGGGAAGAGCAAGAACGGAGACTTTTTTAGTGCATTGTTTTTTTGGTGAGATTTGGATCTGTGAGTTTCATCCCTGGGGTGGGAATTCTCTCCACCCATGAGGGTCAGCAATTGATCTCTAATTTCTAGTCTTAATTGCCCAGAGTGTGAAGAGGTTAAATGACTTGCTTACGATCCAATCCAATCCAGTCCAGTCCAATCCAATCCAATCCAATCCAATCCAATCCAATCCAACTCATTCCAATGCAATTTAGCAAGCTTTGTCAAGTGTGTACTAGGTTTAAAGACACAAAGACAAAATGAGGAAGTGTTCCCTTCATCAAGGTATTTCTGTCCCACTGGGAGGATACAGCACGTACATAGATAAGTATATACATGATCATTTAAGAAGGAGAGAGAGAACCTGCTGCTGACCCATCCCTAGGGTAGCTCCCCTATCTTTGAACTCACTGAGAAAGGAAGGGAGAGAGAGGAGACTTTTACTCACTGTTTCACCATCATGGAGATGTTGACATAGCAGCACCCATTGGGGAACCAGGGAAGATGGACTGTGGGGACAGTAAAAGTCATTGGGTTGACTCATATGGTCCCACAGTTAGTATGGGTCAGGGGTCTTCGTGATTCTAAAGTTAGCCCATCATCTAGTATGCCATGATTCCACCTTTATAGATGAAGAAATGGCAACTTTAAGAGGAAAAGTGACTTCCCCATGGTCCCAGTTAACAGTTTCCAGCGTCAGGATTTGAACTTAAGTCTCCTGATTCAGATGGATTGTGAATTAGCAGACCTGTGTTGTTACACTTGCTAACTGTGTGACCTGGGACAAGTCACTTCACTTTCTACAGCATGTGGGTAATATTATTTAACATCTTAGGACCAAAGACTTAGAGCAAGAAGGAACTTTGGGGATCCTCTGATTCAACCCCCTCATTTTACAGATGAGGAAATGGAGGCCCAAAGAGCCTTAGGGATTTATTCCAGATCTCACCAGTGGTTAGTGATAGAGTCAGGAATATGGACACGGATCCTGCTGGTCGAAATCAAACGCTCTTGATGGGGAGGTTGTGAGGATCAAATGGGATATTGGATTTGAAAATCATTTTGATACATGAAAGAGAACAGTTGTTATTAATATGGAGCTTTTGTGAAGATCAGATGAGAAAACAGATGTCAACATGCTTTGTAAGGCTCAAGCCCCCTGAGAACGTTGGCTCCTCCTCCTGTATCTCAGACTTTCCAATCTGAGCATTTAAAGGATGCAAACACTGAAAGCCTTTGACAACCTGACTCCTTTCTTCCATTCTGGTATTTTTGTTTTTTACTTTATTGTCCTTCATACACTCTGAAATCCAGCTCCATGGGTCTCCTTGATCTTCCTTGCACACCACGGTCCATCTCCCCCTTCCATGTCTTTGTATCGGCTATGCCCTATGTCTGTGGTGCTCTGCCCTCTCACCTCTGACTCCTGGTTTCTCTCTTCAAGACTCAGCTCAAACCCCGCATTTTCTAAGAGAATTTTTCTGGTCATCCCTGCTGCTAGTGCCTTTCCCTTAGAGATTTCCTACCATTTACTTTGTTTACATCTTGTACTGACCTAATTTATTGACACACTTGTCTCCCCCATTGGAATGTAGGGCTGAGTTTTGCCTTTCTTAGTATGTCCTTAGTTTCTGGCACATCATAGGTACTTAATGAATGCTTATTGACCAAATCACTACCCTGAATACTTTAAGTTAACCAGCCTGCTGCATCAGGGCCAGTGACTGTCTGCAAGCCTAGTTTCAGTTACATTTTTCTGATATCTAGGGAATGCCAGAATGCTCTTCCCAAGGCAGGCCAGGCTTTATCCTCTCTAGAATGTCATGATAGTGTGGTGTGTGTAATGGACGGAGGACTCAGAGGCCTCAGTCTCTCTGAGTTCAAATCCCACAAACTTACAGATTGTATGATCATGGGCAAGACGCTTAAGCTCTCTGAGATGCAGTTTCCTCATCCTCAAATAGAGCTAATACCTGCACTACCTGCCTCCCAGGCTTATTGCGAAGCTCAAATACTTTGAAAAGCTTGAAACACAGTTATTAATATTGTTGTTATTATGACTGCTTCCGTGCCTCAAAATATTTTTTCCTAAGTTCCTTCAAAGAACTTTGGACCCTCAAGGACCGAAGAGACCACAGAGGGCTTCTAGTGATGGCCATGCAGATTTGTGATCTCTTCTACAATATTTGTCATCCTGCCTCCATCAGGAAAGCGGTTCATTACATTTCTAGGCGGCTCTAATTATGAAGTAGCTCTCCATTATGGGGGGCTGAAAACTGCTTCCCTCTGATTGCCCCCTGTTGTTTCCAGTTCTATCCTCTGGGGCCAAGCAGAACACATCTAATCCTTCTTCCCTATGACGGCCCTTTAAATACTTAGAAGACAGAGATTAGGTTCTTTTTGATTCCTCTCTGCTGCAGACTAAACACTCTGGGTTCTTGCAACTCATCTTCATATGTCAGGGACTCGGGGCCTTTCACTCTTCTGGTTGCCCTCCTCTGGACACACTCCAGTTTGTCAATGTCTTTCCTAAAATGTGACCTCTGAATTGGCCACAGCAGCTTGGAGGCGATCTGATGATCGACCCTTCCCTTTCCCCATCACTCCTTGGGTTGGCATTTATCCTCTCGCCCTACTCAACCCTCCCCCTGCCTCTATCTAGGACTTGTCTGTGCTGGGTAGGACCTAGACTGGGAGAGGGAATAGAAGAGAGGGCAAGGTTAGCTCTGGAGCCCTTTAGGCCTCAACAAAGAAGTCCCCAGTCCGGCTCCCAGGCTTTGGCTATCAGGGTCCAGATAGTTGCAGCCTTGGCGGCTGCTGGTGCTACTACTTTGAGGTTGTCTGTTGCTGGCCCATGACCATCTGTTTCCAGCTCTGGGTTCCAGCCTGTGCAGTTTTCAAGGACACTGTCACAAATGGAGGAGGGGTTGGGGAGGATGGGGTCACCTTTCGGGCTTCTTTCTTTGTCTCTTTACAAGTAAAGTTGAAACCTGTTTCCTGGAGCTCCATGTGCTGCTGTTTAGGTAAGTTTAAATGAGCTGTGATTAAGCTAATTTGGAGGTAATTAACTCAGGGAAGGAATTCTTTACTTTTTTAAATGCTGAGTGACTGACTGTTCACTGGGAAAGAGCCGATGGAGGAGCCGCCCGGCTTTGTGGAGCACTGCTTAATTAAAACAGAAGAAACTCAACAACAGAGGGAGAGTTTACAGTCATTAATGAAAAATGAATATTCTTTATCTAATTACATGGCATAATTAATTGGGCCCTACAACCAACCAGGGGAAGTGTGGAGGGAGTAGCACCACAGGAAGATTTAGTGGGGATGTGGGCATGAAGACTTACAGCTGGCAGGGATCTTAGAGGTCACGCTATTCCCATGTTGGCCTTATAAATAAGGAAATCAAGGCCCAGACAGCTTAAGTGATTTCTTCAAATTCACAGAGGTAAGGTGGCAGAGCCAGGATTTGAACATCTGCCTTCAAATAGTCTATTTTTTCACTGCATTAGTTGGGTCAGAATAATTATTGTCTAGGTGGCATAGTGGATAGAGTGCCAGACCTGGAGGCAGGAAGATTGAGTTCAAATCCAGCCTCAGACACTTACTAGCTGTGTGACCCTGGGCAAGTCCTGCTTGCCTCAGTTTCCTCATCTGTAAAATGATCTGGAGAAGGAAATGGCCAACCACTGCAGTATCTTTTCTGAGAAACCTCCCAAAAGGTGGGAAAGAGTCAGACAACTAAAAAGAGTGAATAACAACAACATTGACTATCAGTTGGTCAGTCAACAATTATTAAATGCTATGTGATGGGAACTGCACTAAGCACTGGATACAAAGAAAAGCAAAAGATAGCCCCTGCCTTCAAGGCTCTTATGATCTAATGGTGGAGACAACAGGCAAATACTGTACACACAAGTTATAGACAATAAATAACCAACGGAGGGAAGGTGCTCAAATTGAAAGAGATTAAGAAAGGCTTCCTGTAGAAGGTAGGGTTTTAGCTGGGCCTTTAAAGGAAGTCAAGGAAACCAGGAAGCTGAGAAGGGGAGGAGGAGCATTTCAGGCACAGGGAATGACTAGAGAAAATTCTGGGAGCAGAGAAGTAAGTGTCTTGTTTGTGGAACCGAAAGGAAGCCAGTGTCACTGGATCAAGAAGTATCTGAGCAGGGGTAGAAGGTGTAAGAAGACCGGAAGGTAGGGAGGGGGAACTGGGTTACGAAGGGCTTTGAATCTCAAACAGAAGATTTTGTATTTGATCCTGGAGGTGATAGGGAGCCATTGGAGTTTGTTGAGTAAGGGAGTTACATGGTCAGACCTGTGCTTTATGGACACTCACTGTGTAACCTTGGGAGTAAGTCCCTTCCCTTCTCTGGCTTTCAGTTTCCTCATTTGTGAAATGGCTGCTTTAGACAAGGTCATCTTTTGTTCTAAAAGTCAACCTCTGGGCCTGAATTCCAGCTGTTGGGTGTTTAAAGCCCGTCCTACCCTGATTTTGATCTGTCTTACAGAAGATCATTCTCCTTCATGCACTTTTGGGTCCAGCTGGATTGGTCGTCTTGCTACCACACACACAAATGTCTAGAATCCTTCTTCACCTCTGAATCTTCGAATCCCTTCAGAACTTGGGAATTTCCTTCAGAACTTATCTCAACTGTTTGCCTTCTACATTAGCCTTTTCTTGATCCTCCCAGCTGCTAGTGCTTTCTTCCTAAAAATTACTTTGTATTTTATTTTATTCTATTTTTTTTGTGTATATACACAAAAGTCCATATATATATGGACTTAAGCAGACTCTCCCTTGGAACTTCATTGTGTGTGTGTGTGTGTGTGTGTGTGTGTGTGTGTGTGTGTGTGTAAAATGCTTCTGACTCATATAAGCTGTGTGATCTAGTCTAATCACTCTCAACTTGGTGTTGGGCTCAGTAGCCTCCCTGCCCTCTCCCTCTTCCCCCTCAGTACTCTTTAAGGCTCTAAATTGCAGAGACAGTGCTGATCTGAATACATAGAGGGAGTTATCTCTTCAGCTAGGTGGTACAGTGGATAGAGTACAGACCTGAGTTTATTTTATTTATCTCTCAATTTATTATTTATTTATAACATTCATTAAAAAAATTTTTTTTTGAGTTCCAAATTTCTTCCCCTCTTCACCTTTGGTGAAGGCAAGAATTGTGATAGCAATTATACATGTGGAAAGGTCTGAATTTAAATCCTGCCTCAGAGACTAGCTGTGTGACCCTCAGCAAGTCACTTAAGCTCTGACTGCCTCAGTTTCCCGCTACTTCCCAGAGTTATTGTGAGGATCCAATGAGACTGTATTTGTAAAGCTCTTAGCATAGTGCCTGGAACATAACAGGTACCCAATAAATGCTTGTTCTTTTCTTTTCTTCCTACACCAATAAAGTCACAGGTTCAGTCTTCACACCTGTCTATAATTGTGAGACTCATGGGTGGTGATGATGAGATATTGTCCTCCTTCCACCAAAGGGCCCCGACTCTGTACTCATGGGGATATGATTCTTTTCTTAGGGAGCCAGACCACAAAGCGAGGGGGTCATGCCCAGAACAAAACTCTAGGGAAAATCTTATAAACAAAAGTTAGATTTGACTCGTCTGTTCATTCACTACAAGAGATTAACAGCATCCCTTTAAGAAAGGCAATCAGTGTACAAAGTATATGCTACATAGGATGGTTATTTATTCCTTTGCTACAAAATAAATGCTTAAAACACAAAAGACTAATAAGTATACATTGACAAATACTTAAAACATAAAACTGTAACCTATAACTCCTCTGTTACTCTCCTGAATGGGAAAGAGTGCTGGGTGATTTGTGGGTGTATTGAGCAGGCATTTCAGTTTCACCCAGATCTACATTTCATGTCATCTCACTCAAGGTCTCTGTCTCTTTGCCAGCCATGCTCTGATTGGGGGCTCTCTTAGTGCTTTCATACAGCATCCTCCTGATCTGGTCATTATCACCTGTGAGAAGTTGTCACAGGGATAACTGCTGGTAACTACACCCAGGAGCTCCAATTAATGAGGTTCCAAGGGAGAGGCTGCTTAAGTCCCAATTGCCCCCACTCTAATGGTGGTAGGAGAGAGGTAGAGAAAGAGAGATAGGTGATAGAGATAGACAGACAGACATGGAGGAGGAGGAGAGAATGGAATAAAGGATTTATTAAGCTCCTACTATGTGCCAGGCACTGTTCTAAGCACTTTGCGAATATCTTATTTGATCTTCAGGCAGACTTGTCTCAGTTAAGTGACTCGCCCAGGGTCACATAGCTAGTAAGTGTCTGAGGTCATATTTGAACTGAGATGTCCTTGACTTCAGACTTGGTTCTTGATTCACTTTGCTATGTAGCTACCTGGAGACCTAGAGTGTGGTAGGGGGAAGAGGAGGAGAGAGATAGATGTCATTTCTCTTGAAGTCTACTGAAGGGGCAGGTAGGTGATACAGTGTAGAGCTCACTGGTCCTATAGTCAGGAGGACCTGAGTTCAAATTTGACCTCAGATGCTTATTAGCTGTGTGACTCTTGGCAAGTCACTTAACTCTGGTTGCCTAAAAAAATGAAGTCTACTGACTGGGAAACTTTTTCTGCTCAGTTGTGAATCATCTTTGATATAGTCCCCAGTGATAGGAACCAAGGGATCAATAAGGAGTTTCTGTCTACACATACTGTTTTTGTGTTTTGCTTTTTGGATGGGGGAAGGTAGGGCAATTGGGGTTAAGTGACTTGGCCAGGGTCACATGGCTAGTAAGTGTTAAGTGTCTGAGGCTGGATTTGAACTCAGGTCCTCCTGACTCCAGGGCCAGTGCTCTATTCACTGTGCCACCTAGCTGCCCCTATATACATACTCTCTAAGAGTAGTAGTAGTAGTAGTAGTAGTAGTAGTAGTAGTAGTAGTAGTAGTAGTAGTAGTAGTAGTAGTAGTAGTAGTAGCAGCAGCAGTAGCAGTAGCAGTAGCAGTAGCAGCAGCAGCAGCAGCAGCAGCAGCAGCGGCAGCTAACTTTTATGGAGTCCTTACTATGTATCAGGGACTGTGCTAAGCACTTTACAATTATTATCTCATTTGGTCCTCAAAACAATTCTGGAAATTAGGTGCTGTTATTATCCCCATTTTATAAATGAGGAAACTGAGGTAAACAGAAATTAAATGACTTGTCCAGGATCATACAGCTAGTAAGTTTCCAAGGTTGGATTTGAATTCAGGTCTTCATGACTTCAGGCCTGGTACTTTACGATCATGTTAAGTAATTTCCTTTGCTCTTTAGTGTGGCACCAGAGCACAAATGTCACTGTAAGTGCCCGGTCAGAAGGGCTCAGAACTCAAGTTCAGCTCTCTACACAGAATGAATCCTGAAAGACTCAGTCCAGCAGATCCAGGTTCTCCTCTGATTATTCCTGTTACTTATTCATGTAGTGTTTCCTCTGATAGCTTGTCAATTCTTTTGAGGGCAGGAATGTTTTCATTTTTGTCTCTGTATCTCAACTATGTAGCATAGGGCTTTGTTCTTGGTGGTGCCTTAATAAAAACTTGTTGATTGATCGATATAGGTCCATAGATCTTGCCCAAATGGCTCAACTCTGACCACCTTTTCAGCATCTCTGAATCAGAGATCCCTATCGTATCCTTGAAGCAGATATGGCTCCAAGGAAGTTTAATTAAAAGGGGAGCAGTATCTTTCGGATTCACTTAACCTCTTGGTAGCTTCTTTAGAATGGACCCTCTAACTGTTCCATTGCTTGGTTACTTTAGAACAATGATATGGGATATGTGTCAATATTCGTGGCTGCTTTTAGCAAGTTTCTTTCTTCTCTCCTGTCCTCAAGACAGGACTAGGAAAGAGCATGAAATGTGGCCGTGTAGCATCTCAACAGCTGCCTATTCCCAGCCTTCTCTGACACCACCATGACTTGGGGGTGGAGATGGGCTATGTCAGAGCTTCAGGGGGCAAAGTTTGATTCTTTTTTTATGTTCTGAGCCTGCCCCTAGAAAACTGGAGGGAGAATAAGACCATTTGAGGCCAGTCTTCTGAGAACAACAAATAGCTTTGTTACAGGCAGGGAGTATAATGAAGGCACCAACTATTACAATTAAGGTAATTACATAGAATAAGATTCTGGAATCATAAAAGAAACAAAATAGAGCATGATCAGAGGAGGGTGAACAGAGGAGGGAACTAGATACCCTGTCACATGAAGATCAATGGAAAGAACTAGGAATACTTAGCTGGGAGGAGAGAAGAAATGGGAGGAACAGGGAGAAGGGGAGCTGTCTTTAAATATTTGGGAGGGCTGCCATGTTTTGGAGTTAGAGGGAGAAGATTTGGTTTGTTTAGCCTCAGACGACAGAACTAGTAGTAATGGGGGGAAGTTATAAGAGGGCAAATCTTTCTCCATTATGAGGGACTGGAGCTGTCCAACAGCAATGGTAGCTGACATTTATGTAGGATTTAAAAATTCACCGAGAAAGTCTAAGATTCTATGAAATAAACTCTCCTGGCTCCTTTCTGTCCCAGCACCCTGAAGATATCTTCAGATTTGCAGGCTTCTTCCTCCAGTTGGTGAATTCCTGCCCAGACACACCATTTAAAGTGCCCAGGTCACCCATACTCACTCTTCTCTCTTTTACCTCCATCTGCTTTCCAACTCTCTTTTCTGTTTTATCATTGTCCATTAGGATGAAAGCTCCTTGAGGGTATCAAAAATCTTTTTGCTTGTATTTGTATTTTTAGTACTTAGCACAGTACTTGGCACATAATAAGTGCTTAATAAATGCTTTATCTATCTATCTGTCTATTTAATCTATCATCCATCTATCTGTCTATCTATCTATCTATCTATCTATCTATCTATCTATCTATCCATCCATCTATCTATCTATGCATCTACCTATCTAAATATCTCTGTATCTATCTATGCATCTATCTCTGTATCTATCTATGCATCTATCTCTGTATCTATCTACGCATCTATCTATGCATCTATGCATCTATGTATCTCTCTGTGTATCTATCTCTGTATCTATCCACATATCTATGTATCTATGTATCTATCTATGTATCTTCCTATATACCTATCTATCTAATGTACTGTGAAGGGGGAAGAAGGAGTGACCATAATAACATTTACTGATAATTTCTATACTGCTTAAGATTTATATAGCATTTTATATATATTAACTGATTTGCTTTTGTATTTGATTTGTATTACCTCCATTTTAGAGATGTGGAAACAAATGCACAGTAGCTGGTATGTAATGTAGTTAGTGCTTAATAAGAGTTGGTCAATTGATTGCTTAGGATCATATAGTTATTGTGTCAAGGGTAAGATTTAAACTCAAGGTTTTCTGATCTCAGGAACAGCACTTGATTCAATCTGCCATATTGCCTCTCCACAATGGAGCAGACTGTCTTGTGCATGGTGAGTTCCCCATCACAGGAACTATAGAGATGAGGGCTGGGTGATCACTTGCCTGGGATGTATGTGGTAGAATGTATTTTAGGCTTAGAACTGGGTTTGCCTCTCACCATCAAATTAAACATAAGGTAATTGCCCCAAAGAACACTAGATCTGGTGAGGAACTGCTCATGTAACCTCAAACAAGTCATTTAACCTCCTTGGGTCTCAATTTCTTTATATGTAAAGGGAGGGTATTAGGTTAGAAGTCTCTAATGTGCTTTTCATCCCTGGATCCATAAGTCTATAAATCAATTGCAGTCTATATCAGTGGAAGCGGTGTGGACAAGGATGCTGTAATTCAGACCCAAGGCAGCTTGAGTTCTGAGTTAATACCCCTCTTCCTCCCCACCCTCACCCACAACCCCACATTGGCTGTTGTGAGCCAAGAAGTTATGATTACAGATCAGGTGAGGGACAGTTTGAATCAGATTTTCCTCTGGCAGATTTGCTTGAAATCCAGCTGTGGGCCTTTTGGACAAAGAGTATATAAAAACTGCTCTATATATTATTTTGTTTTTAAAAATAGAGTTTTGTTGATATCTTTTGTTTCTTCATTGCCTAAAATGTCCTCTGTATCCCTTCTTTTTCAGAGAGCCAGAATTTTTTTGTCTATTTTTTGGAAGGGGGAAGGCAGGACAACTGGGGTAAAGTGACTTGCCCAAGGTCACATGGCTAGTAAGTGTTAAGTGTCTGAGACTGGATTTGAACTGGGGTCCTCCTGACTCCAGGGCTGGTGCTCTATTCACCTAGCTGTTAGTTTTAGGTGTCACCTTTTAGGAAGGACACTTAATAAACTGGAAAGTGTCTAGAAGAGATTGATTATAATGGTAAATAGTGAGGGGTCATCTATGACAAGTGAGGATTGTTTGTTTGAAGGAATTGGAGGTGGTTAGCCTGGAGAAGAGATGGCTTGGGGTAAGAGGGAGGGGTATAGATCTTATAGTTGTCTTTAAATATTTGAAAGACTTTGTCTGGAAAAGAGATTAAACTTTTTCTGTTTGGCTACAGAAGGAAGAATTGAGGAAATTGTGAAGACACAAGTTTTGGCTTGATGAGAGGAAAAACTTCCTGATGTTAAGAGCTGTCTAAAGTGAAATGGGTTGAACTGGGACTTAGGGAGGTTTTCCTCCTTGGGAGGTCTTCAAGTAGAGTCTGGATGACCATTTATTAGGTAAGTCTTAGTGAGTATCCTTTTGTTGAGGGGTATGGGTTGGACTAGATGGTCACTGAGGTCCCTTCCAACTCTAAAATGTAATTGTGATTATAACTAACCTGTTCATTTTTAAAAGACACAGGAAGCAAAGACTAGAAACGTGAATTCTAAGGACAGAAGAGTTGAGAGGGGCCGTTGGCATCATCTTGCCCAGCCTCCTCATTTTATCAATGAGGAGCCAGTCCATCAGGGTCTAGCTTCCCTTTACTCTGGCTAATCTGCCATGCGCCTTCCCCTCCCTGCATCCTTTCTCCACAGTTCGGCCAATGATAAGCTCGAGATCCTTTGTCTTGCCTTCATGAAATGTCTGAATTCTGTTTCAGTCTCCTAGTCAGAGACATCATTGTTTAGACTGCTTAAGAAGTTTGTGTTCTTTCTAGTCCTGATTGTATTTTTTCTAAAGTTTTTTCTCTCCTTTTCCTTTTCCCCTTCTTCTTCCTTTTCTTCATCTTCCTACCTCTCTTTCTCATCTTCCTCCTTCTCATCTTCTTTTTTATCCTCTTGCTTATGTACCCTACCTGCTTGAATTAGGATTGAATTAGGATTCCTGTCTCCTCAGGTATCTTCTTGCTCTTGTCTTCTGGGGGAGATAGAAAAATTACTCTGATCATTCATAATTAGTAGTTATATTATAGGGGTGGGGTACAGTTCAGTGGAAAGAATTCTTCTTGGGGAGATGGGTTCTAGTCTGGTGCTGCCACTGACTCCCTATATCCTTTTTCCTAACCCAAGATGGGGGAGATGCTAAAAGGGATGATTTATGGTGATTCAAGTTTCCTGCTACATTTCCTTTATAACTTTGTAGACATGGTTTTAACTTAATGTCTAAAGTGTTTTGACATTGGTAGGGCTGGCCAAAGATGGAAACCAGCCTGGGGAGAGTAAGGCAAAAGATGGATGGAGTTGGGGCTGGTGTGTGTGTGTGTGTGTGTGTGTGTGTGTGTGTATGTGAAGATAATTTTGGGAATGGTTGAAATGGGCTGGGATAAATGAGGCTTATGGGATTGGGGAGGGGAGAGAAACCCACAGCAAGCCAGGCCACCTGAGCAATTGGTGACCTTTGAAAGATAGTTTGGAAACTTTCCAGAGCTTGGCTCCACACTTTTCCATCTTGGCTTAATTTTCACCTTAGGCAGGAATATGAGAGTTTCAAAACTGCTCAGCAGTCTGAAACCTAACCATATTAAAGATGACAGTCTCCATTTGTATGGCACATTGAAGTTTACAAAGCTCTAGCTAACAATAACCCTGTGAAGCAAGCAGGGCAGAGATTATCAGCCCCAGTAGACAGAGAGGGAGCAAAGGCTCAGAGATGGGAGGAGACTTGCTTAAAGTCACACAGCAAGTAAATGATAGAATCTCAGGGCTGAAAGCAACCATCTCAAACATCTTGATGAGGAAAATGAGACTCAGAGAGGAGAAATGAAACTCCAAATCAAATGGCAAGTCAGTGTCAGAACTGGGCTAAGACCCAGGTCTCTCAGTTCCCAGCCCTGTATGCTTTCAGCCAGAAAGGGACAATGAGAAGTACACTGTCTCTCTCCTTCTCCCCTGCCAAGATCTATTTGTTACAGAGGACAATTATAAGAGAGAAATATTTTAAAAATCCATTTTCTATTTTCTAGAAGAGTCTTTTCTTTGCTAAGGTTGTTTGCCTTGGGTCTTATTTCCCTCCTTCTTCCAGTCTGCTTTATTTAGGCTCACCCTATTCCAGTTTCTACATTCACACACCAATTATTACAGAGAATGAATTTTTTCTCCTTTGGACATCATTTATAACACAAAGGAGTGGAATTAACTGAAAGGAAGTACTTTCCAGAGGGAGGCATATGAGCAAAGAACTGGGATCACATATTTCTGGGTAGGCTAGCGTGTCTCCCCCTCAGAGGAGTCTTAACAAAGAGAGGCCCCCATGGCTTGGATGGTGGTCTTTATGTTGCCTGGATCTGGGAGGAAAGTCGGAATGACCTTGATAGTTCTCTAGCAATGCCCTAATTCTCCCTTGTTTCACAATTCTGTGATATTTTGTGCACAGTTCACTGTCTCCTCACTGGTGGTGGGTAGAAGGGCTTCCAGATGGGGAGCTGTGGTTGGAATCCAAGTCAATTGTCCTGGGTCCAGTTCTGACACTCACTAGTTATATGACCTTGGGGAAAAATCATGCAACCTGTCTGAACTTCAGTTTGAGCTTTCATAAAATGGGGAAAATAGTACCTGTGCCTCTCAGACTTTGGATGAAAGGCAGTGGGATGTCACTGGAAGAGTTGTTTGACCTTCATTCTGGAAGAGGACCATGATGTTAGGAAGGTGATACCATGACCTGCAAGTGAATTGGATTTAAGTGAGGCAGGGCTGTGCAAAGTTACCAGCCTCACTTCCTCCTTTGGCACCATCTGGGTCCAGTTGCCAGATAATGATCAGGATGACTGGATGTGGCCCCCTTGGGAAGAGTTACAGACTTAGTGTTAGGAGAAGCTTTCATTTGACTCCTGTCTTTTGTATTCACTAATTGTGACACCTTGGGCAAGTCATCTTCCAGTCCCGCTTTCCTAATCTGTACAATGGAGATAATAATCGTACCTACCTCCCAGGGTTGCTATCAGGACAAAATGAGAGAATATTTGTAAAGTGCTACGTAAATGCTCGTTATCATCACATAAACATCAGGTGTCATTACTATTACGAGAAAGGCACACTATAAAACTTAAAGTGTTAAGAAAATGTGATTTATTATTACTGCTAGAATTGGGCAGACCCGGGTTCTAGTCTCAGCTCTGGCACTGGCTAACTACCTTACCATGGGCAGGTCTTTCCCCTTCTATGGGTCTCAGTTTACTCACCTGTAAAATGGACTAGCTGACCTCTAAGACTCCATTCTAGTTCTAATCTTATGATTCTGTGATTAGATGACCTCTGGTTTCCTTCCAGCTTTGACATCCTATGACACAGAGTGGGTCTTTTGTTGGGGGGGTAGGGTGATGGTGAGGGGAGGACAAGCTCAGTAGACTGTCATTCAGTTTGTAGAGGTAGTAGCACCCAAAAAACATCATGGAAAAACATTTTGCTGTCCCCAAAATGAAGAGGGCAGACTTCCTAAGCCCAAGACTTGAGGCTCTTTCTGCACTGGGGAGGACCTGCATCATATTAAACAACATGAAATGGAATAATCCATATTCTCCCCAAGGTTGCAATGAATAAGAAGAGTGCCTCCTTTTGTTTTTAAGGGATATGATTAAATTGCTTCTTCCTGATAAGTGAGTTAAATTGGGTCTTTCTGATTGGGGATTAAAACGATCATGTCTTTCATGATGAGACATGAATACACTGACTGTCAGAGCTGGAAAGGCCATTAGAACATAGATTGCCCATAGGAATGCCCTCAGAATGCAGGACACAGAGTTTCAGAGCTGGGAGGGAGCTTAGAACACAGAATGTCAGGGCAGGAAGGTGCCTTAGAACACAGGAAGGTGCCTTAGAACACAGGATGGCAGGGCAGGAAGGTGCCTTAGAACACGGGATGGCAGAGCTGAGAGAGGCCTTATAACACAGAATGTCAGGGCTAAAAGGTGCCTTAGAACACAGAATGTCAGAACAAGGAGGTGCCTTAGATATGGGTCATAGCTGCACAATATAGAACAAAGCTTATCAGAGTGGGAGGGAGTGTAGAATTTAGAACTCAGAATTCCACTGCTGGAAGGGACTTTGGAGATAATCTAATCCAAATTCTTTATTTGACAGATGAAGAAACCAAGGAGTTTTTAAAGGGACTTTCCCAAGGTCACATGGGTCTTCTAACTCCTTCTTTGATTACCATTACCAGCGATAAAGGAGCTACTCACACATAGCTTCTTATATATATTTCTATAATTACTCTCATTACTATAGTATTATTTTACATAATTATTGTAGAATCATGCAATTTGTGAGGATTAAGGGAATCATCTATGGTACCCTATCACCAGGCAGCACTCTGGCCATCACTGAGGCTAACTAAGGACTACTTTATAGCACAGGAAGGAGGATCAATTTGGTGGAAAGGGTTAATACTGGATTCGAATCCCATACTACCTGCTAGGTGACCTTGGGCAAATCACTTCCCTAACCTGTGCCTTAGTTTCCCCAGTTTTAAATTAATGTAGTGGGACACAGATGGTCTCTTCTAGGTCTGAAATTTTGAGTTCTAAGTCCTGTTTCTCCCAAACATATTCTATGTTTGAACCCAACATTCTGGAAAGTTCTTAATTTGGTCTTTTTGAAAAGACTGTCTTCTTTTTAGTCCTGCCTTCTTTCTGTCTTCAGTCCATGCTCCATCTTTAACTCTCTAAGCTTCAATGGCTCCAGAGGAATGAAGGCTGCCAGATCCCCATGCATCCTCCTTCTGCTTGGTAGCCCTCCTTCCCTTCACCCCTGCAGTGTGCCTCCAGGGAATTCCTTTTCCTTTTCAGTGTGCCTGCACAGTGAGGTTGCCCATGGCTATGCCCTTCCTGCTGGTGGTGATCTCTAAAGGCTGTTGGTCTTGGCTCTAACCCTTTGTGATCGAAAGCAATCACTGCTCTGAGCAACGCTGTCACATTTTATTAAAATTCTTTATTGCCCGAAGCCTGGTTTCTCTTAGGTCCAATTTTCCTTTAATGTCCCTTCCTATCTTTGCTTGCCCATGCTGTGGCTTAGTCCTTTAAGCTGAAGAAAGGAGGAGAAAGAGGGAGACCATGAAATATATTTATTGCCGTGTTAGAAACATTGGGTTGAAGAATTGATCCCTACGGCTAAGTAATTTCCCTCTTTCGTGCAAAATATAAATAAGTCTGAGTGGCTTACACTGAGTGATGGGCCCCAGCCACACACTGAATTTCACAATGGGAAGTGCCCTTAAGAGAGATCCTGGCTTCCTCTTTCTGGTCCCATGGAATGAGGTATTATAAATGGTGGGTGTTTTCCCTTTTAGAAGGGGTCGAAGCTCCCATGGGCTATTTCATTAAGTGCAGGAGACTTGGGAAGGTCTTGAAAAATTTTCCCCAGCTCAGCTCCCTCTGTGGCAGGTGCTGCCCTGAACTGCTGACTTCAGAAACATAAATAGACACACTTAATTATTGTTATTATTCTGTTCTCTGTGGGTAGGGGGGCTGGAGTCTTGGGGGATGTGATTTATAACATGGTTCACTGCTCTTTCTTAATAGTCTCTTCTTCTATTGGGCTGAGGAAGCCCAGACTTTTCCAAATGAGTCACACGGGGCTCTTCGATCAGAATACCTTTTATTCTAACAGGTTTCCCTGAAAGATGGGGCCTGAGATGTTGGGCCAGCTCTTGTTCTCTCCCAGCTAAGAACTAGCAAAGCCTTAACCTCTGGTGGCCGATATCTCCCTCTTTCTCATCGATAGAAAAGGATACAGAGTCAGGAGATGGAGAGAAAGAATAGACTCTTTAAAAATGGACATATCACCTTAATTTCCATACACAAACATACATACAGATAAATATATGTATATATACATATAGCTATCTAAATAAATAACATGGATGTAACATGTACATATATGTGTTTGTCTCTATCTATAATTTCCTTCCCACATGACATAGTACCCAAGTGATTGTACATATAATGCTCTGTACCCATATCCTGCCACCTTTGTAAAGAAGAGAGATATATGTTGTTTTTTTCATCTCCTTTTTAGCACCAAACTTTGTCTTTAATATTATACACTCAGGATGTTTTTTGGTTGTTGTTCTTTTTGTTGATTTTGATGACTATAATCTTGATCCTGATTCTTCTTACTTCACATTGCATCAGTTCATAGTTTTTTTCCCATGATTTTCTATATTGTTCATAGTCAATTGTTTCTTATGGTGAAGGAATATTACTTTCCATTCATGTACTGCAATGCGTTTAATTCTTCCCTAACTAAATGGCATTGACTTTGTTTTTGCTTCTTGGTTACTTCGAAAGGGGGTGTCGTGAGTATTTTGGTGTACATGGGATCTTTCTTTTTGTCTTTGATTTCTGTGGAGTGTATGCCTAACAGTGAGATCACAGGGTCAGAATGTATGGACATTTTAGTCTCTCTCAGCAGAATTCCAAATTGCTTTCTAGAGTTATTGAACCAATTCTCAGTTCCACCAACAGTGCCTCAGTGTAGCTATCTACAGCTCTTCAGTTAACTCTTGACTTACAGAATTATTGGATTTGGCACTAAATAGGGCCTAGTCCAGTCCCATAATTTTCATTTCTTTTCTTTTTAAAAATACTATGAGCTTGAGAAATACCATTACACCTACCACTTACTGCCTTTCTTCAGCAGCCTATTTTGATGAATGAAGCTTGAGAAGATCACACAACCATGCTGTCTGGGTCCACTGCAGATTTATGCTATGTAACCTCAGCTAGGCCCTCTCTGTTACTAGGCAATCCTTTAACACCTTCTTAATCAATTCACTATCCCACTCAACTTAGCAGCTCTTAAAAACATTTTCATCCCACTTCAGATCTCCCAAGGTTCCCCATCTCCATCTTCTCAGCTGAGGACCTTGGCTCATATTTTACTGAAAAAAGTTGAGACCTTTTGCTGAGAGTTCCCTCTTCTCTCCTCCTCCTCATTTCATATCACTGAGTTGCTTTCTGCTACAATCTCCTCTTTCACCCCTATTTCACATGAAGAGGAGGCCCTTCTTGCCAAGACAAGCCCCTCTATATGTACAAATGATATTATTCCATTCCATCTTTTCCAGAAAGCATTTATTAAGTGCTTATTATGTGCCAGGGACTGTGCTAAATGCTGGGAATAGAAATACAAGTAAGAAAAAAATACAGTCCTGCTTTCAAAGAACCAACATTCTAATCCAGGAAGGAAACCCATAAAAGGAAGCTGAAAAATGGCAGAGGGGAGGAAGAAAGACAGAGGCATTTGACACAAGGCATGGTAAAAGAAGGCAGTCATGTAGCCTGGAGAGGAATGAGCAGAGTGCCCTTTCTATCATTCCCATTTTCAAATTATTTTCAATTTTTCCTTGTATACTGACTGCTTCTCTACTGCTTACAAACATATGAATGTCTCCCCCACGCTCAAAAAACTTCCACTTGACCCATCCACTCCTGTTAGCTATAGTACAATATCTCTTCTTTCTTTTGTGGCTAAACTCATTGAGAAGGCTGTCTACAGTTGAAGCTGCCATTTCCTTTCCTTCTCATTCTCTTCTTGACCCTGTAGTCTGGCTTCTGACCTCATCATTGAACTGAAACTGCTTTCTCCAGAATGACCAATGATCTGATAGTTGCCAAATCTAGTGACCTTTTCTCATTCTCCATCCTTGACCTATCTGCAAGTTTTGACACTGTTAATCACCCTCTTTTCGATACTCTCTTTTCTCTTTTATGGTACACATCTAACCTTGTTCTCCTCCTTCCTATGTGACCACTTCTTCTCATTCTCTTTTGCTGTATCTTCATGTAGGTCAAGACCCATGGCTATCCCCCAAGTCTCTATCCTGGGTGTTCTTCTTTTTTTCCCTTCATATTATTTCACTTGGAGATTTCATCTTCTCTATGCAGATGATTCTCACATCAACTTATCCAGCTCTAACCTCTATCCTTATCTCTAGTCTTGAATATCCAACTGCCTATTAGACACTTTGAATAGAATAGCCTATAGATATCTTAAACTCAACATGTCCAAAATAGAAATAATTATTTTCCCTTCAAATTCTCCCCTCTTCTTAATTTCCCTATTACTGTCAAGGATATGGCCATCCTTCTAGTCATCCAAGCTGGTAATGGAGGTGTCATTCTCAACTTCTCACTCTCTCTCATCCTTAGTATCCAATCTAGTGCCAAGTCTTGCCTATTTTAACATCGGTCAGAACTCTAAATATGCCCCCTTTTTTCCTTCATCATGGTCACTGTCTTGGTACAGATCCTTATCACCTTGCACCTGAACTATTGCAATAGCCTGCTGGTGTGTCTACTTGCTGTAAGTTTCTCCTGCCTCTAGTTTGCTTTCCACTCAGTTGTCAGGTTAATTTTTCCTAAAGTATAGTCTAACCATGACCTGTTCCCCTATCCCCACCACACACGCTTAATAAACTCCAGTGGCTCCCTATCACCTCCAACATCAAATATAAAATCCTCTTTTTGACATTTAAAACCCTTCCTAACCTGATTCCTCCTGCTTTTCCAGTCTTTTTATATCTTACTTACCCCATGTACTCTTTGATCCAGTGACATTGGCCTCTTTAAGAAAGTTCATCTCTAGACTTTTGGAATTTTCACTGGCTGTCCCACATGTCTGGAATTCTCTTCCTCCTCTCTTCTTCTATGTCCCATGTTGCAGATTTCTGCAAGAAATTGTTTCTGATCCCCCTTAATGCTTCCATTTTCCTTTTCCTTTCTCCAATTTCTCCTGTCTATGCTTTATTTATAGATAGTTTTTCCATGTTGTCTCTCCCTTTAGACCA
The DNA here is from genome assembly GCA_028646575.1 of Pseudocheirus occidentalis. NCBI lineage: Eukaryota > Metazoa > Chordata > Mammalia > Diprotodontia > Pseudocheiridae > Pseudocheirus > Pseudocheirus occidentalis. The sequence goes on from CM053596.1 coordinate 61,383,543, forward strand.
TTGGTTCTCAACCTTCCTAATGCTGTGACCCTTTAATGCAGTTCCTCATGTTGTGGTGACCCCCAACTATAACATTATTTTCATTGCTACTTCATAACTATAATTTTGTTTTCCAATGGTCTTAGGCGACCCCTGTAAAAGGATCATTCAACCCCCAAAGGGGTCACGACCCACAGGTTGAGAACTGCTGCTTTAGACTGTGAGCTCCATGAGATCAGAGACTATCTTGTGCCATTCTTTGTATCCACAGTTCTTACCTCAGTGTCTTGCACATAGTAGGCACCAAATAAATGCTTGTTGACTAAATTTTTGACTCTGAAATTCTAATTTTGGCAAGGACAACCCTACTGTCTTCCCCTGTGGGATCAGTAGAATTTGTAGGAACCTGGGTCTATGGATGAGAGTCATAGATACTCAGACCTAAAATTGATCTTGGAAGGCACTTAGTCCAACCTCCATCTTAGGACTGGACCTCCATGACCTCCATGACAGGGGCAATTCAACCTCTGCTTCCACACTCAGAGTGAGGGGGTGTGGACCCAGTTGTCTTTGGGAAATGTGTAGCGCAATAATATCTCCAAGCTTCTCTAAACCAAAGATCAATCTTTATAGCCTGAAGGTTTATTTTTTGATGTGTGAGTTATAGAATCCGGTGGTTTTCAAATAACTGGAATTCTGGTGCCTGGTGACACACCCCCTCTGCTCTCTCCCCTTTGCTTGCATACTCCTTTCTTGCTTATCATCAGTCAATCAAAGCTCAACATACATCCAGAGGATCCCCAAAGCAAGAGAGGTGCTGCTCTTACGTTTCTTATTGGGCACTGCAATGTTAGTCTAAATATAGTGATTCTACCATCATCAATGGTTAAAATAATTTATTTCAGAAATTCTGATAAATCTGTTTCATTTTTTGTTTGTTTGTTGACCTCCCAGTTTAAGTAATAAATGTTCTTGGATTCATCTAAAAGTTAAAAAAAATAATAGCAATAAAAATGACTTAAGTTTGTATGATGTTTTGAGGTTTGCAAAGCACTTTACATAAATCATTTCATTTGATTCTTGCAACAGCTCTGGGAGGTAGCTGCTGTTATTGTCTTCTTTTTTGAGACTGAGAGAGGTTAAATTACTTTCTCAGAGTTGTATAGCTAGCAAATGTCTGAGGCTTCAAACTCAGGTGTTCCAGACACCAGGTCCAGTCCTCTATCCACCACCCCAAGTTGCTTCATGATTGGTCTCAGACTAAGTTTTCTGGAGACTCATTTTCCTCTCTATAACTCCCCTGTTTTGCATGGCAATGCTGCTTATAATCTTCCACCATTTTCCTGTAGAACATTTTACAAATGCATCTACTTTCTAGACCTGTGTTCCTATGGATGCCATGGGGTTGAACAAGCTTTATGTTCTTTGACCTCTTTGTTGTGGTGATTTCTTTTTGTTGGTTAAAATTCTGTAGGAAGTGAGTAAAAGAAGAAACAGGAGAACCAGAGGAATGGATGAAAATGACAAGGACATGGATTTTATCTCAGTAGAAGGAATAACTTCCTAGTAATCACTGCTGCCTGAAAATGGAATAGGCTATTTTGGTAGGTTGTGAGTTTCTTCTCATCACTATTTGGAACATTATAGAGGTGATTCCCATGTTAGGGTTATCTGAGGATTCTTCTGGCTCTTAGAAATTCATGGTAATTATAGTCACCATCTCCTGGAGATCAGGAGCCAGTTTTCTTCCAAGTGTTTTTCCCACCTCCCTGGTTCAGTATAGGAATTAGGTAGAAGTTCAATAAACACTCATAGATTGAGCTGAGGTGAGGATTATGGTGGCTGGCTGGCTAGGATAGGGGGAAGGGCAGGGAGGTGAGCTCAGTCAGGCTTCGTTGACCTACCACAGTGACACAGGCAATCTTTTCAAGACACTGCAGACCAATTTTGGTTCATGTATCCTGGATGCTCTTTAACTTCAGCTCATTGCAAGGATCTGCCTTCAGCTCCCCCAAAGGATGTGCCTTCAGCTCCACCCAAGGACTGCTTTCAGTTGACTCTAATCAGTCAATCAATAGGCACATATTAAACACCTACTATGTGCCAGGAACTGTGCCAAGTTCTGGGCATGCAAAAATAAGTGTGAACAAGTCTTTTCCTTCAAGGAGCTAGCATTCAAATGGAGAAGATATGTGCATACATGGACATTCATCTAACATGTATATACATGTACACACACGTATGAAATAATACAGGATAGATTGGGGATGGAGGGCATAAAAGTTGGAGAATCAGGAAGGGCTTCATGTAGGAGGCAGCTCTTGAAATATGTTTTAAAGGAATTCAGGGATTCTAGGCATCTGAGATGAGGAAAAAGAACATTTTAGACACAGGCAGACAGATTCAGGGCATGGAGATGGGGGTAGAGTGTTGGATATGAGGAACAGCAAGAAGGCTGGTTTGGCTGATGGGTTAAGTACAACTGGAAACGTAAGCTGGGGCCACATTGAGAAGAAATTTTCCCCTTTTAACTCACTCTTAGGATCTCCCTCCTCAACTCATATAGAGATAGAGAGCTGGAAGGGACCCTAGTTCAAGCCTCTCATTTTGCGGATGACAAAACTGAGACCCATCAACATAGAATGACTTGTCCATGGTCACCCTGATGCCAACTATCAGGGCTGGGATTTGAACTCAAGTTCTCTGACTCTGAAACTGGTACTCTTGCCATTCCAAGGATCCCCCTTTCAGCTCATCCTGAGAAAATGCAGGCTTAAAAAATTTTTAGTGAGAGAGAGCCCCTCCTCCAGTTCTAGTGTGCATTTAGGCTCAGTATCTCACTTTGATGATATTGGCATTGTTCTGTGAGCCTGAGGACCAATTGATTCCTACAGTACTTTCCTCAGTATGGAGCAGGGTTTTGATATTAATTGACTTTAAAGACCAGGCTTGAAATTGGAATTTTCCGGTCCCCTTGGCCCCTGCCCAGCTACTTCTAATGCTCATTAAAGTCCCGGGGAAGTAGATTTACTCTACAGACAGCTGAGGGTGCAGTTCTCAGTGACAGAGGAGGCAACTGCTGGGCTTCTAGACTCTCTGGGGGCTCACCTTGTGCTCTGCCTGGATATGTAAAGCTAGCAGGGACATTCTAGTCCAGCCTCCACCCCATGATTTTACAGAGGGGGAAACTGAGGCCTAGAGATCAAAAGAGACTTGCTCAAAGTCACAACTCAACATTCACAGATTCATTGAAAGCATCCCCTAGTCAATCAATCAGCAAGATCTGTGAAGTTCCCTCTCCATCTCGGACATTGTGCTGGGGACTAGGGACCCAAACAGAGAGCTTATATTCTCTCAGAGGACTTGGGACACGACATGTACTCCTTCCTCCCTCCCTCTCTCCCTCTCTCCCCCTCCTTTCCTTTCCTTTCCTTTCCTTTCCTTTCCTTTCCTTTCCTTTCCTTTCCTTTCCTTTCCTTTCCTTTCCTTTCCTTTCCTTTCCTTTCCTTCCCTTCCCTTCCCTTCCCTTCCCTTCCCTTCCCTTCCCTTCCCT
>CM053596.1:61387574-61415245 GCA_028646575.1 Pseudocheirus occidentalis
TTTCCTTTACTTTCCTTTCCTTTCCGTTCCTTTCCTTTCCTTTCCTTTCCTTTCCTTTCCTTTCCTTTCCTTTCCTTTCCTTTCCTTTCCTCTCCTTTCCTCTCCTTTCCTCTCCTTTCCTCTCCTTTCCTCTCCTTTCCTTTCCCTTTGTTTCTGTCTTTATATGCACACTCTCTATCTATCTATCTTTTTATCTATCTATCTATCATTTATCTATGTCTATTTCTACTATCATCTATTTATATCTGTACATATCCTTCTGTACATGTCTCTTTCTATAAAACATATATATATATGCACAGAATATATACAAAATAAAAAGCAAGATCATTTGGAAGGTACTGGACTCTGGAAAGGAGTGCATCAGGAAAGACCTTATGTAGGTGATGATACTTGAGCTGAGCTTTGAAAGAAACCTAAGAGGTGGAAGAGGGAGAGCATTCCAGGCATGGGACACAGTCTGGGCAAAGTGGTGGGAGATGGAACTATATGTGTAAGGAACAATTGGTAAGCCTGTATGGGTGGACCATAGAATGTACACGGAAGGGAGTCAAATGTAAGAAAACTGAAGAAAAAAAAAAGAACCAGGTTGTGAAGAGCTTTTGATGCCAAATTGAGGATTTTATATTTGATCCTGGAAATAATCTCTTCATTCAATCACCCATTCAATATACCTTTGTTAATTAATAATAATAATTATAATAATAATAGATTTTATATAGTATTTGCAAAGCACTTTAAAATATTACCTCTTGTGTTCCTCATACCAACCCTGGGGAGGGGGAGTAAGTGTTATTATTATACTCATTTTACAGGTGGGAAAACTAAGCAGACAGAGGTTAAGTGTCTTGTTCAGGATCACATAGCTAATAAGTGTCTGAGACTGGATTGGAACTCAACTCTGCCTTACTCCAGGTCCAGCATGCTAGTCATTACACCTTCTAATGGCCTTTATTAAGTTATTATGCTGAGCAAGGCACTGATGGTGCTTGGTGCCAGGGATAACAAAGATAAAAAATGAAGCAGACCCTATCCTGGAGGAGTTTACATTCTTCTTAGGGGGGAAGGTGGAGGAGTGAAGACAGGAATAATAGGAAGTAGGGAGGGACCGGGGATTAGAGTACTTGGGGCAGAACTTGGAGGAGGAAATCCTTGCAGCCTTGGGGATCAAAGGAGGCTGCTTGTGAGGCTTCTGAAAGGCAGAGTTGTGTATATGTGTGTGTGTGTGTGTGTGTGTTTGTGTGTAGGATATATTCCAAGTGTGGGTGACAGCCTGGGATAGAGGAGTAGGTAGGAAAGGCCATGGAGAATTTGGAGAAGCAAGCAAGCCAGTTTGGCTTGCTATGTATGACAAATTTTGATTCCTTTCAAGGCCAGTTCAGAAAATACCTGATCACAGCAGCTCAAGAAGCGACAAGAAATAATAGACTCAAACCTCTTCTACCCTGTATTCTTGTCCAAACTCAAAGGGCTGCTGTGAGTTAAAGCCCTTGGCAAACCCTGTAGCACTATTGAAAAGGAGGATGATGATGATAAGATGATGAAGGATTTTGTTGAAATCTGCTTTTTCTTTCACTTTGGTACAAAGGATGGTACAGTGGGAAGAACATTGAGCTTGGAGGAAGGAGACCTGGGGTTGAATCTTGGCGCCAATACTTATTAGTGTGTGACCTTGGGCTCACTCAACATTTTGAATCTCCATTTCCTTGTCTATTAAAAAAAGGCGATACCTACCTCACAGGGCTGTTTCAAGGAAATAGCTTTGCAAACCTTGATATATTATAGAAATATCAGTTATTATTACTATGTTACCATTAAGGTCATGGAGTCCCAGACCTAAAACACCTTAAAGATGCTTAAGTATGACCATTTCACCTTACAGATGGAGAAACTGAGGCTCAGAGCATTTTTTAAAAAGCTTAACAATGCTCCAGGTGCTGTTGTAAGTACTTTATGAATGTGGTCCTCATGACCACCCTGGGAGTTAGGTACTATAATGATTCGTTTCACAGATGAGGAGCCTGAGGCAGATGGAAGTGAAGCCACTTTTCTAGGGTTACACAGACACTCAGTGTCTAATGCTGCGTTTGAACTCGGATCTTTGTCACTCCAAGCCCAGCACTGCCTTTGTTTGCTTAAGGTTGCACCATGAGATGTTGACAGAACTGAGGTTCGACCTGTCTCTTGATTCCTCACCCAGGGTTTTCCTACCTGTCTGCTTCACAGACATTTTCCCCTGCTTCTGTGAGGACCTCAGATCAGTCCCATCTAAATGATAACTTAATATTCCAAAACATATCTAGCTCTCCCAGCACTGGATATTCAGGTAATTTCCAGCATTTACCATTATATGCAGAAAGGAGAATTGTCAATGCCTGTGTACAAATCACTCAGGGTTTTGCTTTTGGATTGCTTTTTTTTTGAGATGTGCTGCCGGGAGTGGGATCGCCAGGTCAGAGTGCGTAGACCAGTTTTGTGACTCTTTTCCCCATGACCAACTTTTCTCCAGGAATACTGTGCCTGTGTGTCTTGCCCCTGCCTGGAACGTGTATCTTTATTTCTCTGCAGCTGAACCAGCATTGGGACTGGTCATTTTAATGATTTTTTTTTTAATTAAAAAAAATTGGGTTTTTTTTTTGTTATTTGGAGGGGAGAAGGCTGGGCAATTGGAGTTAAGTGACTTGCCCAAGGTCACACAACTAGTAAGTGTTAAGTGTCTGAGGTCAAATTTGAACTCAGGTCCTCCTGACTCCAGGGCTGGTGCTCTATTCACTGTGCCACCTAGCCGCCACTGTTTTGTTTTATTTTTGCTGATTTGGTGAGTAGGTAGTGGTACCTCATAGTCGTGCTAATTTTCATTGCTTTAGTTATTAGTGAAGCTGTTACCTCCGCATATATAAAATGAAAAGATAAAACTAGGTAATTTCTAAGGGTTCTTCCAGTTTTTAAATTATTTGTGTCATATTCTAAGGTCCCTTCCAATATTGACACTCTGTTTTAAGATCCTTATGACTGATATTCTATGTTTTAAAGTCCCTTCTAGCTCTGAGGTTCTGTGTTCTAATGTCCTTCCCAGCCTGGGGTATCCTAGTATTTTTTTTTTTTTTTGCTTTTTGGAAGGCATGGGGGTTAAGCGACTTGCCCAAAGTCACACGGCTAGTAAGTGTGTCAAGTATCCAAGGCCGCATTGGAACCCAGGTCCTCTTGACTCCAGGGCTGGTGCTCTATTCACTGCGCCACCTAGCTACCCCCCTAGTAAATGTTTAACAACTGGCTGGGAGGGGAAAGTTGTGTATAGGATACATCTGAAACTTTAATCTGCTTTATGAACATTTTCTCCATCACTTTCTTAAATCTAGACAATCAACAAAATACAAATAAAGCACCCATTTGTAGCATTTGTCAATATTTGAAGTATAAATGCTCACACTGGAAATTTAACAATTGGCTCTCTCTTTGGAACTAGCTTCAGCACACTCTGATACCAGTTCTGACTTTCTCTGTTCTAAGGGCCCTCCTGTATCTGACATTTTATGTTCTAAGGCCCCTCCCAGCTCTGACATTGTATGTTCTAATGTCTCTCCAGCTCTTACATCCCATGTTCTAATACTCCTCCCCTGGCTCTGACATTCTCTAGTCTAATGCTCCTCCTAGCTCTGACATTCAGTGTTCTAGGTCGCTTCCCATCTCAGCCATTCTATGGTTTTTTTCACCCCAAGTATCTCTCCATATCGCTTATTGTCTTTTTGTTTCTTAAAGCCACATTAATAAGTGACTGTTGGACATTTATGATATCACCAAACCTAGGAAAAGCCATATTTTTTTTGTCCTTTTTTTTTTGGAGGGCAGTTGGGATTAAGTGACTTGTCCAAGGTCACACAGCTAGTTTTTGTGTTAAGTGTCTGAGGCCGGATTTGAACTCAGGTCCTCCTGACTCTAGGGCCGGTGCTCTATTCACTGCGCCACCTAGCCGCCCCCGGGAAAGCCATATTATTAAAAAAGAAAAAGTTTCTTTCTCTTTTCAATCATACTTTAGCCAAAAATAAATGGAATCATTATAATATTTAGCTTATGGACTATATTATTTTTGGCCTAGCCTCATATTTAAAAATGAATGTAATTATGAAGAGCTAACTTTGTATATCAGTTTGTAGTTATAAAATGCTCTATGATATTTCATTTGATTCCAGGACTCAAATGCAGGCCTTCTGATTCTAGCTTCTAGGCTGATAGTTTATATTTAATAATACTCTTGCTAATAGCTAGTATGTATGCAGCACTTTAAAGTTTGCAAAGCAGGTGTGATCTCATTTGATCAGTTGAAGAGCTCTGGGGCAAACTTTGTTTAAAGTTCTGCTTGCCTTCCCTTCTCTTCTGCTCCCTTCTCTCATCAAAAGGTTTTCTTCCTCTGGTGACTATTTAACTGTTTTAATAATTTTTCATAATGTAGTGAAACCACAGTAAATAGGCTAAACCAATCTCTGGTGTGTTTTTTCTCCTCTCTTTTAGCAAAATCAGCAAACAGCTGATTAAAATCTATTTTAAAAATGGATTTCAGCCCCTCAGAGTGCTTGCACGGAGAGGGGACAACATGTCATTTCATGACTTAAACAAGGAATCCCTTGGCAATAAGATAGATTGTATGTAGGCTTCTAGGTATTAGACTCAGGGATTTTTGTAATGAAGGAGAAAAAATCCTCATTAAAAGTTTCTTGAGCATCTCCCAAGTCTCTTCTAGAGTGATTTCTGGGGGAGATTCTCTGGTTTAATATGTGATAAACTTAAAGAAATAATTTCTTAAAGACTTTCAAGAATGGAAACTGGTCTCCCCCTCACTCCCCAGGAAGTGGAGGCCAGTCAAAGTTAGAGACTTAGAACCCTAGGCTGGAACAGGCCTTAGATCCTAGAATATCAGAATTGGGAAGGACCTTCAAGCATGGAGGTATAGTTTGTTCTTTGTTTTCAAAGAGGACCAATGACATCATGGGTGATACCTTAGCTTGTATATAAATTGGATTTAAGTGAAGAACCATTCCTGTATCTTTATCATGAAAACCCCAAATGGAGTCATGAAAACAGAGTGAGAGATGACTAATAACAAGAGTTGCCCTAAGTCATCAGCCTCACACTTTTTTCCAGAGTCAACAAAATCTGGTGGCACGACAAAGGTCAAGACAACTGGTGATGGCTTGGGATGCAGTGGGTGACCGTGACATCTTTGATGTCCAACCAAACTCTAAGCACTCCACAGCATCTTTCAGCCATCTTCATGGACGTTGGAACAAATTGTTCCCGTTTGCCCATTCCCACCAGATGAACTGGGATAGACATCCCTTTAATTCACCAATGGGTTTGAGGACTGTGGGTTACCCTTAACCTGCTTTAGCCTATCTACTGAAACAGTTTTACTGGGATGTGGCTGCTGTGCATATGACAGCACAGCATAGAGGTACATAGCTGGAAAGGGTCTTAGGACTTAGAACCTAAGCTAATAACAAACCTATTTATATAACACGTTAAATTCTGCAAAGTGATTTCTTTACAACTAACCATGAAACTTTAAGTGATTAAAGTGATTTGCACAGGACCATATACTCTTAACTATCAGAGGCAGGATTTAACCCCAGGTCTTCTGGCCCCTTGTCTATCTCTCTGTTCTTTAAGCTAGGTTGTACTCAGATAACCAGAACTGGTAGGAAAATGTTAAGACCATGCAGTCATAGGATTTAGAGCTAGAAGGGTCCTTAGGGATTATCATCAATCTTGTGGTTTCATATATGAGGAAGCTGAGACTCCACGAGGTTAAGAGATTTGCTCAAGGTCACACAGGCACAGTAGTAGTTAATAACAGATTCAGGTCTATTCATAATAGTCATTATATCTATTGTCATGTTGGCTTAAGCCTTACATTGTGCTTTCCTTTCCACAACACTGTGAGATAAGTTGTACAAACATCATTACCTCCATTTCTAAGTCAATTGAGTCAACAAACATTTATTAGGCACCTGCTGTGTGCCAAGAATTGTGCTAAGCTCTGGGGATTACAAAAAAAGGGAAAAGATAGTTCCTACATTCAAGGAGTTCACAGTCTAATGGGGGAGACAAGAAGCAAACAAAATGTAAACAGAATCAATTAGGAATCACCAACAGAAGGAAGGCCCTATGTGGTGGCAAAGAATTGGAAATTAAGGAGATGCCCATCAGTTCAGGAATGGCTAAACAAGTTGTGGTATATGAATGTAACGTAATACTATTGTGCCATAAGAAATGAGGAGCAGATGGGCTTCATATTTACCTGGGGAGAATTGTATGAACTGATGTTGAGTAAGAAGATCAGAACCATGTGTGACAACTAACTTTGATAGACTGGACTCTTCTCAGCAATGCAGCAACACACAGGTATAAGACAAATCCAAAAGACTCATGATGGAGAGAGATGTCTACATTCAGAGAAAGAACTAGAAAGAACAGAGTTTGAATGCAGATTGAAGCAAGCTACCTGTTTTCTTTCTTTTTCTTGTTTGGTTTTGTTTCTTCCTTCCCACTGTTCATTCCATCTGTTACAATCCTTCTGTATAAACTGACTAATGTCTAATATGAAAGTATTTGCTGATCCTGTACTTGATTGCATGCTGCCATGGGGGGCAGGGGAGGAGAGGGAGGAGGAGAAAATTTCAAACTCAAGGAATTGTGGAACTGAATCTTGTAAACCAAAAGTAAACAAACAAATTAATAAAAACAAAAAATATTTAAAAAAAAAAGAAGGAAGGTCCTAGCATGAAGGTTCCCCACCCCTGGTCCAGGCAATCAACAAAACTATAAACCAAGCCCAGATTGGTAGTGTTTACCATCTGTGTGAGGTGTAAATGCTTATACTGAATATTTAACAATTGGTTTTCTTTAGCCAGTTTGAGCTGGCTCTAGCACAGCCCTGAGCAGGAGGTTATTGAGAATGTCAGGAAAGGAAAGATGATAGGAAGGAGCATGTGAATGAGTTCTGTTCTCTGCTTCTCTCTCTCTTTTCCTACCCCCAATCCCTCCTTTGCATGTGCAAAGGTCTGTGCTCAAAAGTGGGAGAAGATACAAAGACAGAGAAGAATGGGTCCTGTCCTCTTAGAGTATGGGAGGTTATATATAGGCCCAGGTGAAAACTCTAGAATATGATAAACACACAAGAAAAATAAAAATTCAGGGAAAAATGGCTACTTTCTCCTTTCTGGTCACATCCTTTACAAACTCTGTTCTCTTAATTGATGACTCCCTTTTATGGAATATTATTTCTGGAAAACTCTAGTCATTCCTCATTTCATGCCTTCTCTGTACCCTCTTTACCAACCCCCTCATGTTTAGTAAAGAGTGTACTCTTCCTATCTCCCACATCTAGAACCCTGAACCATGAATGATCAAATCAACTCTGCTCTTGTTTCTGGATGGTGTGTGACATTTTACTGCCCTGTGGGGTCACCTTCATTCTTTCAGTAGCAATTTAGATCAAAAGTGCTCCTCTATGACCATCTATTCCAAATTATATGTTATTTTCCTCATTCCAGTGTAAGCTCCTTGAGGGCAGGAATGATTTTTGCTTTTGTGTTTGTATCTTTGAAGTACAACACTACGTTTGGCACCTAGTAAGTGCTTTTTTCTTTCATTTATCTGTTTATTCATTCATACAAAGTACACATGCCCTGGTTTTCCCTACTCTGTTCCTCAAGGTTCCAAGGAGTAAACCCTGAGGGAATGGGGTACCATATTTAATGCTATCTGCTCAAAACCCAACTGATTATGTTTCTCCTCATTGTTAGTTGTCAATTGCTAACCTCCAGTTACATTTAACCACTTACATTAATTAGCTTTTTCAAAGGGATATTTACTTCAAAGATATAGCAAGCATAGAAGTACAAATGTCTTTCCATAATGCCTCAGGAGCACACTCTCTCCTACTCTGTGAAAAGTAGGTTCAACTTGGCTGATTCCTACATAGTCTTAGTCCCACCAAGTTCATGTCTACTTGTATTATGAATGCTAGATGAGTCCCTTGGCTCAGCTACTGCTGCTCTTGAAGGCATTGATTCTATGTTGACTGTAGAAAGAGGCTCTACTCTCTTCATACATTAATGCTGCGTTGACCACAAAACCAAACTGTGGAACACTGCAATGCCAATGTCCTATGGATCTTTTCAACTCACAGGGTTGTAGACTCTATTCCTTTATTTGTCACTATGACCAAAGGAATCACTAAGTTCTCCTAAGAGTGCTAAGGTAAATGGCTGAAGCTGACAGTTCTCCCCAGCCAATCAAAGAGCTTCTCTTTACCATATGGCTAAACCACCAGAACCAGTTACAGAATGTCCACACGTGTTCGTCAGTCTCTCCTTGGCACTACCATTCCATAGCATCACAACTCTCCTGGAAGCAGGAATCAAAGTCTCCAGTGACTCTATGTGAGAAAGTCGTTATAGGCATTCTGTGATGCATCTGTGATGCGTTAGACCTCCATTGCACTCCCATTCATTCATACTGGATTGAGGCATCAAGGAAAATAGAGCAGATGGCATTTCAATCAGGTCTTGAAGTGTGGTAGGATTTCAACACCAGAAATGATGGATGCACATTTTTTGGGTGAGAAAAACCTTAGAGGTGATACATGTTTGACAGCCCATGCATGGTCTAGTTTGGCTTTATATGTATGTGAGGAGCATTATTGTGATATAAGGGTTGAGAGGCAGGTCGAAATTTCTCCCTCATTTCATCTTAGATCAAATGGTATTCTTGTTACTTGGCTGGAGCAGTGCGATACAGTGGGAAAAGTGCCTGCTTTAGAGTCAGAGAATGTGTGTTCACATCCTGACTGCTAATTATTATGTATATGACTTTGGTCAAGTCACCTATCCTCTCTGGGACTCAGTTTCCTCAATTGTAAAAAGAAGTTCCTCACTAGTTGTTTCCTACACGCATGAAATCATAGGTTCAATTAAAAAACAAACAAACCACTCACTGTATATAGGTCTCTTCTACTAGATTACAGTCTTTTTGAGGGCAGGCTCTATTTCTTCTTTGTCTTTGTATCTCTCTTGGCACTGTGCAGAGCATTCTGTCTGTTGTTGTTCAGTTGTTCCATTTGTGTCTGACTCTCTGTGACCCCTTCTGGGGTTTTCTTGGCAAAGATCCTGGAGTGATTTGCTATTTCCTTCTCCAGTTCATTTTACAGATGGGGAAACTGAAGCCAGCAGGGTGAAGTGACTTTCCCAGAATCGCACAGCTAGTAAGTGTCTGAGGCTGGATTGGAATCAGGTCTTTTTGACTCCAGGTCTGGTGCTCTATCCACTGTACTACTTAGCTGCCACAATCACTCAGCTAGCATTTATCATGTGCCTACTGTATGTCAGGCACTGTGCTAAGTGCTCAGACTTACTAGCTGTGTGACCCTGGGAAAATTGCTTATCCCCCCAACCTTCATTTTCTTCCTCTAGAAGTTGTAATGCAAGCATTATGACAAGGATACTATTTGCATCAGCTGCTTCTCCGTGTTGTAAGGGGAGAGCTTTGTAAATGGCGACATGCTGTAGAAGGTGAACGATTCTTGTTAGGTGAATGACTGAGCCCGTTTGACTAGACTCTGTGGGTTTTCTGATATTCTGCATCTTGCTAAAGGCAGGCTTTTGTCACACACAGCTTTCTTTTCTTCAGAGCATTTCAAAGGGCTATTGAACAGGATAGAATGATTCTCCAGCTGATAGGGGAGGGGTTGTCCTCCCATCCTTCAGTCTGTCTTCTTTGTATCTCTCAAGATCCTGATGGGAAACTCGAGGTGCCCCCCCTCCCCCAGGGTGCTCCTCCACCTTTGTTTGGTGGTGAGGATGGGCTGGTAACGATAATGGCACAGTTCTCATTTCCATAGCGCTCTACAGCTTACAAAAGTGGCTCTGGGAGGTGGGCAATGTGCACTGTGAGAAAAATGAAAAATAATAACCATGGTGGTTGAGTCTAAATATCAGCAGTCCCTGGCATAGTTTGTGAGGGATTTTACATTTTCATAATCAAAAGTGGAAAGCTTCATCTCATCACTAACTGGATCGATACAACAGTGGGCAAGTCACTTTAACTACTCTGACCCTCAGTGTCCTGCCTGCTCTGTAAAACAAGAGATTTGACCTCTAGAATTTCCTTCTATCACTGACATTCTATATTCTGACCAAAGAGAAGATATATGTCAAATGCTTTGCAAACTTTAAAGCATTACAGGAATGCAAAGAATTATAGGTTATTATTGCTGTCGTTGTTGTTATGATGATGGTGTTAATGATGTTGTAAAGTTCTTTATAGCTTTAAAATTCTATGTTCTTAGAGCCCAACAAGTCCTTTCCAACTTTGGCTTTCTATCTTCCGAGGTTGTTGTTCAGTTATGTCTGACTCTTTGTGACCCTATGTTCTTAACATTTTGTTAACAAAAATACAGGAGTGGTTTGTCATGTCCTTCTCCAGGTCATTTGACAGATAAGGAAACTGAGGCAAACAGGGTGAAATGATTTGCCCAGGCATACAACTAGTATCTGAGGCTGGATTTGAACTCAGGAAGAGGAGCCTTCCTGATTTCAGACCACTGTACCACCTAATTGCCCAATGTCAGTTAGTCAATAAACATTTATTAAGTATCTATTATGGGCCAGGCACTGTGCTAAAAACCGAGGTTACAAAGAAAAGCAAAAGACAGACCTTTCTCTCAAAGACCAGTGAGGGAAACAATTATGTACAGACAAGATAAACAGGGTAATTTGGTGCTAATCAATAAAGCAAAGACTCTGTCTAGAATGAAAGGAAATTGGGAAAGCTTCTTCTAGAAGGTGTGATTATAGCTCAGACTTGAAGGAAGCCAAGGAAGTCAGAAGGACACAAGGAGGGAGAGTATTCCTGGCATAGGGGACAGGCATAGAAAATGCTCAGAACCAGAAGATGGAGTGTCTTGTATGTGGAATATACAGGAGACCAATGTCACTGGATTGAAGCATATGTGGAGTTGAATAAGGTGTAAGGTGACAGAAGAATGTACCGATAGTTCAGAAGGAAATGTGAGTCAAGACTGCCTAGCAGTCTTTCCTCTTCCTGTTCCCTCAGGGGACGTGTACTACAGGAGATGGAAGGCCCCAAGGTCAGGGGAAGGTCTCAGTCCTCTTTAAGGTTTTGGAAGAAAGATGAGTTCAGTTTTGGACAAATTGAGTTTAAGACGTCTATGAGACATCCATTTTGAGATGTCTAATAGGTAGTTAGAAATTCAAGACTGGAAATCAGGAAGGAAGTTTGGGCTGCGTAAGCAGATCTGAGAATCATCACTAGCATGTTAGTTGAAAATATGGGAGCTGATGAAATCACCAAGTCAAATAGCATAGAGGAGAAGAGAAGAGGGTCCAGGACAGAGACTTAGGGGACCCCTAGAGTTAGCTTGTATGACCTGGATGACCCTGCAGCCTTTAAACTCTAACATTTTATGATCTAAGTTTCTTCCTGTCTTTCCATATTCCAAGATGCCTTTAGGCATTGCTATTCATTCTCTCTTCTGAGGTCCTTCCTGGCTTCAACATTCTGGATTCTAAGGCCCCTCCTATCTTTGAATTTCTATATTCTAAGATCCTTCCCAGCTCTGATTTCTCTGTTTTTAAGTCTCTGTTAATCTCATCTTGCGAATCTAATGGTAATTTTGATCAAGACACCAGAAAGCAATCTGCTCCCATTTCCTCCTTAAAGCAGAACAACTTAATTGAAGTCAATAGCAAGGAGAATATAAAATGGTTCACTTCCCAATGGGAAGGACTGGGAATATTTCTCCCATAGGAATAAGTTTTCCAGTCCTAAATCTATAGTCCTATGAAATAATTTATATTATGGTCTTATAGTAAATGTCTGAGGTGGGATTTGAACCCAGATATTTCTAATTCCTGGTTCAGTGCTTTTCAATGCTGTCTGACTCCAGACCCAGTACTTTTTTTTTTTTGACAAAGCAATCAGGATTTAGTGACTTGCCCAGGATTACAGAGAGGGAAAGGAGTTGCTTGGCCAAGGTCACAAAGCCAGCTTCTACTAGAACCCAGATCTCTGATTCCCAGCCAGATGTGACTTCCAGGATAGGCTACATCCTTTAGATGCTTGGCATTTCCCAGTGAGGAGAGAGAGAAGCTTGGAGTCACTGAGGCCATTGCCTGATGAATCAAAATTTCCATCGTGACCAAGCAAAGCTTGAATTAAAAAAAAATAGCACATCACGAAGGTGTCCAAAGAGTGAATAATTGTGTTTGTTGTACAGCTCTTAGTGACAGGAACCACATGCTTATTTTGAAGTGAGCTGAGAAATGAAAGTGAGAGAAGTTAAAAGGGGACACAGCAGAGAACAGAATGTTCTCCAGCAAGAAATCCTTTCAAGGAGCAATCTCACTCCTCAGGATATGGGACCTTGGAGCTTTAAGGGGCTTTTGGATGTCCTTCTCCAGTCTGTCCTTCCATAGCTTGCATCTGAAGGATTCCAGAGGTCCTCAGGACCTCCTTTCAAGTGAGGACACATGCTAGACAGGTCAGATCCTTGGGTGAAGAGGCAGGAGAGCTGGTTCTGTCACCCTCCAGCCCTGGGACTGTAGCCAAGACATTTGACAGCTCTGAACCTCACTTTTCCTCAGTTGTAAAGTGGGGTTAATTTCCCCTGTCCCACCTGCCTTACAACACTTTATGTACTTTAAAGAGCTGTAGAAACATGGCTATTATTATTTGGAGGAAGGAGATATCAATCATTAAGCATTTATTTTTTAAAACAATTTTCTTTTACTTTTTTCTTTTTTTTGGAGGGGCAATTAGGGTTAAGTGCCTTGCCCAAAGTCACACAGCTAGTAAGTGTCTGAGGCTGGATTTGAACTCAGGTCCTCCTGACTCCAAGGCCGGTGCTCTATTCACTGAGCCACCTAGCTGCCCCCAACAATTTTGTTTTTCAAAGAATAAAAATCCATTTCTCTATATCAACAATGCAGTTTTATTCTCTCTCCTTCCCAGTCCTCCCCAAACTGCACCCTGAGTCCCTCCCCATTCTGCTAGGTGACAAGGCAGCAGGATTCACCATCAGTCTTCTAGAATCATGATTGGCTATTGTGGTGTTCTTAAGACCTTCAAAGTTGTTTATCTTTACAATGTAAACGTTAATTGTATAAATTGTTCTCCTGGTCCTCCTCACTTCAGTCTCCATTAGTACATGCAGATCTTCCCAGGTTTCTCTAAAACCGCCTCTTTCATCTTTTCTTACAGCGTATACGCATGTACATACATACATACACACATGGACACACACATGTGTACATGTATATACACATATGTACATGCACACACATATACACATACACATATACACACATACATATGCATGCATACACAAAATCACATATATACACGTGCACACATACACACATGTACATGTATATATACACACGTGCATACATATATGCATACATATCTATATCTATTTTGTTGTGTCCTTTCAGTTGTGTCGGAGTCTTTGTTGCCCTGTTTGGGGTTTTCTTTGCAAAGATATTTGAGTGGTTTGCCATTTCCTTCTTTAGATCATAATTTGTTCTGCTGTTTCCTACTTGTCTGGCACCCCCTTCATTTCCAGTTCTTTGCCACTACAAAAAGAATTGCTATTAATATTGTTGTACACATGGATCCCTTTCTTCTTTCTTTGATTTCTTTGGGATGTAGGTCCGGTAGTGCTTTTGCTTGGTAGAAGGGTGTGCAGTTTAGTAAATTTGGGTGCATGGTTTAAAAAATCCTTAAACACTTATTAGCACCTACTGTGTGCCAGGCCCTGTGCTAGGAATTGGGGATAAATGATAAAAATGACAAGAGTCCATCCTCATGGAGCTTAGATTCTATTGAAGGAAGCAACAGGTATACATGTAACTATATATAAGATCTATATGAAATGGAGTGATATTGGTGAGGAGGCCTTAGCACCTGGGAGAATCAGTAAAGTCTTCTTGTTAAGCTGAGCCTTTTCAGAGACTAAAGATTCTATGAAGTAGAGGTGAAGAGGGAGGGAATGCAGGCAGTCCAGGCATGGGAACAGCCTAGGCAGAAGCATGGAGGCTAGAGATGCAATGTTTTTAGTGGGGAATAGCCAAGTCTTTTTGGCTGAACTGAGGAATGTGTCAAGGAGAACAGTACCTAATAATTCCAGAAAGATAAGCTAGAGCCAGGTGGTGAAGGGTTTTAAATACTAATCGGAAAGGTTTGTATTTTGTCCTAGGAGCAATAGAGAGTCACTGGGGTTTATTGAGTAGGAAGGTGACACGGCCATACCTGTGCTTTAGGAAGATCCCTTTGTCAGGTGTATGGCAGATGGATTAGAGAGGGAAGAGACTCTTACTCTCTGTATTACCCAAGGCAAGTCACTTAATGTCTCTGAACTTCTGTGTCCTCATCTGTACTATGAGGATAATAATGCTCAAGTCACCTATATATTGTGAGGAAAAAGCTCTGTGAGCTACGAGGGGCTGTCAGCTATTAGCATGATCATTTTTGTGTTCATGTCATCTTTGGGTCAGTCTTGCTCTTGAACACTTGGGTAGGATGTGTTGAAGGAGAACACACCTTGAATAGCAGACTCAAGCAAAGACACTTAGCAAAATGGCATCTATTGGACCAGCTGTGTGTAAGGTAAAGAGTCTTGGATGAAAAGCAGTAGTAGTAGTAACAGAAGTAGTAGTAGAAGTAGTAGTAGTAGTAGTAGTAGTAGTAGTAGTAGTAGTAGTAGTAGTAGTAGTGGTAGTAGTGGTCGTAGTGGTAGTAGTAGTAGTAGTGGTGGTAGTAGTTGTGGTGGTGGTAGTAGTAGTAGTAGTAGTAGTAGTAGTAGTAGTAGTAGTAGTAGTAGTAGTAGCAGTAGTAGTAGTAGTAACATGGTGCTTTAAAGTCTACAAAGTGTTTTATAAATGACAGCTCATTTGATTCTTAACAACAGTCCTAGGAGGTAAGGGACTATTATTAGTCCTTATCTTACAGATGAGGAAACTGAGGTTGAGAGGAGTTAAGTGACTTGCTCAGAGTCACCCAGTGAATAAAAGCCTGAGGAGGGATCTAAACTCAGGGCTTCCTGATTCCAGGTCAAACACTTCCTCCTTCTAGTTGCTTTGTTCTCCTGACTCTGGCATGTTACTCTCTTTTCCTATCTGGCTTTCCTTGGTTCACATTATCCACAGGTTGGCTCAGCATGCCTTCCCTGCCTTCAGGAACATTGCTGATAGAAATGTTGAGCAGGATGTTTTCATCAATGACTTTTGGATGAAGACAGCTGGGCCAGCTCATTGACCTTAATTTGGTCACTTTTCTGCTTCTCCTTGTGACAACCGGAGGAGCGTGTCTCTCCTGCGGAGACATGCATATTTAACAGTGTTATCAAATGTCAGAGAGCAAATATTTCCAAAGGGCTGGGAGGCAGCAGGCAAACACCTCCCCCCACTCCAGTCACTCTTGCTTGAAGCAGATAATGAATTTCTCCTCTCCCAATCAATGTTCCAGGGATTTGAGGACACATTACTTGGATCAAAAAGAAATGGAGTAAGATCCTTGGTGAATAACTGCCAAGTAGAACTGGAATACACAAAGGTGACAAGCCCTGATGCAAAGGTCTGTGCACAATAGGCTGGAGAAGAACTCCCAGAGCTCTTTGCAGAGAACTTTTGTATGTTGTCATCAAATAGGTGTAGTGAGAGGCAGTTTGGCATAGAAGAAAGAAGTGTGGTTTTGAGTTAGGCAACTGGGATTCAAATCCTGAATCTGTTAGCTATTTCCTATATAACTTTTGACTTATCTTCAGGCCTCAGTTTCCTCATCTGTAAACTATTTGGGCTGGACCAGATGTCCTATCTCTAAGGTGCCTTCCAGCTCTAAATTATCCATATTTGTTTTACTATCATATAGGATAAAATTTGGCTCTAGCTTTTCTGCAGGCATCACAAAATAATCTTTCCCTTGATTAGATCCTGATGCTGGTTATCTTCCAGCCCCCAGCTCAGTTTCCCACAATCAATCAGTCAAGTAACAAGCCTTTATTAGTGTCCACTAGGTAGTAGGCACAGTGAATACAGAGACAAAAAGAAAGCAGTCAATGGGCATAAAGGAACTTACATTTTATTGGAAGAGATAACATGTGTATTGGTGAGTTCCTTTGAGGGTGCCATTTTGAGAAGGGGCCCAGGCTGGCCAAACTTCATTCTCCTCCTGGCTTTGCTTCTGACTTTCAGGACTTCAATACCATACCCCTGCTAGGGTACCTTCCCTGTCCCTCCTATCATCCACACTTCAGCTTCCTTTTGTGTATTGTCTTCCCCTATTCAAATGTAAGCTTTTTGAGGGCAGGGACTCTCTTTTTCCTTATATTTTCATTTGTATCACTTAGCACAGGGCCTACATCGAGTAGCAAACACTTAATAAATGCTCATTTCTTTGCCTACAAGTTTAGGCAAAAGAAATACAAGGCAATTTGGGGATGAGACTGGAGGAAGTAATTTTGGTGGAGAGGAAGATAATTGCTTTTTTCTCTACCTTATATCAAGGAACATCATTGTGTACTTTAGCTTCTTTCCTCAAATTTCCTGGCTTCGCAATTCCTCAGCCTCTTCAATTCCCATGTCCTTCTCTTTTATGTTTTTTTCCTCAGCTACAAATAGGAATGGTTACACCCTTGATCTTCCTACCACCCACTTCTATGATCAAGAATTATGAGATTCCTCCATTAGACCATTGCCTTCTGTCATTCCATCTAGGCCTCAGTCCTCTTGAACCTACTTTTCGTCCTTGGTGATTTCTAGTTCTGCCATCTCTCAGCATTCTCTGAGAATTCTCCCGTCTATTTTCTTGTTCTTCTTGTTGTGATATTGACTCTATATCTGACCAGTTCAAAATTACAGTGTCCCCCATTCTTGAATTCTTTGCCCCTTTTGGCCAATTTTAGCTCATGCCTTGCCTCCTCCTCCTCCTCCTCCTCCTCCTCCTCCTCCTCTTCCTCCTCCTCCTCCTCCTCCTCCTCCTCCTCCTCCCATCCATTTCCTTTGTTCTTACTCACAGACTGTGGAATGGCATTGGAAGAAGTCATACAACACTGCTGACTGGGTCTGTTACGAAGTCTATGTTATTTAACTGAACTAGACCCTCACTATCATAAGGCTGCTCCTTTACTCTTTCCCAATTGACTCTATCTATCAAATTCCTAATCTCTCTTCTCCTCCTACTTCCAGTATCATCCCTTCCCATTTTCCCTCAGCGGAGAACCTTGAATCATGTTTTATTGCGAAAATAGAGACCATCAGCCAGGAGCTCTTTCTTTCCCCCTCCTTTATATCTCAAAGTCTCTTAAACTTATCTCTCATTTTCTCCTTTACTTCAGCCTCTGATGTACAGGTGGCTCTTCTCCTCCTCAAGGCCAACTTATATTGTTGATTTCATCTTCTCCTGTCTCCTTTAGCCAGTTGCCACTGCAATCATCCTTCTTTCTCTAATCTTAAATCTCTTCCTATCTACTGTTTCCTTCCCTGTTTGATACAAACATGCTCAAGTGTCCCTATCCTTAAAGAAACCTTTACTCAAGCCTGCCATTCCCTCAAGCTATGGCCATATATTTCTTCCTTTCAAAGGCAAACTTCTAGAAAAAAAGTTTGCACTTGTCTCTGCTTCCCCTCTCTCTCTCCCTCCCTTCCTTCCTCCCTTTCTCTCTCTCTCTCTCTCTCTCTCTCTCTCTCTCTCTCTCTCTCTCTCTCTCTCTCTCTCCTTAACCACTTGTAATCTGGCTTCTAATGAAGCTAAAACTGCCCTCTCCAAAGTTCCTAATGGTATTTTAATTGCCAAATCAAGTGGCTGTTTTTAAGTCTTTATTCTTCTTGAACTCTCTGCAGTATTTGGTAGTTTTGGCACCCTCCTGGAAATTCTTATCTCCGGATTTTCCTTATATTGCTCTCTTGTTTGCCTTCTACCTGTCTGGGCATCTTCTTTGATGCATCCCTATCCACTCTCCAACCCCAAGTGGACCCCATGGTGGTGTTATGGATTCTATTCTTTCTGGGCAACTTTATCAACCCTCATGGATTCAATGATCATTTCTATGCAGATGAGTCCTAGATTTAGGACTTAATTTAGGCTTAGTCTCTCTTCTAAGATCCAAGTTTATATCTGTTGTTTAGTTATTTTTTAGTTACATCTGACTCTTCATGATCCCTTTTGGGGTTTTCTTGGCAACCACTCTAGTATCAAGTGGTTGGCCTCTTCCTTCTCCAGTTCATTTTATGGAAAAGGACACTGAGGCAAACAAGGTGAAGTGACTTGCCCAGGGTCACACAGCTAGTAAGTGTCTGAGGCCAGATTTGAACTCAGAAAGATGAGCCTTCCTGACTTCAGGCCCAGGGCTCTATCTGCTACACTACCTACCTGCACAAGTTCATGCCACTAACTACTTATTGGACATTTCCAAATGGGATGTTCTACAGGCACCTCAAACCTCAAATATCCAAAACAGAACTGATTATTTTTGATCCCCCCAGCCCCCATATCTGCCTCCCTTCGAAACTTCTATTTTTTTTGTTGAGGGCACAGCCATCCTTCTAGGTACTCATGTTCACAATCCTGGGGTGATGTTGGACTCCTCATTTCCCCCTTACTTTCCATTTCTAATCAGTTACCAAGTCCTTTGGATTTGCTTCCACACTATCTCCTATCCATGCCTAATTGCTAGTCACACAGTCACCATGCTAGGTAAGCTAAGTGACCTTTTCCATGGACTAATGCAATAGCCTCCTAATGGACCTTCCTGCCTCCAACCTCTCCCTATCTGAATCCAGCCTTCATTCAGCTGCCAAAGTGACATTCTTATAGTGCAAATCTGACCATTGTCATTTTCATGCTCCCAAATCTAGGGTCTCCCTATTGCCTGGGATAAACTGCACATTCCTCTAACGGTCATTTTAAGTCCCCATCCATTTGTCTCTAGTCTATCTGTCCAGATTTGTGGCCTCTCTATGGGTAGCTGGGTAGTACAATGGAGAGAGTGCTGGGGCTGGAGGCAGGAAGACTCATCTTTCTGAGTTAAAAGCTAGCTACAGATACTTGCTGGCTGTGTGACCCTGAGCAAGTCCCTTAACCCTTTTTGCCTCAGTTTCCTCATCTGTAAAATGATCTGTAAAAGGAAATGGCAAACCACTCCAGTATCTTTGCTGAGAAAACCCTGGTCTGACAAATGACCAAACAACTCTTCTTGTTACTCATCTTAGCTTGGTCTAAGACTTAGACAAATTTAGCTACTTGTTCCTTACTCATGACATTCCAGATTCCATCTCTGAGTATTTACCCGAGCTGTGTCCTCTGCTTGGAGTGTCCTCTTTGCTTATTGATAGCTCTTAGAATTCCTAGTTTCCTTCAGAACTCAGCTCAAGGGTTATGTGCTATGTTAGGCATTTCCTCATCTCTCCCCAGCTACTAATGCCTCCCTCTTAAAACATCCTTTTAATGTCTTTGTATGTAGTTTACTTATATGTAACCATATGCACATACATGTATATTTATATGCATGCACATTGTTTCCGCAAATAGAACATCACCCTCTTGATGAGAGGGACTGTTTTGTTTTGTCTTTGTAGCCTCACTGTCTAACATAACACCTGATACAATAAGCATTTAATTGATTGATTCAACTGGCTTTTCTTATTTCATGCAACTGAGAAATTTGTGAACTAGACCTTTATGTTTCAGTAGCTTAAAAACAATTTGCTTTATGCATGAACTACTGTATGTACAAGTAAAGAATGGGAAGCAATACAGCTAGACAGCAGTTCGTGTGAAAAAGCAGGGGATCCAAGTGGACCACAAGCTCAATGAGTTGACAGTATTAATTTGGCAGTCAAAGAGCCAATCTGTAACATTGTCATGTGAGTACTGTTTTCCACTGACAGAAAGTGAGTCCCCTGATAAGTTGTTAGCAGACAAATACCTTGCTCTCCCCTCCACCCCTGGTCATGGGGCTTTAGGAGAAGTAACAGTAGTAGTAATTACTATTTATTAGTAGTATACAATGAACACTTAGGGCTTGAAGGTGCATAAAGTACTTTCCATACATTATTTCATTCAATGTGCACAACAGCCCTGTGAGACAGGCAGAGGGAGAGCAGAGAAGTGACCGGCCCAGGCTCACATAGCTCCTAAGTGTTGGAGGTGGGATGGAGGCATGGTGTCTAGAAGCATGGGGGTGAGCGCCCTGCTCTCATGTATGACCTCGCTGTGGTCATCCGTAGCTGGGCCTCATCTAGAGGATTTTGATTAGTTCCAGATACGCTGGTTTAGGAAGGAGCTTGACAAACTGGAGTTGGAAGACTAGTGTGTGAAGGGTCTGGAAACTGTGCCATGATGAAGCTGAAGGAATGAAGGAATGAAGGAATGGAGAAGAGGCAACTGGGTGGGGGAAGAGGCTGTGATCTGAAAAGCTTTTCTTAAAAAAGGAGAAACCCCAGTGATACAATGAATGCAAAGGGCTCTTTGTCTGGAACCAGAAGACATAGAAGACAGTGGAAAGAGCACTGGGCTGGGCTTCAGGAGATTTATCCCCAGCTCCGTCATTCGCTACTTTTCTGAACTCAAGCTTGTCTTTCTATCTCTCTGGGCCTCAGTTTCCCCAGGCATAAAATGAAGGGATTTGACTAAATGAGGTGCAAAATCTCTCAAGTGTGGCCTGAACCAGATTAAAGTGTAATTGCGAAATATTTACAAAATCAGTAAAATACAATAAGACACAGAAATTAAGAAGACATTACATTTGAAAACAAAGTCCATATGTAGCCTGCAGGGTTCCTTCAATCTGAGTTTGACACTACTGTTCTGAGGAACACACCAACACACATACAGTGACATGCGGGGACATAAAGAAGCACAATGACACACTGATGTAATTACAAGCAGACATATGATGACTCATGGCATGCAACAACACAGTGAGACAAACCGTTAACACAAAGCTGCCTACCTATACTGTTGGTGTTTTACAAATGACTGTTGAATGTTTTGGGGCAACTAAGTGATGAAATGAATAGAACACCAAGTTTGGAGTCTGGAAGACCTGAATTCAAATCTAAACTCAGGATTGTGAGATAGCTGTGTGACCCTGGGCAAGTCACTTACCTCTGCCTCAGTTTCCTCATCTGTAAAATAAGCTGGAGAAGGAAGTGGTGAAGCACTCTAGTACCTCTGCCAAGAAAGCCCCAAATGGGGGCCCACAGAGCCGGATGTGACTAAACAACATTAAATGTTTTACTCCAGAAGGGAAGGCATAGGAAAGATGTAAACCTCTTTGTTCTAGGAGTGCTGCCTTTGTTTTGACCCTTAAGCAGAGTATCACAGGATCACAGTTTGAAAGCTAGAAAGAGCCTCGGAGATTCTTTCATCCAGTCGCCTCATTCTGGGCCAGTAAGGTGGCACCATCCTGCATTGGAAGCAGGAAGATTGGAGAGAGGAGAAAGAAGAGAACAGAGACCGAGTCTTACTAGCTATGTGACCCTGGGCAAGTCATTTAACCTCTCAATCTCAGTCTCCTCATTGATGAAATGGGCATAATACTAGCACCTGTCTCCAGGATTCTTGTTAAAGATTTAATGAGATAATACATGTCAAATGCCACGCAAACTTTGAAGGGCTATAGAAACGCGAGTTATTATTGTAGAGGCAAACCAGGCCTGGAGCGGCTACATGCCTTGCTTAGTGTCACACAGGTAGTGAGCGGTGGGGCCAGGATTTGAACCTAGGTCTTCTTACACCTTGCTCCCTTCCCCTCACCTTCAAATACTCTGTTCTAGTTACATTGGACGAGTCTCTGTCCCTTATATAAGACAACCCGTCTCCCTACTCCATGCATTTTCCGCTGACTGTCCCCCATACTTGGAATACCCTTCCCCATCATCTCCACCTATTGGCTTCCTTCAAGTCTCAGCTAAAACTCCACATTCTGCAAAAAGCCTTTCTTGATTCCCCTTAATGCCAATGCCTTCCCTCTATTGATCATCTTATAGACAGCCTGTTTGTACACAGTTGTTTGAGCCTTGTCTCCCCCATTAGACTGTGAGCTCCTTGATGGCAGAGCCTGCTTTTGTCTTTCTTTGTATCCCAGTGCTTAGCACAGTGCCTGCCTGGGGCTTAAGTGCTTGTTGACTTGATTAGAAACCATAGAGAAACACAGAGTTCAAGGTTCCTATGTGGGTGGGGTTAATAACTGCCTTTCTCACCAGACTAAAGTCTGATCTGCAGGGAGAGCAAGAGGACTGGGACACAGGGTGGCAAGCAGGAGCCTGAGCATGTCCAAATCAAGGCAGCCTTTACCTCTGCTCCCAGGATATGGTACAATTGAGATTAGGAGCTTTTGAGCAAGAGGACTGGGACACGGGGTGGCAAGCAAGAGCCTGAGCCTGTCCAAATCAAGGCAGCCTTTACCTCGGCTCCCAGGATATGGTACAATTGAGATCAGGAGCTTTTGAGCAAGAGGACTGGGACACGGGGTGGCAAGCAAGAGCCTGAGCATGTCCAAACCAAGGCAGCCTTTACCTCGGCTCCCAGGATATGGTACAATTGAGATCATGAGCTTTTGAGCAAGACAAGGTTTCCTGGAAAAGTTGTCGGTTTTAAGTCAAACAGGAACTGAACAGACACAAGGATAGACACACATGTGCACGCACTGATGCATGCAGACACATTCACAGCATTGCATATGCTGTGAACACACAGATACACATGCTACCCAAAGGCTCCCTCTTTTACACAGTTGCACGTCAATACACACAAACACAATGATATCCACATTGTTACACAGTTGCACACGCAGATACAGGGACATATACTCATAACCAGAAGCGCATTGACATGTTGACACACAATTGACACACGATGATACACTATTACACAAACATACACAGACACAGTGACCCATAAACACATCAATATATAATGACACCAAGCAAACACACCAGTACAGAGAGATGTAGACTATAGATTGACATAAAAGGCGTGCACATGTAAACACATTGCTAGACGTCCTGATGCACACAGACACACCCACCCATGCACAGAGACACATGGATACACACACCGATATAGACACAGGCTCACTGAGACACAAAGCACCATATGGCATCACTTGATCTCCACATAGAGACACTGATACACGGGCATACGCACTAATACAGCCAGAGATGCACTGATCCCCATAGACACAAACCAATACCCAGAATCACTCTGCTACCCACACAAAGCCCATCCCCCCACTCATACACAGCCACACTGATTTATATTGACAATCTCCCCCCCCTCTTCCTCCCAGAGACTGGCAGAGTTTCTTTCTTCCGTTGACTGGATGTTTCCTTTAAAAGCCTCTTTGGTTGGTAACAGATGAGAGGCTAATCGGCATTTATCAGAGAAAAGTGTACCTAGTCATGCTGGAAATGGGCTTTGGGACGAGTGTGGGAGCTTGAACTCACCATAAAGGAGAGAGGCCTGGCACTGAGGAGGCTTTGTGATTGCTGTGGTGCTGTTGGCTGGCCCCGTGCTGTTATCGGAGGTGGCAGGCGACTCTTGCCCGGAAAGGAGCACATTACAGTAAGTAATAGCTTAGTTGCAGCCACTTTGTAACAGAGGTGACCTCCCTGCGTCCCCCGCTGGCCTACCCTCATGGATCGATGGCACCTCTCAGTGCCTTGACTAACAGTGCTCCATCCTTCTCTCTTCAAGAGCGATATACAGAATGGGCGAACTCAACAAGGAGAGGGGGAATCTCTGGGGTTTCTAGGAGAAGGGCAGAGGAGGATGTCTTTACTACAGGATACTGGAGCATGTAGGGAGCTTAGAGCTCATTGTTTGAGCTGTTTGAACCCTCTGGAGGCTTCCTTGTCATCCCCTCTCTCTGCCTCTGTGCAGCTCAACAGTCAAGTACGTAGGGCAAGGAGGAGGTGAGAGGTCTGCTCTGCGTCATGTGGCCCATTTGTCAGAAGTGCTAGAATGGGAATTCATTTTTCAGCTATGGGTTTAGTCAAGTGATTCCTGAGAATCCTTAAAGTTCTGAGACTGTGAATATTGGCAGCCTATTGCTGATAATGCAACATCAATTAGCTGTAGGAAGATCCCCAAATCTGGAATCTTCCATTGGACAGAAAACCTGTTCTAGTAGGAAAAAGGGGTGGGGGAATATTTCCTTAATTAACCTTTATTTAGTATGCTCAGCTCTAGGGTATCAAGATCGTAGGAGGTTGAGCTACAGCCCCATTAAAACCTCTCAGCACATGTATCTGACACCCAGTAGCATTACTAAAAGGTGTTGATGACATGCTCTAGCCTTTCCCTAGACAACTTGTCCTGGTAGTGACCAGCCTTCTCTTCTTCTCTGTGAACTGTATTCTGACTCTCTTTGGCATGTTCTCTTGGAATCATGCTACAGCTGCCCTGGCTTGGATTCTCTTATCATCTGGCTACGTTTAGTGCTTATATCTGACACTTTAATTTCTGTCAATGGCCCCCTCTTACTTCCAGTATAAATCTCAGTTCTGTCTTTACTTTTGCCTCCCTTTCTTCCCCTCACATTCAGTCAGTCACTGACTCTTGTCGATTCTACCTCCACAGTATCTTCCTATATTTTAGGATCTCCAGCTGATGCTTTATGTACAAGAAACATGAAACACCTTTGTCCATGGAACAGTAATTAGGCCAATGGTGGAATGTAGAATGAGTGAAGCAACAGGAAGCAAGCTTCACAAAGTAGGATGGAGAAAGATTCTTAAGGGCTTTCAAAGCCAAGTAGAGAAGTTTGCATTTTATCCTGAAGGCAATGGGAAGTCATTGTTGCTTACAGTGGAGTGGCATGCTTAGAAATGTATTCTAGAAATGTTAGTAGAGGGCTATGTTGAGGATAAATTGAGGAGGGAACATACTGGAAGCAGGAAGATCAACTAGGAGGCTCTCACAGTAGTGCAGCTAGAAGGGAGGCTGTATGAGAGGCCATCAAGGCATGGAGGTACAATAGTGTGGAAGGATAATTGACAAGACTTGGCATGAGGGCTTGAATTAGAATGGTGACTCTGGGAGTGGAGAGAAGGGGATGGATTAGAAAGATATTGGGAAGAGGGTGAGAAGCCAGTGGAGGGGACACTAAGATGCTATGCTTAGACAGGTAGGAGGTTTTGGACCCATTCTTCTACATTGTAAAGGGTAAAACCAAGGACAATGGGTAAGAAGTAGGTAACAAGTAATAGACAATATATAACAATATGCAACTGATTAAATGATATCCTGATAACTAACATTTAGATCATGCTTTAAAATTTGTAAAACACTGGGGCAGCTAGATGGCGTAGTGAATGGAGCACCTGCCCTGGAGTCAGGAGGACCTGAGTTCAAATCCAGCCTTATACATTTGACACACTTACTAGCTGTGTGATTTTGGACAAGTCACTTAACCCCAATTGCCCTCCAAAAACCAAAAAAAATTGTAAAACAT
The DNA here is from genome assembly GCA_028646575.1 of Pseudocheirus occidentalis. NCBI lineage: Eukaryota > Metazoa > Chordata > Mammalia > Diprotodontia > Pseudocheiridae > Pseudocheirus > Pseudocheirus occidentalis. Next base: position 61,413,106 of record CM053596.1, read on the forward strand.
TTTCCCTACATAATCTCATTTGAGCTCCACAGCATCCTTGTGAGATATGTGCTATTATGTGGGTTACCCCATTTTACAAATGAGGAGACTAAGGCTTAGAAGGACAAATGTCTTGTCCAATGTCACACAACTATTAGGTGTCAGAGAGTGGAATTCAAACCCACGTCTTATTGACTTTGAGTCCTGTATGCTATTCACCACACCACATTGACAGGAAAAATATCAGGAAAATGTTCCATATAGTTAGAGCTGTTCGAAAATAGAATGTGCTGCTTTTTGAGGTAGTGAGTTGCCCACCAGTGAGTGTTTGTTGTGTTTGTCCTTTGTTTTCAAAGAGGACTATGGCATCAGAGAAATGATGACATGACTTTCAGGTGACTTTGACTTGAGTGAGGGAGGGCTGTGCAAGGTCACTAGTCTCACTTTCTCCTCCAGAGCCATCTGGGTCCAATGACCAGATATTCATCAGGATGACTGGAGATGACCCAGGATGCAATGGGAGACCCTGGCCCTTTTAGGCTAAGGCCTTTGCAGGTACTCAATGGCTTTATTTTTGGCCCTCCTGGCTCAGAGTGAATGTCATTGGCAACTGCTTCTCTTTGGAATAGCAAACCTGATGGTCTCCCCTTCTCACCAGTGAGTGTTTATCCAGTTGTTGAATTACCAGTTTTTAGGGAGATCATAAAGGGGATTGCATTGAGGTATTTTTTCTAGCAAAGATTCTATGAATTACTGGTTGGCGTGAATGTGATGCATTCTGTTTTTGACAGAAGGGGTTTTTACAGGTCTCCATATATTTGATAGACAAACTATTCAGTGAAGATATTGTCCTTTAGAGAAGGCTCATAGAATCAGATCTAGAGCTAGAAGGGACCTCAGAAATCATATGGTTCAATGCCCTAATTTTTTCTTTTTTTGCTTTTTGGAGGGGGGAAGGCAGGGCAATTGGGGTTAAGTGACTTGCCCAAGGTCACACAGCTAGTAAGTGTTAAGTGTCTGAGGCCAGATTTGAATTGAGGTCCTCCTGACTCCAGGACCAGTACTCTATTCGCTGTGCTACTTAGCCACCTCCTAATCCCCTAATTTTACAGATTAGGATCCAACAACAGAGAAGTGATTTGCCCCAGGTTGCACAGGTAGGTTGCAGAGCTCACATTCACATTCATGTTCTTTGACTCCAACCTCTGCAACCTTCCCACTGTACTATGCTGCTCATAGGTGCTGTATTTGAATCAAAATGATGACTCACATTTCTAGATCATTATGGTTCCCATTCGAGGGGTAGCATGGTGTGCTGGATAAAGGCTTGGGTTTAAACCTTGCTTCTGCTGCATTCTGGTTGTTTGACCCTGGGAGAGTCACTTAACTTCACAATGCCCCAGATAACTCTCTAAGACTCTAAGATGCCAAGAAGGTGTCATGTGCAGTGGCAGAGAGACTTCTCTCACCAGGAATGAAATCCCAGATCCCCTCTTTGTCTCTATAGTTCCCAAATCTCTTCTCTTACATTATATTCTTTGCTTCCTCAGATATGATTATCTCCATTTAACAGATGAAGAAACTGATGCTCAGAGATTAAGTGATTTGCCCAAGATCACATCGGGAGTTAATGGAAAAGCTAAGACTAAAACCCAGATTTTTTACTTCAAGCCCACTGCTTTTTCTGTTGTACCATATTGAATCCTTATAAGACACCAAATTTTCTGTTTAAAATTTGACTTATTTATCACAGTATGTTGGTGGATTTAGGGAGAATCTGTCTCTTTCTTCCCATTTCTATATCTAAATCTATATCTATACATATATAATCTAGTACCTTTTGCTGACACAGCACCCTATTGGGTGCTAACTTCTTTTATCTTTGCCTTTCCCATTCTATTCCTACTAGTTTTCCTCTTCCTCACCCCTCACATCCATTAATGTCCAGAATCTTTCCATTTCCTACTCTTGGAATATTCAATTTATAGAATTCCAAAGAGTCACCTATATTTGAAAACCACTTCACATTATATTATATTAATATTTATTATATTATATTATATTATATTATATTATATTATATTATATTATATTATATTATATTATATTATATTATATTATATTATATTATATTATATTATATTATATTATATCATATCAT
>CM053596.1:61425018-61618911 GCA_028646575.1 Pseudocheirus occidentalis
GGGAGAGGGAGAGAGAGAGAGAGAGAGAGAGAGAGAGAGAGAGAGAGAAAAGAGGGAGAGAGAGACAGAGACAGACAGAGACAGAGATACAGAGACACAGACAGAGACAGAGGCAGACAGACAAAGACAGAGAAAGAGACAGACAGAGACTGATACAGAAATAGCCAGAAAGATAGAGACAGAGAGAGAGAGGAGGAAGAAGAGAGGAGGGAGAAAGACAGAGAGACAGAGAAACAGAGAGACAGAGAGACAGAGGCAGAGACAGAGAGACAAAAAGATAGAGACAGAAAGAGAAGAGAGAGTAGAGGAGAGAGAGAGGAGAAAGGAGAAAGGAGAGAGGAAAAAGGAGAGCACAGGAATGAGCTTGATAAAATCTAATCCAGTCACCTGTTTTCTGGCTAAAGAAGAAGGGAATCTAGTGTACAGATCATCCCCAATCCCAAATCATACAAACCTGATTTATGTTAGGCTTTGGAAAGGAGAAATACTGGCATGTTTCTGAGTTTTTGTTGCAACAGCAGATTTTCCTCCCTAATTATGCTCAGCCTAGACTTCTGTTCAAATGTTTGTATTCTCTGAGCACACACACAGGGTGGGTGAATGAGTGGGAGCATTAGTGGGAGTATGCCAACTGTGCATGACTTACAGAAACTCCAGGAAGGTGGAGAGAGGGCATTAAGCCTCTGAAACAGGGGGAGAAGATATTTCTATTTATACAAAGGATCCTACGGTTATGGGTAAACAGATACTCTCTTACATTGCTGGTGGTATTGCAGAATCATTTCTTCAGAGTTGTGTAGTTATTTGATCCTTGCCCTAGAGTTGACTCATAGTAGCTTTGGTATCCATTGACTGAGAAAATCCCATTATGGGCTTTTTTTTGGTCAAGTTTGGATTTTAGCCTTAAGTTCTAGGTGCAAAATGATAGCTGTCTAGCTCCTCTGCTACCAGCTTCCTTTCCAAGCAGGAAGTTGTGTTCCTTGCTATGGCTTTTTGAATATTCATCACCTTTTCAATGAATCAACCTCAAGGATATTGGGGTTACTGACTTCCTAGAACTTGCCATTTAAAAATTAGGAATCAAAAATATTAATATGGATTTCATTATTGTAAATCCCTAATCCTGAGACAGAACTGCAAGACTCTCTTGAAGGAATTGAGTATATTTAGCCTGGCAAGGAGAAGACTTGGGAAGACACAAAGCTGTCCTCAAGTATTTGAAGGGCTGTTTTAGGGAAGAGGGATTTACTTAATCAGCTTGGCCCAGAGGACAGAAGTAGGGGCAGGGACTGGAAGTTGAGAGGCAGATCTGGGCTTGATAAAAGATAGCAATTAGAGCTGTCCCAAAGTGGGAATGGGCTGCCTCACTGGAGGTTTAGAACCAGGCTGTCTAACATGTCAGGAATGTCACAGAGGAGATTCATTCCTATTTAGATGTTGATTGATTGGCCGTTGGCCTTCATTCTCCAAGAGAACCAAAATGACATCCATCACTATGCTAAAGTCAAGTTTCAATGTGTCTGACTGTGACTGATCAGACCAATATGAGCTTAGGATGTTCTACCACAGGTCAGGCACAAATAGTTCATGTGACTTGGGGTCAATTCTCTAAATTTTTGAATCCCAAATTTCCTTTGAGCTGTTTCAGTTCTGCTTTGCTCATAGAGCACAGTGCCTTCTCTGACATGGGCATGTCATGCTGAGTGGTCCTATGCCAGTGTTTCACATATCCCACAATCCCTTCCAAAATTCTTGAAAGAAACCTTGAGAATGTCCTCATATCGCTTCTTCTGACCACCATGTGAATGTGTGCCCTGTGTGAGTTCTCCATAAAATAGTCTTTTGGCAAGTGCATATTTTGCATTCCTATTTAGGTGTGGGGTCATAGGAGATGACCCCGAGATATCTTCCAACTCTGAGGATTTGCGTTTCTGTGCTGCAGACTGTCAAGAGTATGGTCTGGCAATAAACAGGAAGAGGGTTTGAAAAAAAAAGTTTTTTTTTTAAAAAAAGGACATATTTATATAAGGGCTATTTGTATTTGCATTATTTATCATATCAAAACGACAGTGGGAATAACCTATGTATCTACTGATCAGGAAATGGATGAATAAATGATGGCATTGTAAGTAATGGAATACTATAGCATAAGGCTGAATATGAGAATATGAGACAATAGAGAAGAGAGTTCCAAAGATCATGGGGCAATTGGCACATTGCAGGTACTTAATAAATGCTTCTTGATAGATTGACTGATTCCCCTCCTGGAGTCACAGTTTTTTCATACGTAATATGAGAAGGTTGAACAAGATGATCCCTAAGGTCCCTTATAGCTCTAAAATTCAGTAATTCCTAAGTTACAACTTTTCTCTGAGCCTCAGTTTCTTCATCTATAAAATGGACATGATATTGTTGCCCTGATACTCTTATAGAGTTATGATGAGGGTAGGGTGAAAGTACAGGTATATTGCTTTGTTTAACTGAAAATGCCATATAAATATTACCTGGTATTTAAGATATTTATTTAAGTCTTCTATGAGCCTCATATCTCTAAACAGATAGGATTTTGGGAGTGGAGAAGCTTTGTTCATAATGATAATTTCTATAGTACTTTAAAGTTTACAAAGCATTTCTCTCACAATCATGAGATGAGGCAGGCAGTATATTCCTAAGGATTGAAGATTTCTAGTCAGAAAATACTAAGAGATCATTTAGTCCAACCCTAATATTTTTATAGATGCGGACACTGGGGTCTGATAAGTGACTTGCTCAAAGTCACTCAGCTAACTGCCATTATGGGATCAGATATTTAGAGCTGGGAACAACTCTCTCATGTTATAGGAGGAAAATGAGAGCCATGCAGGTTAAAGCATTTAGACAGCAAAACAGAGCCTAGAATTAGGTATCTTGACTCCCAGCCTAGAGCTCTGGTCAAGATTGCAGGGCTAAGATTTGAATGCAGGTCTTCTGAGTCAAATCTTTTGGCAAGAGTCATGGAATGTCAAAACTGGAAGGGACCTTAGAGAGCCAGTCCCTCATGGGAAACACTGAGGTAAAATTTTGCTGAAGTTCCTTTGCTGAATCAATGGCAAAACTAAGTCTAGAGCTCAGGCATCTTGACTCTCAGCCCAGGTATCCTTCCACTTTTCCCTTAATCAGGAAAGTATTCAAAGGATGCTCCCAACTAAAGGGTCTTCCCTGCTTGACGATGGGAATTCTGAAAGAAGATGAATCTTAACTCTGAAATTCTGCAATTATTTGTCTATTCTTGTGATTCCCTCCCCTATCTGTTACAAATGTTCTTTTACCCTAAAGAGGCAAAAGAAAGCGTGTGTGTGTGCTTGTATGTGTGTGCTTGTGTGTTCAGAAAACTACAACAGGACGTCTTTGTACAGTGTGGAAGCAAACAGAACTCCCTTCCTTCTTTTAGAAATTTTAAGAAGAGATTTTATAGGGCGGCTAGGTGGCACAGTGAATAGAGCACTGGCCCTAGAAACTAGCCGTGTGACTTTGGGCAAGTCACTTAACCCCAACTGCCCTCCAAAAAGCAGAAAAAAAAAGAAGACATTTTATAGTTCTCCTAGTTTTAAGTCTTTGGATTGAAGACTTTGAACTTTGAACTTAAATCTGGAAAAAAAAAACCCAACCCATATCAATCTTTCTTTAACTGTTAACTCCAAAACAATATCCTGCTTCCCTTTCTCCAGATCTGTCCAGGAAAGATCCTTCCCTGAAGTAGAGCAGGAAACTGACAAGGGCCAGGGGTGGAGATGTATTTCCTGAACTCTTTCTCTATGAGCTGGAAGGATTAGGGTAATAATTTACTTAAGAGAAGGAAGAAGTCTTTGATTACTTCAATTAGTGGAAGTGCCTCTGGAGTTCTTTGACCAGCTGGAAAGGGTAATCTTTGAAGGGAGCGGTCAAGGAGGAATCAGATGGTTCAGGAACATGATTCTCCAAAGGTGTTCCAAAAGCTAAACAACGATCATTCTGTATGATACAGAGAACTATTAACTAAGCCATGACTTATATTTCAAGTCCTTGTTCAATCTTGAAAGTAGTCTTTTTTCAATAATCTTATAAATTGTGACTTGACTTCAAAATGACTTATGTTAGAGAGATGTCTGAGAACATGAGGAGACTGTCAGTTTGGACATTTCTCTAAGCACAAAAAATGCTTAGATTTAAAATAATCATAAATTAATAAAAGTAAATTCTGGCTGGCTTGTGCAAGGACCTTTTTTCCACAACAGTCTTGCTTGGTGTCTAAGCTCAGGAATCTATTTCATTTCCTCTCATCAGACATCCCAGCTTAGTCAGTGAGAAAATTAGTAGACTTTACACTTTGGAACAGCTAGTTTTTTTTTAACTCTACAAAAGAGAAGTAGGGGGCAATGCGTGTTTGTGTGTTTGTGTGTGTGTGTGTGTGTGTGTGTGTGTGTGTGTGGTGGTATTGGTGTCTGTGGGTGTAGTATCCGCTGGCCTCAGGAAATCTTTTCTCCCATGTGATCGTAGGGTCATACATTGAGAACGAGAAGAGACCCCAGAGGCCACCTATTCCAATCTACTTATGAAGAAACTGAACCTTGAAGAGTTATACAGGGCATGGGGAACCTGCAGCCTCAAGGCCACATGGGGCCCTCTTGGTCTTCAAGTATGATCCTTTGACTAAATCCAAGCTTCACAGAACAAATCTCCTTATTAAAAGGATTTGTTCTGTAAAACTTGGACTCAGTCAGAAGGCCTTACCCAAGAACCTAGAAGACCACATGTAGCCTTGAGGCTGCAGGTTCCCCACATCTGGAAGAGAATTGACCAGAATCACATACCTAGTAAGTATCAGAGGTAGGATTTGAACTCAAGTCTTCCAGTACTCTTATCTACTATGTGTTTCTAGAAGAGGGTTTGTAAAAGCAGTAGAGCTATTTAGGTATTTGCCTCATTCATTGTACTTTGTGCCATATTTGGAGTCGAAGGACCTGAGTACCAGTCTCGTCTCTGCCAATTACTACCCATATGACCTTGGGAAAATAACTTAATATCTTTGGGTCTCAGTTTCCTCTTCTATAAAATGGGGTTATTAATACTTGTACTTCATTGAGCTACTGTGGGGACAAAATTTCCTGTCCAGAAAGTGTGCATACCTCAATGTGTATGTTTATTGGCAACACCGTGGCGTGAGGTTGGCCTAAGAGAGTGTTATTCCCCTTGGACAAAGCCCCATACGGGAACTGGGCCTCTATTTGTATTGTATCAGCTTTTGCTGCAGTTATATTTAAAGTAAGTAGGTTCTAAAGACTGGTGGATAAGATCTTCCATTTTCTGGATTTTAACGTACTTTATTTTTGTAATATTCTATGGGAGAAATGGTCCCTACTCTTCAGGGAAGGAGGCATCACCCTGTATCTTGCAGGACAGTGTGTGATGGCCACTGTCTCTCTTCTTTCTCTGCCAAAGGATTAGAGTGAATTCTCCAAATGTTATAACTGAAACAGTCAGGCCTAAAAACCACCACTCAGACCAGTCCATCATCAATTCCATCAACAAGAAATAATTTCCAGTTTCTTATACCTTCCTTGCCCACACACACTCACATGCACAGAAATAGGCTTAACACTCTAAGAAGCCTCTGCTCTGGGCAGGAGGAGGAGCATAGTCCTTGGCAGTATGACTTCTGTAAAAGTGCTATTGTGATTACAGTCCCCAAAGCTCCCCTACTGAAAACATTGCTCAGCCTGTGCAAGGGGCTGCAGTCATTGGTAATTATCTGGGGGAAGGTTGACTGCCTGGGTCTTATAATGTGTGCTGGCCTGTATGGTCATTCTAGGTGGAATCCTGGGCCTGCCCATACAATGTCTGCTGTATGCAGGTGGAACACAGCTCTTGAAATACAGCGTGCAAGTTGGACAGGGAGGAAGAAAGGTAAAATCAAATTTTTTTTAGTATCATGGACAATGGTTCATTGCATGTAGTAGATGCAAATTGTTGAATGAAATCACAGCCCAGGGATGATTCAGCACCATGGTCACATCATCATTCCTGAAATGTTTCTTGCTCACAGTCAACATCAAACATGGGGATACATTATTTTGAACCATGGATTTCAAGTGGTATTCATTCAACACCGTGACTACTGCCTTCCCTCTCCATACCATGGCCAATGGCTATAATGGACATGCAGAATCATGACCAGCAGTCCCAAGTCACAATGCTGATGGTTATTCAGGCTGTGACTAGTGTGGTCTATTCTCTGCTTCTAACAGCCAGAGTCTGGTACAGACTTTCAAATGTTTTAGATTCAGCAGTAAAATAAGAGTGGAAAAATACAAAGAACAAGATAGAAAGTCAAAAGAAGTCTACGCGAAATGCAAGTTCACAATTAAAGTCAGGAGCTGTCCCAGCCCTCAGGGACTAGCAAAACCCATGGAAGCAAGCCTAAAGTTGTTGTGAACTGATTTCATCAGGGACTGGTGATAATTTGCCAACACAAGCCATTCCCCAAGCTGTCAGTGGAAAAAATAAAGTTGTCTTAGATTTTTTTCCACCTTGATTCCCTGAGACTCTTGGGCATCTCTTCATTGGCTCTTGGACCTGCTGCCTCAGCTTCACCTGCTGATGGGAGCTGTGGATGTCAGGGAGCCATGCACCTCCCCCTATGCAGAAAGCAGCCTAAATGACAAGAGGAAAGAGCAATCGGAGAGGCTTGGATCTCCTGGTGTGACTGAAATGGGTGTAATTTGCAACCATCTTTGCTTAACGACTTCAAAGAAAGATGGGAAGAAAGCAGGAAGAGGCAGGCAGGGAATGGCTCTCATCAAGAACCCAGGAGTATTACCAAGATCAAAGGGAAATGGGCCGAGATGTGGGGGACATGAGTACATCTTCCTCCTGTCTTCCTCCTATCCCAAGATCTGAGCTTTGGCTTCCAAGTGGAAGGTGTGAAATTTGGCTGAGGTGTGTGTGTGTGTGTGTGTGTGTGTGTGTGTGTGTGTGTGTGTGTGTGAGAGAGAGAGAGAGAGACAGAGAGAGACAGAGAGAGACAGAGAGACAGAGAGAGACAGAGAGAGACAGAGAGAGACAGAGAGAGAGACAGAGAGAGAAAGAGAGACAGAGATAGAGAGAGAGACAAAGAGGAGAGAGAGAGAGACAGAGAGACAGAGAGACAGAGAGAAGGAGAGAGGGAGAGAGACTTAAAGAAGTAAAAGCCTCTCTAGGAAAATGATGGATCATAATATTAATAATACATAATAATAATAATAAACATTAACAAGCACTAATTAACAAGCACTTTACAATTACAAATGACTTTGATATATGATCTTATTTGGAATAGGTATCTTGATAACAGTGGCAAGAGCACCAGATTTGGAAATAGAGTATCTGGGTTCAAATTCCAACTCTATTACTTCATTAATTGCCTGACCCTGGGCAAATCATGCAAGTTTCCTGGGTCTCAGTTGCCTCACCAATAAAATTAAGGAATTGGACTATATGACCTCTAACATGCCTTCCATCTCTGAATCTATGGTCCTATGCTCCTTACAACTAATAAAATTAAGTCAATAGGACAAGTATTGCTAACTTCTTTTTCTAGATGAGTAAACCGAGTGCTAGATCTGCTGCCTTAGGTTAGAGAGGTATCAAGTGTCACAGAAAGAGTTTGAACCCAGTTCTGGCTTCAAGGCCAATGCTTGTCTGACTTTGCTTGGCTTAGAGAACCAGAAATTTATGAATTGAGGCCAAGATAGCAATACTTGGGGTTGAAGCACATTCTTCTGAGACTAGGAAAGAGCTAATTTGTCAGGGATTGTGCAGAGTGATTAAATCAGCAGACTTCAGACCCTCTTCTCTGAACATATACCCTCTGGCCTGGTGGTTCCAAAGTTAGTTTTCCAAGTTGGGGATGTTATCCTTGAACACCTTCTCCCTCGTGTCTAACTTAACTCTGCCCAGAAAGAGAAGCAGTCAGAGGTACCCTGGGCAACTGGGTGGAATCCAGGCAGAAAGACATCCAACTGTGCCACTCAGGGTTCTGGTGATGAAGAATGGGGAAGGAGGAGGTATAGGATGGTCCCTTCCCAGCCTCTATTTGGCTTTAATTTAATTGATTAACATAAAAGGAGGACCAAAGTGACTCCCAGAATTCCCTCAACAGCATCTCTGACAAGTGTTTGGCTACTTCTGCAACAATTCCAGTTCTTTCTGAGATTTCTGAATGTGAATGTGACTCCTTAATGAGGTAGTGATCTTCCTGTCACTAGAAGTGTTCAAGCAGTAACTATCAAAGTGTCACAGAAGGGATTCCTGAATTAGGAAGGAAGCTGGACTACATAACCCTTGAGATCCCTTCCGGTTCTGAGATTCCCTGGGTCTATTCTGTCTTCAGGGAGTTAGTTGCTGGAGCTCAGGAACCATTTTAAAGAAAGTAATATTGAATCTCCCAAGGGCACAGAAATAGGACTAGGGCACATATGGCATTCAATGTGAGCTTGGAAGGGATTGCAACAAAAAGGGATGGTGCTGCATTAGCTGCCTTTTAGCCCTGCCTTGCTGTGGGTCTCTGGGGACTTGAAAAAATAAGATTCTGGATGCTTATCCTTAGGTTTATAAAAGGTGATGGGAGGAGGGAAAAGTGGGGAGAAGCAAACTGGAAGGAATGCAGGGAAATGAACTTTTTATGTATATGTGTGTGCACACACGCATGAGTTATACATGTGTTTGTGTGAATGAGCATGTATCTGAATGAGAATGCTTGTGTTTGTGTGCCAGATTGCATGGGAAATAAGATATGTGTCTAGGTGCCTATACATGTGTGTATTCCTATGTGCATATGTGTGCATATGTGCCTGCATTGTTGATGGAAGGCCAATGGGATTGTGCCTCTTTGGGGGTGGGTATTATGTAGGGAAGGGAATGTGTGCATGCAGTGTGGCAGAAATGACAAATGATTAATCTATAGAAATCTATATTCTATTCTTCCATGCGTCCAGTCCGCTCCACTCACATTCCCATGCATCACCTCTGAAAATCCATCGCCTCCAACTCCTAGCCAAGGACAGGCTTAGAGTAATGAGCTGCATTCTTTATTGATGAACTTGCCTAGCGTTTTTTATATATTTGTATATACGTCGCATATATATTTTTCTTTAGGGGCATCCAAGGCAAATTGCTTGGCTCCCCTTCCCTGGCTGCCAATCATTCAGAGGGTTGGCCAGGTTCCTTCCTGCTGAACTTTCCATTTCTCAAGGTTCTGTTTCTTCCAGGCTACTAATCCCACCTCATCTAACCTGAACTTAATTCAGTTCTTCTCCATGAAGCACAACCTCCTATAAACAAGGCACTGTGCTAGGCACTGGGGATATGATGACAAAGTGGGAAACACACCGTGCCCTCAAAGAACTTAGAATGCTAGGATCATATATTTAGAATTAGAAGCTACTGGGGAGGATACTGGTTCCAAGCTCCTCTTTCGACAGATGAGGAAGGCCCATAGAGGTTAAGTGACTTGCCCAGGGTCACTCAGTTAGTAAGTAGCTAGTTGGGCCAAGATTTTTCGGATTACAGGTCCAATAATACGTCCACCATACCGAAACTTTCTCAACATTTTATTTGGCTGATAGATAAGTGAATGCAAGATAATCACCTAACAACTAGGGGACTCAGAAAAGGTTCCTCACAGGAGATGGCACCTGAGTTGACTGTGAATGGAAGTTAAGGATTCTGAGAGGCAGAGGTGAAGAGGGAATTCGGGGAATCCTCCTCTTCCCTTAGATGATGGGGCCTGGCTGGCTCCAGCAGTCTCCTGTGCCTGTATGATGAATATCACGTCTGCCCAACTCTTCCTTTCTCATGGAAACCATGCCAGTCAGCAGGGTTCAGGACCTAGTGGGGAATCATAAGAAAGCACCCATTTATTCGCAAAGGCAGTGCAAATATCATTACCTCCATTTTGTTGATGAGGAAACTTAGGTCCAGAGAGGAGCAGCCTTGGCTGTGGTCACACAATGAGTCATTTGCAGAGCTAGAACTGGCACCCTGTTTTTTTTTAGTCCAGACAAATCTAGAGAAATACAGGGCTTTCCCCACTGAACTTCATCTCCAGGCAGGATAGACTCCAGGAGGTCAATATGTCCACTCTCCTGCCTTCACACAGGCTTGATATAAATAAGGGGTTTTAAACTTTTTTTTGAGTGTGGGACAGATCCCTTTGGCAGTCTGGAGAAGCCTATAATGTCTTTAAACAAATAAAACGGATTACAAAAGAAACCAATCATATTGAAATAAAGATGTGTATTCTTCATGAGAGTTCATGGGGCCCCTGAAATCTAAGCATGGCCCCTTCCTAGGTCTCCAGGTTAAGAAGCTCTGATTAAATACTTCAGAGCCAGAGGGGACTTCCTTGGTCTCTAAGATAATAATAAATAGTATTTACATCATGGTTCTTTAAGGCTTACAAAGCACTTTACCTATTCTCTCTCTATGATCATCACAATGACCCTCTGAGGTAGGTGCTGTTGTTACCTCCATTTTAGGGATGAGAAAGGTGAGTCTGGGAGAGGTTAAATGCTTTTCAGGGGGTTGAAAGCAGAGGAGGCAGCAGCATCAGAAGCCAGCTCCGTCCTGACTCTGAGACCACTCCCTATCCACTCCAGCCGGCTGCCTCGCTGAACAAGAGGGCTGCGATTGCTAGCTGAGGCGGACAGTTCCCGCTTCTCTCCAGGTGCAGCTGGGAGAGAGGGCGTTGGGCTCCGCTCAGCCCCGTCAAAGCCCCCTAATTATTTAACTGCCATAACGCTGGGAATGACTAAGCTTTCCGAAAGGGAGTATTTACTCTTATTTCTGCTCGGGGCGGCCAAAGAACTTCTAATCTTGAAAACTGTCCTTCCTTTCATTTGCTGGTACTGTACGCACGCGTGGACAAAGTCCTTTTTTGCAAAACATCCTTTTAAGATGCAGGCAGAGTTGACACTTATCACTGGGAGAACGCGATATTCTCTCTCCCTCCCCCTCCTGACTGTGGAGTTGGAATTTTTATTTATTTTTTTCAAAAGTCTGTAATAAAAAGGCTCTCTCTGAGGGACAGTAGGAGGGAAAAAGTTGAGGGGGCGTACTGCATACTGGGGATTCTGTAGTGAAAAGGGAAGCGAGAAGGGGGAAGGGGAGGAGAGAAGAAGTGGAGGGGAGGAGAGAGAGAGAAGAGAGAAAAGAGGGGGAGGACGAAAGGTTAGAAAAGGGAGGGAAGAGAGAGGAGAGGAAAAGGAGAGGGAAAGGAAGGGGAAGGGAAAAGGGGAGGGAAAGGGGGAGACGGATTGAAAGAGAAAAGAATAGGGAAAGAGAGAAGGGAAGGAGAAGAGCGGGAGAGGAAAAGAGAAGGGGAGTGGGAGGGGAAAGGAACTGGGCCAGGAAGGGGGAAGGGAAAGGCAGAGAGGGAGAGGAAAGGAGGAAGGGGATTGCGGTTTTGGCCGGCTCCGGGGCCACCAAGCGGGGCTCACGAAGAGCAGAGGGGCGCCAAGGAGAAGTCTCCTCGAACTTAGAACGTCAATGGCTCGGAACCCATCCGTCTGCGGAAGGGGAGCTGCGGCGGCTCCCAGTTTCTCTGCTGTGTTTCGCTCACAATTTATCATTATCCAATTTTTTTTCTTTCCCCTGGGTCTTTTCTCTCAGACATTTCTTATCCCAAGCTGACAGCTAAATGAGGAATCACCCAGCCTACGTTCTCTATTTTGTTCTGAAATTAATTCTGTCGTGAAACACTGCCAAGTGGTTAGAGCCAGGGGGGACTGGCGGGCGGTGGGACGCAGGCAGGGGGTGGGGGGTGGGGTGAGGGGTGACCTGCTGGTCCAGGGTGATTTCATTCGCCTCTTCAGTGAAATCGAAAGGCTCTGACACCCCCTTTCTATCCTCCTGAATAGAGTGGAATCTGCGGAAGCTACTCACTATCTTTCCCTCCCTCCCTCCCTTCTTTAAGAGACAAAACTCGGATATGGGAAGAATTGAATTCCTGCATCGTTCTCTGGAGCACTGCAGAATTACTATTTATCAGCTTCAGCCTCACAGGCCAGAGGTCGTTCTGCCACTCCCTTGGCCTTTCAGTAAGAAACTGGTCCTTGATAGGTATCACTCCCAGGAAACAGAAGCCACTGAACCAGTGCCTATGAACGTTAAGCACTGCGAAGGGGAAAGATGCTTGTCTTGCTGCTGGTTGGAGTCCAGCCATACCACGTGCTCGCGGGGTGTGCCTCTGGACAAGTCCTGACTCCTTTCTGGGGCTCAGTTTCCTCGCCTCTCAACATAGGAATGATAAGTGAGGCTTTGTGTATCAGGATGTTGTGAGAGTCAAATAAGGTGATGGATATAAATGGCTTTGGACTCATATAAAGTTCTCTAGTCGTCAACTATTAATAAGAATAACGACTAATTCAACTGCCCTTTATTTCCATGACAGCTAGCATTTATATATTATTCTAGGGTTTGCAAAAAACCAACTTTACAGATATCTATTTTTATCCTCACAACAACCCTGGGAGATGAATGCCTGATTTTACAGATGAGGAAACTGAGGCGAAAGCTAAATGACTTCCCTAGGGTCACAGAGTTAGTGTCTGAGGTCAAATTTGAATGCAGGTCTTTCTGAGTCCAGGTAAAGTGCTCAATCAACTACACCAGATAAGAGCTTTGGGAAGTAGAGGTGAAAACTGAATCCTCAGTGTGAAGACTAGGTAGCTTTGAATCTCTGTGAGAATCTGTCCTAAGTGCTGTCCCTTCAGGATAGCTGAGAGGCAGAGGCTTCCCAGGTCCAGTGGCTCCCTCAGCACTCCCTCTTTGACTCATATTGGCTGCTCTCATTACCTTGACCCAATTTTCGTGGGGAGAGAGACAAGGTATAGGGTGTGTGTGTGTGTGTGTGTGTGTGTGTGTGTGTGTGTGTGTGTGTGTGAAGGAATTACTGACCCATTTCAGAAAGGGAAAATTTAGACAAAATATGGTTCTGAAGCTTGTATAGTTGAGAGAAGTGGGAAATGAGTCCAGATTTATTTTCTTTTGCTCCAGGGCCTTAACCGTTACTCTCCCTCCCCCCCCTCCACTTCCCATTTCTTGTCCTCATCCTCCTCTCTGTCCTTGATGGTTAGCTAAGACTGATGTGGCCACGTGAGCTTCCTGGTGAGGAAGCAGACAGCAGCTGGGCCACCAGCAAGGGCTGAGCACGATGGTTGTCATGCTGGGGAAGGGTGATAATTTATTCTGATTGGCATTGGCTCTGAGTTAGAAAACAAAATATGTGGCTGTTGTAGAAACTTCACAAAGGTAAGTCATTACCTCTGTCACTACTTGTCTTCCCCCCCCTGAACCCCCAATGAGTGACCAGGATTAGATTGGGAATATTAGATGGTAATATTAGGTACCTTTATTCGTCTCTTTGAACTTCATGTTTCCACATCTGTAAAATGGGTATGATAATACTTTGTATACAAAAGTTTGTAGAAGAAATGATAGAATGTAAGTACTGGAAGAACCCTTAGAATATGGAAAGTCCAAACTATAAGGGACTGTAGAATTTCAGATCCAGAAAGAATCTTAGAATGTAAGATGTTTGAACTGGAAAAGACTTTGCAAAAAAGAACAGAGAAGGACAAAGCAGGAAGGCACTTTAGGACATCTCAGAGCTGGAGGGACCTTAGATATCATCTACTTCAACATTGTTATTTGGTCAAGGAGGAGGCTAGGACCCAAAGAGACATGAAGAGAATCACTTAAGGACACCTCACCAGTGAGCTATGGGCTTGGAAAATTTGCATGTGAGTATTTCCACATCAAGGATGTCAGACTGGTATTGGCTGGTATGTAACTGGCAGAACACATTCATAACACCTCCAAAGTGTTCAGCTGTCATCACAAGGGCTATATCAACACTGAACCTCTCTCTCCATTTCTGTTCAGCTTTCACTGTGCTTCTGACTCTGGCAGCCTTTGATTGGCTTTGATTTGATCTTGGTACTTGCCTCAGTGTTTCCTTTGGGGAACCACATTGAATTGAATAGCCTCAGACTTAACATTTCATTGCCTGTCTCCTCAGATGTTTCTGTTTCTCCTTGTCTTCTCTGAACTTGGTCACCCCATATGGATACGTGCTATTGAACTTTAATTCACTTAAATAATTTAACAAGCATTTATTAAATTCCTCCTATGTGCAGGATAGTAGGTTCTGGGATGATCTATTTGAGTTCCAGACAGCTATTCATGGCAGGTAAATGGAACTTGTGGCTGGCTATGATTGGTAAATGCTTTCTGGGTTATAGAAGAGATAATGTTGGTTGGTTACTTTGTGTTGTAATGGGTGTGGAGTATAGATTTTGGAGATTGGAGTGTGGACAGAGAGGTAGTGTTGTGGTTGGAACCATGAATGAGTGGTATCATTTTACAGGGGTATGCTGGAGCCAGCTGGCAATGGCTTGGGAGACCTGATTGTTAAATATTCACTGTGGTATTTACATATTGGAAATCAGCAAGCATTACAAATAAGGGCTTTATTTAACATTTTGTATATTGTCTACACTTAATAAAGCCCTGGAGAAAAGGACAAATACACAAGACTAAATTTAAAAGTGTGTCATGCATACATTCCCCACCCCCTCCAGAGCCAGTTGTTAAACACTTAAAAGCACGCCCTTAGATGTGAGTCAGAGGGTGATAGAACAGTAGCAGTGAGTTAGTGAGGAAATGAATGGGAGAGAGCGATAATATATCTGGGTACAGAATACTGACGTGCATGTGCTACAGCCCTGGTAGCTTGTGAGTGAGTCTTGACTTGCGAGGATTCGGCTACTTGTGTGACCTTGGGCAAGTCATTTGACCAGCTTCGGACTTCAGACCCTTATCTATAATAAGAGTTTTGGCCCAGATGACCTCTGAAGTTGGGGTTTAACTCTCTGGTTTATGATTCTAGAATCCCAAGGCAGTCCACTGCACATTTGGGCAGCTGTAATTATTAGGAAGTTTTGCTCATGACGGTGTCTAAATTTGCCTTTTTGTAATTTCTGTCAATTTCTCTTGGTTCTGCCCTTTGAGGCCAAACAGAACAAATCTAAACCTTCTTCCAATTCTTGATGACAGCTATTATATCTACCCTCCTTTTCCCCTTATCCTCCATCTTCTCTTCTCCACTTTAAACATTTTCCCTTTCTTCACTTGATGCTCATGTGGCATAGAGTGAAGGCACTTTACATCCTAGTTCTCCTTCCATTTTTGAGCTTCTCTGTGTCTTTGAAGGGGAGGGTTGTGCAGGCTCTGCCTTGGAGAGGGAGAGAAAAAGGTAGGAGGCAGCTGGGGCTCTTGTCATTTCTCCTGAGCAATGGAAACAGCTGGGGGGGGGGCGGTGGAGAGGCTTGTACTGCCTGTCATGGAGGAAAGAACTCTGTGAGGCTGGGGCTGTGGACTTGAGCCTGTCCCCCTCCTCAGTCACTCTGCTTGTCTTCTTTGTGAATGGCTAATGCATTCCAAGCAGTGGGAGAGAGATGTAAAACTAATCCACGCTCTAATAAAAACAGCCTCCCGATTAAATATGTATGAACACATATTGATTTGGGGATTAAACAGAAAAGAAAATTGAGCCTGTAATTGAGCCTGGGAACATGTACAGGGCAAGATTCTCAGCTTACTTTCCGAAACACACCTGCCTGATCCTGCCTGGTTGGGGGAGGGTCTGGGCAGGTGCAAAGGCCACCCCATCCAAGCGGCTGATTGAAGATGGGCCTGGGGACTTCTGCTACTCACACTCCTGGTGAGCCAGCACATCAAGAGAACAGAAAACAGCAGGTAGTGGTCCATCAGTGGGAAGTTGGTGTTGTTACCTCCCCAAGCCAACTTGTACAAGAAAGTGGCTAGAGACTCCCAAATTGATCCCTTGGTGTTCATCTACCTGCTGGAGCCTGGTCATCAGATTTTAAGGCACTGAGTCACTTACCCTTATTACCTAAAGGCTATGGAGCTATTTGTTAGGTGTAGTTAAAATAAAGCAAAGCAAAACTCTTAGAGACTTATTTTCCTGATTTGTAAAATAATGCCATTGGACCAGAAATTCTCTAAAGTTCCTTCCCAATCTACTATTATAGCTTTGGGGATTCTCAGGTCTGAAATTCTATGTCCTATGTTTGGAGAAATTTTTTTTTCTCACTCTCATGTTCTAGTTTCCAAGGTCCTTTCGAAATCTGGTGTTTTGTGTCCTAGGGCCCCTCCCAGCTCTGACTTTCTGTGTCCTAAGGCTCTTCTCAGCTCTGGCATCTTGTGTTCTAGGGTCCTTCCCAGACAAGGAGTTTTTAATCTTTTTGTTGTATCATGGAACCCTTTGGTAGTATGGTAAAGTTTATTGTAACAGCAAGCACCCTAGCATTCCCAGGATGACTGCTAGCACAGGTTTTTGATCTGTTTTTCTAAAGGAAAGCAACTCAAAAAGAGTTACCAATCTTTAATCAAACATATATCATTTACTTAGTTCAGGGGAAAAAGTTGGCACCCTGAACTTCATAGAATACAAACAGAAGTTACAAGCAGACAAAAAGAATACAGGCAGAGAAAATAACAATTTAGCAGACTTCTAACTGTAGGACTATCACATACCTACATAGTTATCAGAAAGAGAAGCACCAACATCTGAGTTTTCAAAGTCAGAGGCTCAACAGCTGCCCAGAGTCTCATCTAGCCAAGTCACACAACTCTTCCCAAAGTGTCCCAAGGCAAAATTTCACATCAGGGCATATATAGCCTTTTTCAGGGTCAGAGAACATCACAATACTTGTGACTCACTGCCCAATTACAAAGTAAAAAGGTGTGAACCTTCCTGAAAAACAAGCCTTCCCTAAGCAAGCGTCTCCTGTTTGGCTCTGCTCCACCTTTCAGCAAACTCCTTACACCACAGGGTCCATGTGACCACATTCATCCTATTAGGGGGCAGAGTATATTTTCAAATCAGGGAAGGTCCTCAAATTCACTTAGACTTATTAAAGGGCAGGGAAGATCTTAAAATTTCTATCACCATTACAATCCCTTCCCAAAATGATGTTTGTGAAGTGTATAAAATAAAATACATCAGATTGTAAAGGAAACCAACAATATTGAAAAATAGTTACCAAAATGCATTTTGAGAGACCTAGAATTTGTCCAGAGTCATATTTTATGGGTGTTTAGAGTGGCTATGTGGGAGCTGTGAGACCTTGCTGCTTCTATGCTGCTATCTTGGCTCTGTCCCCCACCAAAATACATTTTAAAAGTTCATGGATCTAAGGGTAAGAACTCCTGAGACATATTGATAGACATATAACATTCATTCATCATTTTGTATATGCCAGGTGCTGTGCTCAGTTCTGAGGCCACAAATATAAGCCAGAAAGGCAGTCTTTCCCTCAGAGAGCTTCTATTTTAATGAGGAAGGACAATGCCTAAGGGGGAGCTGAAAATGAGGGGACAGTATAACCAGGCTGGGATGAGATGGCTATGGAGGATGTGGAGAAGACCAGAGTGAGCAAAGGTGGGAATAAATTCATCCAGAATGGTTGTGGCTCCTCCAAAAATGGTGGTCAGAGTTAGGGACTGGAGAATTCTCCAGAGTGGGAAGGTGACTGATGAGTTAGAGAAACCTTCTAAGGAAAGTAAGTCATGATGTTCGCCTAGACCCAGCACACAGCCTTGAGGAAGAACTGAGTCTGGAGGCAGGGGGCAGGAACCTCCCAACAGAAGCAGAGTTTTGCAGTCAGCACAGAGAGGGGTCAGAGAGGAAGGAACATGGAGCTGGAAGGAACATGGAGTGCATCAAGTCTACCTTCTTCATTTCCTTTTTGAAGAAACTCATACCTAGAGAGGTTAATTTCTTGCCCACAGTCATATAACTAATGTCTGAAGCTGGATTGGAACTCAGGTTTTCCTGATTCTAAGTCTAGTACTCTCCCACATCCAAATGAGAAGTATAAAAGAACCCTGCTTGGGCCACAGAACTACCCCAGGGAATCTTAGGATCATCAAATGTTAGAGCTACAATAAGGAAATTTAAAATCATTCCCTCTCTTTGGGCTTCAGTATTTTCATCTGAAAAATGGGGTCAACAATGCTTGGATTACCCACTACATAGGGCTGACATAAGAATCAGATGAGATAGTGGATGTGAATTGTAGATAAATATGAACATGGCAGAGGAGAGGAGAGAATCTTGGAGCTGGGGCGAGAGATATGGAATCAATTACTTGCTCTGAATCTTGGACAAGTCACTTAATCTTTTCTGAGCTTTAGTTTCTTCATCTGTAAAATAAGGATTATATGCTTGTGTTGCCCAGCTCACTGGGGAGGAAGACCAGAGGAAGATGCTATGAGCTGTAAATCTTCAGAGAAATATCTTGTTCTTATTGTTGTTATTTTGTTAAAGGTTACCCTGCCAGCCTCTGAGGCATGACTGTCCCTATCTGTGGAGAGCCAGACCAGCCCATCCCTGGCAGGTAGATGTCTCAGGTCCTACCTTACTCTTTTGAATTGTCTATGTTACCTATGGGTGTGTGTTTATACCAGTATATCTGTCATAACCTGTGAGCTCCTTGGTGGATAGACACCCAGAAAAATCTGATCAACTGGTAAGGGCTCTGATGTGTGTTTTTTTTCTTTTTTGGTAGGTCTGATGGAGGATGTTGATGATTATTTGCAGACTTAGACCCATCCCTGCTCTACGTCACCTGGCAAAGGAAGCCAATTCACAAACAGAATGATTGTTTTAAAATCTTCCATCTCCTGCCTCCTTAGCCTTGTACAAGCTGTGTACTGGAATGATGGACTCATTTCTCATCTTTGTCCCTCAGAACCTTCCTCCTTCTTTAAGGCTTAGCTCAGGCTTCACC
Source organism: Pseudocheirus occidentalis (assembly GCA_028646575.1). Taxonomy (NCBI): domain Eukaryota; kingdom Metazoa; phylum Chordata; class Mammalia; order Diprotodontia; family Pseudocheiridae; genus Pseudocheirus; species Pseudocheirus occidentalis. Next base: position 61,443,891 of record CM053596.1, read on the forward strand.
TCCTCCAGGAAACCTTACTTGATCCTTCCCTTCCCTCCCCAGTTGTCATTAGCATTCTTCCCCTCCTCGAATTATCTTGTGTTTGCCTACCTATATACCTGATGAGGCAGCAGAAGAGGATGTCAGTGGGGGAGCTAATTGATAAAGATGAAAATAAACCCTTGTCTTTCTACAGCACTTTTTACTTTTCAAAGCATTTTCCCGTAAGCTCATAGATGTAGAATAGGAATAGAGTTTAGAGCTCACCTTGTCCAATCCCTAATTTTGCAGAAAAAGAAACACAGGCCAGGCCAGGCCAGGCAAAGTGCTTTTCCCAAGATGGCAGCACTGGGACTTGAATCCAGGTCCTCGGATTTCAAGTCCCCTGGCCATTCCATGGCACCCAGCTGCTTCCCTTAATTTATTTTAGTGATGATTAAATAGTCTCATGAGCTGAGTAGTGCAGGGATTATTACCTCTACAGGGGAAGAAACAGTAAGTAGCAAAGAGGTAACCTTGGTCTCAGATGTTTTGGTCTCTAGGATGGGCTTCTTTCCATCACTCCTCCAGAGAGACCACAATAGGAAAGTCTGGGCTTTCATGGATAACCCCTTAGATTGCTACTCAGGGACAGATGCTCTGAGATGAACTTACTCCTGACCCATTGTTCAATTGTTTCAATCGTGTCTGACTCTTTGTGACCCCATTTGGGGTTTTCTTGGCAAAGATACTGGAGTGGTTTGCTATTTCCTTCTCCAGTTCATATTACAGATGGGTAAACTGAGACAAACAGGGTTAAATGACTTGACCAAGGTCACGCAACTGAGGTGGGATTTGAACTCAAGTCTTCCTGACTCCAGGTCCACCACTCAGGCCACTGTGCCACCTAGCTGCCCATTCCTCACTTGTATCGAATGTTAAGATGTCATTGCCAGGGAACAGCGTAAGAGCAGCTTCCCTGTCACCAATCCTCCCACCTAGAGAATCCCCCAGGATTCTGTCTTCTCCAGCTTCTTGCCTGAAATAACATACCCAAGTCCTCACCTCTTGGTTATGTTACAGGGTAAAGAACTGGACTGGGAGCTGGGAGACCCAAGTTTGAGGACCAGTTTTCTTACTAACTCTATTATATGAGACTAGTACCTTCCTCTCTCTGGGCCTCAGCTTCTCCATCTTTACCAGGAAGAAGTTGGAAGTGGTCTTTGGATTTCTTTCTAGCTGCAAGTGTCCTTGAGTTAGTTAGTGTAGCATAGTGGAAGCAATAATGTATTTGGAGTCCTAGGATAGCAGTTCAAATCTTAGCTCCCCGGCTCTCTGCATGGGCTACCTTCAATGCTTAGCCTTTCTGGGGCTCAGTTTCCCCATCTATAACATTTGAGGGTTAGATTAGATGGCCTCTCATATCCCTTCCAGCCTGATTTCTGTGATGCTCTATGTTGGAGACTTTGAATGAATGAAATGCTAGTTCAGTTCAGACACTGTCTAGGCATTCTTATGTCATTTCAGGTAGAGTCTCCTTTTTTCTCCCAATTCCTTAATGTCTCCTCCTAATGACACCAGTAAATCACCTGAAAGGCCACTTGGGTTTGGAAAGTTCTATCTGTGATGAGGCAGAGACAGGGATATACTTATTCCCATTGGAGTTCTATTTGCCATCCCCCTAGAAGGACTAGAGGGCTGAGGAGCTGCCTGCTCAGAAGGCAGCTGAATCTTTGGGGCATCAGAGCTTACTGTGGACAGTAACCCTAAAAGAGAGTGGTGAGTCATTCCAGTCCCAGGGCTGCCTTGGAGAAGTCATGCCTCCCTCTGCTTTGCAGTAGGGCATTCCTTTTAGAGAGGAGCCATCAATCTTCCCTTAAGGCAGTGGTTCTCAATCTGTGAGTTACGCTTGGGGGATTGAATGACCTTTTCACAGGGGTCGCCTAAGACCATGGGAAAACACATATTTCTGATGGTCTTAGGAACTGAGACACAGCTCCTCTATCCATCTCCACGTGGGTCTGCCCACATGCAGATACGCCCACATATGAGGTTGAGAACCACTGCTTTAGGCAGACGGGCTCACTTGCTCCGTCAGACTACCCAGACCCCAATCCAGTCTGTCTCTCTTTGAGCCTAATTCCCTACCATCTTCTTCTCTCTTTTGGAGGATTCTTGGTTCCTAAGCTCTGAGACTGGGACCAGATGAAGTTCCAAGGTCCCAAGCTTCTATCCTGAGAAGCAACATAGCATAGGGAAAGAGTCCTGTCCTGGGAATCAGAAAGCCTGGGTCCTAATTGGCTTTGTCACTAACTTACCGTGTGACCTTAGGCCAGTCTCCTTCCTTTTCTTGATGCCACTTTCCTTTGCACAGTGAGAACGTCAGACAAATTAGGGGATCCATGAACTCTGGTGGGAAAAAGGTTCTATCCTTTTTTTCTTCCTCACTAACTTCTAACTAAAATTTAACATATCTTTTCCTAATTATGAAGGTAGGTTGTTGTTGTTGAGTCATGTCTGACTCTTTGTGACCCTATTTGGGATTTTTTTTTGCAGGGGGGAAGGCAGGGCACTTGGGGTTAAGTGACTTGCCCAAGGTCACACGGCTAGTAAGTATTTAGTGTCTGAGGTTGGATTTGAACTCAGGTCCTCCTGATTCCAGGGCCGGTGCTCTATTTACTGTGCCACCTAGCCGCCCCTATTTAGGATTTTCTTGGCAAAGATACTGGAGCAGTTTGCCAGTTCCTTCTCCAGTTCATTTTACAGATGAGGAAACTGAGGCAAACAGAATTAAGAGACTTGCCCAAGGTCACATAGCTAGTATATGTCTGAGGTGGGATTTGAGCTGAGTTCTTTCTGACTCCAGGCCTGGTGCTCTATCCATTGTGTCACCTTGTTGTCCCCTGCTCTGGAAGAGCTCTCATTATAATGTGGGAGAAAACCCACAAAAGGTTAAGAACCCCTGTACTACAAGATTCATAAGGCTTCCATTTGAACTGAAATGGTCTGTCTATATGCTTGCCATCCTCCATTCTTCCCAAGCTGGTGGCCTGGGCCTCAGTAACTAGCACTGCTGTGGCCTCTGCATAGTGGGGGGCAAAACATGAGAGCCTCAGAGGAGGGAGGAAAACCCCCAGAATTCCACTGTGGTGTCTAACTCATCTTTCATTTCATTAAGAAATAGTTGGTAAATATTGAAGCCCTGGAGCCTCCCAGTTGACACCGGCCTCTCCCTGTGCTTATTAAAGCAATGAGTTAATTTCAACAAGGGCATGTTCATTCTCCAGAAGCCGCTTCTATTTTGGCCTTGATTAAAGGAATGAATCAGAGCGAGGACAGATACTTCTCTCCAGTGAGGGCTAGGGGGTCTAACCAAGCAAGGCAAAGGAAGGGTGGAGGAGTGGAGAGCCAAGAAAACCCAAGGACTCCGTCATGTTGGAGTCTGGATATGGCACAGATGTGCCCTTTGCTTAGACTCGTTCAGCCTGGAGGCAATGGCCCTGGTGTTCTATGGATGGGAGAAGGCTGTGGTGGTAGTGTTCTTCATGCATTCAGCAATGGTGACGTTACTTAGGCATCCAACCAGAGGGTCAAAGACCTAAAGATAGAAGGGGCCTAAGATGGCTGAAGAGGCTGAAGCCCAGAGAAACTGTCACTTGTACAAGGTCACCAGAGTCAAGTCAATGAGCATTTATTAAGTGCTTACTGTGTGTGCAGGAACTGCAATAAGTCCTGGGGTTGCACAGAAAGACAAAAAGTCCCTGCCTTCAAGGAGCTCACAGTCTAATGGGGGAAATGATCACAAACAACTGTGTATAAACCCATTGCAGACAGGATAAATTGGAGATAATCTCAGAAGGAAGGCACTAGCCTCAAGGGAGGTCAGGAAAGGCTTCTTAGAGAAGCAGCAAGTGTAGCTGAGACTTGAAGACATTGTCAGAGCCTGTATTTGAACCCAGGTTCAAGTCCAGCACTCTCCACTGCACCACACGGCCTCAGTCATGGCCTTCCATAGGCAATGGTGCTGCTCAGGCCCCACCTGCCCTTCATTATTAACATTATGTGGATGGCAAAAGACTACAGGCAAAAGAAGTAATCAGCTGTTTTTGAGTAAGCTATGATTAGGCAGCTAGATGGTTCAGTAAATACAACAGCAGCTGCAGAGTCAGGAGGACCTGAGTTCAAATCTGGCTCCAGACACTTACTAGCTGTGTGACCCTGGGCAAGTCCTTGCATCCTTTTTGCCTCAGTTTCCTCAACTGTAAAATGGGCTTGAGAAAGAGGTGGAAAATCCCTCTAGTGTCTTTGCCAAATGGGATCGCAGAGAGTCCGACAGAACTGAGACAGCAGCAGCCCTGATGGCTTCATCTGAGAATCAGTAGGAGGAACGCTAGAGCTACCGAGTGTCTTCTGCGCCTCTAATCTACCAAATCCGTTGTCCTACCTTTAGATTGTTAGGATCATAAATCCCAATGTGATCCAACAAAGGTTCATGTCTGTTGACTCTTCCACCAACATCCTCCTGCAAGGTCACCTTGGGCTCAGGAAGGCAACCCTGCCAGTGGAGCAGCTTGTAGCAAGGTGGAAAGGCTTTGCAGGTGGGCCTGTATGCCGGATGTCCAAGGACCAGCTTAGCTTGCTTCAGACAGGATCATTCCCAGGCAGAGTGCATATATGCAGAGTGATCTCAGGGTAATCTCAGCCGCTGAGAGGCCATCCCCTGTGCTGCAGAAGGACTGCGATCTATACGACAGGAGGAAGCACCTGGACCGTTGGAGTCACAGAGCTGAAGTGCACATAGCACCTTCGAATGGCGCCTTCTGGAAGGAGATGCAAGAACCGAGCTCTTAGGAAGCTGACAATCTAATATCCACTTCATTTCAGCAAATAGCTCTTAAGTGTATTCTAAGATGAGTATGCTCTAGGCACCGCTGTAGACTGTAGGGTGGCGTAATTGTTATGCTATAAGTAGACTAAATAAATGCATGCACACATGTGTTTTTATACACACATATATACACATATACATACATACACAGACACACTAACACACACATAGACACACACATATAAACACACATATATATGTATACATACATGTATACTCACATACATGAAGGTAATGGAATACTTATTGTGCTATAAGAAACGAGGAGTAGGCTGACTTCAGAAAAACCTGGAAAGACTTATATGAATTGATGCTGAGTGAAATGAGCAGAACCAGGAGAACACTGCACACACACATATTCTCAGTGGTGTGGTACAATTAATAGAGCACTGATCCTAGAGCCAGGAAGACTCATCTTCCTGAATTCAAATCTGGCCTTAGACACTTCCTAGCTATGTGATCCTGGGAAAGTCACCTTATCCTGTCTGCCTCAGTTTCCTCATCTATAAAATGAGCTGGAGAAGGAAATGGCAAACCACTCCAGTATCTCTGCCAAGAAAACCTCAAATGGGCTCATGAAAAGTTGGACATGACTGAAAGGACTGAACAACGACAAATACTGTATATTACATGTAACACATGTATGATAAATATATGTATGTATTTTTATATATATCTTCATGCATTCATTTCTACGTCACATCGTGCAGTCTATATGAAGTTGTCCTCCTGACCAAAGTGCTTAACTGTTTCTGTGGTTCATGTGTGAGTGCCTTTGTCTAAGTCCTATATAATGTAAGCCTTCCAGAGCACTGATGAGAGGGATTCACATCTTCTTTCTGACCTAATAAATTTCTTTCTAAAACTATTTCAGATTTTGAGATTTGTTTTCTGAGGTCTTTTCCAACCCCAACTTTCCTAGATTCTTCTTGTGAAGCAGGCGTCCTTGATCATTTTTGTGTCATGGGAAACTAATGTTTCTATGGATCACTTGTCAGAATCATGTTTTTAAATTGCATTAAATAAAATGCATGAGATCACTGAGACAACCAATGAGATAAAAATACAGTTCTCAAAATATTAAAAAATCAAGTTCACATCCTCAGACTAAGAATTTTAATTTAGGGCTTTAAAAATGTGCATACCCTTTGACCCAGCAATACCACTTCTAGGGCTGTATCCCAAAGACATAATAAAAATGGGGGAAGGACTCACATGTACAAAAATATTTATAGCAATTCTTTTTGTGGTGGCAAAGAATCAGAAATTGAGGGGATGCACATCAATTGGGGAATGGCTGAACAAGTTGTAGTATATGAATGTAATGGAATACTATTGTGCTATAAGAAATGAGGAGCAGGCTGACTTCAGAAAAACCTGCAAAGACTTATATGAACTGATGCTGAGTGAAGTGAGCAGAACTAGGAGAACATTGTCCACAGTGACAGCCATATTGTGTGATGACTGAGACTTAGCTTATTCAGTGTAAGGTTCTGAGACAACTCTGAAAGGCTCATGATGGAAAATGCTCTCCACATCCAGAGAAAGAACTGTGGAGGCCGAATTCAGACTGAAGCAGACTATTTGCTCTCTTTTTTTGGTTTTGATTTGTTTCTTCTTTCTTGTGGTTCACATCATTAGTTCTAAATCTTCTTTACAACACGACTAATGTGAGAATATGTTTAATATGAACGTATATGTAGAGCTTATATCAGATTGCATGCTGTCTTGGGGAAGGGGGAGGAGAGGGAAGAGGAGAAAATTAAATACTCAAAAGCTTGTGGAACTGAATATTGAAAACAAAAAATAAATTAATTGATTTTAAAAAGAACTTCTAATTTAAAGAATTGGGTAGATCTTCTATGAAGAAATGATAAAGATGAGCAAGAATCACATTAAATTAAATTAACAATAATTAGGATAATAAGCATGATTAGTAGCAATAGCTGGCATTTAAACGGTGCTTTGAGGTTTACAAAGTACTTTCCATGTTTTCTAATCTGATCCTTACAACTTTGTGAGGTTGGTGCTATTATCATCTCTATTTTACAACCGAGGAAAGTGAGGCAAACAGAAGTGAAGTGACTTGTCCAGGATCACACAGCTTGTAAGTGTCTGAGGCTGGATTTGAACTTGGGTCTTCCTGAATTCAGGTCTGGTGTTCCATCCACTGTGCCACCTAGTGGCTAGTATGAGTTGTAGTTTGCACTGCTGGACAAAGTACCCATAGAGCCAAGATAATGGAGCCATCAAAACACAGATGATGTCCGGTAGGCTGTGCTCAGAACTGGGCATACAAAGATGAAAAATACAGTTCCTGCCCTCAAGGAGCTTATTTCAAAGAGGAGATGGAAGACAGATAAGTATAATAATAAGGAGAGCATGATGAGTGTAAAGGAGCGATTCAGGGGATGTGTTCTAAGGGGGAGAGGCCGCTTGGACCTGAGGGAGGACTGGGGAGAAGCAGGAGGGCTTCCTGGAGGAGGTGGCACTGAAACTAGACTGGGAAGGAAGAAAGAAAGATCTCAGTAGGTGGAGATGAAGAGAGAAAGGCATTCTGGGCACAGGCAATTTTATAGGGAGCGCAGGACTGGATTGTCCCATTTGTCTGTATCATAAACTGTGTGAAGGGAAATAATGTAAAGTCAGTCTTGGAAGTGTGGATGCTCCATTATATTGTTCAGAAAACTTATTAACTACTACACTGTTTAAATCTAACTAAGTGGTTCTTTGAACCTGAATGTTGCCCTGATCTCTTAACATTCCTGGAATGTTAGAGATGGCTATAAGGGATTTGGGGTTCCCCCGGGTCCTGGAGCCACATCTAGGTCTTGGTTTGGGTCCTCCCAAGCTTATACTTTGGTTTTGCCCCAATTTTATTGAATCTGTTACAAAAGACGAGGGAGTGGGATGAGTTGACTTGACTGCTTGCTGAGAATGTTGCAGAGGGGGTTCTCTTAGGGGTAGAGCTGGGACAAGATGGCAGCTGAGCTTCCTTCCTTTCTTTTTTTTTTTTTTTTTTTTTTTGCTTTCTGGAGGGCAGTTGGGGGTTAAGCGACTTGCCCAAGGTCACACGGCTAGTTTTTGTGTTAAGTGTCTGAGGCTGGATTTGAACTCAGGTCCTCCTGACTCCAGGGCCGGTGCTCTATTCACTGCGCCACCTAGCCGCCCCTGAGCTTCCTTTCAATGATGAAATTCTGAGATTAGGAAATCACTTCCATGGGGCTGGGAAGGGTCAGCATTAGGAAAGACTTTATGGAGGAGGGGGGCTCTGAATAGGAACTCCAAGGATTTAGGATTATAGGATTTAGAACCGGAAGGGATGTAGCTTGTACATAGACCAACTCCCTCAATTATTACAGATGAGGAGACTGTGAGAGTTCAGGTGATTGGCTCTCAGGCACATGGCAGCAAAGGTGAGATTCGAACTTGGGCCTTTCCCCTTCAGATTGTTCTATCACTGTAAGTTCGGGACTTGGAGACTGGAAGAAATGGATTTGAATCATGCATCTGACTTTTTAAAGAAAGGTTAGTCATCACAGGCAAGTTCCCTCTGGTCCTCAGTTTCTCCATCTGTAAAATGGGATAAAAATATTACTTGTGTGTACTTTGATGGGGTATTGTGAAGATCAAGTGAGACATGTCATGAGACACATGACAAGTGCTTTGCAAACTTTAAAGTGCTGGATTTCTCATATATATGCATACACACACACCTATTTATGTATGCATGTATGTATGTAAAATTGTTACTGTTGTTATTATACTAGGTGCCTCTTGCTGTGGATATGATCAGACTGATGTATTCTGAGCCCTGGGACTGCCTGGGCCAAGGCATTGTGTCATCTGTAGAATCTTAGCATCATCATGTCCAAAGATGCGAGGGGCCCCCCGAGGAGATCATGCTGGCCGTCCCTCCTACATCTACGAAGCTTGGCCCTAACCAGAAGGGGTGGGGGAAGGAGAGAAGACAGCTCCTTTTAGAAAACAGTGAACTCCTGCCCTCTGCCTCTAACATTGCCTTCCCTCTCCCAGTACACACAGCTGAGAGAACAAAATAAGATCTTTGGAAAGCAGGTGGGCAGGCCTTCCCCAGCCAAACCTGCCATCTTTCCCCTTGGCAAGGCCGCTGTGAGTGAGTCCAGGGGGAGGATCCCTGCTTTCCTCAACCTTCCTCAGTCTGGGCTGCTCTATAGAAGCTGGCCAATCTCCATCCCTTCGCAGTGGCTTTGAAATCTCTTGGCATTTTCCAATTTCCCAGGACCACCCACCTGGCAAAGGGAAATAACATTCCATCATTTCTACACCCCTGGGTAATGAGGCCCCACAAAGGCAATGAATGGGCCATGTGTGGCTTCTTGATACTGGCGAATGTCAGGATTCAGTTCAACAGATCATTCCCTAATGGGAATGCAAAGATATTTCTGCAATGGGGGTGGAGGGGTGGGATGGGGAGAAGTCCCCTCCTCCCCACCCCACCCTCCACCCCTCCACTGTCACATACTGTTCCAAAGGGCGGTTTGCTAATTGCTGCCTTGTGATTTGGTCCAGAAAATAATTAGCAGGGCTCTTCCTTTGATTTTCTGCAGCTGCAGATAAAGTAGCTGAAATGGTGTGTACAGGAGAAGGGGGAGTATTCAGCCTTTCCCTGTTTGGTTTTTTTTTTTACAGGGGTAGAATTTCCTGAAGGTAGCGTGGTACAATGGGACGAGCCCTGGATGGGGAATCAGGGCATCAGATCTCCAGTCCCGTCTCTGCTCAAGTAACCTTGGGCAAGTCTTTTCCCTGTTCCACTCTCACTTTCCTCATCTGTGAAATGATGATCTCAATGGTCTCTCCTGGCACTAACACTTGGGGTTCTAAGGCTCCTTCTAGCCCTGACATTCTATGTTCCAAAGGCCCTTCTGGTTCTGGAGTTGTTATAGGGGTCCTGACATTCTGTGGCTCCTGGACTCTGTTGGACTCAGGTTCCTTAGATTTAAACAGTGTAATATTTAATAAGTTTCCTGAACAATATAACAAAGCATCCATAATTCCAAGACCGATTTTACATTATTTCCTTTCATGTAGTCTGCGATCCGGTCAAATTGAAGAACTATCAGACATACAAGGTGGGGAGGGGCTGGAGGAAGTGGGGACTAGGGGAGAAGAGGGGGCAATCCTGGTTGGCTCCTCGGGAGGTTGAGGCTCCTAGAGTGAGGGAGGCCAGGGCTGAGTCAGAAGAGCAGAAGAGAATAAAGGAGATGCTGCTCATTTTCACAGACTCAGGCACAACACCCTAGTATCTGCTTCCTGTCCTTCTACTTAGTTCTACAAGGACACCCCCTACCTGAATGGAGAGTTAGCAAGGGAGGAGCTAAAGTGCTGGGGTGGAAGTTTGCTGCTTCTTTCTAGAGTCCTCCCATGGCAGAGACAGGACGGACCTCAAAAAACATCTAGACCAATGGAGCAGATACCATTTCTGTCAAATCTTGGAAAATGCTCATTACTGTTCAGTCATGACCCCATTTGGGTTTTCTTGGCAAAGATACTGGAGTGATTTTCCATTTCCTTCTTCAGCTCATTTTACAGATGAGGAAACTGGTGAGGATAAGGTGACTTGCCCAGGGTCACGCAGCTTTTAAGTATCTTAGGCCAGATTTGAACTCAGATCTTCCTGACTGCAGACCTAGTGCTCTATCCACTGTACCAAAAGCTGTTATCCAATTTAAGAGTAAAGCAGAATAGACTTTAACTGTCCTGGAGACTGCTTCTACTTGTCCTTGGAGGATAGACCTAGGACCAATGAGACTGAAGTTATGAGGAAGACTCTGGAGCACCATAGGAAAGAATTTCCTGCCAGTCAGAGCTGTCCAAATGTCAAAGAGCTTGCCTCGCAAGATAGTGAGCTCCCTGTTACTGGAAGCATCCAAATCAGTTGGATAACATTTTAACTTGCAGATGGCTAAGCTACATCTCGAAGGAAGAGAAATATTCTATGAAATGGAGGTGAAATATGAATGTATTTCAGGTTTGGAGAAGGGGAGAGTTGGGGTGGCTTGTGTAGGAGATAAATTGCTGTGAGGAATAAAGAGAAAGTCAGTTTGGCTTGACTAAAGAATGTAGCAGGGGTAGTGACATATAGTTAAGTTGGAAAGACAGGTGAAGATTGGAGCCAGGGTACAAGGTTAAGGGTCAAGAGGGTTCAATCTCCTCCTGGTCAGTCTCAAACCACAAAGCTGGAGGCTACATGCCCCATGAGGGAGGAGAAGAAAAGAGGGAGGAGAAGAGAATTGGAGAAAGATAGAAGAAAATAGAGGAAGGGAAAGGGGAGGGAGAGAGAGAGAGAGAGAGAGAGAGAGAGAGAGAGAGAGAGAGAGAGAGATGTACATAAACAGAGAGAGAAAGATAGAGAGAGAGAAGGGCAGTGTCTGGGTGCGATAGGGCAGTGTCTGGGTGCGATGACTTTTGTTGAATATTTGATTGAGTGTGCCTTGGAGGGAGTGTTACTCAAAATATTTACCACATCCAAATACAGATGTTCCTCAGGAGGGAGGGTGGCACAGTACAAAGTGTTCTGGATTTGGAGTCAGAGGATCTGGGTTCAAATCCAGCCTCTGCTGCTTACTATCTGTATGACCTTGGGCAAATAGCCTCACTTTCCTCATCTGTAAAACGAGACGATTGGACTTGATGACCTTGAAGTGCCTTTCAGCTCTAACCCTATGATCTTATGATGTCATTCACAGTACTCTGGGTACCCTAACATAGCTGTTGCTCTCATTGTTGCATATGCCTTGGCAGATCCTCCTCATAGTTACCCACACACTCTATATAATTGTGACAATACTCAATGCAGTCCCACATGGGTGTGACTTATGATGCTCAGTGTACACTAACACAGACATGGCATGGGATACCCTGAGAATTTTAATGTTCTTCATGTCATCCAGTGTGTAGTAAATGTGGATATTACTCTACATACACTAATATAGACATAACTTCTACTATGACTCATTATTCCCTTTGATATGCCCTAGTATATGTGTGATTTGTTCTCATGACATCATGTACCATAGCTCTGATTTTATTCAAGGTGCACAAATGTATGTAGGATTCTCATTCTTCCCTATTCTCATACCAGGATGTTCTAAACAAGCAAAGAAAGTGTATATACATTAAACTTGTACGCATGAGTGTACTGGGTATATGTTGGTGGAGAGGGGTTGAGGTTGGTGGACTTGAGGGCCAGGAAGGGAGAAAGCTCAGCCAAGCAATCAATTGATCAAGAAACATTTGTCAAGGACCTACTATGTGCCAAGCATCTACTGTGTGCCAAGTACTGTTGTTAGGTGCTGGGGATACAATGACAAAGATTAGATAGTCCCTGGCCTCATGAACTTTCCATTGTATCAGTTAGGTCTCTTATTCACTTTGTGAAGCAAGTGGTAAGTGATTGATGGAATCTGTGGTCTGTCTTCTACCAGGCATGGGGATAGGGTTGGCTGTGCCAGGTCTGATGAGGTTCTAGGCTGGTCTTTGGATTCTGAATTGGGCTCCAGGCTCTTGGGGAAATTTTGGGTTGATTGGGCTGGACTAGTCTATGGACACTGAGTTAGACTTTAGACTCTGGGCTGGGCAGAGGTCCTCATTGCAGTACAGTTGGCTACAGTACTGAGCTTCCAATTCCTCTGCACAAGAATTAGCAAGTACCGCAGTGAGGGAGGAAGCAAATTTATGAATTGTCTTGTTCTTTTGTCCCGTCTTCCCTCTCATTTTTTTCTTAAAGGGCTTTCTGATGACAGGATCCTTATACCATTTAATTTCTATCAGCCTTTATATTTCAGCAGCAGCAAACATTTATTACAAATAATAATTTATCACACAGGCACAGAACTTTACGGTTTACAAAGCTCTTTCCTATCTATTATAATGTTTGATCCTAATGACCTCCCTATGAAGCAGGCAGGTCAGCAAATATTATCTGCAGTGGAAAGAATGTAGGATTTGGAGTCTCAGGATCTGAGTTTGAATTCCCTGTCAGTCTCTTACAACTTATGGGAACCAGGACAAGTGACTTCATTTCTCTGTGCCTCAGTTTCCCCATCTACAAAATAAGGAGATTGGACTAAATGACCTCCAAGGTCCTTGCCTGCTTGTATGATCTTGTGATTCCCATTTTGCAAAGGAACAAACAGTTCCAGAGAAGGGAAGTGACCTAATCAAGATTGGTAAGCATAGGTTAACAGACATATTGACATTTCTGTTTCTTTGGTTCCTACCTTCCAGGACTTGGGAAGTCTTTGGCTTATTCTTGTTTTTTCAGGAGAGTTTTGATTGAGCTAGAATCCTGGTCATAGGCAAGCTTTCTGCCTTCCTGGGAAGCTGTATGGCTAAAAGTTAAATGAGATGCGTGAAGCCGACCCCGATGGATGTTGAAGGATGGTGGTGACAGGCCCCTAGCCATAGGTCATGTTGATATTTTCACAGCAGCTTTCCATTCTTATTACATTTTGATGGATGGAGAGAGCAGGGATTTTTATCGTAATCTTACCCCTGCCTTAAACTGCTAATTCATGCCCTGCTTCCTTCTTCCATTTTGTTTCTACAAATTCAGTCAAGTGTTGATGAAATGAAGATTTAATATCTAGCAGGAAGAGGAGACGCATTGATGTGAAAGCATTAGCTGCAGCAAGGTTTTTTTCCCCCCACTATTCATATCAAGTCAGTCTAATGATTAAAATACCTTGGGGGTTTTTTGTAGGTTTTTGTTTTTTGTATGTTCACTTCAGAATCTCTTCTCTAGTAATAATAGGGGCATAGTGGGGTCCTTAGCCTTCTTGACCTTTCTCCAACATTTGATACTGCTGACAGCCTCTGCCTCCTAGACACTCTCCTCCCAGGGTTTTCATGACACAGAGCTTTGTTGATGTGTCTTCTACCTCTCTGACCATTACATCTCAATCTCTTTGGCTGGATCATTACCCTTGCCTTATGCCTTCCCCCATGCCTACTCACGAATAGGTATAGAAAAGGACTCTGTCTGGCGTTCTAATTCTCTTTTCCCTTTCTTCACATACATTCTCTTGGGTATATCCCTCGCTATCTGTTCTATGTAGATGACTGCCAGATCTATAGTTATCCGGGTCCATACCAACGGTTCCCTGAACCGTTCCTGAAGACTCAACTGATTATTGGATACATCCAGTTGGATGTCATGTAAGCATCTAAAATAGAACTAGTCATCTTTCCCATAGACTCTTCCCTCTTCCTAATTTTGCTATTTTTGTCAGAGGTGCTATCTTCCTTATGATCACCCAGAGTCACAATCTTGTTCGTATTTTCCATTCTTTCCTCTCCCTCATCCCTCCCATTCAATCAAGATGTTGCCATGTGCATATATCTACTTCATATATTTTGTAGTCATCTCATTCTTTTCTCTCTTGCTGTAGCCACCCTTGTTCAGATCCTTACTGGTACTATTGCAATTCCCTCCTAATCAGTTTTGCTGTCTCATCTGCCCCTTCTCCAATCCATCCTTAGCAGAACTGCCAAAGTGATATTCCTAAAACACAAGCCAAAGATTCTAGTGACATTCTCTTATCTCTAGACTAAAATGCACTTCTTGGTTGGACTTCTGAAGTTCTTCATGGTCTTGCTTTGGACTTCCTTTCCAGGGTTATCACATGTGGCACTCTGTCGTGGCTCATGTTCATTCTATCTTACGTTGCTTTGCCTTTCTACAGGCTCTCCACACCACTCTTGGAATTCTTCCCTTCTCTCTTTACAGCACTGGTTCTCAACCTTCCTAATGGTAGGACCCTTTAATACTCATATGTGGACATATCTGCATGTGGGCGGACCTGCCTGGAAATGGATAGAGGAGCGGTGTTTCGGTTCCTAAGATCATTGGAAATGTGTGTTTTCTGATGGTCTTAGGCAACCCCTGTGAAAGGGTCATTTGACCTCCAAAGGGGTTGTGACCCACAGGATGACAACTGCTGCTTTACAGGGAATCCCCAGCTTCCTTCAAAGCTCTACCCCAGTGCTGGCTCCTAAAGGAAGTCCATACTGGTCCCCTGCCCCTAGTTGCTAATACCCTTTTCTTAGATATTAGACTGTATTCTCTGTTAGGTGATGCGTATCACAGAGTATTGGACTTGGAGTCAGAAAGACCTGAGTTTGAATCCTGCCTCTCACATTTAGTGGCTGTGTGACCCTGGGCAGGTCACTCAATGTTTCCCAATCTTGGTTTCCTTATCTGAAAACTAGGGATAATGATAGCATCTCCCTCCTCAGGTTGGTATGGGGATCAAATAAGAAAACATATTTAAAGTACTTACAAACCTTAAAGATAAAATATAAACATATGAAATATAAAAATGTTGGCTACTGTTACAATTGAATTTTCTGTGTACTTATTATTTCTCCCAATAAATAGTAAACTCTTCCAGAGGAAGGATTTTATTTGTGTCTTTGTATCTGCAGAACGCAGCATTGTGCTTGCCACACTCAGTGGGCACGTAATAAATGCCTGTTAAATGAATGAAGAATATTGGACCTGGATTCAGGATGAACTGGCTTCAGTTCCTACCTCGGACATTTACTAGCTGGACAACACTAGTTGTTGTTCAGTCTTGTACAACTCTTCTTGACCCCACTGGGGGTTTTCTTGGCAGAGATATTAGAGTGGTTTGCCATTTCCTTCTCCAGCTCATTTTACAGATGACGAAACTAAGGCAAACAAGGGGACAAGTGACTTGACCAGGGTCACACAGTCACTAAGTGTCTGAATCCAGATTTGAACTCAGGTCTTCCTGACTCCAGGTCTAGTGCTCTATCCACTGTGCCACCTAGCTGTGCACAGAACAACCCTTTGGGGGTTGAATGACCCTTTCATAGGGGTCACAGGGGTCACCTAAGACCATTGGAAAACATATTTCCAGTGGTCTTAGGAACCGAGGCACTGCTCCTCTGTCTCCAGGTGGGTCGGCCCACATGTAGATACGCCCACGTACATGTATTAAAGGGTTGTGACATTAGGAAGGTTGAGAACCACTGCTCTGGCATCTATGTTACAGGGTTGTCGTGATAATGTACGTAAGACACTTTGCAAACTCTAAAGCACTTTATTTCTAAATGCGCTAGTTACTGTTGTTAAGCGTACAGGGGAGGCAGTTTGGGAGTAGAAAGTGCCTGAATTTCCAGTTAGAGTTCCTGGGTTTCAGGCCCAGCTTTGCCACTTTGTGACTGTGTGACCTTGGACAAGTTACCGCTCTTCTCTGGGCTCCAGTTTCCTCATCTGTAAGATGGGGATTCTGACATCTGCACTCTTTCCTGAACAGGGTTATGGTAAGGAATGTGTTTTGCAAGCCATAACACACAATGGAAAGGTGAGTTATTCATTAGATACATTCATACAGTGCCATTCACTTCTCAATTCCGTTTCTGGTCCTGTGATCCTGGCGGACAAGGCATGATTATTCACATTTCATAGATGAGAAAACCAAGACCTAGGAGGGGGAAGTGCCCCGAGATGCTATTTGAAGTAGAGGGACGAGGTGCTGCGCAGCCCAGAGAGAGACTTCGGCAAGGTCACAATGGCAGGGTCAAGACTGAAACAATGCCCTCCCACTTAACTTGGCAGCATTTACTTGACCCTTTGAAATCCACACACCCTCCTCACGGCCAGACCTTAACCCCTGGTTTCAATTTAATTCCATACACATTTATTTAATAAATCTATGGGCCAGGCATTTTGGTAATGGCCATTGTGGTGAAGGAGAGTTTTAGATGAAGAGTTATGTGCCCTCCTTGCCACAAAGACAGCCATTAACAAACTTTATTGCTTCTCACAAGGGGAGGAGAACAACTGTTAGCAGGGACCATCTCCTTGTGCTATCTCTATCCTGGGGTGGGAACCTGCACCCTTGAGGCCATATGTGGCCCTCTAGGTCCTCAAGTGAGGCCTTTTGACTGAATCCACATTTCACACAACAAATCTCCTTCAAAAAAGGATTGTTCTGTAAAACTTAGACTCAATCAGAAGACTTCACCCAAGGACTTAGAAGGTCATGTGTGTCCTAGAGATGGCAGGTTCCCTACTCCTTCAGTAGTCTATGTCTGAGGTGGGGAGCAAACAAAGGTGTGTAAGTATCCAAGGTCCAGAGCCCCTCAGGGCTCAAGCTTATGTACCATTTGAGTCAGAGCCAGTATATTAACAATGGAAGGCCCCCTTGTTTTCTATAGGACCAGTAAAGTGAGGACACTTTCTAAATTAGCTCATATGATTCCGGGAAAGAGACTTGGGGAAGTAGGGAAATGACCCCTAAATATGTCATTCCTGTAAGAGGCTAAAAAAGGTTAATGTCTAGTCTCTAGGTTTATTTCCATAATTGCATCCCAGGAGATGGGATCATACCCATCAGACTGGATTTCACTGGTGGACTGACTGGGGATAAAAAGACGCTAATGGAACAATCCTTGTCTACAAGGAGCTGACACTTTACTGGGTGAAAACGACATGTCCACAAAGAAGAAAATAACAAAAAATAATGATGATAATTAGCGCTTAGATAATGCCTTAAGGTTTATGAAACTCTCTCTCCCCTCTCTTCTTTCTCTGTCTATCTCTTCTCTGTCTCTGTCTCTCTCTGTCTCTTTCTCTGCCTCTCTCTGTCTCTCTATCTCTGTTTCTCTGTCTCTGTCTCTGTCTCTCTCTCCTCTCTGTCTCTCTGTCTGTGTCTCTGTCTGTGTCTCTGTCTGTCTCCCCCTCTCTCTCTGTCTCTCTCTCTCTGTCTCCTCTCTCTCTTTCTCTGTCTCTCTCCCCCTCTCTCTCCCTCTTCCCCCCTCTCTCCTCTCTCTCTCTGTCTCTCTCTGTCTCTTTCTCCTCTCTCTCTCTGTCTCTTTCTCTGTCTCTCTGTCTCTTTTTCTGTCTCTCCTCTCTGTCTTTCTTTCTCTCTCTCCCTCTGTTTCTCTGTCTGTCTGTCTCATCTTATCCTCACAACAACTCTGGGAAGTAGGTGTTATCATTATTTCCATTTCCTAAGATGAAAAAACTGAAGCATATAGAGGTTAAGTGACTTGTCTAGGGTCACATAGCTAACAAGTATCTGAGGCCTTATTTGAACTCAGGTCTTCTTGACTCCAGGGTCAAGTCTCAGTCCACTGGGCCACCTAACTAGGATACATGCATGCATACATACATACATACATACATACATATAACATATATGTATATACAAAATAAGTAGAGACTTTTTTGGTGTGCGCTGGGACCCCAGTACCTGGGGGAATCAAGAAAGCTCCGTGTAGGGAGTGGTACTTGAGTGATGACAATGGCCAGCATTTATGTAGTGATTTAAGGCTTGCCAAATACTTGAGCCTCACAACAACCCTGTGAGGTAGGTGCTATTACTGTACCCATTTTGCTGATGAAGACATTGAGGCAGACAGAGGCTAAGTGTTGCTCAGGGCCACACAGCTAATAAGTGTCTCAGGCTGAATTTGTCCTGACTCCAGATCTAGTGTGCTCTTTGCATTCCACCACCTAGGGAGAGTTTAGAAGAAAGAGAATTCATTCAAGGCTTGGGGAAAGCCTATATAAAGCTCTGAGGTGGCTATCTGATTTAATGGATAGAAAACTGGACCTAGAGTCAGGAAAACCTAAGTTTAAATTTGGCCTCAGACACTTATTGGGCTGTATGACCCTGGGTGAGTCACTTCCCCTTTGTCTGCCTCAGTTTCCTCATACATAAAATGGGGATAAGAGTAGCACCTACCTCTCAGGGTTGCTGTGAGGATAAAATGAGATGATATTTATAAAACACTTAGCAAAACGCTTGGTACACACATAGTAAGTGCTATTATTGTTGTTATTGTTACTAGCTTTGGGATCTTGGGCAAGTCACTTAATCACCACCTACCCCAGTTTCCTAAACTGTAAAATGGGGCTAATAACAGCACCTGCCTCCCAGAATTGTTGGGAAGATCAGATGAAATAATATTTGTGAAGTGCCTGGCATACAGTAGGCACTAAATAAATGCAAGCTTTCTTGTTCTTAAAGGTACAGAGACCGGAAACGGGATAACTGAGGAGCAGCGAGAAAGCCAAGCACTGGAATGCATTCTGTGTGAGGGGATGTGATGTAGGATCAGCCTGCGAAGTCATACTGGCACCATGTTGTGAAGTGATTTAAATTCTAAATGGATTTTTTAAAGGGGTCAGAGTCCCTTTAAACTAGAGCAGAAGAGGACATAGTCAGACCTGTTTTGGAGATCCCCATTTGGCAGCTGTGTAGAGGAAAGAGGGAGAGAGAGGAAAACAAAAGAGAGACACAGAGAGAGAGAGACAGAGACAGAGACAGAGAGAGAGAGACAGAGAGAGACAGAGAGAGAGAAAGAGAGACAGAGACAGAAAGAGAGACAGAGAGACACAGAGAGAGACAGAGACAGAGAGACAGAGAGACAGAGACAGAGAGAGAGACAGAGACAGAAACAGAGAGAGAGAGACAGAGACAGAGAGACAGAGACAGAGACAGAGAGAGGCAGAGACAGAGACAGAGAGACAGAGATAGACAGACAGACAGAGAGACAGAAAGTGACAGAGAGGCAGAGAGAGACAGAGATATCGAGAGACAGAGACAGAGACAGAGAGACAGAGAGACAGAGACAGAGACAGACAGAGAGACACAGAGAGACAGAGAGACAGAGACAGACAGAGAGACACAGAGAGACAGAGAGACAGAGACAGAGAGACACACAGAGAGATAGAGAGACACAGACAGAGAGAGAGACAGAGGCAGAGAGACAGAGACAAAGACACAGAGACAGAGAGACAGAGACAGAGAGTCAGAGAGAGAGACAGAGAGAAACAGAGAGAGAAAGACACACAGATAGAGAGAGAGACTAAGAGACTGGGAAACCAGTGAGGAGGTTATTGGAATAATCTAGACAAGAGGGGGTGAACATCTGAATTAGGGTGAGTGGACCTTAAAAAGAGCAAAGTAGATAGATTCCAGAGATAGTGTGCAAGTAGAACCATCAAGACTTGGCAACCAATTGACTATGGAAGGAGAGAGACGACTCCAGGGCTGCTGCTTCTAGTGATCTGGAAGGAGAGTTGTGATCTTGACAGTAAGAGGTGAATTGAGAGAAGGTTAGATCTAGAGGGAAGGTGGCTCCTGTTTCCATCCTTGATCTCTCCCTGCCTTTGGTGTGATTCCACTCCTTTGCTTGAGGCTATTAACCCAAACAGTCAGTTATTACATTGGGCAGATACCCCTCTGACTCCTCCTGTGCCCCCTTACCATTTTGAAGATACCTTGGAGTTGTATCTTACACCCTTGTCCCCTCCCATCACCCTGAGTTGCCTAAAGAGTTCTTCACATAATATGTTTTCTAGACCTCTCTCAACTTTTTGATCTTCCCTTTCTGTACAGGATCAAGTTTGCCAGTGTCATTTAGTGAAGAAAATCTGAAAACTTGGTGACACTTTAGAGGCAAGGCAGCATGCATTTATTAAACATTTCCTATATTCCAAGATTGCAATAAGGGGATATTGCTGGGGATACAAATCAAACAAAAAGAAAGATTCCCTGCCCTTGAGGAGCTCACATTCTAAAGGGAGAACAACATACAACGAGGAACTGAAAAGGGAGGGAAGAAATAGAAGCTTGGGAATATGCCTGCATGGGTGTGATGTTGAAGTTTAGGAAGTTAGCTGCAGAGCTAGAAGGAGAATGAAGGTCCACCAGACTGGGCACCTTTCCAGAATTGGGTTCCCCAGAGGAACTTCCCAATAGGAAAAAGGAGGCCATCACAGTGGAGGAATATTGTGGGGTGAGAAGGCTGAAGGGACAAATAGATGTTCTAGATGAGGAAACCCCAGGTTCTGAGAGAAGTTTCAGGGTGGAAATTTCTTAAGCACCCACTGTGGACCAGACACTGTGTCAAGCACTGTATATATGTTATCTCACTTGGTCCTGAGAGACAGGTGCTATAATTGATCCCAATTTTATGATAGAGGACACGGAGGCAAGCGTCAATTAGGTGACTTACTCAGGGGCTGCAGGGAGGCAATGGATACCTGGGGTTGAAGTCTGGAAAATCTGAAGAAGAGCCAGAAGGAAAATGAAAGGACCTTAGAGGCCATCAAGTCCAACCATTACTCTCTTTGAAGTCTGGAATCCAGATCTGAGAGGTGGTGCACCATAATGGTCAGAGCCCTTGGCTTGGAGCTCTGAGGTTCTGGGTTCCAATCCTCCCTCGGACACATTCTTGGAGTTGAACATTCTTCATTCACCTGTATTTCCCTCTTTTTTTTTTTTGCTTTTTGGAGGGGGGAAGGTAGGGCAATTGGAGTTAAGTGACTTGCCCAAGGTCACATGGCTGGTTTTACATTAAGTGGCCGAGGTCAGATTTGAACTCAGGTCCTCCTGACTCCAGGGCCGGTGCTCTATTCATTGTGCCACCTAGCTGCCCCTCATGTTTCCCTCTTGAGGAGAGGTCAGCTGGCTCTGATACTGAGCCTGTATCACAGAATTTGGACTTCATAGACTGGTTGGGGTCAATGGCCATTTTCATGGGTGCTGGTGAGAAAAATGCTGTGCACTTGACAGAAAGGATGAGAGAGTGGGCCAGCAAGGCACATTCATGAGCGATTTCCAGTCAAGACCATCAGCCTTCCAAGTTTCATCCATAATCATAAGCAGTTATTAAAGGTACAAGGGACAGCATGGACTGGAAATGGGCAGAAGGGTCAGAAGACTGATCTCAGCCTCTGAAAGACAAAGGTTAGAATCTTGCCTCTGGCATTCTTAGGCTTCCCAAACCTGGATGAGCTTCTAACCCTCTGGGTGTCCCCAGTTGCTCTCTAAGACCAAACATTGCAGACACTGAGACAGCTGCATTGTAGAGGGAGTGTTTATACTGAGAGATGAAAGTGTAGATTATAGATGAAAGTGTAGACCCTCCGACCTGTCCAAAAAATAAAGTTCATGCTTCTGGCCTGTCTGTGGTTGGAGGGGCAGTATCAATTTGGGGGAGTCAGGCATATATCACCAGTCAGGAGGTCAGGGTTCTAGTTCCTTACAGAGGATGGCCATGTGATCTTAGGAAATACTAGTGGATCTCACTTCACCTCCCTTTCTTCATAACATCTCTGTAAGGTAGGTGGTACAAAAATCTGGAGCTGGAAGGGACCTCATAGGCCATCAAGTCCAATCCCCTCATTTTACAGGTGAGGAAACTGAGGCACAGAGTTTTTTTTAAACTGACTTTCCCCCAGAAATACACAGCTAGTAAATATCTGAGGTGGGACAGGGCTTCCAGACTCCATGTCCAGTTACCTACACACGATTCCAGAAGCGAAGTGACTTATTTGTGGTCACATAGTAAATGGCAAGTTTTTAAGCTTCTCTGGGCCTAAGTTTCCCTTTCTGTGAAATGAGGTACTTAGACCTTCCAGCTGATATCTCAACCCTCTTCCAGCTTTGCTCTTCTTTGGCTCTGCATAGGACCTAAAGTTCACCCTGATTTCTCTCCCTGTCTCTTCGTGTACTTAGTTTTCCCCTTTTTGACTTTTCCCCAATGTCTCTGGCTCCCCACTCCACCCCTTTTGGTCTCTTTTTCTATATCTCTGACTCTGTCTCTTTGTCTCTCTCTTTTCAGAAAATAAAAATGACCAGGCTTGGCATTATCTTTCTGTTTCCATGGAAATGAAATCTGTTTCCGATAATGACCCTTCTCCGATTGTGGTGAATTTTGGTAATTTTAGAAACCCGGTTGCACATGCCACCTGCATTTCAATTCAGATCCAGACGGGATTGGGCTGATGCTTTCAGGTTGAATAGAAATACGGGAAAGGGCTAGGTCGGGAATTTCTGGGCTGGGTAAATACCTGAGCAGCAATGGTGGGGATTGGGGGTGGTGTAGGACAGTACATCAACTCAGTGAGCTAGCATGAGCTTTCAGCTTGACAGAACCCAGGTGATGAAGGACTAACCTCTTCTATGGTAGTACCCTTGAAGGAAAAGAGGGAAACACCCCCAAAAGTTTCCTTTAGACATTCAGAAATCTTAAAGACCTTTGAGATTACTTGGTCCAATCTAGTTATTTTGTCTTCTCATCAGACATTTTCTGAATACTTAACCCAGTCATTCCTGTAGCACCTTCTTCCCATCTGTGACCCCAGATAGATAAAGCAGCTGAACTTTCTAGATTCAGACCCTGGATATCTGACCAAGCTAATAAACCCCAGAGAGTCATAGGAATTTGCACAGTGGCGAACACCTAGGAATCCCAACACACACAGGCTGTGACTGAGTGTTTGCACAGTGGGGTAGAGACTGTCTGTAGTGCTTGCTACCACCTAGCAGGTTGGCATGCCCTTAGTCGTTTATGTCTGCAGACCTCAGTGACTCCTGGAATCATCAATGGTTCTAATGCTGGAATTAGAGTGATATTCAATGCCTGGGGAGACTGGATGAGAGGAAGAAGAGGAAGGAAAGAGGGATGGAAGAGGTTAAGGGGAACAGAGAGGGTGACTTCATAGATTTCATAGAATGCTAAAGCTGGAAGGAATCTTAGGCATTAGTCCAAACCTTTCATTTTATAGTGGAAAAGAAATTGTGGTAGGTTTGGAAACGAAGGACCTGGATTCCCATTTCAGCTCTGAGATGTCTGTCCTTGAGGAATCCATTTCCCCTTTTCAGGTCTCATTTTCCCTCTATGCAAAATGAAGGGTGTGGGTTAGATGGTGTCCCACATCCCTTCCAGTTTCCACTCCTGTGATTTGAAGACTCAGAGAACTGAAATGAGTGGTGTATAGTCATAAAACAAGTTTGTAGCAGAGCTGGATCTTGAACTGAAGTCTCCTGGGTATTAGTTTATTATTCTTCCTACACCCCAACCCCACCACTCCCCAAAAGAAGAGGTGGGGGGAAAAGCCTGGAATCATGGATTTTTTTGAATTGGAAGATTTACACAAAGAGTAAGTGGCAGAAGAGCCAAGGTTCTTAGACCCCCCAATCCTGAAGGATCCTTAACATTTTGGAGACATGTCACTGTTTGGGGTTCCTGTTTGCAAGGCCAAAGAAGAGGCACTCATAAACACTGGGGAGAAAAGTGCTCAGATTTTGCTCTTCACAGACACCACTGGCTGGCTGTCACTAACCTCTGCCCCCACCTCCATCTCAGGAGACAGTTTGTAGAAGTTCTGATCTTAGGGAGAAAATTTTCAGGCTCTCCCTGGGACAATGAGGAATTTATTAAAAGTCAAGGAATCTCAAATCTGCACTTGAAAGGAGCAGCGAAGAAAGGGCAGAGGGGAGAAGAAAGGACCGTGTTTTCCCTGGGATGAGACAGAGATGGGTCTGGCCTCTGGTTACCGCAGACCTCTAGCCCTACCTCCCTTAGGACTTAGCCCAGGCTGTGAGTGAGGTTTTTGTTGAGCCGCTAAGACACCTTCCCACAGAAAGGCAAAATCTGAGTATCAGAGAATATCAGGGTTGCAAGGAGCCTCAGACACTCTCCAGACTTCATATGAAAAGGAATAAATTGGGTCCCAAAGTGGTCAAGGGACTTACCCAAGATTGCATGTTACTGGTAAATGTGAAGCCAAGGCTCAGGCTTAGAGAAGGCTGTGAAAGCTGTTCATTGAATCAAAGGACCTGGGTCCTAGTTCCATTGAGTACTTGGTTCTACCTCTGATGCTTATTAATTGTAAGTTCTTGGGCCAATCTTGTGACTTCTCTTAACCTCATTTTCCCCATACTCAGTAAAGGCATAATTGTACTTAACTATTATGTTAGAGGCAGCTGGGTGGTGTAGTGGATAGAGCACTGAGCCCAGAGGACCCTTTTCTTAGTTGGTCGATAAGCACTTATTTATTAAGCACTTAATATGTGCTAGGCACTCTGGGGATACAAAGAAAGGTAAAAGGCAGTCCTCTTCAAGAAGCTCACAGTTTAACGGGAGACACATGCTATTCTTGAGTCATTTTAGATTCTTTGTGACCCCATTTGGGGTTTTCCTGGCAGAGATACTGGAGTGGTTTTCCATTTCCCTTTCCAGCTCATTTTACAGATGAGAAAGCTGAGGCAAACAGGGTGAAGTGACTTGCCCAGGGTCACACAGCTGGGGAGTGTCTGAGGCAGGATTCGAACTCACAAAGATGAGTCTTCCTGACTCCTGGGCCAGCACGTTATCCACTGCACCACCTCACTACCAGACAACTAGGTACAAAGAAGACAAAAGCAGGACAAATCAGAGGTAACTGAGGGAAGGCACTAATAATAATAATAATAATAACAATAATAATACTGATAATAGCTCACATTTATATGTACCTTCTATGTTTCAGGCTCTGGGCTGAGCACTTCACAAATATTATCTCATCTGATCCTCACAAAAACCATGGGAGGTAGGGACTGTTATTATCCCCATTGTGCAGATGAGGACACTAAGGCAAACAGAGGCTAGGTGACTCGCTTAGGGTCACACCGTTAGCAAGTATCTGAGGCTAGAATCAAACTCAGATCTTCCTGACTTCAGGCCCGGATCTCTCCCCACCATGTACTAACCTTTTAGGGGAGATCAGGAAAGGCATCTTGTAGCAGGTGCGATTATAGCTGGGCCTTGAAAGAAGCCAAGGAAGCCAGGAGGCAGATGGGGAGGTAGAGCATTCCAGGCATGGGAGGGAACGAGAGAAAATATCCAGAGTCAGGATATGCAATGTCTTAAGGAGGCCAGTGTCACTGGATTTCAGAATCCTGGGGGGCTGTGGAATAAGGTCTAAGGGTACTGGAGAAGCATGAGGGGGCTAGTTCTGAAGGGCTTTGAATATGAGGACTTTATTTTTGATTCCGGGGGTGACTGGCAGACACCATATCCAATATCTGATGGCTTTAGAGGACTGTAAGCCTGATATAAGTGAACGGTGAGACATAGAAAACAAAAACCTCATCCAATCCTATGATGCATAAATAGAAAAAAAATATCTAGAGCAAGGGAAGTGATGATCTTGCTTTCCTTTGCCTGAATCGGGGCAGATCTAGATTACTGTGTTCACTGGGAAGGTCTCATTTTAGAAAAGACATTGAAAAACTAACATGCAGAGAGAAGGGTTTGTGAAGGTGAAGGGACTTGACATTATCCTATAAAGATAAGTTAAAGGAACTGGAGATTTTTCTCCAGGAGAAGAGAAAACTTATAGTTGGAAGGGGCCCCAGATTCTGTTTTGTCCAGCTGGCACTGAATGGAGAAGAACATGCCTTTGGATATTCCAAACAGATGGTTCCCCAGCTTTCTCTTGAAGACCTCTGGCCCTGCCCCTGAGGTCACCCAGTCTGTCTTTGGAGAGCTCTAATGTTTGGTAACATTTTCCCTACATCAAACCAAAATTTGCATCTCAGTGTTAGGAATGAGGAAATGAGATCACATTTATAAAGCCCTTCACAGCCCTCAGAATGCCATAGAAATGCTTTTGTTACTGTTATTGTTAGTGTTGGTGTTGGTGTTGTTTCCATTTCTCTGGGGTCAAGCAGAACCAATCCAGTTCCCTTTGTATGACAGCCCTTTATCTATCTGAAGAGAGCTATTCTTTAAAAAACAACAACAACAACAAACCTTATTTTTATTCAGAACTTAAGCTCAAAATAAAACAGGCATTTCCATAAGAGGATCATACATGAAACTGCGGGTCTCCATTAGGCACAGATTGCTTTTCTTTTAAAGTAATTAGTTCAACCTATGGTTTTCACAGCTGTCCTACTTGTGCTACTCTTTCTGGTCTTCTGTTGTCTCTGATGCATTAAAGAGAAAAAGATGCCTCAATGGTTCTCTTTTTTTTTCTTGGTACTCCACCTGTAAGAAAAATGACACCCTTATGACAGACTTATATAGTCAAACCCACATTGTCTGAAAATGTATGGAAGGCAACAATCATGACCTCAAATCTTCCCTTCTTCAGGCTAAACATCCCCAGTTCTATCAACTGAGTTTATTTAAAATCTTGAAGCCTTTCATTATCCTGGTGACCCTTCTCGTGATGCTTACCCCTTTACCAATGTCATTCTTAAAATGAGACAAGCAACTCTGAACACAATTCTCTAGGCATGGTTCATCCTGAGTGCTAAGCTTTCCTTAATGCAGCCAAGATCACATCAGTTATCTATCTGTCTGTCTGTCTATCTATCTATCTATCTATCTATCTATCTATCTATCTCTCTCTGTCTATCCATCTGTCATCTATCATATCTGTCTATCTGTCTATCATCTATCTATCCATCTATCTATCTATCCATATCTATCTATCTATCTATCTATCTATCTATCTATCTATCTATCTATCATCTATCTGTCTGTCTGTCTGTCAGTCTGTCTGTCTGTCTGTCTACCCACTCATTCATTTATTTATTACTTTTCAGCTGTTACATTGCACTGTTTGATACATACTGAACTTGCGGTTCACTAAATCTAGATCTTTTTTCAAACGAATCACTACTTAGCTATGGCTCCCCTATACTGAACTTGTAAAACTGATGTTTTGGAATCCAAGTATAGGACTTTACATTTGTCCCAGTGACATTTTGTCTTATTTGATTTGGTCCAGTGTTCTAGTATGTTTGTAGTTATCTTTCTTAGCTTTGTGTCCTCTACAAAGTTGAAAAATAAGCCCATCTATACCTTCCTTCAAGATGCTGATAAAAATGTTAACATCATTGGGACAAAGACATATCCCTAGGGTACTCCACTAGAGACCTCCTCATTCGAAGATGACACTGAGTTGTTAATGACAACTCTGATATTGATTGTTCAACCCACTCTGAATTCACCTGACTATACTCATATCTAGCTTTTCTACATAAAATAGCTCAAAAGACTTTTTATTTGCAGAAATCTAATTTAAAAATAAATGTATATATATACATATGTGTGTATATGCATACATATCTACATATATGCCTTTTCTCTGGAGATACAAAGAAGCAAAACAATCCTTGCCCACAATGAGCTTACATTCTAATGGGGGCACCCATTTGCACAATAGCTTGCATGTGGTTACATTCAAGATAAACACAGAGTATATGAAAAGTAATTTTAGAGACAAAGAGGTGTGATAAAAATTACACATTTGGGCTGCATGTAAGAAAGAACTTCCTTTCTTAGCATGGTCAAAAAGGAATCTTCAGTTTTCTCATTGGTAAAATGGAGATATTGGAATACATTATTTGGAGGGTGGCTTCCAACCAATTTCATTGATTTCAATTTGTGACCCTAGACGTTGAATGGGAAACTTTATGAAACAGTAAGTTCTCAAGAAATAATTAGAGTAAATCTCTGGGCAAGTCCTTTTAGTCTCTTCAAGAAAGTCTCTAAGTTGCAAAGGAGGTGCCAGTCTATATTGGCAGGGAGGGTCTCCCCATCCTAGAGTTCCCTATGACAATGAAATAATAGATCCAGTCCCCATCCCTGTACTTATAATAGAATGGACTATTGTAGTGGGAAGTCCATAGACTCCCATGGCAGTCCATGGGAAGTAATGAACTCCCTGTTCTGAGACCCACAGACCAATTGTCAGAATGTTTTTGAGGGGGCTTCTCTGAGTCCCTTCTAACTGTGAGATTCTGTGAGCACTTTTAATGAGAAGATTCCAACCTGTAATTAAGTAGGTTGTGAACTGGGCCTATTTTTGTGGGCAGTGGGGGTGAGCTACATGAAGCCATCTGTATTCCCTCCCCTATTCTTCCTCGTAATCAAGGGTTAAAGTCTGTGAGATGAGTAATTAGTGTTTGATCTCTGACATTAGAATACACATGCACACACACACACGCACACACACACACACACATAGTTGCTATTTATTTGCTATTTGCTATTTGAGGCTAATAGGCTCTTACCCCATTCACACTGTATTAAAAAAGATCTGGAATAGGTAACCAAGTGAGACCTTCAAGACTAGGAAGAGTCTCATTAGACCTCTTTTCTCTAATTATACCACAGCCTCTCAGCCTACACCCTCATTACCTCTTGCCTGGACTATTCAAATAGCCTTCTAATTTGTCTCTCTCCTTTCCAGTTCATCCTCCCCACAGACACCAAATTAATATTTCTAAAGTGCAGGTCCCCTGCTCAAGAACCTCCTGTGGCTCCTACTCTCCTTAAGATAAAACACAAACTCCCTGCTTGGTATTTAAAGCCCTTCCTAGCCTGGCTCTAGTCCATCTTTGAAGACAGATTTAACATTACTTCCTCTTGGGTACTCTATGTTCTAATGAACTTGGTCTACTTGTTAGTTCCCTGGATGTGATGTTCCATCTCTCACCTCCACACAGATATTCCCTTTTGCCTAGAATGCCATCCCTCTTCATCTCTGCCTCTTGAAATCTTTGTATCTTCCCTCAATCTCAGGTTCAAGTGCCACCCACTTCTAGAAGCTTTTCCTATTTACACAGTGAGTGAGTACACTGCCCTACTCCCATTAAATCCCAGTATTAATTTTGTATATATCCCATTTTGCTTATTTGTGGTTTTATTATCCCTTCCCCCAGTATAATGCAAAATCCCTAATGGTAGGGGCTTTCCCCTTCTGCTTTTGAATCTCTACCTGGCTATCATAGTGCTTGCCACATGGTAAACATTTAATAAATGCTTGTTGATTGACTGGCTGATCTTTCCTATCAAACTAGGATCTTCCTGAGGGCAGGGACTGTCTCCATATTGGACTAGGAGCTTCCAGAAAGGAGGGTTATCTTTCCACAAGACAGAGACCCTAGACAAGTGTCTGTTTCCTTGTCCTGTCTCTCTACCCAACCCCCAGTACAAGGAATTCTCTGGCTAAGTTCAGTAGCCTGAGCTGCTAGGGATGAATACATTGTCCTTGTCTCCCACAAACTTCCCCAACTAATCTCTGAGAAAGAGTAGAGCTTTCTAATTTAGTGTCCCATCAAGCAATAACTGTCTTGTTTAAACTGTCTCTAGGATTAGTCAAACAATCAGAGATCACAGCCAACAGCTTCCGCTCTCTCTCATTACTAGGTGCCTGTAATTAATATTTATAAACCAAGAATGCTCTTTTCCCCATTTCAGTGTCTTTTTTCCTCTATTCTTTCTCAAAGGAAGATAAGCAATAGCAGGAAAAAAAGAACAACAAAGGATTTCAGGGTCCTCACTCTCTCCTTCCCTTCCTCCTTTTCCCCTCCTTCCCTTCTTCTCACCTCTCCTCTCCCTCCCTCCTTTCCCTCTGCCCTCCCTCACTTCTTTCTTCCTTCCTTCCCTTTTTCCTTCCTTTCTTCCTTGCTTCATTCTCTCCTTTTCTCTTTCATTTTTTAAAATTAAATTTTATGATTTTTCAATTAACAAGCATTTATTTTCTCCCTTTTCCCCCATGGAACTTATGATTTTTGATATGTGGGAATGGACCAATGTGGGAATTTGTTTTGCTTGACTACATATATTTCTTACAAGGGTTTTTGCTTTTCTTCCTCTCTTTCTTTCAAAAGAGAACTCAGGTTGGTTTCATGGTGTCTAGGCATGAGCTTCCAATACAATTCCCTGTGAACCCAGCCTTGGAAAGCGCTTTAGTTACTGGGCAGATGCATTTGTCATTTTAGCTGGATTTAGAGAAGAAAGAGTTCAAAAAACAAGTGGACAGAGAGGCACTGGTGTGTGTGTGTGTGTGTGTGTGTGTGTGTGTGTGTGTGAGAGAGAGAGAGAGAGACAGACAGACAGACAGACAGACAGAGACACAGAGACAGACAGAGACAGACAGACAGAGACAGACAGAGAGAGAGGGAGAGAGACAGAGACAGAGAGAGGGAGAGAGAGAGGCAGGCAGTAAAGTAACAGAGGGGAGGAAGAAAAGGAGGTGCTGCTGGGAATGATTAGAAGGAAGAGGGGAAGGTGAAGAAAAAGGAAGTGGGAGAGAGCCAGTGTTGCTTCTACATTAACAGACCATCCCCTCATCCCCTTCTCCCTCCCCCTTAGACCCTCTAGATTATTTCACTGACATATGTCTTTTGGATAAATACATACGTACTGGCAAACACAGTCACACTGTTATATACCCTCAGTTACCGAGGAACAGTTGAACTCTGTCTTATGAGCTCTCAGAGGCTTACTCTGCCCATACCCTTTATCTAGTATTTGATTTGTACCTTGTGAAGCTGTTAGCAGCTAGGTGGCAGAGTGGATAAAGCACTGGGCCCCAGAGTCAGGAACACCTGAGTTCAAATCCAGCCTCAGACACATGCCAGCTGTGTGACCTTGGACAAGTCACTTAGCCTCTATTTCAGTTTCCTCAACTCTTAAATGGGAATAATAATAGCACCACCTCCTTGGGTTGTTGTGAGGATCAAATGAGTAATATTTGCACTTGGTTTTGTGTAAGGTCACATCTGCTGTGCTATCACTGCTCTGACTCACTGGACTGGCTTCCAGACCTCCACTTTCCTAGTCTCTGGGGGAGTTTTTTCCCTCAGTTCTGGAACTCCTGCCCTGAGGCTCAGCAGCCTTGATTGGTGAATAGTGAGTGAATCCACCTTTCCCTAGCCCAGCTGGAGAGATCCCGCAAGTTTCATCCCACCACACCAGGCTTCACAACCTGTGATTCCCTTAGGAGAGAGGCTCTGCAGGAGGGGAGAAGAACCAACATCATCCTGGGGTTTACAAAAAGGAACAAAATGGAGTATTCAAATCACTGGGCTTGTTGTTTATTCCTGGCAAAATTCTAGAATTTTGGGAGGGTTAGTGAACATCTGGAACAACAACAAAAAAAGAGTTATCAGAAAGAGCTGCATGGAGCAGATCAGGCTGTGCAAATTTCATTTCTTTCTTTGTAGAGTTACTCAACCAGTAGATTAGGGAGATGTTATAGATGTGGGTTACCTAGACTTTAGCAAAATATTTGATAAAATATTTCAGGTTATTTTAGGGGAAGAAGTGAAGGGATGCAGACTAGATGACAGAACAACTAGATGGATTCTAAGTGATTGAATGACCTGGCCCAAAGACTAGTTGATAAAGGTTTGATGTCAACTTGGATTTGGGTTTCTAGTGGAGTGCCACAGGGATTTGTGTTTAGCCTTGTATTGTTTAACGTTTTTATAAGTGACTTGGGTAAAGACTTAAATAGTAAGTTTGTCAAATTTGCATTGCAGAGAATGCAAAGAAGGCAGGGGGAGCTAATGTACTGGATGACAGAGCCAGGATTCAAGCAAAACCCTGATGAACTAAATGACATCTGATGAGATTTTATAGGGTGTCCCCAAAGTCTCAGTGCACTTGAAAGCTATTAAGTCTCTTGAGACCTCTTGTCCTTTCTGACCCACTCCACACCATGCTGACTCAATCCAGACCAAAACCATTACCTCCTCTCTATGGGTAACCTAGCTGGGACCCTCACCACTGGCAGCTCAGCTCTTTTTGCCTTATCTTAAGAAGATTTAGGCATCCATGGCACTTTTATGCTATTTTGCTTCTCGTCTTCTCAGTCTTCTCCCTCCCAGTGCCCCTTTACCTGTTGTCTCCTCCTCTCTCACTAGAATATGAACTTCTTGAGGTCGATTTTCTTGCCTATTTGTATTAGTATCTATAGTAGTTAGCACAGTGTCTGGCACATAGAAAGTACAAAACAGATGCTTTCTCTATCAGTCCATCTATTTATCTATCTGTCTATCTCTATCGTCTGTCATCTGTATCATTTATCTTCATCATCTATTGACTTATTTATCCCTGTCCATATATTTCTCTTTTATCTCTCTATCATCTATCCATTTATGTTTCTGTTCATCTGTTTTTCTGTTTCTTCTCTCTATCATCTATCCATTTATCTCTATATCTTTCTCTCTATCATCAATCTACTATATATCTTTCATTTATCTTCTATCATCTATTTATTTATTTATTTATCTGTCCATCTCTCTCTCTCTCTCTCTCTCTCTCTCTCTCTCTCTCTCTTTCTCTCAGATCTTATGCTTGGTTTTAAAAATAAACAAGTATGAGATGAGGAAAGCATGACTAGGTAGTTTTTCTGAAAAGGTTCTGGGGGCTTTGGTGAGAAGGAATCTTAATTTATGTCAAGTGGGGTATAGCAGATGAGCAAGCTAAAGTAGTATCAGATCACATGAAGGACAGCACAGTGTCCATAACCAGGAAGGGGAGAGTCTTTCTCCATTCCACTATGGTCAGGTCACATCTGTAGTGTTGGACTTTGTTCTTGGCAGCACGGTTTAGAAGGGATGTTGACAAGCCGGAAGTGTCCAGAGGATGGCGATCAGGATGGTGAAGAACCTCAGGTACCTGACATCTGAGGACCAAGTAAAAGGCCTGAGAATGTTTTCTTTGGAGAAGAGAAGGCTTGACAATGAGTGGGACTGGTGGTTCTTATCATGTACTTGAAAGGTTGTCCAATGGAAGAGGGGTTAAACCTGTTCCTTTTTACCTTAAAGGGCAGAGTGAACAATGAGAAGAAGCAGTAAAGAAAGACATCTAGGCTTGACGTTAGAAGAAACTTCCTATTAACTAGATCTGTCCTAAAGAGGAATGGACCACTTTGGGAGGGAGTGGCCTCCCCTTCACTGGAGGTCTTCAAATAGAAACTTGTCCAATATGTTGGCAGAATGAATTCTTGTTCATACATGGTTGGACAAGATGTCTACAAAGGTGATTCTGGGGGGAAAAATCTATGAAACTTTGTGTCATCCCACAAATGTGATCATCATGCCATCTATGCCTTAATGAAATTTAATGATAAAGATGTGGAAAAGCCAAGGGCCAAGGTGAATTCTGCTAAAGACCTTCGTTCAGGTTAAAATAGAGCCATTATTTAGATGTGTTCCCTTAACCAGTTCCAAATCTAACCAAGTAGCCTGTCACCTAGCCTATCATTTCTGTTCATTGTTCATAAGGATGTCATGACCCAGCTTCTCCTCCCTGCCTCTCAGTTTTCCATCCCGCAAAATGGAAATTATAGTAATCCTTACCTGCTTCTCTCACAGGACTGTTATGAGGATCAAATGGAAGAACGTGTATGTGAAAGCATAAAATCATAGCATCAAGAGCCAGAAAGGACCTCAGAGGCCATCTGGTCTAAGCCCTCTCATTTTTCAGATGAAGAAAGTGAAGCAAAAGGAATTTAAAGTACTTGACCAAGGTCACATAACTCATAAGCATCAGAGGCAGAATCTTTTATCCCCAAACCAGTGCTCTTTCCACTGTACTGAGTTCCAGTATGTAAACAGTAAGTCTCTCTGTACATTTGTCATTTATTACTTTTCCTTTGGGGTGTCTAAAGAGTCTGAGGAGGCCAGATCTCTTATTCTTTTGAAATTACAGAACCTATTGGAGATTAAAGGAGGTTCTGTCTCCATCTTCTTCCCTAGTTTTGCTTTAGTTTGGTTCCACTAAAGCCTGCTGGGCCTGTTTGAATGGGGCTAGATTAAATGCAAATATTGTTATTATTTTAACATTACACATGAAACCCAGAATCTGCTGTGTCATTCAAAACATCTCCCAGCTGGTGGCTGACAGGCAGCCTTCCCCATCTTGTCTAGCCATCCCTCAACTAGGCAGGGGCTGAAGTTTTGGGACTGTCTGTGGCTGCTGTCCAAAGTCCTGATGTTTGTAGGGGGTTATGGGTGTGACTGGTGTGTCCCTTCGTGGTTCAGAGCCGCCGAACTGTCAGAATCTAGCCTGTTAAAGTTCGGAAGGGTTTAGAATACAGTACCCACAGTGTCAGAACACAGAAAGAAGAATATAGATTTGGGAGTAATCTTAGAACACGGAAAGAACACTAATGCTCAAAGAGACCTTGGAATATAAAGCACAGAATGCTAGATTTGGAAGGGTCTTAAGCATAGAATGTAAACTATCAGAGCTAGGTAGGATTTCAGAACATTACAAAAAATAAAATATTAGGGTTGAAAGGGACCTTAGAACACACAAAATCAGGGGTAGGCAGGAACCTTGGACTATGGAATATAGAATATTACAGCTAGAAGGGATTTTAGAAACCACCTAGTCCAATTCCATAATTTTTACAGAGAAAAACTGAGGCCAAAAGAGGCAAAGATCACAAAGCACATTAGTGACAGAACTGAACCTAGTGCTTCAGGGGGAGGAGTTCAAATGCCTAGAGACTAAATTGTCTGTTTTCCTCTGCCTCTTATCAGAATTTCCTTCTGGTGGGATGGGGCTATCTTGAGGAAAAGAGGCACTCATTTCAAAATTCAGTATCTCTCTCCATGAGATGGTGACAACTGGCAATCCACTGCTCTAACTCTGCTGATGACGTAGGTGGTCTACCCACTTCTTAACCTCCCCTTCCTCCTTGAACTTACCCCAACGTATAGAATAGCTCACCTTATCTTCCAGATAACACTTTTACCACATCTTTATTGGCTCCTTTTACTCCTAAGCCTTTAATGTCTTCCCCCAAGGCTCTGGCCTCTGTTGTCCTCTGACTCTGTCTGTCTTTCTCTTTTTTCTCTCTGTTTTTGGCTACCTCTCCTCTCTTCAGCAAACTCATTTACTCCCATGACTTAAACTTTTACCATTATGTGGATGACTCTCTCTCTAATTTATGTATCCAACCCTATCCTCCTTTCTGATCTCTTGTCTTGCATATTCTGCTGGCTACTGAATACCTCCACTTGGATGTTCCACCAGAATTTGCAGAAGACCCAGGCTCAGATCCCAACTCTTCCATTTACTAGCTATGTGCCTATGGGTATATTACTTAAATCCCTTTGAATCTCAATTTCCTCATCTGTAAAATGAAGGGCTTGTGTTAAGTGACTTCTTAGATCCCTTCAAGCATTAAACCTGTAAACCTATGAAACTTTGTCCAAAATTAAACTCTTCTTCCCACTCCCTACCTCTGGCTTCCTTATTTTTATTGATGGCTCTGTCATCCCTCCAATCATCTAGGATCAAAATTTAGAGACATTTTTGACTATCCCTTTATCATCAACAAAGTAATATGAGTTGGCATTGGAAAATGTTTTAAGATTTGCGAAGAACTTTACATCTCTTCCTGTTTCTGAGCTCTTTGACCACCCTGGAGGCAGGTGTTCACATCTCTGGGGTGAGAAGGCTAGTCTTGGGGAGATGAAGTCCAGAGAGTAAGGAGGAATATGCTAGAAGAATGCAGGATTTGGAGTCAGAGGGCTCCAGAGAGGGAATCATCAAATTCTTACTTGGGTACTTCAAAGCTTTATGAACTTTGTCAAGTCACTTAATTTCTCTGTGCCCTGATTTCCTCATCTGTAAAGGGAAAGGGCTGAACCAAAAGAGTCCAGGCTCCTTCTACCTCCAAGATCCCTTTCACCTCTAATATTTTTCCTAAACTGAGTCTCTATTCCACAGGACAGACCTTGGAATACTAGACTATTACCATAACCTCCTTACCAGGGACTCCAACAACTTCCAACTTCCAATAAACCATCCTAAAGAGCACAGCTCTGATCACATCCTCTGACCCTCTGACATACTGCATTCTCAGCCCCTAGCATGCTTCTCCATTCAAATTCATCCTGTCTGCAGAATAAAGTCCAGAATTCTTAGTCTAACCCTCAAGACCTTCTATCCTTTGGACAGAGTCAACCTTTCTTGATTCATCTTTCATTTTATCTACTCTAAGCCTTACCCAAACTAGGTTACTTATCATTCTGTTATCTGGTCTCTTTGCATGTATTAACATTGTCCCTTCTTTGCCTAGTGCAGATTGGATGAGTTCCTATCTGCTCTTCAAGGCCTGGTCAAATGTCACCTCCTCCAAGGAGCCTCCCCTGATCCCATCCTGCTCCCAATCAGAGTGCTTTCTTCCTTTTCAGAACCCCACCCTTCCCCCAGTAATCTGTCCTCTTCCTGAGATTTCTAGTTCTCTGCCTTTGTGTCTTGTCCCTTCCCCTCTCTCTCCCTCCCTCTCTCTCTCTCTCTCTCTCTCTCTCTCTCTCTCTCTCTCTCTCTCTCTCTCTCTCTGTCCCCTCTCTCTTATTAAACTGCTGTTGGGGCCTGTACTTTCTCTTATCTAATTCTGTCCCCAGGTTTCAGCACTGAGACCAGCACAGTAGGCCCTCCATGCATATTTATTAGAAGGAATGAATGATCCTTTCAACAATCAAGTCAAAGGTTCTGTCTGACCCTGATTGGCCTGTGCTCTGCATACTAGAACTCGGCAAGATCCCTCCTCCCCTCCTTGTTTTTTGCCCCTGGGCCTCAGTTTAGCATTAAGAGAAGAAACAGAAAGTTGGTTTTAAAGTTTGATTCTCTCTCAGGGGCCCTGAACTTGGTCCCATTGAAGGCTAGCTCCAAGCACATTAGTATTTCATGAAGCTGGCTGGATGGTGCTGTTGATGCTTGAGAAGGGAGGGACCACTTCAGGGAGAGAAGGTCAGACAGGGCAGGAGGCTTTGAAGGGTTAGGCAGACATTTTGCACACCTTCCAGGAACCTTGAAAAGTATATTTAGGCAAATAAACTTAGGCAGGAGTCAGGGAAAGAAGAATCCCATAAGAGAGAGCAGGGTTGGAGCCACTGGGGTAAGGAGAGAGGCTGGGATAAATAGTAGTTGGGTCTAGGAGAAGGTACTGAAATGTACACAAATATCTTCAATTTAAGGCAGGTCATGATAAATACACAAGATGGATGCAAACAGAATGCCTGGGGAATTAAGAGAAGGGAGAATGTGCTTTTGACTTGTCTAATCAGGGAAGACTTCATGAAGGAGGTGACACAAAGGTGGGCCTTTAAAGGAGGTGAAAGAAATCAGTCTACCTGAGTGAAGAAAACCTTGGGTTTGGATTAACAATCAATGGACCAACCAACAAACATAGTGCTTATTAGGTGTCTGGGGATACAAATAAACAATAAACAAAAACCAGTTCCTGTCCACAAGACACTTGCATTCTGTGCATCTGGGCTTGAGTGCTGGCTTCATTTCTTCCTAGCAGGCTGCTTCTGTGGGCAGGTTATGGAACTTTTCTGAGTCTTAGCTTCCTGTGTGATGCCAAAAAGAGCACGGAGATCAGAATCAGAAGATGGGGATTCAAATCCTAACTGGGAGGCTGATTAGTTGTTTGATTAGAAGGTGAACCACTTCTCTCTGCTTTCAAATGGGCAATAATACTTGTGCTACCTGCCTCAGAGAAATGCTTCGAGGAAACTGCTTTGTAAGCCTTAAAGCACTATACATCCGTAAGCTATTTTTATTACAAAATATGGAGGGATTGCTTTGAGCGGAGGCACAGAGACAGGTGGCTCAGTCAGCTTGGCTTTCTCTTCCTTCAAGGCTTTAAGATTGGAAACAATAGTTACTTCCCCTTCCTTTCCTTTCACTCTCTTCTTAACTCTTTGAAGACTAGCTTCTAGCTCATTATTCATCTGAAACCATTCTCTCCAAAGCTATCAATGATCTCTCTCCCCACCCCTGCCCCATTTTTATCCTTTTTTTGAGGGGAGAAGGCAGAGGGGGTTAAGTGATTTGCCCAAGGTCACACAGCTAGTTAAGTGTCAAATGTCTGAGCCCTCATTTGAACTCAGGTCCTTCTGACTTTAGGGCCGGTGTTGTATTCACTGTGCCAACTAGCTGTCCCCATATCAGTGATCTCTTAATGGCCAAATCTAATGACCTTTTCTCAGTCCTCTTTTTTTGTAGCAGTTGACACTAGTGATAGTCTTCTTCTCTTTGATATACTTCTCTCTAGTTTTTTTTGACACTGCCATCTCCTGGTGCTCCTCCTAGCCATCTGCTCTTCCTCTGGCTCCTTTGCTGACTCTTCATACAGGTCATGTCCACTAACTACACAAGAGTCTCTGAGGTTCTGTCCCGGACCCTTTTCACTCTCTGTATTGTTTCACTCGGTGTTCAGCTCCTATGGATTCATTTATCATCTCTATGCTGATGATTTTCAAATCGACTTAGCCAGCCCTTACTCCTCTTCTGACTCTCACATCTCTAGATGCCTATTGGACATCTTGTACTGAATGTCCCGTAGATATCTTAAACTCAACATGTGGAAAACTGAACTTGTGATTTGCCCTCTCCACCCAAACCTCCCCTCTTCTTAATTTTTTTATTACTGTTGAGGGTCTCCCCAAACTCCTGGTTACTGAGGCTCATAGCCTGAATGTCACCCCCAACTCCTCATTCTTTTCATCTTCTCCCATATTCAATTCATTGCCAATTTGTGTCAATTTTATCTTTGTATCACCCCCACCCCCACCCTCTCCTCTGATACTTCCACCACTCTACAGGCAATGGTGCAGGCATTATTTCAATAGCTTTAAGGTTGGTCTGCCTGCCACAAATCTCTCCCAACTCCAGTCCACCCTCCACATAGCTGCCAAAGTAATATTTCTAAAGTATAGGTCTGGCCGTGTCACTCCCCTCCTCAATGAACTCCAGTGGCTCCCTATCACTTTCAGAATCATATATAAAACCCTGTTTTATTTGTTTATGTTCAGAGCCCTTCATAAACTGTCCCCTTACATTTTTAGTCTTCTTAAACTTTACACACCACTATTCTCTCTGCCATCCAGTGACAATGACTTCCTTGCTGTTTCTTGAACCAGGTACTCCATCTCCCAACTCTAGGCATTTTCTCTGACCATCCCCCATGCCTGGAATGCCCTCCCTCTTCATCTCTGCCTCCTGGCTTCCTTAGCTTCCTTCAAGTTCAAAGCTAAAATTCCACTTCTACAGGAAGCCTTTCCAATCCCCCTTAGTTCTCTAATGCTTTCCCTCTGTGTATTCTCTCTGATTCTTCTTTTCTACAGCTTATTGTATACAATTGTTTTCATGTTGCTTCCCCGAGAGTGAGGACTGTTATTTGCCCCTCTCAGTATCCCCACCTCTTAGCATAGGGCTTGGCATGTAGGAGATGATTAATATTAATACATATATACACATATACACGCACACATATACATACATATATATGCACAAATATTGACTTACCAAATGAATGACTGAAACATATATTGGAATCAGATTGTGGGGTGCTGAGGACTCTTTGCCCTTCCATGGGGAGCTACTGAAGGTCTTTGAGTAAAGGAGTAAAATTATCAAAGTGTAAGAGAGGGTGTTCTCCCACAGCCTCCTATCTCAATTAACCTAATTAACCTAGGGAGGGAGGTTTCATACCTCCCATTTTAGTTAACCTAATAAATGTAAGGACGTGATGACATTTTAAATATAGAAACAAAATGGTCTACACCTTGTGATTACTTTATGATGTTTAAAATTCTTTCAGGAAGGGAAAAGCTAATTGGCTAACCAAGAAAACTAACTATTATTCTCTCTCCTCTTCTCCTCCTCCGCCTTCTCCCTCCTGGACCATGTCATCAGAGAGACTGGATCAGTAGCAGGCAGTGAGTACATCCAGATGGGACCAAAGAGACTGGACCGGTAGGAGACAACACCTAGGCAAAGGTAGCTTCAGTGACTGTGACCCCTTGTGGTGAAGACAAGTGAAAGGGAACTGACCCTGGGAACCCATGAGGGAACTACATGTAAGGCGGATTTCATAAGGATTCCGTGAAAAGAGAAAAGGACTTCCAGTAAGTAAGATTTGAGACTTACCCCTTTGCCCTGCATGTTCTTTACATGTCTACCTCATGTGAACATGGACTCTATAATGACTATACTATAATGTCAGGACTTACCTTCTTCACAGGGGAGTAGGACAACGGACTTAGACAATAACCAATGGACTTAGACAATAAAGACAACAATTAGAAGGATTTTGAGGCTCAGGGCTGCTTGACATACCAGTGATTCTTTTCAAGTGAACTCTAGCTGAATTTGGAGATGCCTGTAGGTGCCAAAAACCACAGAACCAGCTTTGACCAACTCAAGGGCAACCTTGAGCATCATCTGTAGACTAAACATTGCTCAGGACTTTCTAAAAATCCTACTCCCTGGTATAGTGTGTCTATGGATGTCTTCTCCCTTAAGCTCTAGTCCCAGTCTGAAAGCCTCTAAAAATGTTAATATCTTGCCCTTTTCCACTTCTCCCCCTTTGAGCAACTGATAATTTTCTATCTCTCTGCTCCCTTGCAAACTCTTCTTTCACTTGCAAGTTCTTCTCAGACAATAAATGCTTTTATAGTCTGTAACTTGACTCTGTTTCAATAAGCCTGGGGTCTTCCTTTAACACTTCAAGTTAAAGCCCAGTCTCCCCAAGGACCATGTATGTATTTGTGAGAAAATGCATCTCAAACTTTTTGGGGGAGTATTTTTATAACTATTATTCTTGACTGGCAGTTAGTGGGAAACACATTGGTGGAGGCCTGTGAATGACAGTACTAGGAATCTTTGAATGACTCAACAATCCTAGGAATGACTTGAAGGATGAAGAAGAATGAAGATTTGCTTACACAGAGGAAATCCAAAGGAATGTGCTAAAAGTCTTCAAGGCCTCTCTCGGATGACTCTTCCTAAAGAAGAACCCAAATTGCAATTGGAAAGGGCCTGGTAAGAAGGAAGTCATCTTGAGGGGACTGCTTTGAACCAAGACAACAGTTATTTAGATATATAAATACTACTCTGTGATTAAGTTTGTAATAACTGATTGTTGAATTGGATTTTTTTAAAAGAAGACCATTTGGTAATCATGTGTGTTTTGCTGGACATACCAACACACATTGAAAAAAAGGTCAGAAGTAATGTAAGTGCCGAGCTACCTCTCAATCAATGATCCTAATGCAAAGCTGTGATTTTTGGCTTTGTGTATTTAGGCTTTGAGAGCTTTACATGATGTAGAGAGTCTTATCTTGGGCAAGGGTCTGTTTATGAGGCTTAATTCAAATCAGCACTAATAATCCTAATGGTTTTGAATAGCTCTAAGGGGCTCTATTAGGGAAGGGCCAGTCTGACCATTTGCAGTGTGGTGGGTCTGTCATTATACAGGGTAATTTACACACACACACACACACACACACACACACAGGCCATAGGCCACAACATGTATGTCTTTTTTTTGTGCTTGGTGGCAGTGCCTTGCATTTTGGTCCATGAGTATTTTCCTGGGAAGCTATGTCAGCCCTGCAATTAGCTCCCTCAATCAGGAAAACTGCTCACTGTGAGATTAGATACATCTCTGAGGCTGATTGCTGGAAAATTTGGGATAGAGCCGTTGGGTGATAATCTTTCTTTCTTTCTCTCTTGCTCTCTTTCCATTTTAAATAACTGCTTGATTGTAAAGAGGGATGATTCACAGCTCAAGATTTTCTTCTGTAACTTTGTGAGGAGATTAGGAGAAAAGAAATTCACTCCCTCCCCCCTCCTCCAAATCTCGTGAATATTCCAACTCTCCATCTGTGGTACATTTCATGCTGAACTGATGTATACTGGTTGCAATCAGCATGTAAAAGAAAATGATGCAAAGGTGATCTTCTATCCAGGTGTCCAAGATTTCAGGCCCTGAGTAAAATGCAGGCTCCCCACCCTCTTCTGCTCCTGGCTAATATAGCCCTGCCTTGTGGACAAGGAATACGTTTTCTTATTCTCAAGCACACTCTCCCCCCTAAAAAAAAGGGTGACTCTTAAAGGTTGGCTCCTTCCTCTTGTCCAGTGGCTATGTCACTGTCAGAAAAGGCTCCCTTAGGTCTGTCTCCACTCCTTCTTGTGGCATTTTAAGCACATTTTGTCTTGTTTGATCCTTAGGAGGTGACAAAGGACAACTAGTTACATCCTTTGTATAACATCTCTTTAATTAAAAGAATCATAGAGGTCTTGCTTCAGGCTTCTCTTCTCCTAAGATAAGCAATCCTCCTTATTTTAGGTCCTGAAAGTGGGGAAAATTTGGTGAAAAGAGGACAAACATAGAAGCAGCTATTCCAAAAGACAGAGCAGAGAAACACACCCTGGAGTCATCTACCTTTTACCAAATGAGAAGTTAGAAGGACAAATTCGAAAATTCGATCAATGATTTCTTTTTAAGTTTCTAATGTCTCTTTTTTTCTTTTTAAATTTCAGATGTTTCACTTCCCAAATTATTTCCTTGACCCTTGGGGACCTTCTGCATTTTCCTAAATGCCACCTAATGATGCAACTGTGCAATTAAGACTGATTTGTTGGCAGAAATAACGGTAAGTTGCTTGTGCTACAACTGAAAAAACTCCCCAGCACTCTTACTGTTATTACTGCCATTACTATTGCTGTTATTATTATTGGGAACTTCTATGAGGCTGAAAGAAATCAGTAACAAAAGGGGCAAAGATCTGCCTTTTAGAGGAATGGAAAACAGGGAGGCAGCTGTGGAGCTCAAGAAATGGGACAGATGCCATTTTGGTGGGGGGAGGGGAAGAAACAACTGACACAAGGGACCATAATGGAGCAAAGGTGTAAGTTTCTTGAGGACAGAGGCCATTCTTTGTTTTGTCATTGTTTCCCTAGCATGTAGGGTGGTGCCTTGCTTATGGTGCTGGTGTACCTAATTAAAATAAGTTGGACTGTCATGTGCATCAAATATGACCTGCTCCACTGTTCCAGGGCCAGCTACATCTTTCCTCAGGGTTCTAAGGCAAGTTAAGGGTTTTGCAGTATTTCTTCTCTCTTGCCATCAACTTGAGCTCCCACTAGTTGCATTTTGATCAATGTTTGGTGCCAGTGACTAGCTCCTCACTTCCATTTAACCACTTAATATCAATTAGTTTTTACAAAGCTTATTTATAAAAATAATCACTTTGAAGAGATAGGAAGAACAAAGACATAAGTATTTTGCCACAATACATCCTCTATTCCACTTCATTTTTCCCAGGAGAGTGGGCATAAACTTAGCTAAGTTCTACATAGTTTGGCTCCACCAAGTTCACATCCAAATGCAGTTAGAGAGTACCTGTCTCAGTTACTGCTACATTGGGTCTCTTTCTCCTTGGAGCATTGTTGCTGAACGTACTGGGACACTGTCCAGATATTCTCTTCTGACATTCTGGGATTCACGAACTCAGATTCTCCAGTCCAGTGTCTCCCCTTATCATTGAACTGTGTTTTGTCAAATGCTATTAGCAGAGTCAAGGGATCCTATGAGGGTAAGAGCTTTACTCAGAGTCCCATGACTGCTGAGTGGCTGAGCTGAGATTTGATCCTGGGTCCTAGGGATGCATTCCCAGTGCTGGACTACCATGCTTCTCCATGGCCAGAATTGTTTGAGAGAATGGGTCTCCTTGATAGCCATAAAGAAGGAATTGCTGAAAGTGTCATGAAAGAGACTTTTCAGTAGCTGTTGAAACTTCCAGAGTTGCCTCTGTCCCTGACAAGGAAGGCATATTTCCACATAGTCCCTGGAAACACATCTTTCCTGTCTGAGGGATGGATGGGTAGGTGAGTAAGCAGGAATTACAAGGAAGGAAGCATTCTGAATGTGTGTCTGCTATCTGATTCCACTGAGGTCAGGACACGAGTAGACCATTTAGACATTTAGGAAGATTCAGGTTGGATACCAGGGGAACTTTCTGATTGCTGTGAAAGAGAGAGACACTAGGACTATGACCAAGATTGCTTACCTTCTCACACACAGAATCACACAGTTGCAAGTTGCCTTCAGAGATTATTGTCCAACACAAATCCAAACAATAATTCTCCTATAAAAGTCCTAATGAATGTTCGTTCATAGGTTGCTTAAAGACCTCCATTGAAGAGGAGCCCCCTGACTCCTGAGGCTGCCCAGTCCATTTTTACCTCACTAGCCTTTAATTGTTAAGAGA
The DNA here is from genome assembly GCA_028646575.1 of Pseudocheirus occidentalis. NCBI lineage: Eukaryota > Metazoa > Chordata > Mammalia > Diprotodontia > Pseudocheiridae > Pseudocheirus > Pseudocheirus occidentalis. The sequence goes on from CM053596.1 coordinate 61,488,423, forward strand.
TTTTTTTCTTCTTTTATCAGACCTATTCACCTCTCATTTCACTTTTGGTCCTGCTCTTGGAGCCAAGGAGAATAAATTTAATTCCTCTTCAGAGATCTTCAAAGACTTGAAAGATACCTATTGTGTTCCCTCATATGTCTTCCTTTCTTCAGGTGAAACTATCTCCTCTTCCTGGTTTGGTCCTGAGCTTCTCATAGCCCACCTAGGGTCTCTTCCCAGAAGCCTGGTTAAGTGGAAGGTCAGGGACAAGATCCCAGAAACTTGGGGAATGCTGGCAAACTACCCCCCCCCTTTCCCTGATGTTTGTAAGACAATGACTCTATGGGAAAGTCCAAAAGGTGGGTTCAGTCAATCAATTAATCAATCAACCAACATTTATTAAGCTGAGGATAGAAAAAGAGCCAAAAGACAGGTCCTGTCCTCAAAGAGCTGACATTTTGATAAAGGAGATCACAGGCAAACATATACAAAGCAAGCGACATATAGAATAAATAGCAGTTAATCAATGGAGGGAAGATACTGAAATTAAGAAGGGTTAGGGATGGCTTTCTGTAGAAGGTGGAATTTAATTGAGATTTAAAGGAGGCCAGAGAGGCCAGTATTCAGAGCAGATCCGGGAAAGTGTTCCAGGGCATGGGGGACAATCAGAGAAAATGCCTGGAGTGAAGAGATGGAGTGTCTTGTACATGAGTAATAGATTCCTATTTGGCAGGTTACTCCCCACCTGGGGGCCTTAATTTCTTCATCATAAGTTGAGAGTTTTGGACTAGATGGTCTCTTACGTTCCCATCCAACATTGATGCCCTTTCCATTATATTGTGAGTGCCTACAAATGTGACTGAATGTAGAGTCCAGTATGAGTGAGTCAGACTGGGCTGGACTGGGATGCAGGACAAAGACTATTTTTTAAACTTTTTACCTTTTTCCTTGTTGGAGGTGGCTTTAGGTAGGCACCTTGCCATGTTGACCTATGAGCAGCAAGTTGTTGTGGGTGCAAAGAGGTCAAGTAGGGTCAGAAATGTTCAGGAAGGGTGTGTGTGTGTGTGTGTGTGTGTGTGTGTGTGTGTGTGTGTGCATCTCAGTTAAAAACCCCTGGACTAGATGGAAATTTCCTTGAACACTGAATCCATGGTCCTCTCCCAAGGGTGGATGTTCAGTTAGGAGAAGAGAAGAAGGCGGAGTTAGGGAATGTGATAGCCTTTCGAATGAGAGGTTTACACTTGTTCTGTTGAGGCTCCCGAGGATAGAACCAGGAGCAATGGACAAGTTGTAAAGACATAAATTTAAGCCTGAAGCCACAAAACAAAATAAAACAAAACAACTCTCTTCTGAGGGCTGAGATTGACTAGCTGCCTTGGGAGGCAGCACATCCTCTAGCAGAGGATGGAGGACCCCTTATCAGGTATGTTACAGAGGGGAATTCTAGTTCATGAGTGTGCTGGAATGGGCGGCCTCTGAGGTCTCTTTCAACACTGAGATTCCATGTGACAAACTGGGTGCATCTCACTCCAGCTAAAGCAGAGGTGAGACTTCCCTTAGCTCATTTGATAAGAGGTGGTTGTTTTTGTGGGGTGTGGGGAGGAGGTGGGCACAGCTGGAGGGTGCCCTGGCCTCTTTCTGGCCCTGGTGACATAGGCAAGCAGGCTGGTTCAAGTTCCCCAACACCCCCTCCCCCCCATCTTTCTGATGAAGAGAAGTTCTTTCTGATTGAGCTAATTATGCTGATTGAATTTCCTCCCTCTCCCTTCTGCAGCTCCTTTCCACCCCCCACCCCAACCCTCCCCTCCCCTAGCTGCTGCCAGGACTCCCTTTGGAGAAAGGAAAAGGTTTCCTTAATCTGATGGGGGTAATTGTTATGCACACAGTGTCAGATGTTAATGTGGGCCTGACTGACAGGTAATCAGCCCCTCAGCTGTACAAAAGGAGTGAATAACTTGGTAATTTTATTTCCCCTGATTCCACCGTGTGGGATGTCAGGAAAATCTAAATTAGCAATCAGGGGAGCAACGCAGCAGCAGCAGCTCCGTTAGGGTGGGAGTGAATGAAGCCATACCTCCACAGCTGCATCGGCACAGTGCCCTTGTCCCACCGTGGAGGCTGGTGGTTTCGGGCTGTACTCTATGTTGCTTCCTGGGGAGTAGGGGATGCTTGGAGGGAAGTTTGGCCTCTATAGAGGCAGAAAGAGTCCTGGAGTTTAAGAGTCAGAGGGACCTCTGTTCTACTCTCAGCCTTTATGAGTTTAACCTCTCTAGGCCTCAGTTTACCCACCTGTAAAATAAGATGAAGAGGCTGGGAGAGATGATTTCTGAAGTCCCTTCCAGGACCTTGTGGTCCTGCCCTAGCTGGTGCTTTCTGGGGTCTGGTATCCTGATCTCACCCCCAGGGAAGGAGAGAGGCAGGGAGGGAAGAAGCTATGTCTAGATGTTACTTGGGTCATTCATGATGAGGCTGGACGTTTACTTGTTGGGGAGGCAAGAGAAGGACTCCTCTTCAGGAATAAGTTGGACTAGATGCCCCTTGAGGTCCTTTCAAGTGATAAAATTCTGAGATTCTCTGATTCTCTGAACTGAAGGGGTGGTGGTGGGGCGGGGGGAGGGAGCCTTCTGTCATACTGTGAGTGACAGGCTTCCCCCTCTCCGATCAGGCTGCCAAGATTCTTACCCTAGGATGCTCAGGACATGCGACCTCGGAGCTCACGTTTCAGCTGAACCGAAGCCAGGTGCCTCTATTCTACTTCACCTCCATAGAATTTAGCCTCAGTATCACCTCAAATCTAACTGAGAGTCAGCATGTCCTAGATTTAAAATCAGAAATACTTGGCTTCAAATTTCGCTTTAGACACTTAACAAATGTCTGACTCTCGGCAAGTCACATAAAAGTTAAGTCAAGTCAACAAGCATTTTATCAAGCACCTACTATGTGCCAGGTACTTTGCTAAGCCTAGCTCTCAGACTCAGTTTCCCCATCTGTAAAATGAGATTCATAATAACACTTATCCCAATAGGGTCATTGTGAGCATCAGAAGAGTTAATGAATGTAGAGTGCTTTCCAGTCCTAAGAAACTATATAAAGGTGAGCTTCTATTATTATCTTACTGGGGGAAAATGAAGGCTGATCATCCTAGGATTGGCCCTTAGAATAATAGGATTCCAGGACTGGCAGAACCCTTAGGGAGGGAGGAAACAATAATTTATTAAGTGCCTGCTATGTGCCAGACATTGGGTTAAACGCCATGTATATATATATGTATATATATATATATATATATATATATATATACATATATATATATATATATGATATACACATATACATACATATTATCTCTTTCGATCTTCAAACAATCCTGTTGGGGTAGGTGCTATTATTATATCCATTTTACAGTTGAGGAAATCAAGGCAGGCAGTTGTTAAATTACTTGCCTAGGGTCACACAGCTATGAAGTGTCTGAGGTTGTATATGAATGAAGATTTTCCTGACTCCAGGTCTGGGAGTCACAGTATCACCTCTTAAGCAATAAAATATTAGAGTGTAGAATGCTGGAGCTGGAGTACACTTACAGACTGATCCTCCCTTTTTCTTTACATATGGAGAAAGCTGACGTACCCCTGGGAAGGGAGTTGGGAGGAGGTACACAATAGCTAATTACTGGAGAAACAGCTACTATTGGAGCGAGAACCCAGGTCTCTTAATTTCCAATCTAGGGAATTTTCCACTCAGTGGAACTCTGATGGAGAGAGAGGAGTTGGTGAGGCATTGGTTAGCCTTAGCCAGACAGGTCTCCTCCCCATCAGAACCCCTCCCCCCGCATCACTAAGCGTCTCCTAAGCTGCTGAGAGTCATAGCTTGGGATCAATTAGGATGAATTGGGGGTCTTAGTGGATTGAAAGGGCACTGGAAACCTAGTTTGAAGAGGCAACTAAATCATCTAATGCAAATAGAGGCTGCACTGAAAGATGTAGGATATTCAGAATAAGAGAGGGAATGGGAGATGGTCCCTCTAGCCTCTTTCCCGGTCAGATCCCATCTGGAGTAACAGGTCCAATTCTGGGCACCAAGGAAGGACCTTGGCAAGCAGGTGAATATATAGAGGAGGTGGCCTGGCTGGGGAGAGGGGTTAGAAACCATATTGTCAGTGGACTAAGTAGGATGAATTGGAAGATGTTCAGCCAGTAGGAGAGTTGAGGGGGGCCAGGCTGTTGTTTTGGAGAGGATAAGTCCTATCTTCAAGTATCTGAAAGTGATGATGTGGAACAGGGGGTAACATAAGCTAGTTTGGCCCCAGAATTTAGAAGTAGGAGCCCCAGGGAGAAATTGCAGAGGGGATGATTTCAACTCAACAATTGGGACCGTGCCCAAATGAAACAGCCTGCCTTAGAAGGTAGTGAGTTCTTTATTACTTGAAGTATTCAAGCATCTTCAAGAAGGCTGATGGAGGGGACTGATGCCTATGTTCTTGAGGTGGGGAGGAAATGGATATACCAACCTCTTTTTTTTTTCTTTTGGTTCTGAGGTTTTGCCCGACTGATGGAGGAAGGTGTCTTGGGCTGTGTAACTCCAATGCCTCTGGGTTCATACTGGGTGGAGGATTGGGGGTGGAGTAGAAGTGGAAGAAAAAGCCAGTTCAGGAAACTGTTATCTCCTTCAGAGGCACCAGAGTGATAATTTGAGCTTCTTGAGTTTTTCTTCTTTTTTAAAATGCACTAAATTTCCAGGCAGCATCAGTGTTAAGAAAAGATATAGGAGAAAAGAAAAAAAAGAAAAATAATTCTACTCCCTGACTGCTGCTGCAGTGAGCCTGCTTTGGAATATATTTAGACCAGGGATCTGCCTGGGGTCCTTTCTCCCATAATACTGACTCTCAGGCCCCCTACTCCTTAGGCATCCAGCTTTCCCTGTAAAGAGGCGGAGGAGGGGTTATCTTTTCTCTGGAAGAGCTTATTAACACTAAATAGAAAAAAGAGAATGACTCTGGAGTGGAGCTGAGTGGGCGGGCTTCATCTTCCTGCTCCATGGAATCACAACAGGACTGCCTTACCTTTAGGCAGAGTGGGTAGCTGCTTACACGGGAAGGATTTCAGGATGGGTCTGAAATCTTGAGTGCTACAGTGGATGGAGCACTGGACTAGGAGTTGGGAAATTTGAGTTCTAATCCTGCCTCTGGCACTGATTTTCTGTGTGACCTTGGACAAGCAGTTTCCTGTGTGACTTATACAGACTTCGGTTTCCCCATCTGTAAAATGGGCATAATCATCCATGCCCTCCACTTGGAAACATCTGGAAAATTGTGAAGAATAGCAACAAATAATGTTGTCATTGTTATTATCATGACTATTTCTGATTCTTACAGTGAGAGGCAGAGCTTATGAACCCCATATAGGGAAAAAAAAACCCTCTAACAAATACTGTTCAGTCATTCCTATATGGGGGCCCAGAACCCCTGGGAGTAGCCATATCCACAGGAGACCCTTCCTCACTTCCACCCTATCCTGATTCCTCTGAGTCTTTCTCCACCATCCTTTCCTAGACCCTCCTCCCCCATCCTCCCAACAGGAGAGAAGGCTGCCAAGGGGAGGAGGTGGAGGGGAGGGGACCTCTCTCAGGACGTGCCTCTAGGGGGCAATAGCATCTTTTCTAGCAGAAAGCACATGAAGCTTATTTCCTTATCACAGAGGCTGAAGTTTTGCTTTTAGAGAGAGATGGGGATTACCTGTTTTTATTTTTATTTTTTTATTTTTTTAAAGAAATTCTCCTGGGGGTGGGGAGGAGCAGATGAGTCTTTTTTAAGCCTCCCTTCATCCCTTCCTAAAAAGCCTTTATACATAAATTCCTCTTTTCTATTTGCTTAATGAAAAATTTATTCATTCATTTGTTCATTCAATAATCACTAGTTTTTATGTAGCACTTTGAGGTTTTCAAAAGGCTTTACATATATGTTAACTCATTTGATCTTCACAACAACCCTACTGGCAGATGCTATTATTATCCACATTTTAAAGAGCAGGAAACTGAGGCCCAGAGGAATTACATACCACAGCTAGTCAGTTTCTGAGACAGGATTCAAACCCAGGTCTTGCTAATTCCAAGTCCCAAGTTCTATCCATTGCACCACCTAGCTGCCTCAAAGATTTATTGGATCCTACCATGTAACAAAGATCAATAAGACACAGCCCCTGCCCTCAAGGGATATACAGAGAAACTCCTAATTTCAGAACTGGTAGGGAACTCACAGGCTGTCTTTGTCTTATCTATCTGGCACATGTAGGGACCTTGTGTAAAGACATCCCTCCCTGAAAGTTACCATCCAGCTTTTGCTTAAATAACCAGAGATGAGGAACTAACTACCTTTTGAGGCAGCCCAGGTTGTCTTAATGAATAATTTCAAACTTACTATGATGGTTTACCAATTGATACTTAGTCTTCATCCTCCTCACACTTCTTTAGTATGGTTCCCCCAAATTCTATCCTTGTTACTCTCCTTTTTTGCGCTCTGTCTTGGTGATTTCATTGACTCCCATGGCTTCAATGACCATATCTGTGCAAAGATTTCTAAATCAATTTTCAAGTTTTGAACCCTAGTGTTCTCTTTCCCTCTCCCTTTCTCCTTTCCTCTCTTTCTCTCCCTCCCTCCTTCTCTCTCTCTTTCTCTCTCTCTCTTTTTCTCTCTGTCTCTTTCTCTTTCTTTGTCTCTCTCTGTCTTTCTGTCTCTCTCTCTGTGTGTCTCTCCCTTCTCCCTTTGGCAGTTGGGTGAAAACTAGGGACCCTTTCACAGAATAATGTTTTGAAAAGTATAACATAAAATACATAGGATAATGATGGAAATAAATATTGAAATATTGTTATTAAAATAATTTTTAGAAAGTTTATGACCCCAACCCATTAATCTCTCCTCTAGTTCCATATCTCCTATTGACTACTCAATTTTTCCATTTGGATAGCATTACTAGCATTTCAGCCATATATCTAAAACTAAACTCATCACATTTCTTTCTAAACTAGTCTACGCCCTTTCTTTACTTTTATTTTTGTTGGGCTCAACATTCTCCCAGGCACTCATATCTCTTCTCCCTCTTTCCTCCATCATCTTTACATCATTTTCATTTCTCTTCCCAATCTTTCTTCCACTTCTCTTACTTGATTTTCAAAATCCTTCTTGAGTTCCTCATGGCCTGTAACCAATTCATATTTTTCTTGTAAGCTTTTGATGCAGGAGTTCTGATTTTGTTGACTTCCTCCCATTCCATGCTTTGATCCTTTTTGTCCTCATAAAAGGAATCTAAGGTTTGATTGCTGTGCTTGCTTTGCTTCCTTTGCTTGCTCATGTTGCCTCTCAATTACTTGACTTTTGAGCTCTTTGCCACAGTATAACTCTACTTCCAGAGAGGCTTTGTCCCAAATCACTGGGGTTTTTGCAGCTGCCAGAGCTATTAATTGGATGCCCTCTCTGCAGCCCCCACAAGCTCAGACTCACTGGTCACACACCCCAGGACCTCCACCCAAGACAGTGACTCAGATACAAACAGCTTAAAGCAAGAGCAATTACCCTCTGAATGTTTGATTGGTCTCCCTATGATCTGCAGGCCAGGAGCTCTGAAGTAGCCACGTGGAGGTGACTGTAAGGTCGCTGTGCCTCTGTTTCTTGTCCCAGGGGCAGGGGCTGGACCTCCTTCATCCCCCCCAGTTCCAAAAGAGCTCCACACCAAACTTTTATTTTGTCTTTGGCATTTATAGGTTGATATTTCTGGAAACTGCCACAGCTGCTGGTGATCCACTCTCCTGAAGTCTGTTCCAGCTGCTGCTGATTGGGGCCACCCTGGGGCTAAAACCTTTGCTCACTCGAGGCTGGGCTGGGCTCCCAGCATGCTGTGATGGACTCTTCCTGTCCTCCTACTGGGCTGCCTTCAGTGGGAGATTTGTTTCTCTCTGTCACTTTGTGGGTTCTGGAGCTCTAAAATCTGTTCAGAGTCATCTTTTATAGGTATTTGAGGTGGTTATGGGGGGCTCATGGAGTTTTCCTGTTTCTGTGCTGCCATCTTGGCTCTGCCCCCTCCTCCATCATCTTTGGATATTTCTTTCCCCTCACTCTCCCAGCACACATTCCTCTTCTCCTCCAATTCAGTACGTTACCAAGTTTTATGTATTCCATTAGGACAAAAGGATGGTTATATAGAATGGCTCAATATGAGAGGAAACTTCCTCATGAACTATCCTCCCAAATATTTTCCCAGCACTTCTTATGTTGTAAAAAATTCCAGCATTATGAATTTATTTCTTTGTTATTAAAATGGACTCTGCTAGAATAGCACTTCCAGATCACAAATTATATTATAAAGCAGTAATCATAAAAATGATCTGATATTGGTTGAAAATAGAAAAGTTGATCAGTAGAACAGACTAGATAAAGCAGAATCAGAAACAATTGAATTAAACACCCTAGTGTTTCACAAATAGGAGAACATAAATTACTTAGGTAAGAACTCTTTATTTGTCAAACATTACTGGGAATACCAGAAAGTAGTTTGGCAGAAATTAAGTTTAAGCCAACATAAGATTGCAATCAGCTCAAAAATGGATATGTGACCAGAATATTAAAGGTTAAACCATAAAAAAATTAGATGAGAACCAGATCAGGTATCTTTCACAGCTCTGGCTCAGGGGTAAAATGTGATGACAAGAGATAAAATAGATAATTTGGTTTCCATGAAATGAAAAAGCTTCTGTACAAACAAAATTTACTCAACTAGACTAAGAAGGGAAGCAGTTGATTGGGAAAAGATCTTTACATCAAATACCTCTGATAGGAGTTTGTTATCCAAAATACATGGGAAGTTAATGCCATCATATGGGACCAGTCATTCTGGAAAGTAATTTGAAATTATCATCTTAAAGGAACTAAAATGTTGATACTCTAATCCAGCGGTTCTCAACCTGTGGGTCACAACCCCTTTGGGGATCAAACGACCCTTTCACAAGGGTCTCCTAAAACCATCGGAAAACACATATTTCCGATGGTCTTAGGAATTGAGACACTACTCTTCTATCTGTCTCCAGGCGGGTCTGCCCACATGCAGATACGCCCACATACAAGTATTAAGGGGCTTGGCATCAGGAAGTTTGAGAACCACTGCTCTAACCACTACAAGGTTTATACCCCAAATATGGTAAAGGAAGAGCAAAAGAACCCAGAGGACCAGAACTGTTTCTAGTAGCTCTTTTTTGTTATAGGAAAAAAAACTGGAAACTTAGGGAACCCCATAAATTGGGGAACATCTGAAAAAAATTATGGTATATTAATTTAATTGATTGTTATTCTTATGTATGATATTATTAAAGAGAAACTTGAAAAGGGAAGACTTATATGAACTGATGCAGAGTGAAGAAAGCAGAACCAGATGAATAATTTGTATTACAACAACAACTCTATAAAGGAAAAATAACAACTTTGAAAGACTTAGGAACTCTGATCAACAGAGTGACCAGTCATGTTTCCAGAGGGCCGATAGTGAAACCAATCTCAGATGTGGCCAACATGGGAATTTATTTTACATGTTTATTTGTATTTATTGCAAGGATTTTTTTTCCTCTTTCATTATGGGGGTGGAGGGGAGAAGGGTTGGTAATAAGAGCGCAGATAGTGCTAGGATGCCTTCCCCCCTCCACAAAGGGAAAAACCCCAAAAGAATCACTCTGCAGAATTTCTTTAGGAATCAACTGAAGAGAACAGAAAAAAGTCGAGGAAATCAATCCATCAATCCATCAACTAGCACTTATTAGCATCATCTGTATGCCAGGCATTGTGCTAAATGCCGGAGATACAAAGAAATACTAAAAACAATTTCTAGCTTCAAGGAACTCAGACATTCTAGTGGAGGAGACAAAATGCAAAATGTACAAACAAAATATAGACAGGATAAATTTGGAGAGAATTTAACAGAGGGAAAGCACTAGCATTAAGATGATTGAACAAAAAAGTCCCTGACTTCAACGAGTTCATAGTCTAATGGGAAAAAGACAAGCAAGATAACTTTGAAAGTTAGTTGTTGAATTTTTTATATACATAAAAGGAAAAGCAAGCTGCATGTAATAGAAATTCAATTTCATGTGTAATCCAATTTTTCTGTTCTACTTTTATATGGAAATATTCATTTTATTTGTTGCTAATTTCAGAAAAAAGAAAAAAAGAAAAACTAAGAAAGTAGGGGGGGAAAAGCCTTCACAAATATAGGACCAAAAAAGCATTCCCTAGAAGATAAGTAGTTAAAGAACATGAATAAACAGCTCTTGAAAGAAGACTGGTAAACTACTAACAAACCATATGAAAGAATGCTCCAAATCCCTAATAAGAGAAATGCAAACCAAAACCACTTTGAGGTTTACTGCCCACATCTAGCAAATTGGCAAAGATGAGACAAGATGGAAATGGTCAATAATGGAGGGCTTGTGGAGAGATAGACGTTTTAGTGATTTCTTGGTGGAGCTGTGAACTGTTGCAACCATTCTGGAAAGCAATTTGGAATTATGTTAGGAAGGTGATTAAAATGTCCACACCCTTCAGTCCGTGGTTAAGCCATACCCCAAGAAGATCAATGATTAAAAGAAAAGTCCCATATGTACCAAAATATTTGTGTGTGTGTATATGTATTTGTGTGTATGTGTATATGTATTTGTGTGTATGTGTATGTATGTGTGTATGTGTATTTGTGTGTATGTGTATATGTATTTGTGTGTATGTGTATGTGTATTTGTGTGTGTATGTGTGTATATATATATGTATATATATATATATATATATGTAGTGCCACACTTAGATTTCTAGAACCTATTTATCTATTGAACCACTTTCCAAGAAGCCCTGACCTCTGGTTGTCCTTTGACCAGTCAGAATTAGTCATGTGATATTATACCAAAGCAAACTTAAAAAAAACCTTAAAATAGAAAGCAAAACATATAACAAGAAATAGGAATCAAGTTCATCACTGACTTCCCAAACTACAACCTCCCCAAATTAAAAGGAATGTAGTCCTCTGTGTTCCATATCTCCAAATAAACTTATTAGTCCAGCACTGTCATTGTTTGGTCATTTCAGTCATATTTGACTCTTCATGACCTCATTTGGGGTTTTCTTGGCGAAGATACTAGAGTGGTTTGCTGTTTCCTTCTCCAGCCTGTTTTACAGATCAGTAAACTGAGGCAAATAGGGTTAAATGACTTAACCAAGGTCACACAGCTAGTAAGCGTCTGAGGCTAGACAGGAACTCAGATCTTCTTGACTCCAGGGTCAGTGCTCAATCCACTGTAATCGTCAAACAGGAAAAATAGACTTTTGAGTCCCTTTTCTGTGTTTTCCCCCAGCTCCTCTATTAGTAATCTAAGGGAGAATAAAGGATGAGACTCGTCTAGCAATTGAACTCAGTAGCCTTTGGGTCTGAAAGATGCTATATCTTAGCACCAGCTCTACAAAGTCTTATAAATGGAGCTTCCCAGTTCAGAAGAGAGGAGTTCATTAGTTGCATCTTCAAGGCAGTCTCTAATCCAATTTGATTACATAAATATGTATTAAATGCCTACTATGTGGAGGGCATTTTGCTAGGAACTGGGGATGTAAGGACACAATGAAAAACAGTTCTTGCCCTCAAGGAGATAACAATCTTCAAAAAGCAATCTTACTTTTACAGTCGGCATGCTGGAGCCATGGACAGAGTGCTAGACTTACAGACAAAGGGAACTGAGCTCAAATCCTGCTTTCGACATTCATTACTTAGATGACTCTGGACAAGACCCCAGTCGCTCAGTGCCTGAATCTGCTCATCTGTCAAACGAGAATAGAAACAGCATCAATCATTTAGACTCCTTGTTGAGGGTCCAATGAAAGAACACGTGCAAAGTGCTTTACAAATTATACATGCTGTGTCATCACTAGCTATCATTATGACATCTTTTGCTTTTTATCCGATCTTCATTTCCGAATCCCTCAGTTCTGTTCTACCCAGAGGGCCATCCCCGGTAGCAAATGAAACAGAGGGAAAAAAGGCAACAACACATCGTGTCTGACCATATATGCAATATTACATACCCATAGTCTTCCACCTCTGAAAAGATGGGATGGAGGTAGAGTTTATATTTCACTAAGGCAACCAGTAAATGTCTAATAAGTGAGTTTCTGAAAAGGAATATACAAATGGCATACTTTGAGGCTTAATCTTCATCATGAACATTTTTCTCCATCACTTCTTTGGGTCTAGGCCTTCAGCAAAACAATAAAATAAAATAAGCCTTCATTTGTAGCCTGTGCTGATTCTGGGCTACAGCACACCTCTACACTAGGGGAATGCTCTATGTATATATTTATCTATATCTGTATCTATATATACATAGATGTGTACACATGTATAATTATTTTGTTGTTCAGTCATGTCTGACTCTTCATGACCCCATTGGAGTTGTTCATAGGGTTTTCTCGGCAAAGATACTGGAGTGGTTTGCCATTTGCTTCTCCAGTGTGTCCCCATTTTACAGATGAAGAACTGAGGCAAATAGGTGTTAAGTGACTTGTCCAGAGTCACACATCTACTAAGTGTCTGAGGGTAGATTTGAACGTAGGTTTTCTTGACTCCAGGCTCAATGCTCTATCCATTGTACCACCTACCTGCCTCTTGTATAATCATACACATGACATTTGTTTGTTGTTTGTCCTTTGCTCTGGGAGAGGACCAATGACTTCAGGAAAGTGAAATTACCTTTTTATGACTTGAGAGGGTAATTTGTTAATTTAACTTGAATACTGATATTGAGAGAGATCAGAAAAGGCTTTCTGAAGGAGATGGTATGCAATGAATGAATGAATGTTTTGAATGAAGTTAGGAATTTTAAGAGGTGGAAGTGAAGAGGGTGTGACTGCCTGGCTTAGAGCATAGCCTGGACAAACTATAGGCCAATTTGATGGAAAAGGAGTGTATCAAGCAGCGTCATGTGTAATAAACTTGGACAGTTAAGCTTAAGGTAAATTAGGAAGGGCTTTAAATGCCAGATTGGGGGGGAGGTTTACAATTCACCCTAGAGGAAATAGAGAACCACGGAAGGTTCTTTAGCAGAGAGGTGGCATGGACAGATTTGGACTTTAGGAAGATTATTACTGTATGCAAGATGTATGGGACAGGGGATAACGGAGAAGCTGGGAGTGTGCATGTTTTCCTCCCCTGTTTTCCTGCTTTACTCACTTTGTGTCCTGACCCTTTTGTGAGAGTTTGCACCCAATCTCCTAGTGGGTATGCTGCAAATACTCTTGTATATCTACCACATTCCACACAAGGAGAATATACTCTTCTTTCTGTGTGTGTGTGTGTGTGTGTGCGTGTGTGTGTGTGTGTGTGTGTGTGAGAGAGAGAGAGAGAGAGAGAGAGAGGAGGAGAAAAGGAAAGAGAGAAGGGAGAAAAAGAATATAAAAAGGGGGAGAAGAATAAAGAAGAGGAGAGGAGAAAAGGGGGAGGGAGAAGAGGAAAGAGAGAAAGGAGAGGAGAAAAGGGAGATGAGAGAGGAAGAAGAGAAAAAGAAGAGAGGAAAGAGGAAAGAGACAAAGACAGAGAGACTGAGAGAGATAGAGAGACAGAGACAGAGACAGAGACAGACAGAGACAGAGACAGAGAAGGAGGGAGAGAGATATGCTACACAAGCCAGTGAATGTGTTAGTGTTTTAGTATGACTGTAAATGAAGGTGTGAGAGTATGACTCACTCCAAATGCTACCGAGGTTTTCCATAAATAAGAGGATAAAGCTGGTGTTTGTACCCTTCCTTATGTTCCTGCCCCCTCCATCTTGCCTTCTCTTTCCACTTGGGCCCAGGCAGTTCTCAACAGGTTATTAAAAACATGGCCTTTGGTAGGAGCTGAAGTAGGGCTTACACAGAGAGAAGTTGGCTTGGAAAAATACTGGCCTTAAGATCCCTCACTGCCTCAGTGACCAGGCAAGAGCTGGGAGGGCCCAGGAGAAGAGGCCGACTCTTTCCTTAGCCTGTGAAGTGTGATGAAGCCAAGTCCCACCTCCAGGGGAGGGGCTGGCCAGAGGCCGGTAGACAGGAGGGAGGGAAGGAAGGAAGGAAGGAAGGAGGCACAGCAGCTTGACCAGGGCCGGGTAGCACTTGGCTGCTCAAAGACCGTGTTTTCTACTCAGACACAGTAGCAATTTGGCCAATTGCTGAGTCCATTAGCGTGAGTAGTATTGAGTTGTTGGCACTACAAGAAGACAGCCTAGAGCCCCACAAAATGCCGCTTTTATTCCTTCTTCTCCCCCCCTAAGAAATAAAGGGAAAGGTACTGGGTTGAGTGTCATAGGAGCTGGATTCAAATTCTGACTCTCTTGCTTGTCTCTGTCATCTTGGGGAAGTGATTTAATCAACCATCCAGTACTGGTTATAGGTCAGACAATGTTCCAGCTGCTGGGGAAATAGCATCTCTGAATTTAGTTTCCTCCTTTCTTAAATGAAAGTGTTGGACCAAGTGATTGGTAAGATTCTTACCAGTTCGAAATCCTCTGACCTGATAAAGTGCAACCTCTTATCATTTTTTGTTTTATTCTCCCCCATAATGCCTAGAACAGTGCCTGGCATATAGTAGGCACGTATCGAATGTTTGTTGATTGACTTATTGATCCTAGGACTCAGAGGCTGTTGGGATTTATAATTACTCAAGGGTCTCCTAGCCTCACTGGGCATTTCTAAGGTACCCACCCCTCCACTGTCCTGAGGCTTCCCTAAAATGACTGTAGCTCAGTATTTTGTGCTCAGCTCTTCTACCCTGCCCTAGCTCCCCGATTCCTCCTTCAAGTGCTGGCCCCACCCCATCATCACACTGGGGATCCTTAAGGGGAGAGTGAGGTCCAAGACTTAGAGTTGGAAGGAGGTTTAGAGGTCATAAAGACCAACCCCCACATTTAACAAATGAGGAGACAGAGGCTCGGAGAGTTTAAGTGACTTACTCACGATCACATGGCTAGGCAGCTGTGTGGTAGAAAGGTTAGACTGCTTAACTTGGAGTCAGGAAGACTTGAGTTGAAATCCAGCCTTAGATACTTCTTAAGGTGTGTGACCCAGGACAAGTCACTTAACTTCAGCCTCGTTTTCTTCAACTGAAAAATAGGGATAATAACAACATTTACTCTGAAGGGGCTGTTGTGAGGACTAAATTATAAAGTGCTTAGCATACTGCCTGGTATGTAGTAAATGCTGTATAAATGTTTATTCCCTTTCTTTCCCCAGTAGATATCTGAGGTGGGATTGAAACCCATGTCTACCTGACTACCAGCACTCCATCTGCTACCAATGATTTTTTCTCTTCATCTTAAAAATAGACAACTCTATTGAAAAAGCTCATGAAGGAAGCCCATCCAACCCTGCTGCTGCTGTACATTTTGGGGTCCCTGGGACACATTTTCCCCTTCCTTCCTACTTTGGGAGAAAGGATTCTTCAGTTGGAAGCTCCATTCATCCACCTCTAGCCTAGAGTGACCAGAGAAACTGCCCCTCTGTCATGGTCTGACAGAGTGGATGGGTAGTCCACCTGTGTTGGAGGTATACTGCCCTAGAATTGGTGGGGGATGGGAGGTGCTGAGCCTTCTGACATTTTGTGTGTTCAGTGACTGAGCTCTTGGAGACAGTGTATGGCCCTGGGGGAGATAGAACCAAGGCAGCTTAGTCAGTTCAGGATAGGCAGACCTTAAAGAAGTCTTTTCTGATTTTAGCATTATAGGCTTTAGAGGCATGGACCTAGAAATAAGGGAAGGTTCTTAGAAAATCACCTAGTCCAATCCCCTCTTTCTATAAATGGTGAAACTGAGGAGGGAGATGAAATATATTATCTATGGTCACCATGTTGTAAATATTAAAGATATATATGTGTGTGTATGTGTATATATATGCATCTGTATATATGTATGTGCTCACATACTTGTAAACTCATGTATACACATATGTGCATGTATACATGTGTGTTTATACACACGCATATATAAAATTTAGTATATGGGTCCTCCAACTTCAAATTCCCATAATATCTCTACCCGAGTAAATGGTTGGTTGGTTGTCCTTTGTTCTTGCAGAGGACCAAAATGACATCATTATGTTAGAGACAAGTTACAAATCCTCTGACTGCAACTGATAAGACCAATACAAGTTCAGAATGCTCTAACACAGGTCTGGCACAAATAGCTCCCGTAAACATTTGAGGTGGGTTCTCTAAATCTGTGCATATCGAGTTTCTTTTGAGCTGCTTCAGCTCTGCTTCCCATAGAACACAGCACCTTCTCCTATGTGGGCACACCATGCTGGGTGGTCCTGTGTCAATGTCTCCCGTGTCACAAAATCAATTCCAAAGTCTTTAAGAAAGACCTTGAGAGTGTCCTTGTATTGCTTTTTCTGATAACCATGTGAGTACTTGCCCTGTGTGAGTTCTCCATAAAAGAGACTTTTAGGCAAGGGTATGTTTGGCATTCAAACAAGACAGCCAGCCCATTGAAGTGGTGCTCTCTGCAGTAGAGTTTGAATGCTTGGCAGTTTAGTTTGAGAAAGGACCTCAGTGTCTGGTACCAGGATAAGATGCCTGAGTAAATGATAACCCTGGATTAAGGGAAAGTTTTATTTCTTTACACTCAATTTCCCTGGAAACCACGCAGGGTCACATCCCTCCACTGATGAGTGTGGAAAATTTTGCTCTCCTCAGTTTCTGACCTGGGCTGATTTCCTCCTGAGGAGGTACCCTGATGCTCTTCACTCTTCAGGGCACCCCATGTTGGCATTGAATTTAGTTTGGGCACCAGATTGGCATTAGCTGCATTAGCCCTTCTGCTTCTCAGAACCATGGAGTTCAAGTGCTCCATGTGCTCCAGCTTCCCCAGCAGCCAGTATGGAGGGAGTACACCATCCTTATCTAGGCAACATTCTTAAGGACACAGTTTTAGACCTTTCCAATACCTCATCTATCGCCAATCAACCAGTAGCCAAGTGTTTGTAATTAGCATATTGATGGTTGGTGTGCAAATGGGGTTGTCAAAAGTGCTTGAAAGCAGCTTATCCTAAGATGGTGGGATGTTAGAGCTAGAAAGGATTTCAGAAATCATCTCTTCTAACCCACTCATTTTACAGATGAGGAAGATGAAATCTAGATGACTTACCCAAGGTCACATGGTGAATTGAAACCCAGGGTTTTAATTATTAGTTCAGGCTTCTTTCCACTTTTCCACAATATCTCCCACTTGTAGAAAGGAAAAAACGTGTTTATTTGGGAAGTGATTGGGAAAGGCTGAGTCCCTTGGAGACTCAAGATCTGTGACTCTTATAGCACATTTCTTAGAGAACCAAGGAACCAAGGACATGAGTTTAGTTAGGACTGAGAGGACCGAGATGTGTGCATTTTGAGAGACAGGCCAAAGGACAGAAATCAATTCAATAAAGAAAAGTCTTCTTAATTATCTCAGAGATTGCCTGACCCAAGCTGCAACCAAATAAAATCTCCATAATACTCCCGAAAAGTGGCGGTCAGCCTTTGATTGTGATTAGGAACTTGTGTTTAAAGATAATCCGTTTGATCATTTGGTCATTTTTTAGTTGTGTCCATTGTGACCCCATTTGGGATTTTCTTGCCAAAGATACTGGAGTGGTTTGCCATTTCCTTATCCAGCTCATTTTACAGATGAGGAAACTGAGGCAAACAGGGTGAAGTAACTTGCTTGGAATCACACAACTAGTTAACATTTGAGGCTGAATTTGAACTCAGGTCTTCCAGATGTCAGGTCCTGTGTTCTATCAATTGTGCCACCTAGATGCCCTTATATCTGTTGGTATTTGCCTTATATTAGAAATTAAAAACTAATAAAGTTTTAAAGTATTAATTCATTTAAAATCATCATATAAACTCATTGCATGTTACCATAAATAACGTTTTAATGAACATAGCTATTTTTTAAAAACAAAAATGAGAAGAATGGTATTGTTTTACATGTTTTTGCAAATCTCTTGAATGTTTTGTTTTTGTTTCCTTTGTTTGTTTGTTTCTTTCTTTCTTTCTTCCTTCCTTCCTTCCTTTCTTTCTTTCTTTTTTCCTTTCTTTCTTTCTTCCTTCCTTCCTTTCTTCCTTCCTTCCTTCCTCCCTCCCTCCCTCCCTCTCTTTCTTTCTTTCTTTCTTTCTTCCTTCCTTCCTTTCTTTCTTTCTTTCTTCCTTGCTCCCTCCCTCTCTCTCTCTTTCTTTCTTTCTTTCTTTCTTTCTTTCTTTCTTTCTTTCTTTCTTTCTTTCTTTCTTTCTTTCTTTCTTTCTTTCTTTCGGGAAGGCAGTGCAATTGGAGTTAAGTGATTTGCCCAAGGTCACACAGTAAGTACTAAGTGTCTGAGGTCAAATTTGAACTCAGGTCCTCCTGACTCCAGGGCTACTGCTCTATTCACTTCACCACCTAGCTGCCCCTTGAATATCTGTCTTAATGGAAGACAGCTGGATTCTCCTCTCTGCTTTTGCACTCAGTATGTTGTATGTTGTTTTGGTTGAAGTATCTGAAGAAAACCTGGCCTCACCCAAATATGTAGATGGAAAAGGGAGGAGTATTTTAACAGTCAAATAATGTGTTTAACAGACAAATATTGTATTGTGAAAATAGTTTTTACATCTTGGACTCTGCAATCATCTCAGGACCCCACAAAATGGTCTCAGAGACTCTTAGGGGTCCTCAGACCACACTTTGAGTCCCATTGGATTGAATATTGCTAATTTCATCAATCAATACTATGGCACAATCTCAAAGCCCTTCTGAATGCTTTCCAATATATCATTGTAGTTCCTAAAATATGGGGCCCAGAACTGAACATTGTGCTCAGTTGCAGACATGCTATGTCCAGAGAAACGTACAGGGGGGATATTTCACTTCCTGATTCCTAGGTACAATATTTCTCAATGTGGCCTAAAATCAAATTAACTTTTTTTTTGGACTCCTTAATCACACTGCTGTTGAGGGTGGTCAGGTGGTGCTATAGATAGAGTGCCAGGAAGACTCATCTCTCTGAGTTCAAATCCAGCCTCAGACACTTACTAGCTGTGTGATCCTGGGCAAGTCACTTTACCTATTTTGCCTCACTTTCCTCATCTATAAAATGGGCTGGAAAATGAAATGGCAAACCACTCCAGTATCTTTGCCAAGAAAATCTCAAATGGGGCACAAAGAGTTAGATGTAACTGAAAGATGACTGAATAACAATAAAATCATACCATTGACTCATATTGTTCTTCTAGTTCTATAAAGCCTCAGTTGTTTTCAGATGAACCACTCACTGTCTAGCTATGCATACCCCGCCCCCAGCCTCTACCCACCTTGTACTTAGGAAATTCATTCATTCATTCATTCATTCATTCATTCATTCATTCATTCATTCATTCCAAGTGACTTAAGTCAGAGAATGAGCTAGACTTAGGGTCCTGGGCACAGATTGTTATCCAGACTGAGGCATCTCTGCTAGAATTGGCTAGACCAGTGGTTCTCTAGCTTCTAAACAGTAAGGACCTTTGCACTCTGTGTGACTATATGGCATCATTTGCCATGTCAGAATCCCAGAACTGGTAGGGATCTCACTTCAGAAGTTACATAGTCCAACCTGTCTGTACCTGAGTAGGAATTCCTTTGGTAGTATCCTCACATCTAACCATTGCCTGAGAACTCCACCTAAGGGGAATCCAATTCCCTCCTGCCTAAGATAAAACTGTCCCAGAGTCAGAAGGGCTACATCTACTTGGCCCAATCATCTTTTATATGTGTGTGGGGTAGGAGCCATTTTTTTCTAAACATCTCCAGGGAAGAACTCCAGTCCTACTCCATTCCAATGTATGCCACCTCTCACTTTGTGAGGTCCTTTCCAATGTCTTTCCTGCAATGGGAACTTTGGACACTGAGCTGGGGGTGGCATAACAAGGCTCCTGAAGGCAGAAGAATCTGAGCGTGGGTGGTGAGGCACCCCCTTAGGGACCCTGCCTCCTCCATAATCTGAGGGAGACAGGGAAGAGCAGAGAGCTAGGGAACAAATCCTAGGCAGCCTATGCTTTCTGGCTTCACTTGGGTCCCATAGGCAGAATGGGCCTCAGAAAAGCTTGACAACTTGTCCAATTTAAAAAATATGAGTGCAGGCGTCTGTGCAGCTACATCCTTCCATGAACCTGTAGAGATATGATGTGTATGTGTGTGTCTGTCTATGCATATTTAAGCCTTCCCATGTTTGATCTTGGCTTCTGATGACCCATGTCTGGGTTTATTTTTGTTCTGGATGACTGTTGCCTTAGTTTCCTTGAGAATCCTCTTTTTCCCTTCCACTTCCACTAAGTTAAGTCCCTTAACTTCTCACTGAGAGCTCTCTCTTTCCTCTTTCTCTCTTCCTCCCTTCCCCCCTTTCTGTCCATCTCTGTCTCTGTCTGTCTGTCTGTCTGTCTGTCTCTCTCTCCCTTTCCTCCCGCTTCTAATTTCTGATGAGCTACTTTTCTTTGCAAATCGGTAGAGCTCCATGGTGATCCTGGTCCACTCCTCAGCTCAGTGCTTCATGTTTTAAATGAAAGGCATGCATCTGAGTCACAAGGGAAATAACTGAGCTCCCGTCCTCATCCTGCCCTCCCCTGACTTCAGGAGCTGGAAGCTTTTTGTTTATTTCACCTTTTCTTTGCTTCCCAGGAACAAATGCTTCCCCCTGCTCCCCCCCCCCCCAACCAACCATTTCCCTCCTTTACCTGCCCACAGCTGGGAGGCTAAAGAAAGAGACAGAAGCATCCCTGTGATTCTATGATATCCCAATGGAACCAGCTTCTCTCAGGATCAATGGATTGAGAGCAGGAAAGGACCTTAGAGATGGTCTAACCCACCTCTCCTTTCTCATTACGTACAAATCCTAAATCTAGATCTGCAAGCAACCTTAGAGGCCGTTTAGCCCAGCCCAGTTATTTTAGAGATAAGGAAAATGAAACCCAAGAGGGTCAGTGACGTGGCCATGGGGGGGTGGAATTCGAACTCAGGTCTTCTGTCTCCGGAATCAGTGCTCTTTCTGCTGACTCATGCCTTAGAAATCAGGATTTGAACCCATTTTCTATGATTACAAATGTAATGTTCTTTCCACTCCACAGTGACTCTGCCTTTCCATCACTCAATGTCTCCCTCTTCTCAGGTCAGGATGGAAGGAAAGGTAAGAGTGCAGAGGTTTTAAGCGAAGGCAGTAGGGGAGAATCTGGTCTGTCTCAGAGGCAGCTTCTGAGCTCTGGGCAGCCAGAAAGACCCACCCCCTTTTCTAACCTAGGAACTAGTGTGCTGGTAAACAATATTAATAATTGGTGCATTTTTCAGTTGAATTTTCCTTATTAAATTTCCTCCATCACCTTTTAAAGCCTAAACAATTCACAAAACAGTTAAGCCCTGATTTGTGGTGTTTGCTGAATGCTCATACTGAAAATTTAACAATCGACTTGGGCAGCTCCCGCTTTCTTACACTGTCCTGCAGTTCCTTACCAAGTCAGGCAGTAGGCATATACATGCACATACACACACCGATACTCATGGTTATTCACTGAATGAACTTCTCCTGGCACCTTTTAGATGGTGTGCTAAGGCTTTGTTGCAGTCAATTTACAGTCTAAGAGGGGGATAAACCACACTCACACACTGACACAGGCACACATACACATACAGAGACACACAGACAGACACACAGACACACATACACATACAGAGACACACAGACACACACACACAGTTGAGTTACATAAGACAGCATTTGATAAATTCCACAGCATTTGATAAGTTAATGGTATGTAAGTTTAGAGTAGCTATTCTTAAAGTGAGATCCTTGTTTTATTGGGGGAGGGTCTCTGACGCCCTTTCAGGCCATCTTCTAGGTCAAAATTATTTTAAAGATAATATTAAGATAATATTTATCTGTTAAAATGCTCTGCCCTTTTCCAACTATATATCTGTGAGAGAATGGATTTTCTTCATTTACTTCAACCAAAAGCACACATTACAACAGATTGAGTACAGAAGCAGATAGGAGAATCCAGCTGTCTTCTGTTAAACCAGTCATTAAAGAGACTTGTAAAAATTATGTAAAACAAAGCTACTCCTCACTAAACTTTGTTTGGAAAAAATATAGCTATATTTCATAAAAATACGTTATTTATGTTAACATGTAACTAGTTTATTATTGGTACTTTAAAATGAATGGATAAATATTTTAAAATGTATCAGTTTTCATTTCTAAAAGAATCTAACCCCCCCAAACAAGAGCTCTTTGGGGACATCAAATATTCATTTTCAAACATAACAGGGTCACGAGACTAAAAAGTTTGAGGACTGTTGGTTTAGAAGGTACAGAGCTCATTTGTGGCTAGGAAGGAATCAGTGAAATCTTCATGCAGCAGTATGGTATATGTAATTGAGGAATTCTTAAACCGGGGTCAAGGAACTTGTTTGTTAAAAAAAAAACACAACAACCCACACTTATTTCAATATAATTGATTTCCTTTGTAATCCTGAATATTTTATACATTAAAATATGATCTAGGTACCTATATATACATAAAATAGACATTTATAAATAGATTTACATACAAATATAGAAAGAATATAATAAATTATATAAATATTATATAAGCAATATTATTTTATATATGTGTGTGAACATATACATATACCTACACCTATACCCCTCCAGAATGTTATATAATTTCCCTTTCTCAGAATTATTTGTAATATGTAAGGCTGAGAAGAGTAGATACATATATATAAAATTCTCATATATATACATATACAAACATATATACACACACATATATTATACATGTAAAATATGTAATTCTGAGAAGGGCTCCAGGCTTCACTAGACTGCCAAAGGGATCCAGAATGCAAAAATTGTTTAAGAACTTTTGGGTAGAGCATTAAAATTGCAGACAGGAAAATTCAGAGTTAAATCCTTATTTTTTTTTTCCTTACTGACTGTGTGATCATGGACAAATCACTCACCCTCTCTGAACCTTGGCTTCCTCATCTGTAAAATGGGGATAATAATAATCACCAGAGAGAACATCACATAAAATTATAAAATTGTCTGTTATTAGCAGGAGAAGTGCTTTCTTTGGAGTTAAAAAGACACAGAATTTTGAACTTGAAGGAGTCTCAGGTGTTACCTGGCTCTTCATTTTACAAATATGGACCCAGAGGCCCAGAGAGGTCACAAAAGTAGATCAAGTCAGGGTTTGAATGGAGGACCTCTGACCCCAGAGGTAGCACACTCTATATCATACCAGCAAAGAGTAAACTCTCAGTAGGTTTGCTCATGTTACAGCTGATAGAGACCAGGACTAGGAATCAGAAAGAGCCGAGTTCGAATTTTGCTTCAGATACCTCCTACCTGTCGCTCCTCAGTTTCCTCATCTGTAAAAGGATGGGGGTGGATCGGATGGACTCCAAGGCTTTTTCCAGTTCTGAAATCAGTGTTTGTATGATTCTGTTTACAGTCATTTTTACCTTCAGAAAAACGGCGGAGCGTGGATTAGAATGGTCTCTTTTAGCTTTTGTTCCTCTGTGATAATGGATTCATGGAGGCTGATGAGTTAGTCTTGGGAGAACAGAGGGGAAGTAGACTCAGAGAGGGGAAAGGGGGGGACAAAGGTACCTGGATGCTCACAGGTTTGCTGGGATTCTGAGGAGGTGGAGTGGGTTTGATTTTCTGTTTCCCATTTAAAGGGGACAGAGAGCAGGAGCACAAGCACAAGCTTAGAAGTCTCCTTAGATCATAAATAGGAAAGTCAATTTGCAAATAACTAAAGTTGTAGATGGGAGAGAGGGCTGGGGAAGATGAGCTGGCCTGAGGCCCAAAATGCAGCCATCAGTCATGGCAAAAGGGAGTTGGCCATGGCCTCAGCACACCTCAAGTTAGTGGGAGGAAACCAGAAATACTGTTCAGACCCCTCTGGTATAGAACTCCCATCTACAAACAGGCTTCCGCTTCTACTTCCAGTCTGTGAGTAGCATCTACTTCTGTGCAGATACTGGAATTTCAAATGCAGCAGAAATAAATATTTAAATCAGCCTGGTCTGAGTCAAGGGGAGTTTTGAGAATGCTAATGCACCGCAGCTGGAGGGAGCCCACGGG
The DNA here is from genome assembly GCA_028646575.1 of Pseudocheirus occidentalis. Lineage (NCBI taxonomy): Eukaryota > Metazoa > Chordata > Mammalia > Diprotodontia > Pseudocheiridae > Pseudocheirus > Pseudocheirus occidentalis. Next base: position 61,512,571 of record CM053596.1, read on the forward strand.
GCCTGATTAGCATACAATTAGGGCCTGATTAGCATACAATTAGGATGCGGAAATAACAAACCTCAACAAGTCTCCCTGGAAGGGAGGCCCAGAGTGATAAAGTGTGTTCTCCCAGGCCTATGCAAGGGGAAACAAGATGTGGATAGCTTAGAATCCTGGGAGCTGCAGTTAGTGATTCTGGATGATAAGTGACAGTCCCTCTTCTCTCCACCACCACCCCTCCCCCAACCAACGCCCCCCATTCCAATTTGCAGTCCATCAGAGAACTGGCTCCTGTTCTGAGGTGAGGTGAGGCAAGGAAGGAGCAAATTAGCTGGCTAGAATTTCTTCCTTCCCCAAATATATTCCCTTCCCTAGTGTAGCACCCTCTTTGGGGCAATTTCCTGCTCTCCTTCTATTGGTGGACTAGGGGCCCAGAAGGTCAGTTGAGTACTGCCCTCAGGGTTCTAGGGATAACCTTGAGATACTGAATCTTTAATTACTGTTGCTCATGAGCCCCCACTAGTGTGCTTCCCATTGATTATCAGCTAGTAGTCTCAGTTGACTTTCAGAAAAGAGTATTTACCAAGAAGTTATAGCAAGAATAGTAGTTATAAAAACAATGCCCCCAAACAGGGACACACTCTTCCCTTGCACAAATAAAGACCGCGGGGAGAGCAAGTACAAACTTAAGAGTACAATGGTACTGAGCCATATAAGTAGAGAACATGTATGGCAAAAGGGCAAACTTACAATGTCTAGATTCTGCAAGTATTTTTCTTCCTTTAGAGTCCTCATGACATTTTCCTTAGGGATAGCTCTCTGTTGGGCTTTGGAGGATGGTACCTTTGTCATTGTTCATGGCTTGTATGTTTCTCTTCAAGGGTCATATTCCCTGAAGCTATTGCCATACTTATGCCATATCTGTGTATAGGTGCTTCCTCTGTCATTTGCCATGACCACTCCAGAAACCATTGTTATTGGCTCTAGTACTGTGGGAACTCTAAATCTCCCAGACTTAAACAATCATCTGAGGATAGGAAGGAGAGAGAGAGAGAGAGAGAGAGAGAGAGAGAGAGAGAGAGAGAGAGACAGACAGAGAGACAGACAGAGAGACAGACAGAGAGACAGAGAGACAGAGAGAGACAGAGAGAGAGACAGAGAGTCAGAGAGAGACAGAGAGACACAGAGAGACACAGAGAGAGACAGAGGGAGAGAGACAGAGACAGAGAGAGACACACAGAGAGAGAGACACAGAGAGAGACAGAGACAGAGAGAGACACAGAGATAGAAAAAGAGAGAGACAGAGGGAGAGAGACAGAGACAGAGAGAGACACACAGAGAGAGAGACACAGAGAGAGACAGAGACAGAGAGAGACACAGAGATAGAAAAAGAGAGAGACAGAAAGAGAGGGAGAGGGAGAGAGAGAGACAGAGACAGAGAGAGACATAGAGACAGAGACAGAGACAGAGAGAAAGAGAGACAGAGAGAGATAGAAAGAGAGAGAGACACAGAGAGAGACACACACACAGACACAGAGACAGAAAAAGAAAGAGAGGGAGAGGGAGGGAGGGGGGAGAGAGAGAGAGAGAGAGAGAGAGAAAGAGAGAGAGCGAGAGAGAGAGAGAGAGAGAAAGGGAGGGAGAGAGAGGGAGAGAGAGGGGAGAGAGAGAGGTTATTTAGATAAGAGCTTCTTAAACTTTTTCCACTCTGACCCCTTTCCCCTGTTTCTACAGCATTTGTTGGCATTCAGTGGCCTTAGGATATGTGCAATTCAAAGTTTGCATGCTTTGTGTTCAGAACCAATGCTGCAGTGAAGTTGGTCAATGCAACACCAGCCAGTGCTGCCAGAAACACCTTGGATTCATTATGCGTTTGATTTTAATTAACTTTTGGTCATTTTATGCTCAGAAGAGTTTTACTGTTGCCAAATTTTTCTCTATCTCTATATGGTTGCAACCTGAAATTTAAGAAGCACTGATCCAGATCACATAGAAATGGGGGCCTTTGAATCATATATAAAGATTCCTAAAAGCAGCATATTGACTTAGAAAACCACATTGTAACATTATTTATGTTCTTTTCTATTGTGTTCAATATTTCTCAATTGCATTTTAATTTGTTCTGGCCACACTGGTGCTGCAGTCAGGTGCCTAACACTTCTGATCTAGGACCAGGCCTTCATAAATGGATAAATAATTTATTAAGCACTTACTATATGCTAAGCACATAGGTTTGCCAAGAAAACCCCAAACAAGGTCACAAGGAGTCACCCACAACTGGAATGACTGAATAAACAACATAAAATATAAAAGAAAAAGAGCCCCTGTCCTCAAGGAGTCTATATTCTAATGGAGAATGAGAACATGAAAAAGGAACTGAAAAGATGGGAAGATAAAATATTCAGTCATGGGCAAGGTGGAAAAGTAGACCATGGAGTCATGGGCTGGTCCTGATATGAAGGGAACATGGGTGCTTCTTCAAATGGAGTCTGGGAGAAAAATTCCTCCAATGGAAGAAGAGACCAAAGTGATAGAGTAATTGAGGCCATATTGGTGGAGCCATTGCCAGCATGAAGTCACTGGGGAATGGGTGGAGAAGTGGTTTGGGGGGTCAAGGGCTGCTCTGAGTTATAAAAATTACAGAGGAGGAAATTAAGGCCCAGAGAGATCTCACAGGTGACCAAAGACATCTCGGTCATGTATGGAATGAGTGAAAACTTCTCAAGCAGTTTGAGATTGTCTTTCCCTTTTTCCTCCTCCATTGCTGCTGTCAATCACTTTCATCTTCCTTTGTCTGTGTTCCCACCTTGGTGGGCCCCTCCTCCCCCTTTTCTTGATGTCTCATTTGGGGAAGAATTTGGTGAAGTCTGCCTCTCAACCAATGAGAGAGTTGGAAAAGGGGCTTGACTATATTAGTGTATAAATTTTTGCACTGTCTTTTGTAACACACTTCTTCTCCATGATGAGTCATGGGGAAGACTGCCCTCTTCTCCTAGGGAAGAGAATAAACTCTTGTTCTTATCTTAAGAGATCTCTGTGTTTATTTTTTTCACTAAATTAAGGATGGAGGGTTATTTTTCATCCCAAACAGTCAGAATTGGGCTGTAGCAAAGGTGGGTTTTGTGAGCTGAGACTTTTTAACCCAGCCTTCCAAGAGTTAGGGGTGGGATAGAATTGAAGTTTGGGGTATCTAGGTGGTGCTATAGGGCACAGAGTGCCAGACCTGGAATCAGGAAGATTCATCTTCCTGAGTTTAAATCCTGACTCAGACACTTACTGTGAGACCCTGGGCAAATAACTTAACCTGGTTTGCCTCAGTTTCCTCATCTGTAAAATGTGCCAGAGAAGGAAATGGCAAACCCCTCCAGTATCTTTGCCAAGAAAACCCCAAATGGGGTCAGGAAGAGTCTGAAACAACTGAACAACAAAACAAGGTTGAAGCTTATCTTTTCATTATCTATGAAGGAAGGGTTTGTTGAGGTATAGGATGGGGGAACAGAGAAAAGGGGACAAGAAGGAGTAGTGGTTAGCGTGGACTGGTGAAATGAGCACTGAGCTTGGAGCCAAAGGTCATGGACCCATAGATACAGAGATAAGAGAGATCTCGCAGTTTCATTCTGCCCTAAATCTGAGATGCTGTTATCTGAGGAAATGAAGAAGAATGAGCTCAGTGTGAGGAGACAAAGGTTCAAATCCTGCCTCAGACACTTAACTACCTGTGTTACTTTGGTCAAGTCACATGACCGTTTCCGGGTCTCAGATTCATCTGTGAAATGAAGGGATGGGTAGGACTCAAGCGTCCTGAGGATGAAGCCTGCTTACTCATCTCCTGGCAGAGGGTGATGGACCCAAGGTGCTGAACGAGTCGTACACTTTTGTACACAGCAAATGTAGGGATTTATTTTACTTAACTGTGCTTATTTGTTATAAGGATTATGTTTTTTCCCTTTACGATGTTTTTTTGGTGGGACCTATGGAGTAAGGAGGAGTTCAAAACGGTTTTTCCAAAAAAAGAAAGAAAAAAAATCATTAAAGCATCTTAACAATGCACAGAAGGGAACAGAAGGAAGTTCAGAGCAAAATAGACGAGCAGGAAAGGTTTGAAAGTAACACGTCCAGTTTATCGTGTACTTTTTTAAAGGAAGGCTGTATGTAATAGAAATTGATGGTTTCACATATTTTTTTTTTTCTGTTCTACTTTGCATATAAAAAATGGTCTCTCTGCGTCTTTCTGTTCCTATGGTACTTGGTAGCAGTTTGGACTAGGAAGCTTCCACCTCTACATCTCTCATCCTTGATCTCATCCAACCCACCCATCTGACAGATAAGAAAACTGAGGCCCAGAATGGACAAATGACTCACCCACGGAAGCAGCAGAGGAAGCCTTCCCTCACCGCAGTGTGATACAATTAAAAAAAGCATGGTTTTGGAGGGAAAAGACTTTGGTCTGCTACTTAACGCCTATGGAATATTGAGTAAATCAAATTACCTTCGCTGGGTCTTGGTTTCCTCATCTGTAAAATAAAGAAACTGGTTCGGAGGAGTCTCTGAGATACTTCCCAGCTTTAAATCTATGGTCCTTAGACAAAGATAATTCTCTCCACTCACTATGTGGCCTCGAGCCAACTCCTTCCCTGTCTGATTAAATTTCCACTTTTGCAGAGTAAGAATGATATGTTTTCACTGCCTAGATCACAGGATGGTTGGACAGAAAGTGAGTGGAAGAGGCTATAGAAACTCAAGCCATTATCCCCTTGGTCCAGACTGTCTTCACTATCAGCCTGTCTTATCAACTGGAGCCTGCTAGGGGGCAGAGAGGAAAAAGAGCTCTGGGTTTGGAGTCAGGAATACCTGAGTTCAAATCCAGCCTCAGACACTAGTTCCATGACCCTGGGAAGTCATTTGCCTGCCGTCTTCTGCCTTCATTTCCTCAATACTTGCGCCTACCTCCCAGGATTGTGGTGAGGATCAGATGAGATAGTAATTTGTAAAGCGCCTTGCAGCGGTGAGGACCTGCAGTCAGATGTCAGGGACCTGAGTTTGAATATGATTTCAGGTTCTTGCTAGTTGCCTGGGGGAGTCACTTAACCCTGTTTGCCTCAGTTTTCTCATCTGTACAATAAGCAGGGGAATGACTAACTAATCCAGTATCTTTGCCAAGAAAACTCCAAATGGGTCACAAAGAGTGAGAAGCGACTGATCAGATAAACATGAACAGCAAACTTCATTGCAAAGCTTCCAGCAATATATACGTTTTGTTGTTGTTACTATTATTAGTGTTAGCTATTATAAGTATCAGGAGATCGCTCTAATTCATTTCCCTGCTTCTGGTCTTTTCAATCTACCCTTGACATAGAGGCCAAAATAATCTTAACGATGTCACCGTCTTGCTTGAAATATTCAATGGCTCCCCATTTCCTGTAAGATCAAATACTTACTTTGTATTTTAAGACTCTTCAGTCTGACTTCAACTGATCTTTCTAACCTTATTTCATAGGGTCAGAGATTTAGAACTGGAAAGGACCAAGAAGCTCCTTGAATCCAATTCCTTTGTTTTAATAATGATGGTAATGATGATGAAAATGTCGAATAGTTAGCATTGATATAGTGCTTTACAGTTTGCAAAGTACTTTACATATGTTAACTCATTTGATTTTATAGATGATGAAGCTCATCACCATATACACTCAATGACTTACCCAAGGTCACACAGATAGCAAGTAGCTAAGACCTTGGGTTTCATAGTCCAGACAGATTGGGGGATTATATAGTCAAGATCCTCAAATCTACAATCAGTCATGATCAGATCTTGACATTGAGCCTCCAGCTTCCATCTCCGGGTCTGAAATGCACTCACTCTTCATCTCTGCCTTTCAAAGCAGAGCTTAGTGGGCGGCCACCCTTGGGGAAGCCTTCCCTAGCCATCCAATGAGTTAGATTTTTCCTAGTTGTCAAATTACCTTGCATTTCCTTCTCTCTGGATGAGTCATATCTATTCCATTGATCTACCCCTGTATCTCCAGTAGAAAGTAAAACTCTATGAGGATAAAGACTGTTCCTTTCTCATTTTTTTTGTATCCCTAATACTTAGCAGAGAATGGGCACTTAATAAATATTGCTATTGTTCAGTTGTGTCCTACTCTTTGTGACCCCATTTGGAGTTTTCTTGACAGAGATACTGGAGTATTTGGCCATTTCCTTCTCCAGCTCATTTTACAGATGAGGAAACTGAAGCAAACAGGGTTAAGTGACATATCCAGGGTCACCCAGCTAGAAGTGTCTGAGGCCCGATTTGAACTCAGGAAGATAAGTCTTCTTGATTCCAGGCCTGGGGCTCTATCCACTGTACCACCTAGCTGCCATAATAAATATTGGTTGAATCTAATTGAATTATGGTTGTCTAAATTATCCTTGTCCTCATCATATTGAGTTCCAGGTTTTTGCCAGTCTTAATTCTGGGTTTATTTAAAGTGCTAGTTGGGTGAGAAAAACACTTTACATCTGTCCTCTTTCCATTCCACTAGTTGTGGGAGCTTAGGGCAGTCCCTAAATTGCTCTAAGTTTTCTCTTTAAAGTGGAAATGATAATTGTAATATCTTTTTCACAGGGCTGCAGTCAGGAAAATGCTGGGTAAGCTTCAAGGGGCTATAGACATTGTCATCATCATCATCACCCAGATCCTGTGAAGGATCTGTGATTTCACCAGTGGAGAGAACTCTTGATGTGGGAACTCCTTCCACAGACAATCACAACCCACCTATGCCTTAGTAGACAGTAAGTCCTAGAGAGTGAGTGAGTGACTTGCTCAGGGACGCACAGCTAGGATGTGTCAGAGGCAGGATTTGAATACAGCACTCTCTACTTCTAGTACTCTGTGCCCTTTGCTACAATGCCCATAATGCCCTCTGTGACTCTTCCCTTTTAGAATTTCTAGCATCCTTCTAAACTCAGATCAATCACTTTTCTACATGAACTTTTGGAATTCCTAGGTCTCCTATCCAGATCTATTTGCAAATTGTCTCCTCCATTGACTATAAACTCTTTGAGGGCAGGGACTGTTTTCCTTTTGTCTTTGTATCTCTCCTAACCCAGGGTCAGGCACATAGTGTTGCATGTGTTAATAAGTATGTGCTGATTGATGGACCCTTATCAATACTATCAATGTGCTATTTACAAACTTGGTTACCAGTATTTGACCGTCTTGGATTTCCTCCATCACTCTATGGAGACACAAGGGCACCTCCTTAGGAATGAAGGTAGACAGGGGTGTAATTTTGGGAATGATTTCCAAAAAAGGAAGAAAAAAGAGCAGAACCTTCTTTACAGAAGGAGCCCCAACAGGGCTATAAACTAGCACTTGAAAGGTTGAGGATGGGGGGGTGGAGGGAGGGAGCGTGGTACTGAGAGACTAGAGAAAATAAACCCACTTGAGCTTCTCAGGAAGCAGTGAGTGCTATAAAACCCGAGGTGCCTCAGCTTGGACTCATTGATTAAGCGACCGAAGCTTAAAAATCTAATAAAACAAAATCCGTGAAAATATAGCAAGAGGGTGGGAGCCAGAGGAGAAGATGCTTTGGAGGCCAGTCAAGGGGGAGATTCAATAAAGGGGAAGTTGTTGAGCAGATAAGAGTGGAAGCTTCTCTGAGCACCAGGCAGTGGGAAAGGAAAATCAGGTATGTGTTCAGGGCTTGGAGGGGAATGTGGGGTCCTCAGTGGGCCTGGGAGCCACCCAGGTTAGCTTAGTCTGATGTACTGGATTAAGGACATTGAGGGCTACTTTTGGAGTCATGACCAGGCCAGCATCCCTGCTCCAACACTTAACTAGCTGTTTGACCCTGGGTGTATTAATGTGCTTCCCCAGGTCTTCAGTTTTCTTATTACAAAAGGAGTCTAATACTTGTAATGCCTACCTCACAGGGCTAATGTGGAGCAAGGACTTTGTAAGCACGAAGTAAACTCAAATCCTCCAGTAGATGTGTGATTCCCTTCAATAACACTGATTGAAGCCTTTCTATTCCCGCCCATCCTGTGAGACTTTCATCCATAACTCCCCACGAGGTCACCACAGGGGCTGGAGGCCTCACTTTCTTTCTCTTGGTATCGCCAATGGAGCCCTCTAGCTACCCATCTCTTGGAGCCCTCAGCATATGACCAACCCATCTCCTTTCATCATCCCTTTTCCTCAGACTTGAAAACTTGAGAGAAATAGGAGTTGTTTTTTGGGATCATAGGGTAGTTCTAGGATCAGCCCTTGTGTGACCTTGGAGAACTGGCAACCTCCCTAGATCTCAAATTCCTTATCTGTAAAATGAGGGGAATGGACAAGGGGGTCCTTAAAATCCTTTCCAGATTTAAATCCCAAGATCTTATAAGAGTAAGCGAGCAGATAGTACTTCCTGACCTGGGGCATCCTCTACTCTGTCAGGCCTGACCCTGATGGCTTCCTTGCCTTATTGATCAAACAGCCTGTGGTTTGGTCATTGAATCCTGTGGCTGCAGGGAGAAGGTTCTATAGAGATGTGCTATTGGACGCTATTAATCAGTCAAGTCAAGCCAACAAGCACTGACTAAACACCTATTCTGTGCCAGGCACTATGCTAAATGCTGGGAATATGAAGAAAGGCAAAAGACAGCCTCTGCCCTCAAGGAGCTCATAATCCATTGGGGAAGACAACATGTAAACAGCTCTGTACAAACAAGATAATGGTGGCATAAATTGGAAATAATTTCAGAGGGAAAGTACTAGCATTAAGTTTAGTCTGAAGAGTAAGAAATGTCTATGGGGAGCCCCATTCAAGGGCCTCTGACTGTCCTAAAGATAGGAAGTCTGGCACACGAGGTAAGGATTTGGGGATATCCAAGAAGATGGATGGAGTTGGGAAGAATGTAACTGAAGAGATTCTGGTGGGTCTCTTGTCTTGGAAAGAGGGTCTGTTTTAATTCAAAGTGAAGAGGGTAGTGGTCAAAAAGAGGCTGTATTGGAACAGGTCAGGTTTGTGGGGAAAACGTAGCTGTCTGTCCAGAGTCACTTGTGCACCTCTACTCCTCATTACCCCCAGGGAGCTCTCCCTCCATCCTCCCCAGACTCCCCTTCCTTGGGACTTCTCTGTCAACTCTGCCAGCCCCAATTCTGGCATCTCTGTCCTCCCAGGCATTCTCTGCTCACTAACTTCCCCTCTCTCTCAGTCCTCCTAGTTCCATACCCATTCTCCTTGATTCCAGGATTTGATTTTCTTCCTCAACTCCTTAAAGGTTCCTTGTCCCTAGAATTGCTTTTCCTTCTTCCACATGACTGCTTCTCCTTCTTTGTTCTCTTCTTTCCCCTCTTCCTTTTTCCTCTTCTCCCTGTCCTTTCTTCCCCTTCTCCCTTATTGCCTCTCCTTGTCAGCTCTAACCTATTCCCTGTCATTTCTTTCTTCTCCTCATGTCCCCTCCCCTTCTCCCTTTTCCTTCCCCCATTCCCTTTACCTCATCACCATTCCCTTTTTGCGCCCCTCTTCTCTTTTGCTTCTCCCTTCCCTCTCTATCTTCTTGTCTCCCCTTCCCTCTTCAATGTCACCTTTCCCTTTCTTTATTCCTGTCCCCTCTTCTCTTGTCCTTTTGCCTTCTTGATCTGTCTTCTCTCTTCTATCTACCTTGTCTCCTCTTACCTTATCTTTGTCCCTCTTCCCTCTTCTCCTCTTGCCCCTTTCCATCTCCCATCTCCCTCTTCCCTCTGCTCTGTCTCCTCTTCTTTCCTCCCTCTCCCTCTTGATTTTTCCTTTACCTCTTCTGCGTCCCTCTCCCTCTTCCTACCTTCCAGGTTCACTAGGTTCCCTTGAGACCTCCCTTTTGCTCCCTGGGCCTTCTTTTCCTAAGCACTATATAGCCCTCGAGGAGTTAAAACAAAGCTGCTGCCTTTCTGCCCAGTGAACCAGGTGATAGGATTGCAGTTAATGGTAATTTGAACAAGTTTGGTCAACTAGAAATACATAACGAGATTGAAACATGAAAATGCCCTATGAATTTATACAATTGATATATTGTGGTTCAGCCGGCTGTTAACTTCCATTGCACAAGATGCCTGGAATAATTTGCAACAAACCTCACATTTGTTTACTGAACCTTTGCAGAGGGGGGCACTGTGGGGAAGATATTCACCCTGGGGAAAGACACCTCTCTCCCTTCTGCCTGAGATCAGACCTTCTGCCATCAGCGAGCCATGTAGCAGTACACATATTGTGGGGTGAGGTAGGGGGAGAAATGGAGCCCCCAAATGACCTGGGCCTGGGGCAGTGATGATTCAGGAATTATTGATTCCAAAGCTGAAAGGAATCTCCAGGGATCACCTTAGTCATGGGCTTGTCTCTTTTTTTCTTGGTTTGGCTAGGCAAGCCACTCAGGGCCAACACCTCCCTGTGATCCAGGGAAGGGGAGTTCCCAAGCTCTGCTGAGACCCTGCCCACTTACTTAGGTGTATTCCTGCCCCAGGCCTGGGGCTTGGTTTGGGCGCAGGCGTTCTCAACATGTGGGTCATGACCCCTTTGGGGGTTGACAACCCTTTCACAGGGGTCGCAGGGGTCACCTAAGACCATGGGAAAACACATATTTCAGATGGTGTTAGGAACCAAGACACCATGCTCCTCTATCCATCTCCAGGTGGGTCTGCCCACATGCAGACACATCCCCACATATGAATATTAAAGGATTCCAGAATTAGGAAGGTTGAGAACTACTGGTTTAGGGCATCCCCAGAGATTCCAGAGATGAGTAAAAGGTCATATATCTTAGAGCTGGAAGAGACTTCAGAAATCATCCAGTTTAACTCATGTTACAAATGAGGAAACTACTTTATGGTAACTGTGGATATCCCCAAGGCTCTATCTTGGCCCCCCTAAAGCAGGGGTTCTTAACCTTGGATCTGTGAATTTGTGTTTTCAAAAATATTTTGATAACTTCATTTCAATAAAATCGGTTTGTTTTGTGATCCTATGTATTTTATTTCATGCATTTAAAAACCCTATTGTGAGAAGGCTCCTCAGGCTTTGCCTGACTGCCTAAGGGGTTCACAATCCACAAAAAGATCAAGTACTTCTTGTTCTGTGTCGTTTTGTTTGGTGATCAGATTAGCTCCCATGGGTACAGCATCATATCTACTAGGTTGTTCTCCAATCTATATATTCATTCCTAGTCTCTCTCTTGAGTGCTAGTGCCTGTTAGATTACCGTCTGTTTGATATTTCAAATGGAAAGATCATAATCATCTCAAACTCAATATGTCTAAAGCACAACTCGTCTTTCCTTCCAAGTCTCCTCCTCTTCTTCACTTACTTGGCACTGTCCATGGTACTGCCACCCATCTGGTAACTCAGTTTCACAAATATGGAGTCATCTTTGATTTTTCACTCCCACTCAGTCCATATATTTAATCACTTGCCAAATCTTGTCATTTCTACCTTTGCAGTATTGTTCACATATGTCCCATCTTTCCACTTACATAGCCACTAATCTGGTTTTATTTACCTCAGTCTCCCTAATTGTAAACTGGGGTTAATAATAGCACCTACTTCCCACGGTTGCTCAGAGAATAAAATTACATAATATTTATAAAGTGTTTTACAACCATAAGTACCGTAAGGCTCTGTACAAGGTCTAGTTATTATTATTATTGAGATACAGGAAGGACAGAAGTACCACTGTTTCCTCTACCCTCCAATACCTGTGGGCCCACTTTTCCCTATTTTGCCTCAGTCCCTGGGAAGAATGGGCTCAAACTTAGTTTTTGCCTCGCATTTGCTTCATCAAGTTCATTTCCAAAGACAATTAGTGTAGCTCCCTCTTGGTTACCTTCAGTATGTGCTGGTTAAAACAGGTTACTTGGGACTTCATTCCTCACACATCTGGCTTCTGTCTTAGTATAGAACTCCAGCTCTCCAGAGTCCTTCTGATATCATGCCCTTCTGACCTTTCCAAGTTCACAAGGTCATATCTATAGCCAATATAGGATGATGTGTTCATGACTCTATGCTGGTGCCAGGTAAAAGAGGGTCTGAGGCCCCTTTCTCACTCAGAGTCCCAGAGTACCTTGTCTTCCTCATGTAATGCCAACCAGGCAAGGAAAGAGTCGAACTTGTTTTGACCAGAAAGTACATTTTGAATAAATCTACTTTCTGTTAGTCAAAATGGCTCCTCTTCAACATGGGCTTAATGGACTGGAATCAATGTTGGAATCTCTGTTCATGCTCCAAATCAGGGAGTCAGATCCTTCCATTAAATATCATTGTACCTATCTGAAAGCAGGATCCCCAGCCTTTCCACATAGGATTTGCATCTATGAGTACATAGTGTATGCTTATCAGCTCTCACCTCCACTGTGATACTTAGTGTTATGTAGACTCCATGTTGAATATGCTTGAATCCACTAGGTACACTGTGCATGCTCACAGTATCCCTTCTCACTGTGATTTTTAGTGTTAAGTACATCCAATGTTGAATAGGTACCAAGTAGCAGAGCTAGGATTTGAATACAGATCCACAAACTCCAAGGCCTGCATGCTTTCTACTGTACTATGATGCCAAATCTCATTACTTGGAAGAGCTAGGCAGGCTTCCTGGCAACTGCTTGAGAGATCCAGGTTTTTAAGAGAAGTGGTTCCTTTTCCCAAGGTCCATGGATAGATGATTAGGGATATATCTAAGAACATGAGAAAGAAATATCCACAGATTGCAGATTTAACTGGAAAGGAGGTCAGATGTCAACCCTTCTGTTTGACAGAGGGAACTGAAGCCCTGAGAAGGATTCTTTCTCAGCAGCATATGAGGGTAAGAGACAGATTTCAAATCTAGTGCTTGTTCTACTGAACCCATCCTTGACAGGTGAGAAAACTGAGGCCCAGGGAGGGGAAGGGTCTTGCCTATGGTCAAGGAGGTCAGAGGAGGTTAGAGATGGAGAATGGATAGAATCCCACTCCCTTGCCTCTTTCTATATCAAATGATTGTATAACAGGGGCAGGGTTGTAGGTCTATGACAGTGAATGGTTTCATTGGACTCATATGTTCTGTTACTCATCCCCCTTCCCTGTCTCAATAGGGATCATCCTCTGCTCTCCTAGCGGACATTCTACTCCCATCACCATCCAACCTTTCCATTAGAAGACCAGCTCCAACTCTCCCTCTCCTCCAAAGGACCCATTTCTCTATGAGATGCTATGACTCTCTGACTGGGGATTGGAGATTGAGATCCCCCTGCCTCTGTTGGAGACTAGCAGGAAGCTCACTAGTTTGACAAATTAGAGCTGAAGGCACCTCCAACAAATGGTCCCATTTGCTTTATTTCTTCAACATCATGTTCTCACCTGGTCTTGTGATGTGGGTCCATTTATCAAACACTATTTCCTTAATGGAAAGGTGTCTGGATCCATTCAGAGCTCCCAGTTCTCCCATCCTGCATGATTCCTGCTACCCACTGATGGCTTAGCTGCTCCCCTTAATAGCCAACAGAAGAGGAAGCTGCCCCTCCTCCACCCCATGGCAACACAAAAACATGCAATATGCCACAATGCCAGATGACAAAATCCAACTGAAATAATTGTACTCCAATGTCTTGATGGGCAGAGGAGAGGTCTTGGGCAGTCTCTGAATTCATCCAGCAAGGTAAGCTTTATAAGATGGGGCACATGGGTTTTGAGGGTTGCTTTTCTTTCAGGGAAGAGCTCTGGAGGTATGGAAATGTGCCACATATATGAAAAAATTCATGATCACTGAATGAAAAAGACTTGTGCTCGGTCCTATAAGTTAGAATTAGTAGCGATGTGGGGAAGTTATGGGTACTATGTTTAAGGTCAAAAGAAGACCTTCCTAAGAATTAGGGACAGAGTGAACTTAGGTGTTCAAGCAGAGGCTGAATGTCTGCTGATCAGAGAGGCTACAGAACCATGACCATGTTATTCCTCTGCTCAAGAAACCCCAGTGGCTCCCTTCTACTTCTAGGATTGAATGCAAATTCTTCTGTTTGGCATTTGTAGCTCATTATGACTTGGCCCCAGCCTGCCTTTCCAGATTTATTATTCATTACTCCTCTTCATGCACCATATAGTTTAACCCAACTGGTATTGCTGTTTCTTACACAATTCTAGCACCTGTCTCTGCCATAGTAAACTGTGGCACCTGCTTAGAATGTGCTCTGTCCTGGCCTCTGCCTTGTTCAATCTCTTGTTTTCTTCAAGACTTGGCTCCTCTGCCATATTCTATGAGGCCTTTCCATACTCAGCTGCTAGTACATCTTCTGAAATAAATTCCAGCAGTTGGTGCTGCAGTGAATAAAGTGCCAGGCCTAGAGTCAGGAAGACCTGGGTTCAAATTCAGTTAAGCTGTGTGACCCTGGGCAAGTTACTTAACCTCAGTTTCTTCAACTGTAAAATAGAGATAATAACTGCACCTTCTTCACATTGGAGCACAACGGAGTTGTGAGAATCAGATGAAATAATATTTGTAAAGCACCAGTGCCTGGCACATACAGGTGCAATATAAAGGCTAATAACTTCTCCCCCCCATTTCATATATGTGTGTGTGTGTGTGTGTGTGTGTGTGTATACACAAAAACATGCACATATGGATACACATACAGAGTCAAGCTTAGACTGCACTAAGACTTTTGGGACACACACATTATCTCCTTTAATAGAATGCAAACTTTTTGAGGTCAGGGACTGTTTTCTTTTTTCTTGTATCTCCTCTCTCTAGCTTAGTTCCTTTGTTGTTCACTCATTTCTTTTGTGTCTGACTTTGTGACCCCATTTGGGGTTTTCTTGACAAAGATGCTAGAGTAGTTTGTCATTTCCTTCTCCAGTTCATTTTACAGATGCAGAAACTGAGGCAAATAGGGTTAAGTGACTTGCTCAGGGTCACACATTCTGAGGCTAGATTTGAACTAGGTCTTCCTGACTCCAGGTCTGGAACTTTATCCACTGTGACACCTAGGTGCCCAGAGATTTATATTTAATTTAATTTAATTTCTCCTCCTCCTCCTCCTCCTCCTCCTCCTCCTCCTTCTTCTTCTTCTTCTTCTTCTTCTTCTTCTTCTTCTTCTTCTTCTTCTTCTTTTCCTCCTCCTCCTCTTCTTCCTTCTCCTCCTTGTTCTTCATCCTGTGATTTTATCAATATAAGGGAAGGAAGGGGCGGCTAGGTGGTACAGTCAATAGAGCACCGGCCCTGGAGTCAGGAGGACCTGAGTTCAAATCCAGCCTCAGACACTTAACACCAAAACTAGCCATGTAACCTTGGGCAAGTTACTTAACCCCAATTGCCCTCCAAAAAAAAAAACCAAAAAAAAATATAAGGGAAGGAAAAGATCTACTGAGACCTCCAAATGCATGTGCTCTGCAAAGTATAGTCTTTGAGAGAGATCTGGTTCATTAAAAAGTTAAGTGAGTCAACCAGGGTCACACAACCACAGAGGGAGAACTTGAATCTGAGTTTTCCTGATATAGAACATACCTATGGATGCCTTTGGCTTGGCATATAGTAAGCGCTTAATAAATGTTCATTGGCATTGATAGATGGATTTCTCCTTCAAGGAAAGGTAAAGCTAGAAGACCCCTAAGATATCTTACAACTTTAGATTCCATGAGCCTACGAATAGAGGATGAGACCTGGTTTCAAATACTGGCTCTGCCACTTGTTAGCTTTGTGCTGGGGACAAGTTGCTTTTTCTGTTTTCTCATCTGTAAAACGGATAAACTAATAATACTTCTACCTTCCCCAAAAGCCTGTTGTGTGGGCCAATAAGATGCCGAAGGTGAAGTGTACTATGAACTGTTACATGCTGTTATTAGTACTCAGGCTGCTTGATGGGTGGTCAGTCTCTAGCAGTCTAACCAGGTAGTGGGAACATAGGATTTAAAGAAAGAAAAGACCTTGAAGATTATCTACCAGGGGTGGGGAACATGTGGCCTTCTAGGTCCTCAAGTGTGGCCTTAGTCCCACCCCTGCTCTGCCCCACCTAGACCCGGGGCTCTTCACTTCTTCTGTGTCATGGGCCCCTTGGGTAGTCTGGGGAAGCTTATGGAGCCCTTCTCAGAGTCATGTTTTCAAATAAATGCAATAAAATGAAGAAGGAAACCAATTACATTGGAAAAATTATCAAAATATTTTTTAAAAACAAGTTTTCAGACCTTGGATTAAGAATCTTTGATTTGGCTTAAACCTCTTTATTTTACATTTGATAATGATAACTTCTCCCACCTCTATTGCATTGGGCAATTTCCAAATCACTTTCCTCAGTACAAATATTCATTCAACAAACATGACTTGCTTACTACATGCACGACCTTTTCCTGGGTACTGGGGTCATTAGGATTAAAAATGGCTCTGTCACTGCCCTTCAGAAGCTTACATTAATCTTATCTCGCCCTTTGTGATAAGTGGTGCCAATGTTATTATCACCATTTCATATGCGGGAATTGAGGCCCAGAAAGAGGAGATGATTTATTAAAGGTCCTACATGTTTCCTCTCTCTCTCTCTGGCTCCACTCCATTAATTACTTAGAACTGCCCTCCTTGCCAACGTTGGGCCCATTGGTGGGTTGGGTGATGGGTTGGGAGGATCCACATCCTTTGATTTGTGGCTGGATGTTTCTCATATATTTACCTTGGGAGTTGCTGCTGCTCTGGGCACAGAGCCAGGGGTTGAGGAACTGAGCTCTGAGAAATAGGGTGGGGCCGGTAGGATTTTATAGCCAAAGTACAACCCCAGAATAAGAACCCTAGAAGGTATCCTAGATATTGTCTAGTCACCCTGCCTCCTGCTTCATTCAACAGATGGGAAACTAATTCAAAGATTTGCCCAAAGTGACACATCAAGTTAATGGGAGAACTAGGACAAGATCCCTGACTGTTAGGACCCGCAGGTTAGAACTGTAAGGAAGGAGAAAGGTCATCTGTGTCTGACTGACCGACCAACTGACTGATTCAACCAACATTTACTTACTTCAACCAACTTACTATGCACAATATTGGGTGAAAGAATAGGTGAGAAAAGGTGGTTCCTCCCCTCAAAGAGCTTAGAGTCTAGTAGGGGGATACGACACAAAGGGATAACTACAATGTAAGTGAAACATGATGAGTGCTTTAGAGAGGTGCCAAACAAGCCCTGTTTGAGATCTAAAGAGGAAGGTCATTGCAGGGAGTTGAGAAATTGGGAGGTCTTCATGAAGGAAGTGGTTTTTAAACTGTACTTTAAAGAATGGATTGGAAAACCACTGAAGTAGAGGGTGAGGGAGGCCATCCCAGGCACAAGGAACAGTATGGGCAAAGTCACAGTGGTGAGAGAGAGCTGTGCACACTTAGGGAGCTGGGGTGGGGTGGTAGACAATAGTCCAATTTTATTATGGCAAAGGTGGAAGTTGAGAGGTAGCCTGGCACAATGGATGGAGAGCTGGTTGTGTAGCCAATAAGACTTGGGTTCAAGTCTAACCTCTGACATATACTGTTGGTGTGACCCTGGGCAAGTCACTTAACCTCTGGGTGCCTCAGTTTCCTCAACTGTCAAGTAAGGATCATAATAGCACCTGCCTGCCAGGGTGGTTGTAAGGATCAAATGAAATACTATTTATGACATGCTAAGCAAGCTCCTGGTATACAGCAAGTGCTTAATATAGTAAGCATGAATATTAATTATTAATTAATTATTGTTAATATATTTAATTATTAATATAATAATATTAATTAATTAATAATAAATGCTTCCTTCTTTCCTATAGATAGGAGAAGGCTGAGATAAGACTGGGTTGACAGAATTAGTAGGATGGTGCCAGCTTATCAAGGACCTTTAATGTGAAACAAATGAGTTGAGACTTTATTCAGTAGTCAGCAATCTTGTGCATCCCCAGGCACCTGAGGTATTCAAACAGCCAGTGTGGCATAGTGGAAAGAACACTAGATTCAGAGTCTCAGAGGACTTTGGTTTAAATCCTGGCTCTATTAATTACTACCCATGTGACACTTAACCTCTCCAAAGCCTCAGCTCTCTCATCTGTAAAGTGGGTGGGGAATGTTGGATTAGAGCAAGGGTGGACAACCTGCAGCCTTAAGGTCATGTGTAGCCTTCTGTGTTCTTAAGCGTGGCCTTTTGAAATTTTCTGTACATTTTGTAAAATTTTGACTCAATGAAAAGTTTGCTTAAGGATCTGGAAGACCACGTGTGGTTCCCACTCCCTGGATTGGAGCATCTCTAGGGTCCACTGCAGCTCCAAATCTTTGATTCTGTGGTTTGGGGTCAGAATAACAGTCTCTGGATATCAGTGTGACCTTGGACAAATCCCTTGACCTTTCTGGACCCCAGTTTCAATGGATCCAATCTCTCATGCCCCTTTCAGCTCCAAGTCTAATGATCCTCTGAGGCAATTCCCCAACCTCTTCTCAGGCAACACTTCCTTTATTATCAAGTTTCTCTTGTGGCGAAGGGGAGAAAAACAGAAATCATAGTTAAAATTCTCTGGGGAGCCCCTTGGATAGGTGATCCCCGTATGTTCTATGCTCTCTAGTGAGGGGGAAAGCAAACCTGTTAATACAAACTGTGAAGGGAAGCCTACTGACAGCATAAACAGTGAAGGTGTGTGTGGGGATGCTGGGAGAATACAGAGAATGGGTTACATAAGCAGGCGGCTTGCATTAAGCCCATCCTTCGCCATCTGTCTGCCCCCCAGTTACAAATGCAAGAAAGTGGCATCGCCCAGGTAACGAGCTCTCCAGGGTTCTGCTACTGCCTTTGCTTTGAATGCTCAGCAAGAGGGGTTGAGCTCCATTCCGTAGGCAATGAAGAAAAAACTCCTCCATACCTTTCCTCTCAGCAGGTAGAAAAAACAGCCCTGGATTCCAGAATCTCAAAGTTGGAAGGAACCTCAGAGGACATCTAGTTTGACCTGTGCCCAAACAAGGATCCCCCTCTCCAACATACCCAACAAATGGTCACCCAGCTTCTGCTTGAAGACCTCTTAGCTTCAAGAAAGATGGAGAACTTACTACCTCAAGAGGTAGCCTACTCTGCCATTATAGGGGCCTGTCTATTCAGCAATTATTTCTGATATCAACCCTAAATTGTTTCTTAGTTATTTATTGCTCACAATTCTATCCTCTGGGGCCAAATAATTGAATCCCTTTTCCATATGGCACCCTATGAAAAACTTGAAAGACAGTTCTCATGGTGGAGGTCATGTGTAGAAAGGGACAGATTTGCTGTGAGGAGTCCTGGTTCCCAGATCTGCTGCTTTCTAGCTGAGTAGTTTTAAGCAACTCTGGGCCTCACTTTCTAAGCCTGGGGTCATCACTTCAGGGTTACTCTGCCCACAGAGCACATCCACTATCATTTGTAGACTTATTAAAACCAGATGTATTTTTTTAGGTTCCAGGCAGAGTCTCCAAGCCCAGCTGATTCCCCCCTCCTTCACTATTTTTTCCCCTTTGTTTTCTCCATCCAGTTCTAATAGTCTATAGAGAGTGCTGAACTGAGAGCCAGGGGATGAAATCAAGTCTCAGTTTTGAGACTTATTAGCTCTGTGGTCTTGGGCAAACCACTTGACCTCAGTTTTCTTATCTATAAAAATGGGGGTGATGCCTATTCTTGTGTCCTTCACAGGGTCATTCTAGGGATTGAATAAGAGAATGGAATTGCTTTTTGTTTCAATCCCAGCTCTGCTGCTTACTGTCTCTGAGACTTCGGGGGAAGTCCCTACCTTTTCTCTGGACATCAGTTTTCCCATCTGGAAAATGGGGTTAATAATCATAGGATTATAGACTGGGAAGAGATATCATGGGAAAGGATCTTAGTCCATCTAAGCCAAGCCCCTTATTTTATAGAGTAGGAGGAGGCCAAGAAGTAAGTGATCTGCCCAAGATCATACTGGCAGTAAGTGGGAGAGGTGTGATTTGAACCCAGGTCCTCTGATCCCAGAGGCAGTGCCCTCCTTATATGATGCTGCATCCTTATGTAGTCTCCTCTCCCTTCCAGACTGGAGCTAATTGACAATAACAATGACAATAATATGTGCTCTTAAAGTTTGCAAAGCTTTTTCCATGTTTTCTAAGCTAGGCAGATAAATGGTGCAGTGGATAGAATGCTGGGCCTAGAATCAGATTAAATCTGAGTTTAAATCTGACCTCAGACATTCACTAGTTGTGTGACCCTGGGCAAGTCACTTCATGTCTCTTTGATTTTTCCTCATCCGTAAAATAGGGGCAGGAATAGCCTCTACCCTCCAGTATTGTGGAAAGGAACAAATGAGATAATATTTGTAAAGTGCTTAGCCTAGCACCTGACACATAGCAGGAGCTTAATAAATCCTCATTCCCTTTCCCTTTCTTTTTCCTCTTCATTTGATTGCCTGGGGTCACACACTTGATTGCTACCCCTTGTTCTGGAAGAGGACCAAAATGCTGTCACTATGCTAGAGCCAAGTTACAGTATGTCCTACTGTGGCTCAGAGAGATAGGGAAGAGAGGGCGAGGGAGGCCATTCCAGGCACAGGGAACAGCAACATGGGGAAAGGAATGCCCTAGCACAGGTCAGGCACAAATAGTCCCTGTGAACATTTGGGGTGGATTCTCTCAATTTGTGCATCTTGAGTTTCATTTGAAGTACTTCAATTCTACTCTGCTCATAGAGCACAGCTCCTTTTCTGATGTGGGCATGCTGTGCTGAGCAGTCTTGTGCCAGTGTCTCCCATGTCACACAATCAATTCCAAGGTCCTTAAGAGAGACCTTCAGAGTGGACTTGCATCAATTTTCCTGTAGTATGTGAGCTCTAGCCCTGTGTGAATTCTCCATAAAATAGTCTTTTAGGCAAATGTGCTTTTAGAATTAGAACAACATATCCAGCCCATCTGAATTGCACTATCTGCCAGAGAGCTTGAATGCTTGGGAGTTCAGCTGAAGAAAGGACTTCAGTGTCTGGTACCTTATCCTGCCAGGTGATCTTCAGAATCTTCCTAAGACAATTCAAATGGAAGTTATTTAGTTTCTTGGCACGGTGCTGGTAGACTGTTCAGATTTCACAGGCATACAGCAGTGAAGTCAGCATAGTGGTGCTATAGACCTTCAGTTTGGTAATCAGTCTAATATCTCTTCTCTCCCACACTCTTCCTCAGAGCCTCCTAAACACTGAACTAACTCTGGCAATGCATGCATCAACCTCATTGTCAATGTGTACATCCATGGAAAGTATACTGCCGAGTTAAGTGATCTTATCCACAGTATTCAGAACTTCTCCATTTGCTGTAACTGATGGTTCCATGTACGGATGGTGTGATGGTGGCTGATGGAGCATCTGTTTTCTTGTTAATTGTTAGGCCCAAATTAGCACAAGCAATAGAGAATTGATCCATACTTTGTTGTATCTCAGCTTCAGAGGCCACAATGAATGCATAATCATTTGCAAACAGAAAATCACCATACAACATTCCCTCCATTTTGGTCTTTGCTTGTAGCCTTTTCAAGTTGAAAAATTTGTCATCAGTGAGGTAGCTGACCTTGATGCCATGTTTGTCCTCACTGAAGCTGTTTGACAACATGGCTGAAAATATCATGCTAAAAAGCATGAGAGCAAGCATTTCACTCCACTGGTGATTGGGAAATCATGAGAGCATCATCCATTATCCAGAACCCAGGCTAGCATGTTGTCCTTAAACTGATATACAATGCTGATAAACTTCTCTGGGCAACCAAATTTTGACATAATTTTCCATAAGCCCTCACAGCTGACAGTATCAAAGACCTTGGTCAGATCCCCAAATGTTGTGTACAGACCTCTGTTCTGCTCCTGGCGTTTCTCCTGGAGTTGTTGGGCAGCAAATACCATCTTGACTGTTCTTTGTTCCTTTCTGAAGCCACATTGGCTCTCCAATAGATGGCAATCTTCCAGGTGAAGGATCAACCTATTAAGGACTCTGGCAAGAATCTTGCCAGCAATGACTAAGAGAGATTGTCCCAGGACAATCTATTTCTTTTTTTTTTTTTTTGGAGGGCAGTTGGGGTTAAGTGACTTGCCCAAGGTCACACGGCTAGTTTTTTGTGTTAAGTGTCTGAGGCCGGATTTGAACTCAGGTACTCCTGACTCCAGGGCCGGTGCTCTATTCACTGCGCCACCTAGCCGCCCCGACAATCTATTTCTTTACCTTTATAGAACTGGATGATGAAGTCATTCTTGAACTCTGGGGAACAATTGCCATATAACTTGGAAAATTTCAGTCAGTGTTTGTATGAGCAATGAACCACCTCTACCTTGTAAATCTCAGCTGGAATGGAATCAGCACCATGTGCTTTGCCACAGGAGAGGCCTAATGGTATTCAAAACCTCTTCTTCAATTGGAAATTTGTCTAGAGAGAGATTGACTTCAACCTGAGGTAAACAGTCAATGGCTTCAGCATTGATTGATGACTCTCTGTGGAGAACACTATGGAAGTGTCCAACCCATCTCTCCAAGAACATGTCTTTATCACTAATCAATGTGGTTCCATCAGCACTAAGTAGTAGAGCTACGCCATATTTCTTTGGCCCATAAATATCCCATAAATATGCTTTGGATTGAATTTGGATTGAATGAATTTCATCTGTCTTCTTACTGAGCCAAGAATCTTGCATCTCTCTAAACTTCACTTGTACTTTACTTTTGATGGGGTTAAATGATGCCTTTTTAGAGATGGATGAACTATCCTGCTGGTAAGCTATGTGGAGTTCTCGTTTTTAATTTAGTAACTTCTGAATTTCCCCATAATTTTCTCCTGAATCCATTTCCCTGGTCAGTGGTTTTTCCAATGAGATACTTCACATTGCCTTCTATTTTTCATTTATTAGGATTTATTTTGTAGTATCTTGATTTCTCATAAAATAATTATCTTCCATTTTCTCCAATCTAATTTTGAAGGAATTATTTTCTTCAGTGAGCTTTTGAAATTCCTTTTCCAACTGGTCAGTTCTGCTTGTAAGGCATTCTTCTCCTCATTGGCTTTTTGGACCTCTTATGTCATTTGAGTTAGTCTATTTTTAAGGTGTTATTTTCTTCAATCAGGCTGTTAACTCATTTTTCATGATTTTTTTGCATCATTATCTTCCCAATAATTTTTCCAATTTTTCCTTTACTCCTCTTACTTGATTTTCAAAATCCTTCTTGAGCTTCTCCATGGCCTGTGACCAATTCATATTTTTCTTGGAGGCTTTTGATGCGGGAGTTTTGACTTTGTTGTCTTCTTCTGGTTCTATGTTTTGATTCTTTTTGTCCTCCTCCTCCCAAAAGATCCTCTATTCTGATTGTGTTCCCTCTGTTTGCTTATCTTGTCAGTAAATTACATGACTTTTGAATTCTTTGCTACGGTGGAACTCTGCTTCCAGCATGGAGAGTGTTGTGTCCCAAATTTCTGGGATTTTGTGCAGCTGTTGTCAGAGCTTCTTCTAGGCATCTGCCCCAGAACTGTGAGGAGGACTTTCTCTCCACAGCCTCAACAAGCTCTGCCATGTCAGCACTCTTCTCCCTGGGACCACCACCCAAGACTGTGACCCAGATCCAAGCAGGAAAAAGCAAGAGAATCCTGCCTCAGTACCAGCAAAGAGATTCTTGTAATTACCCTTTGGACAGTCACTTGGTCCCCCTACAATCTGTATGCCTGAAGCCAGAAGCAGCCACAAAAGTTGCAGCCAGCTTCACCTCTACCTCCCCAGGGGTGGGGACTGAACTATGCTCTTTTCTCACCCAGGATCAACATAGTTACCCACTGACCTTTTACTTTCTCTTTGATGTTTATGGGTTAAGAAGCCTGGAAACTGCCACAACTGCCAGTGATTTATTCTCCTGATGTCTGCTCTGGCCAGTCTGGGCCACTGGTTGGGGCTGCCCTGAGTCTGGCCCTGCATGGCTCACATGGGACTGCTCTCAACTCCCAGCGTGGTGTGATAAACCCTTCATGTTGGCTTGTCAGGCTGCCTCCAGGGGGAAATTTGTTTCTCTCTCTCACTTTGTGGGTTCTGTAGCACTAAAATTTGTTTATAGTCATATTTTATAGGTGGTGGAGGTGGTTGGAGCAGGAGCTCAAGGAATTTGCTGCTTTTATTCCATCATCTTGGCTCTATCCTCCCTCTGCATCATTTTTGTTAAACTAGTTGATGTTTGTGAGTGTTCTGACCCAGATGAGCAAATGCAAGTACTATACACCAAATCTCTAAAAGCTGTGTACTCCTTTTCTGCTTCAGTGTTGCCAACCATGTATTGGCTTAACTTCACTGTTCAGCACTCTAATTTGTTGACATTAAGTCTTCTGATAGTCATTTTGCCTTGGGGCCAATGCTTTTGCTGAATGAGAATATTTAGCTTGGAAAGGATAAGTCTATGATCAGTCCAGCACTCTGTGCCACAAATTGCCCTTGTCACTCTCATATCATATCTGTCTCTTCTCCTTACAATCATGTAGTCTATTAAATGCCAATGTTTGTTTGGAGTATGCATTCATGAATCTTTATTTCATTTAGGCAAACAGAAGTTATTGGTGATGAGAAGATAATGAGATGTACAAGTCTTCAGAAGTAAGTGACCATTACTGTTGCTATTTCCAACTACATTCCTCCCAAGAACTGCCTGCCATTTCTGGTAGTCTAAGCCTACTTTAGCTATTGAAGTCAACCAGAATTATATGCTTGTTCTCTTTTGGCACATTGATAACGACGATCTCTAGGTCTTCATAAAATTTTTCTTTGACCTCATCAGGGTTTGTCATGGTGGAAGCACAGGCACTAATGATAGTGACATGGCATTGTTTTGCCAGTGGAAATTGCATTGTCATGAACCTGTCGTACACTCATTTTGATAGACATACAAGGTTATTAACTAGACTAGTTTTGATTGCAATGTATGCCAGCTTCATGGTACTCCTCTTCACTGTGGCCACTCCAGAAAAAATGTGCATCTAGCTCTGACTTCAGTAGTCTGGTCTTCATTTTGCTAGCCTTGTGTCACTCAAAACTTCTGAGTTCTCTCACAAGAGCTGTTTGTCTTTCAGGTCTACTGGATTTTGTTGTCTATAAGTGTACACATATTCCATGCACTGATAGTGAGTCGAATCCTCTTTGCAGAAGTTTTTGTACATTGTTTTGTGTTTCAACTACAGGGTGGGATCTCTGCCTGCCATAGTAATTAGGCCAGGTTTGGGTAAGGAGACAATTTTTAGGGCACCGTTTCAAGCCCCTTTCTTACTCCAGGAGGTGAGCAGTGTGGTCCTTAAAAGGCTGTTCAGACTCTCAGAGGGTTGCTGGATCCCACTGCTGCTTCCACTGAGATGACAACCCTATTTCCTGAGCCAACTTGTGCAGAGTTGTGACTACAGCTCCCAGTGTATCTGCATCTGCTGCTTTGTCACTTGCCTGTCACCATAGGACTTTAAAATTGGTAAAGATGGTAAAATGGTATGGGTAACGTTTGATTGGTGAATAAATAGGATTTCAGTGAGGCAGAGTTGCATGAAGTCATTGGCCTCACTCTCTGCTCCAGAGCCATCACAGTCTAGTGACAGAACAGAGTCAAGACAGCTGGTGATGGCTTGAGATGTAGTGGATGACCTTGGCGTCTTTGTGTCTAACCAAGCTCTAAGTTCCTCACAGCTTCTGTTTCACTTGCCTTCATGGCAGCTGGAACAAAATGTTTTCATCCACCCATTCCACCAAGGGAAACCTTCTTATGTTTGGGGTAGGCACTCTCTTAACTCACCAGTGGGTTTGAGATTCCTTGGTTACCCTTAACCCAGTTTAGCCCATCTGCCGAAACAGTGACTGGGATTTGGCTGTTGCTCATGCTACAGCTTCTTGGAGGCACAGGTGAGACATGTATCAGATAGACACCAAAGGGGAAAAGTGGCCCTGAAAAGGACTTGGCAGCCCTCACATCAGAGGTACTAGTCTTGCTTGAACATACCCTACACCCCAGTTCACACAATTAGTGTTGTGTTGAACTCAGGTCTTCCTGACTTGAAGTGCTCCAACCACTCATTTTACTATCCAGCTGAGAAAGTACTGATCTGCTTTTATAGGGATTTCCATACACTTAAAAACTCTGACAGGTATAGATGTACATTCCCTCCTCCCACAGCAAACATGGAATTAGCACTTTAAGATTTGCAAAAGTGCTTTACAGACACAATCTCATTTCCATACAGTTTTGATGATAACTGCTTGGTAATGTATTTTAAAGTCTGGGAGCATAAGATCACCTTTATCAGCTTTTTTCCCCCTAAGCATGTCCCTTGATAGTCTCTTGCATTTATTTTGCCATATAAATTTCTGTATGATTTTATTCTGGTCCTAAAAAGAAAACGTTTGGTATTTTAATTGGTATGAGCACTATCTAAATTTGAATGATTATTATATGGCAATGGGGGCTCAGAGTAGGCCCAGTGACCTGCTTATGATCACACACAATTAGGAAGTGTTGAATGCTTCATCTTGGCATATAAATCCTTCACAATCTGGCTCAGCCTGCCTTTTCAGACTTGTTTCATGACATTCTGCTCTCAGTCTTGTTTCCAGCTTCCAGACTTCTAAGCCATGTCTCCATCACTGTCAGCTCGTAGAACTTATCTTGGAGATTGAGGCTTCCTTGACCTGGAGCATCCCCACTTCTGCAGCCTTCTCATCCTGGAACATCCCTTGCTAAGCCCACTCCTTCCTCCCTTTATGAGTGCTTTCTGAGGTTTAAAATGGAGATACCCTCTGAGGTTCATTTGTTCATTTGTTCATTCTTTATTCCCTTCTTCCTTTCTCCCTTCCTTCCTCTCTCAGTCTCTCCCTCTATTTCTTCCTCCCTTCTTCCCTCCCTCTATTTTCTTCTTCCCATCGTTCTCCTTCCCTCCTCCTTCCTTCTCTTCCTTCTTCCCCTTCCTTTTTAATTTCTTTCTCCCTTCTTTCTCTCCCTTTCTTTCTTCCTTCTTCTTCCCTCCTTTCCTTTCTGTTTCTCTTCTTCCCTCCATTCTTCCCTCCCTCTAACTCTCTTTCTTCCTTCCTTCTTCCCTCCATCTTTCCTTAATTCTTTCTTTCCTCTCTCCTTATTTCCTTTCTTTCCTCTCTCCTTATTTCCTTTCTTCCTCTCTCCTCTTTCCTTTCCTCCCTGCTTCCCTTCCTCTCCTTCCTTTCTTTTATTAATGCAAGCTAAGACTGGAAAAGCTGCCTGACCCCAATTTGTTGGACTTTCATAGAAACCCTGAGTGTGACAGAGGTTAAGGCTGACTCAAGGTCATGTAGCCATGTCTCAGGTAGGATTTGAATCTAGATCTTGCTGACTTCAAACCCAGCTCTTCAGTGTCGGACTAAGGCATTTAGACCTTGTCTTGTAGTTAAGAAGGAGTTTCCAAAGGATGCTCATTTGGAGGGCAGCTCTGTGTACTCTGCATTGGAAGGAATTATGAATTTGAAAGAGTTCTCTGGTGGCCATTTTATTGCAGGATAAGTTGAGATAGGATGGGGGTGACACTGTAGGAAAGGAGACCAGTTAAGAGACTGGTGTAACTGGTACAGGAGAGAGCCATATAGACCTGGGAGGGATCATGGAGGTACTTTGTTGCTGGGCCCCCTTCATTTCTATTCCATTTGAAGCTACAAACAGCTGCATTATCCCACCTTCTTAATGATCCCCCACCCCAACTGAGCATTGCCTTTCACTGCCCTGCTGAGTGACGAAGTCTCATGGCCAACTGCAGGAAGGCAGAGCCTGACAAGTTTACCTGGAGGATTAGTTTCCCTCCTATGTGAGGTCAAGAAAGCCCAATGACCAGAAGTGGGGTGAGGGAGAATCTGTGGACAGTTTATGTCTTCTTGTGGCACTTTCATGAGCCCCAAAGTTTGGGACCAGTACTTGACAGTTTTCATGCTCTTGGGAGATTTGGGCCAAATGGTGATAACTTTGCCCAATAATTGTGTCTCTAACTTTCCTAAAGTGCTTGGATAGTGATTATCATCCTTCATGCCATCAATGTTCTGGTCTGGTCATGCAGCATCTGGAGTGGTGGGTACAGTTCTGGGCATGGCATTTTAGAAGAGACACTGACAAGCCAGAGAGTGTCTGGGGAGGAGGGTGACGGATCTCAACATCATCTCACAGAAGAACTTTTTAAAAAACAAAAAACAAAACAAAAAAACCCAGAAGGATTATTTAGATGGACTGGGGCTATTTAGAACACAGAAGAGAAGTAGAGAGTGCCTGGATCTGAAGGACTTTCATGTGGGGGAGGGAGTAGACTTCTGCTTGGCCTCGGAGGAAAGAGCAAAGACCCCTTGGATGCCAGTTACAGAGAGACAGATGCTGGCTTGATTTAACCATGAGAACTAGTCAAGAATAGAATAGGGTGCCCTAAAAGATACCAGGGACACTGAAGCAGAGACTGGCTGGTCGCTTGTTAGGGATGCTATAGAGAGGAATTCCTGACTTAGTTAGGGGTTGGATGAAATGACCTTCAAGATCTACCTAAAGAGAAGAGTCTATAACTGCTCTGTGCCACAGTTTCCTCATCTATACAATGGGCACAATAAATTTGTCAGGGTTATTTCAAGGAAAGCTCTTTGTAAATCTTGAAATACTATGCATAAATGTGAGATATTATTATCTTAACCTCGTGACAACCCTCTGAAGGATGTCTCCAATCTTATAACTGAAGAATCTGACCTGGAGAGATGAAGGATTAAGTCAAGTCAAGTAAACAAGCATTTATTAAGAACTTACTGGAACAGATAGGAGGCACAGTGGATAAAGCACCAACCCTAGAGTCAGGAGGACCTGAGTTCAAATCCAGCCTCAGACACTTGATGCTTACAAGATATGTGACCCTCAGCAAGTCACTTAACCCCAATTACCTCACAAAAAAGAACTTACTATGTGTTGGGCATTGTGCTTAGCACTGGGGATGCAAATAAAGTTAACAAGACAGCTCTTGCCTTCAAATAGCTTATATTCTAATAGGGTAAGATATCATATAAAAGTGAAACAGAGTGCAGTATTAGCAAGGGGGCTAGAGGTGAAAGGGGGAGAGATGAAGTCCAGAGAATTAGAAGCAGTGCTGGGAGAAGAATTAAGGATGATCAGCCTGTGCCCTCCCTCCAAGATGAAGGTTCCAGGAAGAATTAATCAATGGGAAAAGGGTAGAGGGAGAAGGCTCCTGGAGCATAGTGGCAAAGTCTAGAGTGTGCAGTATAGCTTGGTCAGGTCCAAGAATACATAGCTACTCACTTGCCAGAGCTAATGCTACAGGTTTTAGTCTCTTGAGATAACTTTAGGAATGTGTATCCCTGTTGCAAATACATTATATGCCAAAGACATCAAATTAGTTAGGGAAAGCTGGGAACCTTGTATATTGGAGACTTTGAAAACCCCTGAGGATCTATTACTGTTGTTCAGTCATTTCAGTCCTGTCTTGACACTTTGTGACCCCATTTGGGGTTTTCTTGGCAAAGATATTGGAGTGGTTTGCCATTTCCTTCTCCAGCTCATTTTACAGGTGAGGAAACTGAGGCAAAGAGAGTAAAGTGACTTGCCCAGGGTCACACAGCTAGAAAGTTTCTGATATCAGATTTGAACTTGGGATGAGTCTTCTTGACTCCAGACCTAGTGCAACTGTGTCCTCTAGCTGCCAGCCCCCTCACCACGTTAGTTGTGACCTTACAGGGTATACAGGAGTGAATCTTGGACCTTCTTTTGACTCACTTGAGTCCTTGGTCAACTCCATTCCATCAGTTCTGATTTTGGTTTCCATAATGGGTATCTAATTCTAGTGCACTCAATACCTGTGCTTCTTAAACTGAAATAACAGATTCCATTAAGAGAGCATTAGCACGATGCTCCTGTAATTAATCTTCTCCAGAAAGCAAGAAGTTCAGAAGATCTTCGGTGGGGCAAGGGCATCCCATAGCGCTAAGCTCATTGATTTATTTAAGATGTGAAGCCACAGACCTCAGGCGGGAAGGGGACTAGTCTTACCCTGGTGCCACCTGGGATTTGTTTTCTTGCCTCTTCATTCTCTGATTTCCTTGATCTTTATTGGTCATCAGCTCATCCTTGCTAGGCCAGGGGCCCCTCATATCTCTCACGCCTTTCCTTACTTCCATGTGCGACACCCCTTCTTCCACCTGTATTTCCTTTAGTGCCTTCGTGACAGAGTTTTTCAAGCAGATTGAGCTCAAATCCCACCTTCTTCAGGAGACCTTTCTTGGGTCCTTGACTCTCTTTTTTCCTCCACTTCTACCCCAAGTATTTTTCTCTGAGATTCAGAGATTCCCTTCTAGTTACGCCATATATATTCAATGCTTAATAAATACTTAGGACTGTACTTAAAGGAAAGAGAGAATAAATATATAAACGAACACATAAATAAATATGGGAATGAAAAAGCAGTTATTAAATCTTTACTAGTGTCAGGCTCTGTCCTAAGGACTCAGCATATAGATGGAACAGCTAAAACAGTCCCCACTCTCAGCTAACTCACATTCTAATGAGGGGAGACAACAGGTGAAAGACTGGTCAGATGAAGGACAGAAGGGAAGGCCCAGAAACCTTAAGGGTACAATGTTTGGGAGGATGGCAAGGCCCAGGGGTCCAGGGAAGGAGGTAAGTGAAAGTTCTGAGAGATGGAAAACTGTAGGTTATAAAGACAAGGGTAGATGGCAGGGCTTGGAAGATATTAGGAGGAGGTAGCAGGATAAGCCCTAATTGTTGTTCAGTCTTTCAGTCATGTCTGACTCTCTGTGACCCCATCTGGGGCTTTCTTGGCAAAGATACTGGAGTGATTTGCCATTTCCGTCTCCAACTCATTTTATAGGTGAGGAAACTGAGGCAAAAGAGGTACAGTGATTTGTTCAGGGTCACACAGCTAGTAAGTGTCTGAGGCCAGATTTGAACATAGTAAGATGAGTCTTCCTGATGCAAAGCCTGGCACTCTATCTACTATGCCAACTACTTGCCCCAGATAGGTCTAGTGGTCTTCCGTATCTCCAGAAGAAATAGAATTGGTGACTACTATGTTTTCCAAGTCTTTTTTTGGTGGCAATCAGGGTTAAGTGGCTGTCACAAAACTACTAAGTGTCTGAGGCCTGATTTCCAAGTCTTGCCAAGCATCAAGGAGGGAAAAGTAGTAGGGGGTCTTCCTGCCTACCACAAAGTTCCAGATGTATTCTTCTGGAGAAGGGAACAAGGTGAGGAAGGTGGGAAAGAGGAAGGAAAACTGGACTGTACTGCTGCCTAGCCATTCTGAATTGGTTCTGCTGGCAAAAGGGAAAAAAGGGAAAGGTAATGGGGGAAAGGTTAGTTTCATTGGTGGCAGCTCTTCTGGCTGGCAGGCAGTTACATAGGTTCTGGGAATTGTCTTGGGTTCAAGAAGGAGGCGAGAGCCTGGGGATAATATCCTAAGATTTTTTATGTTTGTGCCAGCAGGATAATTTGATAAGTATGGGAAACTCCAGTGAGAAAAAGTCCCTCCACTAATACAGATCAGGACAGACCCTAGACTTAAAGCTTCGTGGGAGGGGGAGGGGTCCTGAGAGGTTAAACAACTTTCCTTGGGTTACACAAAGTGCTCAAGGTGGGAGCTAAACCTAAGTCTCTTTGGTGCCAATGTTGACTCTCTTTCCACT
This sequence comes from Pseudocheirus occidentalis, assembly GCA_028646575.1. Classification (NCBI taxonomy): domain Eukaryota; kingdom Metazoa; phylum Chordata; class Mammalia; order Diprotodontia; family Pseudocheiridae; genus Pseudocheirus; species Pseudocheirus occidentalis. The sequence continues at coordinate 61,544,174 of CM053596.1, forward strand.
AGAACAAGCTGATACCCTCAGTATCCCAATATAGTCCTAATAAAGTCAGTGCAGGTTCTTGGGATAACTATCCTCCTTTTCATGCACTTCCTATCTGTGCCTGGCCCCTCCACGTGGTCAGCCACTTTGCTGACTTGAAAGACAACATTCTGGAAAGTCCTTCTTGTGGCAACTGAACTCTCCAGTTTTTAATTAAAGCTGATTTCCCTTCTGGACTCTTCCATCAACTTCCAGATATCATCAGTTCTCTCTACTACTGGGGGCCCACCATTTCCCTCAGATTTGAACAAATGGAACTAAGGACTCATACAACAATATTATTAAAAACATCAATATTATTATTAATAATAGCAATAGCAATCATTTCTATAATGACTGAAGATTTGCAAAGCACTTTCCAAGTATCATTTTTTTGATGCCCACCACAACCCTGGAATGTAAGTGTCATCATTATCATCATTCCCCTTTTATAGGTGAGGAATATGGAGCTCAGTGGCTGATGTCAAATTTTAAACTCAGCTCTTCTTGACTCCAGGTTCACTGCTCTGTTCCTTGTGCCACCTAATATCAGGTATCTACAAGGGTATACGACACGTGAAAAAGGAGCAGGTACTGATTTGTAGGAAATACAATTGTACGAAGCAATAATGGATGCAGTGACTAGTTATATTGCATTCAACAAAGGCTCCCTTAGCATCCTCTACTGGTACTAGAGGAACTGTCCAACACCATTCTGTAGGGAAAAAGCCTAGTCAGGTGAGAAAGGGAGGTGAAGCTTTCCAGTGTGAATCTCAGGGCATCCTGAATTCCATTGATCATGTCTATGTTCTTAGTGGGCTTTTTTGGGGGGGGGAGTCTACTTGGTTTAAATGTTTGTGCTTCCTAGGGGTATTGGTAGGGCAGGGAGCCACCTTCAGACACTAATCCTGTCTGGCTAGATGTAGGATAGATCTCTACCCTAGAGAGGCAGCATGGGGAGACCAGGATAGTGCAGTCACCCTGGGGAATGGCTAGGGAAAGGAGGAGTGTGCTCAGCCTCAGCCTCATGCTATCTGACTGAGACCTCATTCTTATTTTCAAGGTCATTCATTGTCCACCAGGGAACCTTGACTCTCCAACAAAGAAGTCTTCCCCTGAATACCTTTCTAGATGATTATACCCCATGTGCTATGCATAAGCCCAGTAGTCACATTTAATTCCCAGAAACAATAAAACAAGGGGGGAATTTCATCACATAAACATTATCCAGGCAGTGGTTCTCATGGGGGCCCCAAGCCAAGGGGGTAGAAATGCTGATGGAGGCCCCAGAGCTGAGAGTGTTTGCTTTACCCTGATCATAGAGAGACAGACAACACAATGTACTTTAAAGTTTGCAAAGTCTGCATCAGACAAGCCAGGGAAAGCTTTTAGTGACTTCTCTTCAGCCCTCTATATGTACCTAGATTACACACAGAGCTATTTCATATTATTAAACCTTCATTTTGTCCTAGGGCTCAGCTCTTCCATTGTATCTCAGTACATTTCAAAGTAAATGCTTAGCCAAGATACACCCTCCTGTGGACCACCCAGATCCATGGGGCATGTGTTTCCCAGCCCCATGATGGCTCTTTTGTTTGTCTGATTAAAGACAGGACTGGAAGAAAGGGCCAGGATTAGAACAGCTTCTCTAGAATGAGGAAGAAAACCTCTCATAGGACCCTACAACTGAAGGTCATAGGAGCCTATGTTTAGAGTAGGAAATGACTCTAAGGTCACATGTCACACTGATGTCATGGGGACTGCTAAACTGCATATATGCAGGTACATATTGACTTAGAAAACCACACATCAACATTATCTATATTTTATTGCATTTGTATCTATTTTATTAAATGTTTCCCAGTCACTTTTTAATCTGGATCAGGCTGGCATTCAGGATATAGTCTATAGGTAGCATGTTTGACACCTCTGATCTAATTCAACCCCTAATTTTTCACACTGGGAAACTGAGGCCCAAGAAAATAAATTTATTTGCCTTAGGTCGCACAGGAAGTTGCAGAGATGGAATTAGAGTCCTGGTCATTTGACTCCAAATCTAGCCCATAAGTATCCCTCCTAGAGGCAGCAAAAATCTCCCAGGACAGAGTCTCCAAAGCCTCCCACATCTGCCCTCCTCTTCATTGTCCAGCAATCCTAGACAATGACAGTAGTATAGAATTCCATCATCTTTATGGTCACCAAGGCTCTTCATATCCATTGCTTCATTTGATCCTGCCAACAACTTTATGAAGATAAGAGCAGATCAGGGATTATGAAATTCCATTTTTATAGATTAGAGAACAGAGTCCAAGAAAGGGAATGACTTGGCCGAGGTCACAATGCCAGAAAGTGTTGGGGCTGGGATCTGAAACAAGGGCTCCTGACTCCTATGCTGGGGTTTTTCCTGCAGCCCCAGGGGAGAGTATCCACATGATTCTACTTTTCTACATGAAATTGCTGATTGAGATGATCCAGAAGCCTTCCCTAGGATTGCAGATTTCAATTCTACAAATAATTAGCAATAACAACTAACACGTATGTAACACTTCAGGGTTTAGAATGTGCTCCATACATGGTCACATGTGAACAGTCCTATTATTATTATGCCTATATTCTTGTTGTTGTTTAGTATTTTTAGTCATGTCTAACTCTTCATGACCCCATTTAGAGTTTTATTGGCAAAGATACTGGAGTGGTTTGCCATTTTCTTCTCCAGCTCATTTTACAGATGAGGAAACTGAGGCAAACAGAGGTAAGTGACTTGCCCAGGGTCACACAGCTAGTAAGTGTCTGAGGCCAGATTTGAACCCAGGAAGATGAGTCTTTCTGACTCCAGGTCTAGAACTCTATCACCTGAGCCACCTCATTGCCCATCTTACACATAAAGAAACAGATTCAGAAGGGTTAAATGATTTGCCCAGTTTCAGAAAGCTAATAAATATCAGAGGCCCTAGTGGACCCTGGTCTCTCCTGACTCCAAGGTCAACATTTTCCCCTTGTACCATGATATCTCTCACATGTTTATTTAGCACACATCTGCTTGACAAAGTTTATAAAGTACATTGACAAGTGGGAGAATTTCCAGAGGATAGAAATCAGGAAGGAGAAGGGCTTTGAGGTCATGTAATATGAGGATTAGTCATAGTATTTAACCTGGAGAAGAAGAGACTTATGGAGGGCATTCTATTTATACACTATCCTTACATCCTTCCTTTTTTCTGCACTTACCCAGCCACCCTCCTAGTCACCCTAGATTACTACAGAAGCATCTTATTTGGTCCCTTTGCCACAAGTCATCTTCCTCACAGCCATCAAAGTGATTGTTCTAAAGTGTAGGTCTGACCATGTTACTCCTCTCCTCAATAAGCTTCAGTGACTCCTCTTTACTTCTAGGATTGAATGCAAATTCCTCTGTTATTGAAAGTTATTTACAACCTTTCTCCTTCCTACCTTTCTAGTTTCTTTACACACTGCTCCATTTTGTGCCCTCTGTAGTTCAGCTATACTGACCTACTTAACATCTGCCACCCATCACACTCCATCTTCCATCTTTGTGCCTTTGCATTGGTGGTCCCTCATGCCTCAAATACTCTCCTCCTTTACCTCTGCTCTTAGGGTCTATGGCTTTCTTCAGAACTCAGCTTAAGCACCATCATTCCCATGAAGTTGTTCCTGTACTTAGCACCTACCTATACAGTAGGTGCTTAATAAATGCCTTCCCCCTTCCTTCCTTCCTTTCCTTCCTTTCCTTTCCTTCCTTTCTTCCTTCCTTCCTTCCTTCCTTCCTTCCTTCCTTCCTTCCTTCCTTCCTTCCTTCCTTCCTTCCTTCCAACATTCCCAGTTGTTACTTCCATCCCTAAACTACTATAAATATGTGTATATATATATATATATATATAATGCTAATGTATATGAGAGACAATGTGGAGTAACAGAGAGTGAGACCAGGTTTCTAGTAGTGGCTCTGACATTTATTAGTAATGATAGTGAAGAAGACTTGGATTCAAGTTACACCTCTGATGTACATTGGCTATATGATCCTGGATATGTCACTTGGTTTCTCAGACAGCTTCCTAAGAAGATATGTAGCAGAAACAGTGCTGACCAGTATCAAGAGAGAAGGTTTCTTCATTTGAGACTGAGTCTTTATTCAATCCCTCATCTTATATGTGCACATGTTGTCCTCCATTAGAATGTAAATTCCTTGAGGGCAGGGATGGTTTCATTTTTGTCTTCATATCGCCAGCATTTAATCAAAATGGCTGGTTCTTAGTAGACATAAATGAATGTTGACTGGTTGATTGACATGAGAGTTGTCCTCAAACCTTCAAAGAGCTGTCAGTCAGATCAAAGAGAAATCAGATTTAAAAAAACTTTAAACTAAATGAATAGAACTAGGAACAATGGATAAAAGCTGAAAATAGGCAATTTAAGGCTTGCTTCAAGGAAAAACTTCTTAATAGTCAGTTGTTAAAAAATGAAATGGGTGTCTTGGGATGGTCAGTAAGGAAAACCTTACTGAGGAACTTCAAATAGAAGCGAGAGGACTATTTGCTATTATAGAGAGACCTCTTGTTCAGGTACCCATGGGACCAGGTGACTTTTGAGGCCCCTTTCACCTCTGAGGTCCTGCCATATATCCAAAGGCCATATATTCCATGGGGAATACAAAGACAGATCAGACACAGACTCTGTACCCAATGAGCTTACAGTCTAACAGAGGAATATATTGAGTAATAGAACATGGGAGAAGAGTCATAGTGGAAGACTTCCTCCTCCAGCTACTGCTAAGTCAGAATCTCTTTTCCTAAGGAATCAGGTACTTGATAGTATGATACTGGAACTATCTTTAAAAGCAATACTCTCTCTCTCTCTCTCTCTCTCTCTCTCTCTCTCTCTCTGTCTGTCTCTCTCCTCTCTCTCTGTCTCTCTCTGTTTCTGTCTCTCTTTCTCCCCCCTCTTCCCCCATATGATAGATTTCTCAAACTCCTATTCTGTTTAGATCTCTGTGCTGGACACCTTGGGGAAGGGGAAAAACAGGTGAATAACACCTGATCCCTGTGATCTCTGACTGTTCCCCATTCCTGGAATGCTCTCCCTTCTCTGCTCTGCTTACTGACCTCCCTGGCTACCTTTAAGTCCCAATTAAAAGTCTGCCTTCTATAGGAATCCTTCCCTAATGCACATCAATCCCTGTGCCTCTTCTCTGTGAATTATTTCCTATTTATTCTGTATGTAGCTTGCTTTGTACTTATTTATTTGCATGTTGTCTCCTTGAGGGTAGGCACTTGTCTTTTGTCTCTTTTTGTATCCCTACTGCTTAGTACAGTGTCTGGGACATAATGGGTGTTTAATAAATATTTATTGATTGATTGCTCTGAAAATTCAGTTTATTGGGAGGGAATGAAGATAAGACACTATACAGACCTCTCCATTGCAAATCAGAATGTGATGAGGGGTGCAAACCAAGTGTTATGGGCAATTACGGAAGGTTTCCTGGAGGAAGTAGCATTTGAGCTGGTCCTCAACTCATAGGTAGACTTTTGGCCTAGATCAGAGGGAGGGAATTGTGGGTCTATGGAAAAGTGGGAGCTGTGTATCTTTTTCTTTTCATCTCCTCAGGTGAGAAGATTCAGTCATTCAGTAAGATGATAGCTACCCTTCTGCCCTTCTACTCTCTCTCTGGTCCTGTGTTCTTTTCTGTTCACTATAGATACTTCCTTGTCTTCACAGACTTAGTCAAGGTGGGTGGAGGGAGGGATGGTAGAGAAAGGGGGAATACTGAGGGAGATTCATATTTCTACCACAATGTAAAGTTAGTAGGCTTCTTTCCTCACAATAGCCCTATGAGGGAGATAGTGCATTATTCTCCCTATTTTGTGGATGCGAAAACTGAGATTCAGATAGGTTAAACTAGTAGGTTTCAGAAAGGGAATTGGAACCTGGGTTTCCTGACTCAAAGCCTTGAGCTTGTTCTCATTTTGCTTGTCCCTGCCTTTGTGGGTGGTGTGGGGGAGGGGCTCAAATTTTTATCTGAGTGACCTCTTGGAATCAGACATCCAGAGCTCTGGGGCCCTGGGGGCTTCCAATTTGGGGTGAGATCTGAAGCAGCTGTGCAGTTGTCATTCTGTGTACTGGGCAAAAGACCCCCAAGGACAAGGGAAATTAGTATGGGGATAGAATGGAGCTCAGTCAAATATCCAATATGCTTCAGGCCCTGCAGTAATGTCCTCCATCCCATATTACACTGCGTTAGGCAGCGGATTTACGTCGGTCTCTTGGTGCCAAGGGCCCTGGGCTCTCACCTTTGGAAAATGGTGCAATTTAATGGTAATGCAATTACAGATGTGCTGAGATTGAAACAGCCGATCTTATCTCAAACTCATCTTCCTTCCAAAGTACCAGGGCAGGTGCTGATCCCTAATAGCTGTTGAAATGAATTCAGCAGGCAGCTGGGGGCTCTGGGAGAGCAGATATGTGTGTGTGTGTGTGTGTGTGTGTGGTGAGGAAGGGAGGGAAGGAGGGAGGGAGAAGAGAACATGGGAGGAGAGAAAAGAGGGAGGAAGGGAGGGAGAATTGAAACAGAAAGAAGAGAGAGGGAAAATGAGAAGACATGAAAGATGAAAATAAAGAGGCTATAGGAAAGATGAAAAGAATGAGAGGAAAAATAAAGGAGTGGGGAAGAGAAAGAAGGAAGGAAAGGGAAAAAGAAAAAAGGAAAGAAAGAAAAAAGAGAGGAGAGGAGGGAAGAAAGAGGGAGGAGGATGAAATTAGGAGGGGAAGAGGGAATAAAGAAAGAGTAGGCTTGCTTTCTGAAATCTTGCTTTTTTCTCAAAGGCATGAGAGGCTTTGCTAACCAGGGCTTGAGGAAAGGGGGAAGATGCTGGTAGAAAAGAGAAGAAAATCCCAGCCACTAGAGAGAGGAAGGGTGAACAATTGCACAACAGGATGGAGGATTAGAGATGCCATTGGGAATTCCAGAAAGTGGGAACATGTGAAGATTTCAGATAAGCCATCTCAGAAAATCCTGTACCTTGCTCTGATTGACTAGCTGATGCTGTGTCCTTCCTTTGCTGTGCCCTCTGCACTTATGGTTCTCTTTCAGAATTGATTTGGGGCCACAGCCAAATATAACAAACCAGGATTTCTAATGAAAATCCCTTTTTCACAAAAATACAGCCATTTTTTTCTAGGAAGGCAGAATGAGCAGAGGGTAGCTCTATGCTTGTCCCAGATCCAGGGCACAGCTCCAGGAAGAGCATAGGGGACAGAGAGAAGATGACTTACAGCTCCAGTCCAAGCTCCAAATTTCTTACTAGATTAATTCCTGGCCACAAAACCACAGTGAAAAAAATCTCGGTGTCCACAGAAAGCTATGGACTAGGAATCAGAAAACCTAAGTTCTAATCCTGGCTCTGCCACAGACATGTTCTTTGACCTTGAGTATATCACTTCCTCAGGTAAGGGGACTGCTTCTTCATGTGTAAAGTGAGGAGACTGGACTAACAGAGCATTAATGTTTCTTCTAGCTTTGACAGTCTATGAATCAGTATGTACTGCTCAGAAAATCTGCCTGGAGAGCTCTTCCAGATAGCCCATAATCCAGAACCACGGACAGCTCCAGCCAACCGGCCATCTCTCCCCTTCCCAGCCCCAGTCTTTCCCATTCCAAGGCAAAGTTATGCTCGAATCTGACTCAAGGCACCTGCTCCCCCCAAACCTCCTTCCTTTCTCCCCTCTCCCCACTGGCTGGCTGGCTGGCTGACTGGCTGCAACTTCTTTATTGGAAAATTTTCTGTTTTTGGGTGTTGGGAACGGAGGCCTGTATGCAGTTGATTATATCAATTACTTTTCAGAACATGGTTTTGATCCCAACGCTACTTCACTGGATCAGTGAATAGAAAGTGCTCTCAGAGAAAATGGCATTTTTTATAACCCTGGCAAAATGCTTTTTGCTGCTGATGAGATGAGCCACCCAGAGAGAGAGGTATAGCACATATGATACATAACTAACCAGAAGTATAATCTTCTAAATTGGAAGCCATAATGTTTGCTGTTAGAGCTAAATATTAACAGGGCATTGTCTCACAATAAGCCTCACGAGGCAGCTCTCTCAACTCGGCATTGCCGTCATATTAAAGGAACGTGATTAAATTTCTTTCTGCCATCAGAATTAAGAAATGAATAGTTTTATGAGACTCCTGCAACAGAGAGTGAGGAAATCTAATATCAGGAATGGGCTCCAAACTCTAGTTCCTCCCTGGATCTAGGTACTACTTCCTACCTAGTCCAGAGAGGCAGTATTTTGCAGATTTGAATTGGGCTCTGGGCCACAGCCTATGTCCAGCAATGTAGAATCAGTGTCTCTGAGCTGGCAAGAGATCTAGAGGATAGACGTGTATATAAACTGTTACCTTAAGCATGAATCCCCTCTCTGACACTGGTAGAAAGTGATGATCAAACCTGTGCTTGCATATCTCAGTGATAGGGACCTCCTTTCTTCAGGAATCAGTTTGATCCAGTGTTGAGAAAATTCAGGTTATTAGGAAGTTAGTTCTTATAAGGAGTCTAAGTTTGCCTCCTTGTAACTCTCCCTCCCTCCTCCTCATTGCTTCTAGTTCTTCCCTCTGGGTACTAGACATTTATTATCCAACCAGACTTCATTCTCTTTTTTAGGTGCTACACAGAACTGTGGAATTATATTGTATTCTATATCCTGGTGCCGCTGTTGGTGGCAATCCAACAGAGCCTGCCCCCACTGAAACAGACAAGATGGAGCTAGTTTTAGAGGTTGACAGGAGTCATGGGCAGGACTACTTTCTAAGGTATCAGAGTGACAATGGAAGTAATACATGGTAGTTAGATTGGAGCAGGAAACTTTCATCTATCTCTAGGGTGAGATCAAGGCTAGAATAAGGGAACCTTCTGAAGTCTTCAAGTCATCACTTCTAGCATCATAGAATTTAGAGCTAGAAGGACTCTTGAAGATTCTCTAGGCAAATATCTTCATTTTACAGAGGGGGAAACCAAGACACAGAGAGATGAAAGCATTTGTCTAAGATCATGAGTAAGAAGTGGGAGGATTTGAATGGAAGACCTTTGACTCCAAATTTTGTACTCCCTTTTTTCTTTTATATTTTGCCATCTGTTTCACCTGGCCTCTGTATTCTATTTCATCTTCTTTCACTTGGTTGCTATTATAGTTCTTTTGGAAAAACTCAGAATGTGTTTTGGGTTCCATATGTGGAAGAAAGAGTATATTTACGGCTAGACTAGGAGAGTTAGGTGTCTCAGAAGCCAGACAGATAGAAAGATCTGCTTCCTTCCCACAGTTTGGGACTGAAGGTTAGTTAGAGAGAGAAGACAACCACAGGGAGGGGAAGTTTGGCTTATTGTGGCCCTTTTCCTCTCAGAGAGGGAAGACATTTCCGCTATCTATTTCCTTCCTTTCAGCTGATTCTCCTAGGAGAACTCTCTTGCCTGATCTGCCTTGGGATCAATAAGATTTTTGGTGAGGTACTTGGCCAGAGTTGGGGGTAGACTGTAGCCCAACAGAGACTATAATGGTGACTTTGACTTTGCTCAGATTATACAGCACCTTCTGCAGGGAATCTTTTCCAGGTTCCCCAAAATCCTAGACCTTCTCCTCTACAATTATTTTCCATCTACTCTGTATGTACTTTACATGTTCCAATTTATTTACGTATTGTCTCTCCCATCAGAATGTAAACTGCTTGAAGGCAAGAACCATTTTTGCTTTTCTTTGTATCCTTGGTGCTGGTACATAGCAAGGCCTTAATAAACGTTTTCTGATGGGCTGACTACATGTTTCTCTCCCATTAGACTGAGTTCCTTGAGGGATGGCCTGTGTTTTTGTCTTTCTTTGTATCCTCAGCACTTAGTACTTTGCCTGGCCCATAGTAAGTGCCTAATACATAGTTATTGACTGATTGATTGTTCCAATAGCACTGGTAGAGCCAAGGGTTCCCTTTTTACACCATGGAATACTAAAATCACTATTCAGAAGCAACCTGTATCCAGTTTTGAATGGGAAACAAAAACCTAGCTCTCACTTACCTTCTTGGTCTTCAGAGCATTAAATTCATCTATCTATTTGGTAATAGGTTATGACCAAAATGTTTGATCTAGTTCTCTCTTCTGAAGCCTTCACATCTTTGCATCTGAGGTCACGTAATTCTTACCTGCTGCCTCAGGTCCATGTGCCAACCTGATCCCTAAATATAGGAGGAATAGGGATTTTTGGAGTTCCAGAATAGTGACACTGAGTCAGCTTGGCTGCTTGCCTTGTTCTGACCTCATATTCAGAAGCTAGTAATCAGTGTCTTATCCCATCTATTGGGACCAATCCTGAGCTTTGTGCCTAGGCTTAAGACCTGATATCATGCCCGTTGTTTTTTGGTGCCCTGACCCATTCTCTTGTTTTTCTAGAACTGGGGTTCTACCTTGTCTTTCCAGTCTCCCTAAGTCCAAAGTCCTACTCCTCAGCCTCAGCCTCAAGCCTTCCTGACATCATAACCTTCCTGGACCTTAGGCAAAATTTGACATGAGTATGTATGCATCACAAGGGAATGGGTTCATCCTCAAGAGCAGTCTCCAGTTGGACATCGGAATAGCCACTGCAGAGGGAATTTCTGCTTAGGAAAATGTTGAGCTCTGGCCAACCATAAATATAGCAAGCACTCTATCACTTAGTTCTGGGCATTTTCTCTGGCTGTCCCCTCCCCCATACCTGGAATGCTTTCTATCTTCTGCTATGATCTCCCTGTCTTACTCGAAGCTCAATCTAAAATTCCACCTACAGGAAGCCCTCCCTCACCTTTCTTAATCCCAGTGCTTTCTTTCTGTTAATTATTTCCTATTTGTCCCACATATAGGGATGTGAATATTTGTTTACATGTTGTCCCCCGATTAAATTGTAAGTTCCTTGAGGGCATGGCATATCTTTAGCCTCTTTTTTCATCTCCAATGCTTAGCACTCTGTCTAACACATGCTAAATGCTTATATAAATGTTTATTGATTGATATTAAATCATCCCCTGAAATCCTTTCCAACCTTTTCTGTGGGAGCGTATAGATGAAGAAGGAAATATTTCCCTGTCACAGGAGGCTTTTAAGGGGAGATTAGATGGTCATTTAAATTTTTTTATTGATTTAGTTATTTTTTGAACTTAAACACCAAAAAGGAGCAAATGAAGATTGTATGTGAAATACAAACCCACAAATCTCCATTTATCCTGATTGTTTTTTTTTAAAGTATATTGTTGTTATTCGGCCATTTTTCAATTATGTCTGACTCTTTGTGACCCCATTTGGGATTTTCTTGACAAAGATATTGGAGTGGTTTGTAATTTCCTTACATATGAGGAAAATAGGGTCAATTGACTTGCCCAGGGTCACACAACTGGTAAATGTCTAAGGCTGGGTTTGGACTTAGGAAGATGAGTCTTCCTGACTTCAGGCCTGGTGTTCTATCTATCAGGCCTGTACCACCTACCAGTAAATAAATCCAGACACATTACTTTAAAAACTGTCCTATTTGCCTGTGTTTCCTTCTGAACTTCCTTCTGTTCTCTCTTTTTAAATTAGAAAAAGTTTCAATGACCTCCCTTCCCACTATAACCATTGCTAGAAGAGAGCTTTGAACCTAAAACGTTGAGTTTGGAGGGACTTTAGAACATAGAATATCATAGTTTGATGAGGCCTTTGAGCATCCTATGTAGGAGTCTTGGCACCTAAGATATCAAAATTAGAAGAAGGCTTCAAACACCAAATGCCAGAACTGGAAGGAGTTTATGAGTAATGAATGGATATTGCAGAGAGGTTGATTTCAGTTCCACATAAAGAAAATCCTCCTGCCAATCAGTGATGTCCAAAAAATGTAACTGACTGCCTCAGGAGCTAGTGTTTCCCATCAGTTTAAGTCTCCAAATATAGTTTGGAAGATGTGTTTTCAGAGATTTTGAAGAAGGGATTTTTGTTTAGAGACATGTTGGAGTATGGTCTCCAAGGTCTCTTTCAACTTGGAGATTCTGTGACCAATATCTTCTGCTCAACTTCCAGTGCTTAGTACAGTGCTGGGCATACGGTAGGTACTTAATTAATGCTTATTGACTTGGCTTTGCTTGACTCAGCTGTCAAATATGGGGGTTGGTGGATTAGATAATCTCCTAGCTTTCTTATGACTTGAAATGCTATAATCTTATGATTCATTGACCTTCTGAAACCTTGGAGGTGGAAAGAAATCATATAGGGTTCAATTCGAAGAGGGAGAATCTTTATCCTTTTCCAAGGGGGATGAAGAAGACATAAAAGGTTCAACAGCCTGCCTCAAAGGCTATATAAGAATTTTTAGTTAGTTAGTTAAGTCTCCTCGAGCCTTGATGCCTCTCCATAACTCAAGGTTTTATTTGCTTTCTCTTCAATGTCACATATAATTCTTGTCGAAATGTTTATTTGCCTAATGCAACTTTTAGTGCCCTGGTTATTTATTCCTCCTATTTGTCAGCAGAGGAGATGGCTACCTTTAGCTCCTAGGCTGATTACTTAAAGTAATACAGAGACTCCAACTCTTCCATCTTCCCTAGGTGATGGAGATGCATTGGCTGCCAAACAGTGGATGCCAGGAAAGGGAATTCAATTGGAAAAAGTCCACTCGGCTTTAACGCTTCCTCCTGCACCCAAAAAAACCATCTGCAAGTTAAAACCTGTCCAGAAAAAGCTCTTTTATTAACTGTGCCATGAAAAGCCAATGAAGAAGGAAGGAAAAAACCCAACATAATCACACCCTCGGGGACAGGGGAAAAATCAATTCTTTCAATGTTGCATTGTTCCCAAATAAAACCCATTTTTACAAGTGGTGAGGGAAGTGACTGTTTGTGACTTTTGCTTGTGGGCCTGAGGGGGCTGTCAGTCTAGAAGCATGTCTTCCCAAGAACTAACTCAGTTTGGTATAATGGGAAGTACCTTGGAGGAGCAAGAATGTGGAGATCTGGGTTCTGGTCTTGGGTCTGCCACTTGCCTCCCTGGTTGACCTTGGGCAAAGAAATGCCGTTTTCTGGGTCCCAGTTTTCTCTCCTGCAAAATGAAGAGACTGAACCAGTTGGGTTCTAAGATTCTTTCCACTTCAAATGGTCTATATTTTAAGGTTAATTCTACTTCTAATATCCTATTTTATAATCTAAAGGCCCCTTCCTACTCTGACAGAAATCATGTCCTGGAGCTTTTAACCCTTTCATCTATAGAATTTCTGCTCTGCCTTCTCATGGTAGCTTGCATTCATTTTGTGCCTTAAAGTTTGTCCTGTCCTTTTTTCTCCCTCCCCCAATCCTGATTGGTGATGGTCTCACCTGACCGACTATTTCAGGTAGAACCCAGCAATGTTCTATTTTATTCGTCACTCCTTGGCTATTTTTTTTGTCCTCCCCTTTGCCACCAAGGTTCTCCACCCTTCCAGATACAGAACTATGATTAAATCAACTCTGCCATTGTTTCTGCAAGGTGTCTGTCAATTTATTCCCCGGTGACTCCTTTAACCTTCCTTTTAACTTCCCAGACCAAAGCATTGTCTCTCACCATTAGAATGCAAGCTCTTTTAGGTATGAACTATCTTTGTTTTTTTTTTGTTTGTATCTTAGTAAATGCTTAACAATACTCATTTATTCCTTCATTCATATTTTTCAGCTCTCACCTTCATGTTCCATAATTCTAATATCCCTCTCATTCTTAAGATTCTAGATTCCAATTTTCTGTGTTCAAATCTTCTCTGATTCTTATTTCTCTGGGGACCATGGACCCTGGGAAACCTGGGAGGAGCATGTTAGGATGCCTTTTTCTCCAACAGAAAAAGAACACCAGGGACTTGAACTCCAGGAATATCATGTCCCATGTCCAGGATATCTGGGGATTCATTTTCATTCCAGGGGACTATATCAGCAAGCACCCTAGCATACCCAGGGCAGCTGCTAGCACAGGTTCTTAGATCTGCTTTTCTAAAGGAAAGCAACTCAAAATGGGTTAACAATCTTTCTTTAATCAAACAAGCATATAATTTACCTAGTTCAGGGGAAAAGTCAGCACCCTGAACTCCAGAGAATACAAATCCAAGTTACAAACCCAAGTTACAAACCCAAGTTACAAGCAGACTAAGAAACAGATCAGCAGACGGGCTTCCAACCATCTGACCATCACATCCATTACCTATTCAAGTTACCAGAGAGGGAAGTATCAACATCTGGGTTTTTCAAAGCCAGGAGGCTCAACAGCTTCCCAGAGTCTCATCTGGACATATCACACAACTCTTCTCAAAGTGAGCCCCCAAAGCAAAGCGTCACATCAGTGTGTCTGTGTGTGTGTGTGTGTGTGTGTGTGTGTGTGTGTGTAGGCTTCTCCTCGGTCAGCCCTCTTGACCCACTGTCCAATTACAAAGTAACAAAGTGTGGCCATTCCCAAAAAACAAGCCTCTCACCACAGGCTCCATGTGACCACATTCAGCCTATTATGGGGCACAATATACTTTCAAATCAGGGAAGATTCTCAGAACCACTTAAGCCACTTAAGCAAAGGGTCTAGGGGCAGGAAAGATCTTCAGATTCTCATTACAGGGACCATATCCCCTAGGCTGAGAATGACTGTTTGAGGTTCATAAATTGAGAGATGGAGGGCACCTCAAGGGATCATCTAATCCAAGCCCTCTCATTTTACAACTGAGAAAGCTCAGAGAAGTTAAATAAATTGCCCATATTTGCATAGGTAGTGATGAGCAGAGGGAGGATTTGAACACCAGTTACCTGACTCCAGAACTAGGCTTCTTTCCATCAAGTCATAATGTCTCTGAGCTCCTGTCAGGTGGTTATAGAGCCAGACAGTGATCTAGAGATGGGCTTCAGGCTCAGGGAGAGAATTACCCTTAGAATCTACCTGTAGGTGAGCAAGCCAGGCCAAGAGAATGAGTCCTTTTCCCTAGGAAGCAGAACACCAGGTTGTCAGTGTCCCCATCTCTGCTCCCTGACCTTCCTGGTTCTTATGGGGGTTCCCCACTCTTCTTTCTGTTACTCAGGATGTTTCAAAAAGGTAATTCAAAATCAAAACAAAGAACTATGCAGTAATTCCTAGTGATAGTCACAGATGCTCATTAGAATTTAAAGGGATCTGCCATAGAATGTTGGAACACAGAACAGAAAATATTAGAGCTAGGTAGGACTTCAAAATGTCAAGAGGCTAGAATCACATAGGGTACAGTGTCTGAGTCAGGATCTGGATTCAGATGCTGACTCAGACACTAGCTATTTGACTCTAAATAAGTGACTTAACCTCTTTGTGTCACACTTTCCTTATATGTTAAAATAAAAATGTTGTACTCAATAGACTCTAAGGTCCGTTTCAGTCCTAAATCTTGTCCTGTGATCCTCTGAGTTGGAAGAAACCTTAGAACATGGCGCATAGGGGAGGCTAGGTGGTGCAGTGAATAGAGCACGGGCCGTGGAGTCAGGAGGACCTGAATTCATATCTGGCCTCAGACACTTAACACAAAAACTAGCTGTGTGACTTTGGGCAAGTTACTTAACCCCAAGTGCCCTCCAAAAAGAAAAAAAAAAAAGAAAAAAAAAGAACAAAAAGAACATGGAGCATAGAGTGTCAAGGCTAACAGGAAATTTTAAAATATAGATCAGAGAATATCATACCTATAAGGGACCTTAAGACTTGAATGCTAGAGCTGGAAAGGACTTTAGAATATAGAGTATCAGAAATGGAAGTGGTCTTAGAACTTAGAAAAAGTATGGTAGTGCTGGAAGAGACCCTGAAGACTATATATCTTGTTCAGACCCCTGACTCTATTGATGGAGAAGTTAAGGATAAGAAAGCAGAAGGCTCAGCTAGGAAACAGCAGAGCTTGGACAGATGAAGCTCTCTTGACTCCTAGGCATGTAGTTTGTCCACTACACCACAGTTTCTAAAGAAGGGAATCAGATGAGATGAAGAGGCTCCCCCCAAAGTGACTATTTATGGGAAGAAGGGGAATCTAATTCTTTCTTCAAGTCTCTTTCCATGTTCTTTATGGTAAATAAAGACAGAAGCCTACAATCTGACATTCTGTTGAACCTCTGATGAGAACAAGTCCAAAAGCTACCAACCAGGATTTCGGTTGGGGGTTCAGGAAGGAAAAAGGGATGAAATTCTCATAAGAATAAATTACCAATACTTGGCCCAAGACTTCCTTCTCCCACTGACAGTGAATCATCCCCTGGCATTAGCCAGCTGTGACTTTATTATTAACAATCGATGAAACTAAAGCACTCAGACTCTTGCCTAAACCCAATTTCCAACCCCAATTCCACTTTTACTACCTCAAACAATAGAAAGAAACAGCGTACAGGAACTTAGATCCCTTGGGGCTCTGTCCTTTGTCCAGCCATACTTGGACTTGGTTTCTAGTCCTTGTCACTTTCCCTTCCACGGAAGGAGCAAGAGAAACACTGGGTTCCCCACCACAGGTTGATCTATATTCACCCTCTCTGAGCCCAGACTTAATGTCTCCCTCCCCAAACAAGGAACAGTCCAAGCATTACCAAAGTTACCACCGAATCTCAGTTGCCAGACCTAGGAAAACTCTTAGAGAACAGCTAATCTACACCACTACTGCCTTTGTTCTATAGATGGAGGAAATCAAGGCCTGGAATGGGAGAGTAGCTTGTCCAAAGTTGTGAAGAAAGTTATTGGTAGAGTCAGGTCTAGAATCAAGGTCTAGACACCAAACCCATAGTTATGTCCATTATGCTTTGCTGTCTTCCAGTTAGAGAAAGAGAATTTGGAGGTGGTGGGGGAGAAGAAGATGCTAAAAAACAAAAGACAGTTATAAGAGGAGGGAAAGACCAGATAGAAAGAGAAGGTATTGGGAATACAAGAATACAAGAAGAGAAGCGATGTTGTACAATGGAGAGAATTCTAGATTTGGAGCCATAGTGTTTGAATCCTTGATTGATTATTTCTACCTGTGTGACCTTGAGCAAGTAATTTCTTAGCCCCTTTTAATCATCTGTGAAGTGAGTGGGCTGAACTTAATGACCTCTAAGATCATCCTTACTGCTCTAGATTTATGATCAACAGGGAAGCAGATTAAGTAAGAACTTTCTAATTCATGGAGCTGTCCAATAATGGACAGTATCTTAAGGTGGTGAGCTTGCTGCCATCAGAAATGTTCAAATAGAGGCTGGTAATCTTCTTGCTAAGGCTTCTGTATAGGAGACTCTTGTATTGAGTGGGGGATAGGGCTAGAACACCTTTAAAGCCCCCTTCTAGATATGAGAGTCAGTGATTCTATGATATTGCCCAGGGCTCTTCGTACTACACACCACATTGACCGATTTATTTTTGGCAGGATTCCATCCTAGGTATCCAAACATGGACATGGATAAAGGTGCCACAGCATGGGCAGGCATGGATTGGTCAAGATCTGCATTGTTAAAGGGAACATCCACATAGATGAAAGCCTAATTCCATTCGAGTATTGGATGACATGGAGAGTGAGGGTTCTCCCTCTTCTCCCAGTCACTCTTCAGCCTCATTCAGCATCTTTGGGTTCCCCAAATGTACTCTTCTCTGCCAGCAATTTCTCCCTTCTTGCACCAGCATCAGGCACTGAGCCCTTTACAATTGGGGAGCTAAATTTAGACCCTGAGCTCTGTTAACTATGTGAATAATGGCAATTAGCATAACAGTTCTTCCTGCAATTAAATAAGGGGTGGGGGTGGGGGTTGGGGGAGGACTCTGTCCAAGAGGAAATTACATAGGGAGGCCTCTCTCTCTCTCATTGCTGGTTTCCAGGACAGGCCTGATTCTGGGTGTCTGCTTCACACACTTGCCTAGTTGAAGGCTGAATCCTACAAATGCATCTGTGGGGTGTGGGGAGGGAGTTTCTGCCTGTAACCTTATTGTGATGTGTTATTCGTGCATACATTAAAGCCCAGTCTGACTCTCTGCACAAGAATGAATTAGCTTTTGTAAGCAAGCTGTCACCTGCTCCGAGAGGTGTGAAAAAATTATGAGTTGCTTTGTATTGGAAACTACAAAATAGCACTTAGTCCCTGAAGTAAACACATAAGTTTGAGATATGAAGTTGGAATTGTTATATGCGGAATTTAGATTTATTTGTTGGGAGAGATTTGCGAATTATATAGTTTGGCCCATAGATGCCAGGCACCCTGGCTATTAGTCATGAAAACAATGACATCCATAACCTGCCAGATTTGGGAGTGGGACCTCCCGGTCCCACTGCAGCAGGGAAGGGAAGCTCCCAAAAGTTAATGTCACCTCCACCTGGGGTGTAGAGTCCCTTTGCTTCTTAATTTTTCATAGGGGAGGGAAGGTTTTCAGTTTTTGACCTTGCTTAGTGAGCCAGATTTCCATTTTTCACCCAGGCTGGAAGTGCAGCAGCCACTCATAGGCTCAATCCCCCTACTGACTGGCATGGGCACTTTGACCTGCTCTCTTCCTGATTTGGGTCAGCTCAGCTCTCCTCTCCATAGTCAGCCGGATGGCTGGATTTTCCTAGGGGCTCACCATGGGCTGGTCATGTTGTTTGAATGTCAAACCTACACTTGCGTAAAAGACTATTTTATGGAAAACTGACACAAGGCAAGCATTCACATAGTGGTCAGAAAAAGTGATATAAGGACACTCTGAAAGTCTATCTTAAGAACTCTGGAATTGATTACATGATATGGGAGCCACTGGCACACAGGACCACCCATCATGGCACACTCATCAGAGAAGGTGCTGTGCTCTATGAACAAAGGAAAATTGAAGTAGCTAAAAAAACCCAACCAAACAAACTATAAAAAGTGAAATGTGCAGATTTGGAGAATCCACCCCAAACATTCACATGGAGTATTTGTAACCAACTTGTGGGCACAAACTCATATTGATCTGATAAGTCACAGTTGGACACACTGTGATGTTATTTTGGTCATCTTTAAAAACAAAGGACAACAACCATATTGGTGCAGAGACCCAAACATTAGTCCTACTGAATTCAGAACTCTTGAGCTTAAGCAACTTTCCAGCCTCAGCCTCTCCAGTGGAAGCCATTACAGGTATGGCACCACACCTGACTCAATCAGATCTTATGTGACAGAAGGAGCATGCCCTGGCAGAATGGAAATTACCTTGGGAAGAGAAAAATCTTAATGTAAATTCCTACAGAATTGAATCTAAACTTTTTCTGGAGTTACTGAAACAAGAGAAAGAATTATAGGCTAATGTAATATCAGAGCTGGAAGAGACCTCAGGGTCCAGAAAACATCTATCCCATCCTCACCAAGTTGCAGGAAGGAATCTACAGAATTTTGACAAGTGGTTACCCAGCCAATACTTGTATAGCCCCGAGAATGAGGGACTCACTGAATTTAGTCCATGTGCTCTGTTAACTCCATGATGATGGCAATTAACCACAGGGTAGCCTGTCCCATTTCTGAAAGACTCCAATAGTTTAAAAACACATGCACACACTTTACTCAGTAAACCCTTATTAAGCATCTCCTACATGCAAGACATTATGCTAAGCATGAAGGATTGAGAGTGGGAAATGCAAAGTTAAATAAAGCACAGCCTAGTCTCTTCAAGGAATGGTTTAAAATAGGTAGCTCTTAATATTAAGCTTAAATCTTTCTCCCTTTCAGTCTGCCTTCTGGGGCCAAGCAGAATAAACAGATTCTATCTTTCCCAGGAGAATTCTTCAGAAACTCGAGTACCACTACCATGTCTTCCATAGGTAGCTTAATGGATTGAGGGCTAGACTTGGACTTAGGAAGACCTGACTTGGAACCCTGCCTCACAGTACCTGTGTGACCATGGGAAAGTTATTTTCTTGCTTTTGGCCTCAGTCTCCTCATCTGTAAAATGGGAGTAGGGACTGGACCTGTGATTTCATTGGTTTAGGGAACTTCAAGATAATAAAAGAGCTTGACTTTATAATGGATAGGCCATCAGATCTAGGAAGAGCTAGGTTACATTCTGCTTCAGTCTCATTATATTAGCTTCTCTATCCTGGGCAAGTCACTTAATATCTCTGTGCCTCAGTTTCTTCTTTTTCAAATTTTTTTCAATTAATAAAAATTTTATTTTTTTCCTTCAGCTCTTGCAATTGGGGAAAAAAGAAAACAAAATCCCTATTACAATTAATAACTATAGTCAAATATAACAAATTTTTACATTGCCAATGGCCAGAAATGTCTATCTGATTCTACGTCTTCTGTCCATAACCTTTTTGTGAGGATCTAGGTGGTATACTTCATCACAGGACCACTGGAACCATGGTTGTTCATTGAACTGATCAGAGTTCTTAAGTTTTGGGGAATAGTTTGTTTGTCTTTATAATGCTGCTACTGTATCAATTGTTCTCCCGGCTGCCTCAGTTTCTTCATTTGTAAAATGAAGGGGTTGCTGTTCATTGTCCTGTGAGGTTTCTTGTGGTTCTAAATCCAGGGTCCCATGAAACCTTTTCTATCACTAAAAGTTGGCAAATTCTCTGTAACTTGTAGTCTCAAAGTTGCCAGGGTGGGGGTGAGGGGACTGAGAGGTTAAGTGATTAATCCAGTCAAAAGGTATCATAGGCCGGCCTTGAACTCAGGTCTGCCTAATTCCAAGGCCAACTCTCTATCCACTGTGCCCCAATGCCTCTCATAGGGTTCCTGTTAGGCTCAAACAAGATAATACATGTGAAGAATTTTGCAAATTTGATAGCACCTATTAAATTTTTCATTTTTCAGTTGTGTCTGGCTCTTTGTGACCCCATTTGGAGTTTTCTTGGCAAAGACACTGGAGTGGGTTGCCATTTCCTTCTCCATCTCATTTTACAGATGAGAAAACTGAGGTAAACAGGGTTAAATGGCTTGTCCAGGGTCACACAGTTAGTAAGTGTCTGAGGCCAGATTTGAACTCAGGAATATTGAGTGCTCTCTCCACTGTGGTGCCACTTAGCTGTTGTCCTGTAAATATTAGCTGCTGTTACCGTCATCCAAGCTAAACATCCCCACCTCTGCATCTAAGCATTCTTCATTTCTCATGGTTTTAAGCTTCCTTCTCATCTTAATTAACCCTCTTTCAGACACTGCACAGTTTGTCAGTATCTTTCCTAATAAGATTGATATTACAGACGGGGTCTTACAAGGAGAGGGTACAGTACTAGTTTTCTCACCTTAGATATCAAACTTGTTCTGAATTAGTCTTTTTTTGGGGGGTGTTCTTTTTATTATTAAAAAAGAGCTGCTTCTTGACTTTGTGTTTTCTTTCTTTTGACTTTATTTTCAGTTCCAAATTCTCTTCCTCCCATTTCTCCTCCCCTACCTTCAAGAAGGGAAGAAAATGAAATTCCATTAAAAATATACACAGATATGTATCTGAATGTGGATACCATGTTTCATCCTGAGTCTTTTGGAATTATGATTGGTCATTGTGTTGATCAGAGTTACTAATCTTTCTGAATAAATTATCTATACAATAATTGCTGTTATGAATTTTTCTCCTGGTTCTGGTCACTTCACTTTGCATCAGTTCATATAAGTCTTTCCATGTTTTTCTAAATTTGTCTCCTTGGGGGTTTTATTTTAAGCAGCTATCTTATACCATTCGTCTATATTGAGCTATCAGTTCATTGAAACTCCCAAATAATTTTGATATCAACATCTATATTAAGCAATATTTCCTCCATCCTGTACTTGGGAAATTTATTTTTAAAATCTAAACTATGGTCTTACATTTACTTGGGAAGCTATAATTTCACTAGTGGGGTGCCTCCTCTACTAACACAATGGCAACCCATCTACCATAATAACTTAGGTAGTTTTAGAGAGCTGCAGTGGTCAAAGAATTCTAGTGGTAGGCCTCTCCAAATCTAGCCACATTGGTACTCATACATAGAAGTTTATCCCTAAGTTCACATGTATTTGAAACCCTTCCAGCTTGGTATTTGCAAGATATTTGTTAAAAAAAAATGCTTAGCACAGTGTCTGGCATGCAGTAGTCTATGTAAATGTTTATTCCTTTTCCTTCTTCTTCCCCCTAAGACTCTGATGGGCTGGCCACACTGTTCAAATGCCAAACATATGCTTCCCAAAAGGACTATTTTATGGACAACTCACACAGAGCTCATATGGTGGTCAGAAAAAGCAATACAAGAACACTTTCAATGTCTCTCTTAAGAATTTTGGAATTGATTGTGTAACATGGGAGACACTGGCATAGGACCACCCAGCATAGCATGCCCACATCAGAGAAGGTGCTGTGTTCTACAAGCAAAGCAGAATTGAAGTAGCTCAAAAGAAACACGAGATGCACAAATTTAGAGAAGCTAATGTTCACATGGACTATTTGTGCCTGACCTGTAGTAGAGCATTCTAAGCTCATATTGGTCTGATCAGCCACAGTCGGGCACAAGGCAACTTGACTCTAACATAGTGAGATCATTTTGGTCCTCTTTTAGAATAAAGGACACTGTGTGGGTTGAAAAATACCCTTTATCCTTAATTTAGTAAGAAAAGTTAACACAGAGATGCCTTAGGGTAAGAACAGGAGTTTATTCTCTTCCCAAGGAGAAGAGAGCTATCTATCTCATGTTGGAGCATGAGGCAGAGAGCGTGTTTCAAAGATTAGAACCAGAATTTAAACCTAATCTAGTCCAGCCCCCTTTCCCGACTGTTTCCCCTCTCATTGGTGGCGAAGCTCACATCACCAATTTCTTCCCCACTGGGACTGCAAGAGAAGGAAGGTGGGACGGGTCTCACCAAGGCGGGAAAACAGACAAAGGAAGGTAAAAGTGATTGACAGCAGTCAGGGGAGGGGAGAGAGAGGGAAGGTGAACAATCCCAGACTGAGAAGTTTTCATTCATTCCGCACAACACCAACCAACCAACCGACGACCGACCGACCAACCAACCAACCAACCAACCAATCAACCTCCTAGGACCTACCAGCACTTGTATTCCATTGGTATAACTTTTGAGAATTCAAAGTCACTTTTACATCATGACCAGGCATCAGAGAAGGTCTTTATTAGATTTAATCTTCAGTGTTTTGAGGGCTCTATGGTCTCATCAATTTCTAGTGATTCTCATCATAACTCACCCATGCCTTTCTAACTTGGGCGGTTTTTACCCACATTGTCCCATAAATTTCCCACAGGAAGTCCATCCAGTGTTCTGAGACCTTCCTCCAGATCTCTTGACAACGTCTGTGCCCAAAGGCCTCCTGAGCTGCCCATTGACTATCCCTCAATCTCATCTCATCCCTGTGCTACTTGGTTTTACAGTTGTCCATTCCTCTGATGGTACCTAACCTTTATGACACTTCTGCTACACAATATGGTCAATCTTTTTAAAACTCTTGCCTTGAAAATGTAAATTTTCTGGAAAATGTTCCAATGTCATGAATATATTAGGGAACAACTTAAACATAATAAAAATTTTGAGTTTCCTTATGTGAAATTTTGCCTGGAAGAAACAGCAAGAAATACAGAAAACGGCACCATTTCACATTAATGCACAAGCTGTAACCTAAGTATCGACTTCCACAAGCAAATTTCAGGTCTTTTGGAAGAGGATTAGTCTCAACGCACACATTCTACCTCACCCTAACCTGTTGCTGCAGTCTCACCCTTGGATCCCTGTATCTGAGAGTTTCAGCCCATTGAGACCACCCTCTGCCCTGTATCTCTAGGCTTTATCAACCAACTTTGCCACTTTATGCCCAAGGGAACCAGAGCCCAAGTTGAGCAGCAACCTGAGGTCACAGATATTGCTAGTGATTCTTGTAATATTCGTGTATTCTTTAACCATTTAGCACAGAAACTATGCTACCACCGTTTTTTAGTGTTAATGTCCATAACTTCATTTCCCCTATAATAACAGTAATGGTAACAAATAGCATTGACATGGTGCATGCTGTGTGCCAAGGACTGTGCTAAGGGCCTTAAAAACATTGTCTTACTTGATCCTAACAACAACCCCAGGAGATAGGTGCTATTATGATCCCCGTTTTACAGTTGAGAAAACTGAGGTAGACAGAGGTCAAGTGACTTGCCCAGGGTCACACAGCTAGAATGTCTGAGGTTAGAATTAAACTCAAGTCTTCTTAACTCTAGACCTAGCATTCTCTACACTGCGCCATCATAAAGCCCTTTGGTTCTTATTGTGTGACTTTGTGTAACCTATGCAACATCATTGGAAGAGTGTTGCTGTTTACAAAATGGGCCTCTGTTTGAGGGCATAGAAAGCATTGTACAATTCCCCCAATTCTATCAAGACTGATATTTAGCACTGCACCCAGCTCATGGTCCATCCAATGTCCTTCCAAGATATATGAACTGTTGGATTTTTCCCTACTAAGTTTTATCACATTGTTTTAGATCAACTTGTCAAGATCATTTCGAATCTTTTTTCTGTCATCCACAGCGTGAGTTCCCCCTTACCTCTGTGTTGTTTGAAAATCATAAGTGTATTTTCTCTTTCTTCATCTAAGACAATAATAATATGGTAAGGGGGCAGAGGTAGATACCTATGGCACATTACTAGAGACCCCTTCAGGTTGGCATTGGTCAATAAATCAATACAGATTAATGGTGCAGATATCCAACCATTTAACTGTAAAACTGTTTAGGTCACATCTTTCCAATTAAGTCAGAACTGGATCATGATTGACATTGTGAAATGTGTTGCTGAACTCTAAAGATGTAATATCATAGAATCATATCAAATTAGGGTGAGAGGAGATTGAGAAATTTTACATACGAAGAAATGGAAGTAATGTGATTTGCTCAAAATAACACAGTGAATCAATGGCAGAGCTGTTAAGTGTGCATAGCCCAAGTATACACTAGTTAGTGGTAAAGAGGGGATGCCCTTAAGGAAGAAAAAATTGCTGGGAGTCATCATTCATTCAAGGCAACAAAATGGCATAGTTGATAGAGTGAAGGACTTGGAATCCAGAAGACCAGAGTTCAAATTTTGCCTTAAACATTTACCAGCTATGAAACCCTGGGCAAGTCACCTAACTACTATCTGCCTCAGTTTTCTCAAATATAAAATGAAGATAATAACAGTATCTACCTCCCAGGATTGTTATGAGGATAAAATAATATTTGTACAGTACTTTTCAAATTTTATGATGCTATAGAAATGTTTGATATTATTAATGTTCATTGGCATGGAGGGAATCCACATGTGGATGTGGGCTGCAGGTGGTTCAAACAGGTGGTTCAAACCACCACAGCCAGAAACCAAAGAAGTGTTAGCATACACATGCAGGGAGAGGACCGTCGAGTCCCAGGGTACACGTACATGCCAAATATCTATTGCCACATAGAACAATCTGCCGCCTTTGAACGATGATTTATAAGTTCTCACAGTTGGTCCAAGTGCATAGAGTCCAGAGCTCTGCGCACCATGGGTGCTGAGTAAACACCTCAGCTGCTGGCCTGGCAGTGGAGGATGGATAGGGGGCAGGGAGGGAGAGAAGTGATTTGTCAGAGGGACCGAGAAAGGAAGTTGGCTGTTTATGGTGGTGATAATTCTTCTCTACCATCTGTTGGGTCTGGCACTCTTGTTAGCATAGCCCAGAAGGCTGGACATGGTGTCTGTCTATAAGGCTTTAGGATCTTCTTTTCACCCTCCGGAATCCACCTATGTTCTGTTTGTGCTTTGGACTTGGAAGGTCATTAGCCCAGAAAGTGATGGTTTCTGCAGTCAAGTATTGGCTGGCTGCCAGATGGGGCAATAGCCTTTCCTCATCCCCACCAGCTTCGAATGCCTCTCCCTTCAATCACCTTGTATGTTTCCTATATACCTAGATAGGTCCAGGTTTTCTTCTCTGCCTAACCTCCAAGTTCCTCAAGGGTAGGTACTCTTTTGGCTTTTGTTGCTATATCTCCAGCCTCTATCACAATGCCTGGCATACAGAGGCATCATTGTAGTCACTGGCATCACTGTAACTATCATTATCAGATGTTTATGAGCACTTACTGCATGCTAGGCACTGTGGTAAGATGTTAGTATACAAAGAAAGGCAAAAATGCAGCCCTTGTCCTCAAGTAATTTGCTTTTCTAATAGGAGAGAAAACATGCAAAAGACTATGTACATATAAGATATACACAGTGTAAACTGGAGGTAATCTCAGAGGGACTGCATTAGCAATGGGGACAGGTGTTAGAAAGTCATGGACCAGAAGGTGGGATTTAAACTGAATGTTGAAGGAAGCAGAGGAATCCAGGAGGCAGAGATGA
Source organism: Pseudocheirus occidentalis (assembly GCA_028646575.1). Classification (NCBI taxonomy): domain Eukaryota; kingdom Metazoa; phylum Chordata; class Mammalia; order Diprotodontia; family Pseudocheiridae; genus Pseudocheirus; species Pseudocheirus occidentalis. The sequence goes on from CM053596.1 coordinate 61,570,480, forward strand.
GGTGAAAGACCATTGCAGACAAGAGGGACATCCAGTGAAAGGATTTGAAGTTGGGGTGGAGGGTCATCCCAGCAAGGGAACAAGAAAGCCAAGGTTGGAAAGGTAGGAAGGTGACAAGAGATGAAGGTTTTTTTAAAAGTCAAACAGAGGATGTAATATTTAATTCTAGAAGTAATAGGAAACTCCTGAGATTTGTTGAATAAAAGGATGGGGTGACATGGTCAGATCTAGATTTTAGGAAGATCATTTTCCTGACTAAATGGAGGACAGATTAGAGAGGGAGGAGATTTGAAATGAGTAGTCATCAGCAGGCTATTACAAGGAACTAAGCATGAAGTCATGAGGGTCAAGAGAGAAGTTAGGGTTTGATAAATACAACTGAGATCCACCTGCATAGAGATGGTTTCAGTGCAAAATTATGGAATGTCAGAGCTAGAAGGGACCTCAGAATCCAGTCAGTCAGCACCTAACCAAGAAACTGGTCTCAACATCTCCAGTACTTGGTCATTTTGCCTCAGCTTGAAAACCTCCGGGCAGAGGGGCTAATTCACTACCATCTGTGATAGGCTATTTCACTTTTGGATAGCTCAGATTGCTAAGAAGTTTTCCTAATGTCAAGCCTAAATCTTCCTCTACAGTTGCACTGGTGGCTGCTGCAAGTTCTGCCCTCTAGGGCTGAGCAGAACAAGTCTAATCCTTCTTTTTGTGACAGCCCTTCAAAGACTTGAAAGCAGTTGCTGTGCCCTCTTTCACAACCCCACAGTGCTCTCCTCTTTAGGACAAACATCCTTGGTTATTTAAAGGGATGTTCATATAGCCTACTCTGCAGTGCTCTTGTCATCTTAAATTCCCTCCTGGTCAGTGATTTTCCACTATAACCTGTTACATGGAATCCCCAAATCTGCCCTGCTCTCAGATAAGGCACAGCTAAGTGGATTATTCATGGCTGATTTTTAAAAAATCTCAGTCTTGCTCCTCATATCGTTATCCCCACTCCGTTAGTCAGCATATGTTTGGGGAAACAGCAAGGCAGCCATCTTGTCACACATTTCAAAACTCCACTAAAATAAATAACTTTGGGAGTAAACAACATTCAATAACAAATGCAAGGCATATTTGTGGATCATTTTCTGCATCAGGACTCTTTACTAGGGCATTATAGGGAAGGAGAGCGAAATAGGACTAAGATGTAGTCATTGCTCTCAAGGAACTTATAGTTGAGTAGAGGACACACCATAGGGACACTGAAGACTATAAATGTAGCACATACCCTAGGGCTACTTTTCTAATCCAAACTATGCTTGGACTTGCACACTTGGTCCCTAGCAAGCTGCTGCTACTTCTTCCTTCAAGGTTATAGGGGACTTTGAAAGGCTTTGGGTGGTTTTCTACTTCTGTAGCTCATGAGCCCCCACCATTGTGCTTCCCCTGATGATTATCAGTTGATATCAGTTAATCAGGCAGATATAGTAAGTTTTTAGTTTGAGGTAGTTATTAAGTGATATAATAAGGACAGTTGGTATAAACACTCCTCAACAGTCAGTGACACATTCTTTTACAAGTACATACAAAATCCATGGGAGAATGAATTCAAGATTAGTGACAGTATAAAGCAAGGGGGTAATTCCTAGCACCTAGTCACTGGAAGTCCTTTTTCCCCCTTCAATGGGGTCCTTAGGCACTGTATAACTCAGCAGCAGCAAATTCAAACAGAAACAGAGCCACTTAGACTGTACATAAGGATCCCCACCAGCCACACATTGACTTAGAAAACTACAAATGGACATTATCCATGTTTTATTGTATTTTTATTTATTTTGCTAAATATTTTCCAATTACATTTTAATATGATTTGGGTGCATTTTGACCTTCCAGAAGCATTTTTGACACCTCTGTTATAGCTTTCCACTGACCTCCTGTGTAGAATCCTGAAGCTACCCTTCCCTAGTGTGTTTAGCTTGTTTTCCACTCCCAATACAGACAGTATGGCTGGCCAGTGATGTCCCAAAGGTAGTGCTACAACCTTGATGAGAAGTCCATATCTTCCAATTCTCCAAAGTTTACAAAGTCTTTTTCTAGTCATGGGAAATATAGGAGATATTCTCCTCTCCAATTTATTCCTTCTCGAGGGCTTGAATAAACTTCTCATTTCTATGCTGCCAGATGACATCAGGCTTCCAAACTGACTTGCTCTTTTGTAGAAAACCGACAGGCTCCCACAGGCTTCCAAATCTCCCCAGCCAATATTAATATATCTTCTGTGGAGTATCACTACATTCATCCAGTAGCTTTAAAGACTTCTCATACTTAGCCAAATGCTCTTAATTGATTGATTGACTGATTAAAAAGAGTTGGTGCCCCCCAACTCTTACTCTAGATATTATATGAAATTTCAGTATAATTAAGTTCAATTCAATTCATTAAACATTTTAAAAGTGGGCTATGGGCCAGACCTAGAGCATATGTTGAGAATTCAGAGAAGGGTCACTTCTGATTGCGATGGTAAGGGAGGACTTGCTGGAGGAGGTGATATTTGATTTAAATCTTGAAAAATAATCAGGCACTGGAAAAGTAGGGAGATGGGGTAAGGACATTTTAGGCAGAGTGTTGGAGATCTGGTTCTGATCTGCTCATCACAGGCACAAACAGAGATAAGGTAAGGGCATTTTAGGCAGAAGAATGTGAGCAGAAACACAGAACAGATGCAAAGCAGGACAACAAACACATTTTTGAGGGCTAGACTGTTAAGTAAGATAAGAAAGATGAGTTTGGAAAGGTACATTGGAGTCAGATAGTGGAGGGCCTTGAGCTTGGACTCTGCCCTGTAGTAAGAGGGGAGCTGTTGAATTAAATGAAATAGAAATGCATTCATTAAATGTCTTACACGTAAGATGTAAAAGACTCGACACAAAAGTGAAACCATCCCTGTCTTCAAGGAACTTACATTCTTTGGAGGATATAACAAGTACATAAATAACTGGGCACTCTCATTGGCATGTTGGAGCCTCAAAGGATGAGTATTAGGGCATTAGGGATAACTGTGAAGGGCTGAAATTTCTATGGTTATAGTTTCTAAGTCATCACCAGTGTGTTTCTCCTCAACAATCAGCTAGTATGACTTAATTACCTTTTAGGAAAAGTACCTATTGAGACATTATAATAAGAAATTTGGTGTAAAACATTATCTTCAAATTAGGATGATAGGTCAACCCTTTGCATACCTGGGGTTCCTTGGGGAGAGTGGGATCATACTTACAGTATCAGGATAATGGAGTGTGAGTACTGAAAACACATATGGCAAAGGTGTACATTGGAGCTTCTGGCAGTGGGAGTCATTTTCTCCCTTCAGGGAGTCCTAGACCAAGTCTCCTTATGTGAAATTCACTGATAGGTGAGAAACTTCATTGACCTCTGAGACTGTGTGATGCTGGCATTTCTTTAGGGTCACAAGGAATTGTTTTTCTAATGCTTTAATCTGTATTCAGACCCCATCAGTTCTTTGGGGTTGGATAACATTTTTCATCCTAAGTCCTGTAGAATTGTCTTGGCTCATTATATTGCTGAGAACAGCTAAGTCATTCACAGCTGATCATCTTGCAGTACGGCTGTGACTTTGTACACAACACATTTCACTTTGCATCTGCTCACGTCAGTCTTTTCAGGTTTCTCTGAGAACATCCTGCTCATCGTTTCTTATAGCGCAATAGTATTCCATCATAATCATGTACCACAATTTATTCATACATTCCTCAATTGATGGACATCCCCATAACATCTAATTCTTTGCTCCCCCCAGTAGGGTTGAGCTAAATATTTTTGTACACATGGGTCCTTTTCCTTTTTCCTTTTTAAATCTCTTTTGGGATACAGACCTAGAAATGGCATCACTAGAACAAAGGGTATGAGTGGTTTTATAGACCTTGGACATAATTCCAAATTATTCTCCAGAATGGTTAAATAAGTTCACGACAAGGAGTTCTATTTCTTAAAACTACCATTCATCAAGTAGTAAAAATAAAACCAATAATAATGAAATAATGATTGCTAGTCTTTATTTAATACCTACCATGTGCCAGGCCCTGTGCTAAACACTTTAAAATCATCTCATTTAATCCTCACCACAACTCTGGGAGGCAGGTGATGTTATTATCCCCATTTCACAGTTGAGGTAAATGAGACAGAGGTTAAGTGACTTGCTCAGGGACACACAGCTAATAAGTGACCACGGTCAGACTTGAACTCAGGTCTTCCTGACTCCAGGCTTCATTTGTCCTTAATGAGTCTTTATGCTCTTACTAAAGATGCTTCTGCTTCTTATGCTCAATGTGTTAAAAAAGGAAACTCATTCTCTTTCCTCCCAAGCCTTCTTTTCATCGGCTACTACTGCTTCGGGGATCACTGCCTTTCCACTCTGACCACCAGTGGGACCTCTGATTGTATCTGTAGATCTCCCCAAATCATAAAGCTGTCTAGACGCCTCCTCTTTGTAAAACAGTACCAGTCCCTCATGTGCCTAAGACTGGGAAAGAATAATCACAAAGAAGCAGAGGCAGCTGTGTGCTCCTGGCTCCCAGAGTCAGATGAGAGGCAGTGCTGCTGGCCCTTCCCAACTTTGCTCTTAGACCTAGCTCTCAGTATTCCTGGCCTCTTGCAGCCACAAAGGAAAGAGTTTAAATTTGGCCCCAGACATTTACTAGCTGTGTGACCCTGGGAAAGTCATTTGACCCGGTTTGCCTCAGTTTACCCATCTGCAAAATGGGGAACTACTCCAGGATCTTTGCCAAGAAAACCCCAAATGGGGTCATGAAGAGTTGGACATGACTGAATGACAACAATATATAAAGCACTTTTCCTACAACAATCCATGTGATTTGCCCAAGGTCACATGGCTAGTTAAATTTCAAGTGTCTGAGACTGGATTTGAACCCAGGTCCTCCTGACTCTAGGGCCGGTGCTCTATTCACTACACCACCTAGCTACCTCAAGGGGGATTTATTCTTGTGTAGGTAGGGGTTGTACTACAACTCACCAAGGCCTCTTTCAGCTAAGAGAATCTACAGAATGGTCAGGACAAGTGTAATCACCACAGTTTTACAGAAGAGGAAGCTAAGGTTCAGAGAGAGGCAGTGACTTACCCAAGGTCACACAGCAACCAGGATTTCAATTCAGGTCAGGTCTGCTGGGCTTGGTCTGAGTACAAGGCTCTTTTTTGCTGTGCTCCAAAGGGCTTCTTCTCCTACCTGTGGTCAGTGGCTGTTCTTGAGGAGATGATTCTGGGAATCTTTGATGTCAGAGCCAACCCTTGAACTCTAATGCGTGGGTAAGGTTAAGTGACTTGCCCAGGGCCATACAGTAAGCAAGTAAATATCTGAGGTAGGATTCAAACTCAGGTCTTCCTAACTCCAAGTTCTGTGTTCTCTCCATTGTGGCATCTAGACTAGACATCTCAATCACTATCTTTGAAACTTTGGAAATAGATTTGGATTTAAAAATATATCATTTTGGTTTTTTGTTGTTTGATATGGTGAAAGGGGAGATTGTCCTAGAAGCAGTGGCATAAATCAACAATGAGCCAGATTTCAGTTCAATGTAAGGAGCTGTTGACAGAAAGCTTGGCTTAGAGGCTGGCCTTCTGCCACTTGACAGCTGCCCCTAGACCCTGGAAAGTCACTTCAGCTCTCAGTGCCCTAGGCTAGTGTTCTCCAAACTACATTCAGGTTGTACCCCCATCAGTAAAAACAAGCTTATTTATAAATTATATGCATGTATAATTTTACTATTACATTATGAAGCATGAACAAAAAACCAGACATTAAAAAGGAAATAAGGGTAAACAATTTGAAAATATTTTATTTTACATATTAATAGTCCAAATCCCTTTTTGCTCTCACTAAAATATAAATTTTTAACTGAGGACAGTATGATTAAATACACTTTATTAATTTTTTAAAAACCTTGCATATATTATGGCAGATAGGACAAGCATAAATAATAATTTATTTTAGTAATTAATTATTCAGCTAATTTGATTTATGTAGTTAGCCAAGCGTGTGAATGTTTTTAGCTAATTTATTGAAAGATACACAAAATAATAATCAATGATAGGTCATCAGTCAATGAATGTTTTTATATTAATCAGAGTAAGCTCTTTTTGGATAGAGATGGAACCTGGGAGCTCATTGGTATAGGGAGCTTCCAGGTAAGCAATTTCCCTGTGCCAAGGCAGACCTGCATGTTCTTTGCAATTTATACATGAGGAGAGTTATCCAGGACCCTGGGAGGTTTTAACTTGGTTGGGGTCACACAAGCTGGGTGTGTCAGTAGCAGCTCTTGATGCTCAGGGTCTTCTTGGCTGCAAAGTTAGCTCTCTGTTTACTATGCCACACTGCCTCTCATAATTCTTATTGCTTTTGGTATGGTTTCTTCAGAGGCATTATTTCATTCCATACTTGATTTGAAATTCTGTATTGCTACCGTTACATCTTGTTTGAATAACTAGTTTCATTTAATTATACTGCAGCCCGGCAGGGCGAGGAGCTATTCTCCAAACTCTGCTATCTCATATCTCTTGCATTTGTACACTCTTTCTCCCCAGCTAGGAATACGTTTCCTCTTTCTCTCAAGCTGGTCAAAAGCCTTCTTTTCCCTCAAGGTTCATCTTAGATGCCCTGCCTTCCTTCAACCTTCCACCTTTTCTGTGTGCGTGAGGTCTTTGTGTCTGGACCACACATTGTCATAATCTACCCAGCCTTGGAGTTGTGTTTATGTCACAACTTGTCAGCTTCATGAGGGCAAGAAATGTATCCTTACCTTTGTAGTATCAGCATCTAGATTCTAGACAATAATCATGTATGAAGAGTCTAACAGGTATGTTAGGGCAGTTGGATGGTGCAGGGGATAGAATTCTGGGTTACGAGTCAGGAAGCTGAGTGCAAATTTGGCCTCAGGTTGTAGTTGTCATTTGTCCTTTGCTCTGGAAGAGGACCATGACATTGGGAATATGATGCCATGACTTGCAAATGAAGTGGATTATAGTGAGGCAGGGCTGTGCAAAGTCACCAGCCTCACTTTCTCCTCCAGAGCCATCTGGGTCCACTGGCAATATATAGATGAGAACAGCTGGAGATGGCCCAGCTGGCTTCAGAAACTTACTAATTGTGTGACCCTGGGCAAGTCACTTAACCCCACTTGCCTCAGTTACGTCATCTATAAAATGAGCTAGAGAAGAAAATGGCAAACCATTCCAGAAGGTTTGCTAAGAAAATCCCAAACTGGGTCATAAAGATTTGGACACAAATGAAATGACTGGACAACAACAAATGTGTTAGCCACTGGAAATGCCATTTAAAAAGTTCCCTCTCCTCAAGGGTTTATATTATACTAGTAGGAGACTACATACACATGCACTGTGTTCATAGATAAATAAAGAAATACAGATTATATGCAAAATAAATACACAGTGGATTGGAATGGGGTCAACAACTGGGCTGTCTGGAAAGGCTCCTTGAAAGAGGTAGCCTTGAGATGAGGTTCAGAGGGTAGTAATGATTTAAGAGGCAGCAGTAAGGAGGGAGAGAATTCTGGGCACGGGGGACAGACAGCCCGTGCAAAGATACAGAGGAAGGATGTAGGATGTCACCTGCAATATTGTAGCATGAGAATACTAATCCTTCAATATTGATATTGTACTCTCTATGTTCGCTGCTTTTGATGTTTTGTATTTGCTTCTTAGAATTTCTAATACGTCCTTGTATCAACTGATTAAAAATTGTGTTTTACCCAAATTCTTAGAGATTTACAAAATATTTCTTTAAATTTCTTTCAAAATATATCAGAATCATTAATGTTATGATTGTAACTGTACTAAACAAAATTAAAAATTCTCCAGTTAACAGAAGGGGCAGATTGATGGTTACCATCAAAGTACACATATTAGTTAGCTCATTAGATTGTGTGGGATGGTGTCTTCTGTTATATAACATCACCTTAGAGACTAGAGAGTTTGTATGTAGATTATGCAGAGAAAGAATATTTTCATTTTGTACATTTTGAATTGGTTTAAAACTATGGTGCAAAAAATAAGGTTGCTAACATGATTATACTGTTAGAAGTTTGTATCAACAATTGAAACATAAATTCCACTTGATTTAATTTTCCTAAATGATAATTTTGACATATTTTGTATATTTAACACAAAATGTTTAATATTTTAATTTTGAGACTTGTTATATCTGAAGTTTCAAAGAACAGAACGCGAAGTAATGTAAAGGTAATATTCCATTCTTTAGTTTATTATTTTTGCCAATGTAACAAATAATATTAAAAATAATTTAAATTTTAATGTAAGACAATGAAAATATCTTTAAAATGATCTATTTCATGAAAAAAGTTTCATTATCAAGGTCTTCTTTGAAGGACCTTTTTCCCCCTCAAAATGTACTGAAACAGAGTTCTGATTTATGATCAAATTTTTATTCACTGTGTTTTATTCTTTCATACAGGCTATTGCAAAAAAGGCACCATTTCAGTTTTTCTTGGATATGTATTTTTGAGGAGATATAGTGAGGTTTTCAGTATATTCTAATTTCCAGTTATTAGCTGTAGAATGGTGTTGAAAACACTTTGTGAAAATGAAGGTATGGATGTTTGTGATGTATTGAGGGACTTTAAGCAGCATAGGAGGGAGGTGAACCATCATGGTATAAATAGTTTTTCTGGAATATCTGATGAATGACATTATGAATATCTGGGATGATGGGTTGGGGGGGCAGGGCTCACTCTTTAACTGTCAGTGGTTGCACGTGTTTCGTGGAATTGTAGCTGGAGTGGTTGTAGGATCTACAATGATAGTACCATTTTGACTCTTAAATGTTTTAAATCACAAGACTTCTTAGGCAAAGGTGAATAATAATAACTAACATTTATATAGTGCCAGACATTGTGCTAAGCATTTTACAAAGATGATCTTATTTGATCCCAGGAGGTGGGTGCTATTATTATTCCCATTTTACAGATGAGGAAACTGAGGCAGACAAAAGTTAAGTGACTTGCCCAAGATCACACACCTACTAAGTGTCTCAGACCTGATTTGAAGTCTTCCTGACAAGGTTTGTTTCCTAGTTATATCACTTCCCCACGGATATATAACTCCTAAATGTCTGAGGTCAAATTGGAACCTAGGTAGGTCATTTGACTTCAAACTAATCCAGCATTCTTGACATTGTATTCCACAGTGCCTCAGGGGGCTGACCAAAGATGGCTATAATCGGAGACCATGTGCACAGGTCTATGTCTTATCTGATTCCTATTTCTCTAGTCTGTTTTAAGGTCTACAAAGTCCTGCCTTCATAACAACCCCTAAGGTAAGTCATACAAATACGGTTATTTCCCATTTTACAGATGAGGAAATGGAAGATCAGAAAAATGGAGGCTTGAGGATGGTCACAGGGTCACTGAGGGTCTGATTCTAGGCTCCTGAATCCACTTGCTTTCTCAGAATATAGAGAATTCCTATTTTTCTTCTTTTACAGAATCACAGAGTCTTCCAGTTGGAAGGGATCTCAGGTCTCTCCTGGTCTTAGTCCGACCGGAGGAGGAATTCCTCCTAAGACGTCTCCAGTAACTGTCAGACCAGCTTCTGCTTAAAGCTCCCCAGTGTTGGGGTAGGGTGGGCATGATAGAGATGAGTGGTGTGGAAAAGGTGATGGCCTACAGTTAGGGGCCCTGCGTTATTGTCTGTCTTTGTTCCAAGCCTGTGTGACCTTGAATTAATCATTTGAATCTGTTTGAGCCTATTTCCTCGACTGCAAAAGTGAGATGATCACTCCTGCTTGGCTCCTCTCAGAGCATTGCCATGGAATAATGGAAAGGACATTGCTCAGGACATTGGAAGATGACTGAGATGGGTCGGTTTTTATAATCATTAATGTTGGGGCTTTGACTTCCAATTCTGAGTGGAGAATCTCTGAAGGACTGAATGGGACAGTCTTCCAAGATAATGAAGGAAAGGTAAGCTAGGAAGCCCCAGGCTATGGGGCCCTGAGAGGACAGATAGACCTTAGACTTCATTAAGTAGGAGGTAGTATGGTTCTTGAATCTGGGGAGTCTGACCTTAAGATTCCGAGCTGTCTTAAGCTGATTGGATACATGCCCTAAGTCCAGGACCAATATGGTCAGCCTGAGTGAGGGGAGGACCACCAGGCTGCCTAGGGAGGACTACATTGGCTCGGGTTGGAAACAGAGTAGGTTAAAGCTTCTGTGACAATCAGTATTGGAATCAAAGCCCAGACAAAAACCAAAAGGAGGGACACAGTGACCCAGAACAGGGAGGACTGATAGCCTTGCTGTGAACCCTGGATGGACCCCATCTAGAGCCTTGTGTTCAGTTTTGGGTACCACATTTTAGGAAGGATATTGATAAATTGGACAATGTCCAAAGGGATGGCAATGAGGATGGTAAAGGGCCTTGACACCATGCCAAATGAGTATTAGTCACAGGAAGAGAAGATGGCAGGAGATAAGGCTTAGGCAGGACAAGATTGCTGGGTTTGAGTATTTCAAGGGCTGTCATGTGGAAGAGGGATTAGATCTGTTTTGCTTGGCACAACTTGACAAAACTAGGAGGGGGCAAAGGGTTGAAGTAACAACGAGACAAATTTAGATTCAAAGTAAAGAATGAGTTGGTAACAGTTCCAGCTACCCCAAAGTGGAATGGGCTGCCCCACCCAGGATTTGGGCCATTCCTTCTTACTTCCCAGTTTCAAGTCAAGTCTCTGATGGCCCCTTATCTATTGATCAATCAACTATTTATTGTCGAATATATGATAGTCACTGTGCTACTTGTCAATAAATCAACAAACATTTATAGAATCATAGATCTAGAGGTCATGTAGTCCGGTTCCTTAATTTTACAAATGGGAAATGGAATTAATGGAATTGGGTGATTTGTCCAAGGTCGATTATTAATCATTGGCTGAGTATCAAGCACTGTGCATAGTCAATCAATCAACAGGCATTTAGTAATCACTTACTAAGCTCCAGACATTGTGCTAGTTGCTGGAGATACTGAACTAAAAAGAGCTAGGTCCTAACTTTGAGGATCTTACATTGTCTCAAGGGAGATAACATGTATGCACTCATACACATTGCACACACATACAAAATAAATACAAGTTCATTTTGTGGGGAGGGCAGCTGGGTGGAGCCATAGTTGGGTGGAGCCATAGAGCATAGAGGGCTGGACTTGGAGACAGGAAGATTCATCTCCCTGAATTCAAATCTGGCCTCAGACACTTACTAGCTGTGTGACCCTGGATAAGTCACGTCACCCTTTTTGGACTCAGTTTCCTTGTCTGTAAAATGAGTTGGAGAAGAAAATGGCAAAGCACTCCAGTATCTTTGCCAAGAAAACCCCAAATGGGTCATGAAGAATCTGAAAGGGTTGAACAACAATTTGTTGGGGAAGGAGTGGGGGTGGGGAACAAGAGTTGGGGATGGGGAGGAACAGGACTGCTAATGTGCTAAGCTTGGGTTAGGTACCAGAATACAAATACAAAAATGAGATAGCCCCTGCCTTCAGGGAGCTTATATTCTACTAGTAATATTTACGTTGTGAAGGGTTTCTTGTTCAATGGCTTCTGAGCCCCTTTCTGCCCTAAAGTTCTGTGCCTGGGCTACCTGGCTACCGGGCTGCCTTACGTGGCCAGAGGTGAGTGCCAACGTGGTGGATTTCTTTTCAAATGTAACAGCTGCTGTTTGTTCCCTCAGCAGCTGGGAATGGCAGTGCTTTGAGAGAACTAAGGAAAGATTGACTTCCTGCAAAAAAAATTTTTAAAAAAAGCAAAGAGGAGGATAATTCTCCTCATTTTAATTGATTTGCAAATGTACTGGAGAATTGCAGTAATTCCTTTAAATTTTACTCCCATTCAAATTTTAGAGGTAAACAGAATGAGCAAAGCAAGTTGGCACCAGAAAATGAAGGCAGGACTAGGTCTGGCATTTTATTTTATTTTATTTTTACCCTGGGCCCAAGGAAAGCAAACTCACTTTGAATACATCATTATTTGTATTTCAGATATTTCACTGGAGTTGAGCACAAAAGGAAACTTGAAAAAAATAAGCAGGACTCCCCCCCCCCTCCCCCAGGCCCCACAACACACGAGTTGCTTCTCTTGATTATGTGACTCAGAATGTCCTAGTTTGGATATAAGAGCACAATTGCCAGAATCAATCAGCCCCAGATAAGTGTGTTTACTCAGGAAGTGTTACTGGGGAAACGGACCAGTCAAAAGAACATTAATATCTCAAAACATTAAAAATTATTTTCACCAAAGGATGAAGATGTAGGTATGAATACTTTGGAGTTCCTTCTCCCACCTCCCAAACATCTCCTTTTCAGCTGGGCCCAGAGGCCAGAGTAGAAGGAAAGGGAGATAGTACTGAGAGAGATCTGTGGTTCTACCTTGACTCTCCCAGAACTGCTAGGTACCTTGCATCCTTGTGCAAGGCATTTTGCATGGAAACAACCACCACTGGATCCCCAGACACCAAGACCCTGGGGGAAAACCTGAGGCATTCATATATATATATATATATATATATATATATATATATATATATATATATATATATGTGGGTGATTTGTCTATACAGTATCTGCCATTTGAAACATCTTGGAATGACCTCCATTCTCAAGTAAGGCAGTGTGGCTGAGTAGGATTGGAAGATCCAGGTTCAAAACCCAGCTCTACTAAGAAGCTGTGTGACCTTTGGGAAGTCACTTAATTTTTCTTAGCTCCAGTTTATTCATCTATAAAACTAAAGGGTTGGGCTAAGTAATCTCTTTTTTAAGTTTTTTCTTTTAAAATGGAAATTAACAAAGAAAATAAAATGAACATTTTCTTATATCAAAAGGAACAGTCAAAGAAGATTGGATAGAAAACCAGTTTTCTATCACATTCATCTGGTTTTTCTTTTAAAGGATCTACCTTAAATGCAATAACAAATTCTACCACTAATTTGCAAAGCCATCCTGTTGGTCTGTGAGTTTGTATTTTCTTTGGTGCATGTCAAAAACAACAATAATAACAAAAAACCTAACTCTCTTCAATAACTTCCTTCCTTCCTTCCTTCTTTCCTTCCTTCCTTCCTTCCTTCCTTCCTTCCTTCCTTCCTTCCTTCCTTCCTTCCTTCCTTCTTTCCTTCCTTCCTTCCTTCTTTCCTTCCTTCTCTTCTCATTAGCCTTATTACTTGCCACCTCCCCCAATTGAAATTTTTGAAAAAGGAGAAAAACCAAACCCTTGAAAGAAATATGCATGATCAAGCAAAACAAATTCCCATATTGGCTGTTGGGTCGGGTAATTCTTACAGTCCTTTCTAGTTCTGTTTCCCATGATAACTCTTTTTGGTGTTTAAAATCTTCCCTATCCCATCAAGTTCCATTCAAATGCTGCTTCTCCCTTTGTACTTCTCATCCTGTCACCATCTTTCCCTCTGTGCTATAGACATATATTCATTTTATAGTGTGGCATATTTATCACTAGTTGTGTTCCCTCTGCTAGATTGTATGACCATAATCAGGGAGACCCCATAGCTGAGCTTCGGAGGCAGGAAGGCATCGACTGCTGCCAACAGTCTTGAGGGCACCCACTGCCCTCTCACACTGAAGCTGCCTGGAAGCACTAGATAAAGGCAGGGACAGCCAGCCCCTCTGGGCTGGTGTTTTGTTAGAGGCTGGCACATTATGCTGTGGTTGGAGAGCTCTTTGTCTAAAAATAAGGGAGCTGGTGAGAGGAGCCAGGTGAACCGTCTGTGTGGTGGAAGAGCATGGCTTCAGGGAACCGATACTCCCAAGGGGCTTTCCTCACGGGCTTATGTCTTTCTTTCTCCCATCTCTGTCCCTGGGGAAGTCTAGCTTACAGACTGGCCTTTCCCATTACCTTGGACTTGTCTGTCTTGGAGGTTACTCAAGCTCCATGAAGGCAGACTGTGTGTCATACTTCATTTTCATGGAATTTCAGCCCACTATCACAGTAAGCAGACCAGTAGTTTCCCTAGCGTCAAGCAACGGGCCTAGATAGCATCATGTGTGGAACACACCACATACAGCCTCCATTCAAACGGGAACATTTTAGGAAGTTAAACTCTACTGACAAGGTAAGCCTCATAACTGAATTTATTCCTGCTTTCTGCAGACAGGTGGCATAGTAGATAGTACACCAGACCCACAGTCAGGAAGCTCCTTTTCTGATCTCAACTGTATGACCTTGGGCAAGTCACTTGACTGCTGTCTGCCTCAATGTTCTCAACTGCAAGACAGAATGATAATAATAGCATCTGCCTTTAAACGTTGTTGTGAGGATCAAATGAGGTGATATCTATAAACTTAGCACAGTGTCTGGCAACTGGAAGGCTCTTAATAAAGGGCTATTTTGTCTTCAAAAGTTTCAGCTAGATGTGACATTTGTGTTGAATTATTAGTGATATGAGGACACAAAGAATAAATAGTTAAAGACTGTGACCTCTCAGGGAAAACAGTATGCTATACAGAAGAGATTTTTAACATGCTTTGCTTCATTGACTCTCTTGGCAGTCTGATGAAGCCTATGGACCTCCTGCTCAGAATAATGCTTTCAAATGACTAAAATAAAATTCATAAGACTATAAAGGAAATGAATTATGTTAAATTTTGGTTATCAGTATATTTTAAATGTTTAAAAGTTTTTTTTAAAAGGCTAAGAACCCTTGATCTACAGCTAGAAGGGATCTCACATTTTATGTAACATGATCCTTCATTTTCCATGTTAAGGAGGAGAGAGAAAAGACATTCCAGGAACAGGGAAAGTGGGAACAACAGTGTGAAGACAGGAAAACAGCATGTGAGTGTAGCTGTGCACTTGTGAGGATTGTTTGCATAAGGTGGAAAAGTTCACTGGCTGAATTACTAACAGGAGCAGAAGTTCCTCTCCCTCTACTCTGGCTCCTACCCTTGGAATGTAAGGACCACTTGTCTAGTACAGCTATTCTTCTCCTCCCACTGTGTATGATCTACTTTACAATCACTGCCCTTCACTCCAGCTATATACAGAGATGTTTCTGAGAATTCACAGCAGGAAACAATGGGGAAGTGGATCATGCAGATCTCTGTAGCATCCAGGTAGCTTCACCAAGTAGCCAAAGTATTTTTTTCCTACTCCCAATTTCCCTAAGGGGAATCCTCAGATGTATACATTGTTTACCTTTCTTTGGGAAGTACATATAATATAATAATCCATAAAATTCTTTTTCCTATAGCTTCTGTTCCCTAACTTGGATCCTGGCAAAAATGAATACAGAGAAAGTTGTGTTCTCTGCCTTATTTTCTCTCTACAGTACGTGCTGGTAACCCTTCCTCACTCTTTTGCAACTCCCTTTATTTAAATAATCAAACATGCAAGCCAATGTAGTTATGATTGTTCCGATATTTAAACTAGCATTTCTAATAATTAAACAGAAAATGGAAACAAAATTTAAAGAACAAGGCAATTCTGGATTTACTATGTGCTTGTTGGACAGTGATTGGAAGGGAGAGGAAGACAGGCACCTTTACAATCTGGTACCTATTCTCCTGAATGGAAAGTCAGCAAGAGCTAGACTGGAATATCCTCTCCTTGGCACCTCAGACTGTCCTATGTTGTTGTTCTGGTGGTGTCCCCCTGCCAGATATGCCACCTCAATGCCTCTAGGGCTGAATTTCAGATTGAATCCTGTGCTCAGTATCTCCTAATTTCTTCACTCCTGGGCTCTTTCTTCTCCCTCCAGGGGAAGACAAAACAATGTTGTACCTTTAAGACAGGATCAATTTTAAGTGCACGTAGCTAGTCACTGAAGATCATGGAACCATAGTTTTAGAGCTAGTGGGTACTTTTGGGATAATTGAGTCCAACTTCGTCATTTACAGATGAGGAAACTGAAGCACAGAGATGTTAAATTATTTGCCCAGCATCACACACATAGCTAGTGTGTCTAGTAAGTGTCTAAGGCAGGAATTGAAATCAGGCCTTTCTGACTCGAAGTCCTGCAATCTATCTATTACATCCCTTAGTTTTGGCCAAAGTAAATTGCCCCCCCAGTGCTCTGCTACATGTATTTAAGGAGCACGTTTCTCAGTGTTTCTGTACTGGAACAGTATGCCCCCTCAATGCATATTTTCATTCCTTCTCCCTCCCTTCCCTGCCTTTTAGTTTCCTTTTATATCTTGTCTTTTCTCATTAGGATATAAGCTCCTTGAGGGCAGAGACTTGTCTTTCTGCTTGCATTTGCATTTTTAGGGCCTAGCATAGTGTTTGACATGTAATAAGAGCAGCTTAATAAATGCTTTTTAAATGACTTAGAACATGGAAGGTCTTGAATGCCATGCTAAAAAGTTTATATTTTATTTCATAAAAAAAGAGTGAGCCAATGACTTTTTTGAGGTAGGGAGTAAGGTAACATGATCAAAGCTTGACTTTAGAATATCCCTTTAGAATATCTCTAGCTTCTTATAATAAGCATTTATTAAACACCTACTTATAATCTGCCAGTCACAGTAAGAACTAGAAACACAATGACAAAAATCAAACAGTTCTTATCCTCAGAGAGATCATAGGTTCTATATATGTTATAGACATTATGGGCATATCATCAATCAATCATTCAATCAACACGTGTTTATTAAGTATGGATGATGTTCTAGGCATCATGCTAGGTTGTATGTTATAAGGACAAAAACAATAGAGTGATGTCTCTGTGGAACAAGAAATAAGCCAATTTGACTGGAAGACCCAGTGTGGCTAAGAGGAGTAAAATGCCAATGTCCCGGAAGGGTAGACTATAGACAGAATGCAAAGGATTTCCCATGGTAGATAGAGGAGTCTGTATTTTACCTTAGTGGCAATAGGAAGTCTGGAACTTTTTTTAAGCAGGGGGGAAAGTGTAGAGGAAGGACCAAAGAGGAGAGGGGCAGGAGACAAAGGAGAGTAGCCAAAAGGCTTTTGAAATAATCCCAGGAAGAGATGATGAAGGTACAAGCTGGAAAAGTGACTGTGAGTGAAGAGAAGAGGATAGATATGAAGTAAAATCAACCATACTTGGAAACTGATCAACCAGTCAACCAACAAGCATCTATCAATCACACATTGTGTGCCAGGCACTGTGCTAGGGGCTGAATTGACATCTGGCAATTGATTGGATGGAAGATGAGGGAGAATGAAGATTTGAGGATGACTTTAAGTTTGTGAAGCTGAGTGACTGAGAGGAGGGTGGTACTTAAAAAAATGGAAAAGTATGCAAGAGATGGTTGCAGAAAGATAATGACGTCTATTTTTTGGACATTCCCACTTAAAATTTTAACCTCCATTCCCTGATGTGGAGGCAGTATTGCATAGTGAATGGAGTATTAGGCCTGGAGTCAGACATTTACTGACTGTGTGACCCAGGGCCGATCAATTAACCTCTTAGTTACAGTTCCCTCATCATTTTGATATGGAAGAGGGATTAGACAGGCTCTGTTTGATAGCAGGGAGTGGGTGAAAGTTGAAAGTAGCAAGTAGCAACCTCCTGATGATTAGAGCTATCTAAAAGCACAATGGGCTGAGTGGGAGGTTGTGATGGGTTTTTCCTAGTTGGAGGTCTTCAAGCACAGATCGGATGGATGACCATTCATTGGGCATATTGTTGTAAAAGGCATTCAGGGATTCCTTCTTTGAGTTTTGGTATACCACATGGTCTCTCAGGTGTTTTCCAAATCTTAATTCTGTGATTGTAGTTCATCTGTAACATCAGGAAAATAAAAAACAGTAGCACTTACCTCATTGGATTGTTGAGAGGCTCAAATTAGATCATATGTATGAAAAATAGCTTTAATACGCTATATAAACACAAACTATTGTTAGTATTGGGACAACGCAGCCTATAAGTTTCCTTCCGAATTTGTAGGCTTTATTTTTATTTTTAGGTTAGTTGTTTTTTGGGGGGGAGGAAAAAGAATGTGGGAGGGAGCTTGGACCTGTGATTTTGTTGTTAAAGTGCATACTGATCCACCCTCAGGCACAATTCCCACTTCCTCGCATTTTGGATCTCACCCACATGTTCCACATCTTTGGTCAAAAACTCTGATCTTTTACTACTGGACCAAACCCCACATGCTACTCCTATGCCTCACCATTCCTAAACCTGTTCTTTGTCCTCATCATGACCTTGAATCCCCTTATTCCTCAGTACTTTCTCAGACCATTAACCCTGCTTTGATTTGACTTTACTCACTTGCTTGACTGTATGGTTAACCAATTAAACACCACACTGTTGAATTTGACTAGACTGCTACCTACCACCTTGACTTCCTATCTCCTCTCAGGCTCTGATGAAGATAGCTTGGGACCCTGAACCCAAGAAGCTTGGGAATAGCAATGCTTCCAGCTTAGAGTCTATAGCCATCATCCTTCGAGGTAAGTCCCATGGAGATGCAGGCTGGCAATTGTTCCTTCAGGTGCTACACACACAGCTGCTGAAGGCCCGGCAATGTCTTGCCACCAAAGTCCTTGACACTGTCAAGTTTCAGCATCAGAAACTAATATGATTTTATCAGTGGTAATGGCATTAAAAATGATGCGTAGCCCTCTTTTCTGTCTCTATTCACAATGCTTAGCACAGAGCTTCACATATGGTAAGTGCTTAATAAGTGCTTCATTTATTCATTCAGTCACTCATTCATATGAGTGAATAAACTGTCCCTTATTTAGGAATTCCCCTCCCCCGCCAAATACACCTTGGGGTATCTGCTCATCCAGATTTATATATCTAGCTCCAGTCTCTCTCCCGAGCCTCAGACCTGCATCACCAATCGCGTGTTGAACATTGAAGACTGCTTGTCCCAGAGGCATCTTAAACTTTACATATGCATAAACATATGTTCTAACAATGAAATCACAGGTCCAAACTCCCTCCCTCCCTCTCCCCTCCCATCCATTAGAACTCAGTATCTCTCTCCAAGCCCATTCCTCTACCAAATTTCCCTACATCTGTTACATTATCATTCTTTCAGTTTTCTAGGTTTATAATCTCAATGTTTTTTGTCAGTTCCTCACTCTTACTCTAAACATCCAATAAGTTGCCAGATCTTGTCATTTCTAATTGTCTGACATCTTTCACATCTGACCCTGTATTCCTTTAACCACCACCTTACTGGAGGCCCTTGTCACCTCTCTTTACCTAAATTACTGTATGCATGGCCCCTCTGACTTAAGTCTCTTCCCACTTCAACTCATGATCCACACAGTTGGCAAAGGAATTGTATTGAAGTGCAGATCTGTTCATGTCACTCCCTCACTCTATAAACTTCAATGGTTCCTTGTTGTCACTAGGATAAAACATACTCATCTTTCTAGCTCGTAAAGCTCTTCACCACTTGCCATGCTTCTTTCCAGCCTCATACATTGCTCCCCTTCACTTCATAGTCAAGTTCTCTCTGTCCCTCCATCCCACTCCACTTCCATCCCTGTACCATTGCACTGGCCAACCCCCATCCCTGGAATGTACTACCTCTTATCTTCTGTCCCACAGAATCCCATTCTTTCAAGACCCAGCTCAAACACCACTTTGGATCCCTACAATTGTTAGTGGCTTAGAGAAGCAGTGTGGTACACTGGAGTCAGAGGACAGGGGTTAAAATTTTGCCTCTGATGTTTACTACTCATATGACCTTGAGCAATTCACTTAAATTGCCTAGTTGTCAGTTTTCTCATCAGTAAAAACTAAGGATATGGATTAGATGACCTCTAAGTTCCCTGCAAACCTTTTCTTTCTACTTTATTCTCTATATTTTTAACATCTGTACATGTTATCTCTTCTGATAGAATGGAAGCTCCTTGAGGGCACAGATTGTTTTATTTTTTTGTATTTGTATCCCCAGTGTTTAGCACAGTGCCTTAGATTCTAGTAGGCAAATGCTTGTTGTGATTCACTGATTTCATTGGCAAATGGAACTCTAAAGGGAACTCCAGGGGAGGGAACCTCCTTGTTTCTATACAGATGGGCAACTGCTCTTCAGTTTGCAATCTTGGAGCATTGCTTGGGCACTAATAAGTCAGGAGATCTGAACAGGTCTGCACAGACGGGATATATCAGAGGTAGGGCTCTATCTGACTTCTAGGATGGCTCTCTACCATTAATGACCAGACGTTTCTTAAATATCTCTATATTCTAGGTCCTGGGGAGATGAGAGAAGAATCAAGCAATTCCTACTCACAGGGAACTTACCTTCTGACTGTACCAGTCCAAAATGCCTCTGGCCCTTCTTTGTAGGCTGTTGGGTCCTATTCATGTGGAGGGTTATAATTAGTGGATTGAAGCCCAATCCTCCCGGCTCCCAGTCCAGAGTTTCTTGTCAGCTCCAACAAGGACTACTGGGACTGAAACTGAGGGGATTCATATGTGTTGTGTTCAGGGAACTGAACCGTTGCTAAAGTTTATCAGCTGGAACTCTCCTCGTATTTTATTTTTAAGTGTGGGAGAAGAGGGGTGGAAAAGCCCACCCTCATTAAACTGCGGAAGCGGGAGATTCACAAACCAGGCGGCTATATAATTAATCTTTAAACATTCCAAACCACCATTGTGTCTTCCCTATTGAAAACAGCCAATTAGGAACTTGAGGCTTCTGAGCTCGGCAGGGACAATGGCAGCCTCTTATTAACCGAGACAAAGGAAGCATTGATTCCAATTTGTCCTGCAGTTGACTGTCTCTGGAGTTAAAGATTTCGATTTGGTAAAAATCGCCAGTAAAGAGATGTAGGGAGGGGGAAGCAGGGAGCGTTGGCTCCTAAAATTAGTTTAAATAATTTTAGCTCTATTGTGAATGGCTACACTAAATATAAACAGGGAAGAGAAGAAAAACCTTCCTAATGTTAATTACCATAAGCATTACGAATACAGAAATGAGACTCACAATTTGTTTGGTGACACGATTATAATTAAATCATTTTCTTGTATTGTGGGTCTGCAGGTTGGTATTGGGTGGCTTCCTTTAGCCCCCCTAAGAGGACGTATTGAAGATTTCTGCTTTCCAGGAGCACATGATTCCCTTCCAACCTCGGATATACTGGGCTGTTCTATCGACGTCTGAAGTGACACTGTGGATTTTCCAAGAAATTGCAGTCTTCTCTCAGCAGGCTCCTTGACCTGTCTTGAGGAAAGTCTAGCTTGTGGGTGGGCTCTGGGACTTTTTAATTGTTTGAGCATACAGCCTGGAATGGTGTGTGTGTGGGGGGAGGGGTGCTGGAATTTAGGGTTAGCTTTTCTGATACAATCTGAATCCATACTAACTTCTGGTAAATCCTTAGCAACCTGGCATCAACTGACCTTTCTAGACTTGTTTCATATTGTTCTCTACAACATTTTAGCCAAACTGACCATCCTTGTGCTTCCTCAAAGATGGCAAGCCATCTCCCAACTCCATGCCTTTGCTTAGGCTGTTTCCCATGCCTGGAAAGCACTCTTTCTTTAATTCTGCTTGTTAGTAGCCTTCATTTCCTTCAAATCTCAACTCAAATGAATGCCATCTTCAGCTGTGCACGACACTTTTCTTGCAAATTATTCTGCATTTATTTCGCATGAATAAATATTAGCTCATTGAAAGCATTGTCTGTTTCATTTTCATCTTTGTATTTCCACTGATTAGGACAGTGTGTGGCACATTGTTGTTCATTCCTGTTAGTCATGTCCAACTTTCCAAGATCCCATTTGGGGTTTTCTTGGTAAAGATATCGGAGTGGTTTGCCATTTCCTTCTCCAGCTCGTTTGACAGATGAGGAAACTGAGGCAAGCGGGACTTGCCAAGGGTCACAGAACTAGTAAGTGTCTGAGGCTGGATTTGAACTCAGGTCTTCCTGACTCCAGCCCCAGTGCTCTATCCACTGTGCTACCTAACTGCCCTTCTGGCACATAGCAGGTAATTAAACATTTGTTGGTTGATGGATCCTTGGCCAATCCTCCTGAAAATTGCTAAGGCATTGGTTGTTGGTACATCTAATCCCTTTCCTGTTGATCTTTTACAGCCTAGAGTCATCCACTAAAGATCCCTTAAGATCAGGTCAACTTCCTTCATTTTTGACCTTTTCTTATTTCTTCTCCCTCCTATATCCCATTGCTTTTGCAAGAACATGGAGACTAACCCAATAAATCATGAATTATGGAGTCAACACTGACAAGAACTTAAGGGGGGCATCTAGACTGATTTCCTACTTGATACACAAATTCCCTCATATGGAGGAGTACCTTTAAGATGAGACAAGCATTTATAAAGCATTTACTATGTGCTAGGCATTTTGCTAAGCCTTGGGGGTACAAATACAAGAAAAAAGAAAGATAGTCCCTGGCCTTAAGCTGTTTGCATTTTAATAGAGGACAGATTTGTAAAAAGGTAGCCACATGGGGGTGGCTAGGTGGCACAGTGAATAGAGTACCAGCCCTGGAGTCAGGAGGACCTGAGTTCAAATCCAGCCTCAGACACTTAACACAAAAATTGGCCGTGTGACCTTGGGCAAGTCACTTAACCCCAATTGCCCTCCAAAAAAGCAAAATAATAATAAAAAAAATAATAAAAAATGTAAAAAAAAAGGTAGCCACATGGGAGTACAGTGATGAAGTCTGGCACATCTGGCAGGTGGCTGAAACATGGCTTGCCTGAGCCCCAGAACTCCTTAGTAGGAATCAGGCTTGGCATGGCAGAAGTGTATTTCATGGTGAGAAGGCTCCAGGTGTTAAGGGAAGTTCCAGGGTGAGAAGGTAATTTAGCCATGGTGGTAATGTCTAAAAACTCAGTTCTGTCCTAGAGGGGGACATTTACATCTTGACTGAAAACTTATACTGATAGAGAGCTCACTATGAGGCAGTTTTCCCCTTTATTAGGCAACTCTTGTTAGAAAGTTCTTTGCTCTATTGAATTGAATTTTGCCTATTTGTGACTTTGGTCACATCCCTACTTTTAATCTCATTACCTACCCAATTTGATCTAGTTGTACTCCCTTTTACCCTCAGCCTGGCAGAATGTCTGTTTTGTCTTCCTCATCAAAGGTTTTCATATATTTGAGAGAAAACTACCGTGCATGCACTCAGTCACCTTTCCAAGTTAAATGTCCTCTATTCCTCTAATAGATCTTCATAAGACATAGATTCGAGTGTCCTCATTTCCTTCAGGATGCACTTCAAATTCATCAGTCTTCTTCCTAAAATGTATCCCAGAACTAGACTCAATACCCAGGTCCCAATGTCCTAATATAGATCCCAATATTTCAATATGGTGGAGGAGATCAGGAATATCATCTTTCTTGCTCTGTCCAATGTAAGATTGTGTAAAATTGTTGGTTTCTGCCATCACACTGTTGAACTCACAATTACTCAAGACTATGAGAGGCAATAATGGTGTTGGGTTCAGGGTGGGGGGCCCCAGTCTAAAAAAAGTAGACTAAACTCCTACCTCTGACACTTAGTGACTTTCTGATCCTGGGCAGGTCACTTAACTTTTCAGCACTCTGGACTACAAGAATAAAAGTTTCTTGGAAGGTGCTGATCTATGTTGGTAGAGGGCTTTTCCTCAGCAGAGAGCTCCCTACGCCAGTGAAAGCAAAGGTCAAGTATCTATCCCCTTAAGACTCCATTACCCCCACCCATATAAATTAGTAGTCTGTTTTTCCTACCTCTTCATCCTAGACTTGTGTAATTGCATTTTTGAACCCTTGGAAAGGAATGTACATTTATTTATATTAAATTTTGTCTTATTAGTTTTGATTCGACCTGTCAAGGTCTTTTTGGGACCCCCATCCTGTCATTCATTGTTAATAATTTCTCCCAGATTTGTGCTGTCTGCAATTTTGACAAGTCCTTCTTTACCCAAGCCACTGATGAAAATATTAAACAATATAGAGTCCTGTGAGTATCACTAGAGACCTTCCCCATAACTCACTTGGATCAGTTAATCAGCCTTCTTTAGCTGGTCTAAGCAGTTACAAATCACCTAAAAGGGCTCCCAATCATGTAGTCAACCAGGATCTCTCCATCTTATCTACAAATGTATCAGGAAAGACTTTGTTCAGAGCTCAGCTGAAATGGAGATTCTGTAATCAGGATGCTATCTCTCTGCTGAGATGACTACCTGTCTCCAAGTCTCTTCTATGCCTCTTGCATCCTGTTTAGGTCCCAAAAGAGGCCAAATGGAGGGAGGATTGGAGGGAGACGGCACTGTGAGCTGGCTACAGTGTTAACCATCCCTGTTCCCCTCCCCCATAGTGTTTTTGGGTTCCTCTGGCAGCCTTTTCTATCTTTTCCCTCACAAAGATCAATTCTTAATTTACATCAGAAGGGGTTTCTTTAACCAAAATCTAATTTTACAACTTGGCCCTGGGAAAATCTCTGGCAGTCTTTTAAAGAAGCTCAGGCCTTCCTTTCTCCCTCCACCACCACTACTTTTGAACATTTTAGCCCAGTGTGACTATAATAGGACAGTTCTGAAATCTAGGTATATAACTCTTTCCTTAATAAAGTGAGATGGACTGTATAATCTCAGAGCATCACAGACAGCTAGAGTAGACTTATAGAGCAGCACAATCCCTTGGTTGATGGTCATGGTAGGAAATGCAGGTGGGCAAAATGTCTGTAGCCAAGGTAAATGGTAGGTGGACTCCAAGACTGCCAGAAATCATCTTTTGGTTATGATAATGAGCACTCATATACCTGACTCTTAGTAATGGAAGTCCCTAAAGCTGCAACAAATATGATGACTAGCATTTATATAGTGTGTTAAGGTTTGTCAAAGGCTTTACCAATATTAGTTTATCTTTATGACAATACTGAGAAGCAGAGGCCATTATTATCCCCATTTTACAGATGAGGAAACTGAGGTTGAGGAAGGTTTAGTGACTGCCTGAGGCAGGTTAATGGTCTGTATATGCTGTGCCACCTATTTGTTCAAGTTACCCACAACAGGCATTGGTGAAGACCCTTGAATCCTGTTACATAATCTGGTCACCCTAATCTTCTGAATGTGTGGACTTTATTCCATATGTTGAGGCAATCTCCAACCAGCCAGGGGGATGCTGGAACTAGCTCGAACACAATTAAGAAAACTGATTGTTAAAAATTCCATGTGAGAATTTACACCTTAGAAATGGGTAAATGCTATAAATCAGGATTTGATTGTCTACACTTAAGAAAGTGATGGAGAAAAATGTTAATTATTCAGGTTAAACTTTAAAGGGTGTTTTGACACATTTTCCCCCTTAGAAAGGTGATTGTTAAACATTTACAAACACACTCATACCTCCAACCTGAAAAACTTTCCTGAAGTCTGGGGAGAAGGAAGAGCTGTCACTAGGA
Source organism: Pseudocheirus occidentalis (assembly GCA_028646575.1). Lineage (NCBI taxonomy): Eukaryota > Metazoa > Chordata > Mammalia > Diprotodontia > Pseudocheiridae > Pseudocheirus > Pseudocheirus occidentalis. Next base: position 61,595,860 of record CM053596.1, read on the forward strand.
ATTCTTCCTAAGAGGTAAATGCATAAATTTAAGGGGTAGAGTCATAAATTTAGAGCTGGAGGGGATCTCAAAGGCCACACAGTATAACCTCATTTTAAAGATTAGGAAACTGAGGGTCAGAGGTTAACACAGAGTGCCAAGGTCACACAGAGAGCAAATTAATGACAAAGCTGGGATTCGATCTCAGGTCTTGTATGTCTCTAAATTTGGCACTTTTTCTACTTTTTCATACACTTGCAGAGAATAATATATCATATATATAGAGTGAGAAGGAGACATCCCTTAAGAGTGTGGAGCCTTCTTGGTCAACTCAAGAAATCACTTGTATGTAGCTGTTAATGTTGGATACATCTCTGGGAGATGGAATTCTGGGCTTTGCAGAAAAAGTTTCTCAGGCCACATTGTGTCACTGAGTCTAAGGGCTGCAAGGAAATTGATAGATAATTGACTTGGTTTCTCAATTGTAGATTTGAATCCATCATGTCCAGGATGGAATAAATATCAGCTTTTACAATGAGATTCTTTATTTCATCACCATGCCTTCTATTCCTATTTTCTTCGTACCCTATCCCTTCCAAAAATCCTTCAATAGTTTCCTGAAACCTATTTGATGAAGTTCAAACTCATTAGTCGGCCATTTGAGGTCTTTAAAAAATGACTCTAATTTGCCTTTCAGTAATATCTCACTACTCTCTCTACAAAAATTCTATACACAGCCAAACAAAAGTTGTGATTTCTCACCTCTGCACCTTTGCTCATGCTGTTCTTACCACCACAAATACCTCCTGACCATTCCATCTCCAGCTACGTTTTTCAAAATTCAGCTTCAGGATTAAACTCAAATGCCACCTCTGAATTTCTATATTTCTGGCTGTTAGCATCAGTTATATGATGCCTTGCATAGACTGACTTGTACTGTAAATGTTTGTGGATGTGTGTCTTCCTGCTTATTTATGGGTACCATATTACAGTGGAAAGAACCCTGAAATAAGAATCAGGAGAAATCTGGGTTCAACAAGCTCTCACTTGCACTTGTCTTGAGCATGGATTTGTGGGCTGTTCTGGGACACAGCAACATCTCCTGCTTCCTGTCTAGGCTTCCCAGTGTCCTTAGAACACAGCATTAGTGGCTGCTGGACCTTAAAGATCAAAGCTGTGGGGAAAATTTTAACCCTCCAATCACCTGCTTTTATCTGCAGAGCTCTTTCCATCTATTGTTACTCTACTTGGAGTTATTCTCCAATGCTTAGCATGCTCCCAACTACTTTTTCTCTCTGAATCCTGAATCTCTCTGATGCTGAGCCTCTGACCTGTGGAGAACAAATTCCCCTCTCCATTCTCTCCTGTCTTCTCTCTCATTCCCATTCACTTTCAATGTCTCACTCCAGATTTGGCCAATCTTTCCACTGTGCTGTTGGGAGCTCGTGTTCTGAAATCAACAATTTCCCTTTTATTTTAGACCTCTTGCTCTCCTCCTCTTACATCATGCTCATCCTTTCCAGTATTAGCTATACCTTCTCTCGTCACTGTCTCTTGTCCCTGTCACCATTCCCTCTCCAACTCATTCACTAATTCTTTTTTCTATTCATTAGTTCTTGTAAAGGAGTGAGAATACTCCTTTCCCCAAGGCTGACTACCAGACTCTCCTTATATGGCCTTCATTCAGTGTCTTCTCTTCCTTTGGGATTCCTCCTATGCAAATCTATCTCTCAGTTCTGATCTTGGTGGCCATTACCCACCCCTGGAACATTCTACTTCTTTTCTTAATGAGTTCAGTGCTTGGCTCATAGTTTCTTATTCCCCAGCTCTTATCTTTATAGTAGGGAATTTTAAAATAAATGTTGAAATTCTGTCAGGTGCCCTGTCTTCCTATTTCTTCAACCTACACAATTTCTATGAGCTTCACTCCATCTTAGCTATGCACAAAGATTGTCACACACTTGATATTGCCATCATCTCCAAGTGTTCCAGCTTTCATGTGCAAGAATTTTGCAATTCAATAATTTTTTTATCATTCCAGTTTTTACCTGTGCTTTACTATTCATGAAACTATTCTTTATCCTCACTGTGACCTTCCATCCCTCCATGTCTCAATACTTTGCCAAGCCCTCACCCCTGCTCTGGCTACCCTCTCCTCTCTTTTAAGTCTCTACCACCCGGTGAACCAAACTCACTCTATGCTATTCTCTACTCTCAAATACTTTCCCCCTTGTCTTATGTCTTGTTATGACTTGCCAAGCCCACCCTGGATTAGTTCTCTTGCTTCTCCTCCTACCTGCCTGAATGCTTCTCAATTTCTCTTGCTGTATCTTCATTCGTGTCAGACTCACTGATTGTGGTGCTCTCTAAGGCTCTGTCCTGGCCCCTCTTCTCTTTACTCTTCATATTCTCTGAGTTGGTGATCTCATCACTTCCTATGAGTTCAATCATCATCTCTAGAGATGTTTCCTGGCTCCAGTCTATCTCCTGAGTTCTAGTCCTGTACCATGAGCATCTCAATCTCAACCTGGCCAAACCAGAAATTGTCTTTCCTCTCCAACCTACCCCCTCTTCTGAACTTTCCTATGACTACCACTGTCCCTCCACTTATCCAGACTTGCAACCTTGGGGGCAGCCTTTACTACTTACTCCCACTAATACAACACACTGAATCAATTGCCTAATTTGGTTGTTTCTATTGCCACAGTACCTTTCATTTATGCCCACTTCTCTCTCCTCACACAGCCTTCATTTAACCCTTTATCAGTTCTTGCTTAGACTATTAAACTTGCTTAGGCAGGCCTGGCTATGTTAACTTGTTCCCCTCTCCCTCTTCTGCCCACCTCAATCAACTCCAATGGCTCCCCATTACCCTAAGATCAAAAGTAACCTTCTCTTTTTTATATTTAAAGCTTGTGATTCACAATTACACGAGCATATTCATAACCACCGTGGGCATTGTGAATATTGCATTGCTGGTATGCTGGTTTCCTTGCTCCTTAATCCCTTCTATACACTTAAAGGTCTAGTCCCATTGCCCTCTTGCCCATGGTTATCCCTCTTCAATCTCCATGCCTTTGCATTGCCTATGCCCCATGCCTGGAATGCTGTCCTTCCCCTCTTCCTCTTATAATCCCTGGATTCCTTCAAAGCTCAAATAAAGTGTCCCCTTTAGCAAGAGATATTTCACAGTTCCTGTCTTGTAGTTGCTAGTGCCTTCCTTTCCATATGCTTTGTGTGTATCTTGTATAGAGGTCTATGTGTGCATGGTGTCTACCCAACTGTATGGGAAGCTCCTTCAAAGCATAGATCATTTTCACTTCTTCTTTGTATTCCCAGAAACTAGTCTAGTGCCTGTAAGTGCTTAATAAATGCTTGTTGATTGGTTGGTTGGTTGATGCCACTCCTGGCACTTAATAGCTTTGCTAGTTCTAATCACTTCACCTCTCTTAGATTCAGTATCCTCATTTGTAAGATATGGATAATAATAGTTATGTTGTCCTTCTCCTCCTGGGGGTTGTTGTGAAGATCATATGTGATCATGTATATGAAGCACTTTGCAGCCGTTGACAGGAAATATAGTTATTATTAATCCAATTCATCAGGCATTTGTAATGATTTATGCAGCTTGGTAGCATAAAGAGAACAAGTTTTGGCATCAGAAAGACCTGGGTTGAAGTCTTACTGGAGACACATCCTGGTTGTGTGACTCTGGGCAAGCTAGTTAACCTCTCACAGCTCCTTGGAGGCAAAAGAATGTCAATCTGCATTGGTAAAGGGAATTTCCTTATTTGTAGCATCATAGTTCTGGTGCTAAAGTACAAAACAAGTACTACATCCTATTCTCTTCCATCTATACACCTAGCATAGGGCTTTAAAGATATATGCAATAAGTGCTTGATACATATATTTTTGAACGAATGAATGAGTCTTTTTCAAAATCATCTTCTCCACACTGGTTTCTCTGACTAACTCTGATAAACATTTCGTTAAGAACAAATATGGGCTGCTGGTTTCCTTCACTTCCAAGTTTCAATGGGTAGGAACCCATCTGCTGAAGGCCAAGCTCAAGGTTTGCTGACTGCTGCCAGGACAGTCCCCACCCAGAAATAGGCCCAGCCCTGTTAAGTATTCTACCTGCATTCAGCCCAGACTAACAGGAGTCTCTTTAAGAGAATGATTTCATCAGTGAGGTTAAGTATGGTATATTGTGCCCAGAATCCTAATTTGTGGGGCCATTTGGAAAGCCTTCCAAAACACATACAAACATTTGGAGCCAAGGACCCAGTTGCATTCTCTGAGGCTTTAAATAGGAAAAGAGGTAAGTAGTAAGAGATGTAATCCCACCTTGACTATACTATGCTATTCATCCTCAAATCTCTCTTTCCTACCCCCCTAACAATCCCCTGCTATTTTTATGTTCTTAGGGGAGAGCCTCCAACCCAGATACTAGTGATAACTCATATCTTTATAGTACAAGGTATTTCCCCAAGTAATTCCAGAGTATTTATAGTACAAAGTGTTTCCCCAAGGCTCTGTCCTGGCCTCCTCACAGCAGCCTTGTCAAAGAAAAAGGGTAGGGATTATTATGCCCATTTTTACAAATAAGGAAATTGAGGCCCAGGGATCAGAAATGGCTTGCTGAAGGTTACATGGTTGAGGTAGCACTTGATCCCAGGTCTCTCGACTCTCTGGTGCAGAATTCCAGACACTTGATCCTATTTCCTCTCCAATTGTGTACTTTATCAAGGCTTTATGATTAAGGGAGGGCAGGGTCTATGCATTAGGTGGAACAGGTGACTGCTTATATGATTTTTTTCTTGGTACTCCAGCTGTACTATCATGCCTGAAGTTGTTACCATTAGAACCACTTCTCCAGGGTTCCTGGGGAAACATGCAGTAGAAGAGAAGAAGGGAATCTTTACACTGGGAGGGAGTTAGATTAGATGGTCTTCAAGGTCTCTTCCAGCTCCAACATTCTGTGACCCAGCAAAAATGAACGTGTTTAGGAATTATGCTACCTGGTAGGGGAAGGCATTAAGATATTTGCTAGTCTGATATAACTAGGAATGAATTTCTCTGATTAAACCATCACACACTGTCACTCAGGTAATGAGGAAGAAGAGATAAGTAAGTTTTGATGTGCTAAAGATGTAGGGATAATGATCCCCATAGCCTGGGATACCGCCAGCTCTACTGAAATATTGTTGCAGAGAATCCTAGGAAGACGGGAAACAGCATGAAGCATGTGTCTCAGACAAGAGGACAGTGGAATGCCATACATAAACTGTCCATGTCACATTTTCACAACATCCTATAGTGATTTGGGAATGATAAAGATGATGATGAGGGTGGTTATGTTCATGGCTATGATGGGGATAATTATTATGATGGGGATTGTGATGGTCATAATGATTGAGAGGAATAATGCTGATGATGACTATGGGGGATAGATGATGGAATGATAAGTATGTTCATAAGGAAGAGGATAACCTGGGCATGTTGATGTCCACAAGGATGATTGAAACTATTATGATCAGGGTAGTAATGCGGATAATGATTTCGATGGGGATAGTGATTACAATGGGAATGACGTTGACCTCTATGTTGGTGGTAACAATGATAGTGATAATGTTGGGTATGAATATGATCTTGGTAGTGATGAAGAATGATGACAGTTATGACAAGGCCACATCCTTCTTGCCCTCTGCAATGTTTATAGTGCTGCTGATTGGTTCCCTCCTGGATAATATCAGTTCCTCTCTCTCTCTCAATTCTTCTGCCATCCAACTGCTTCTTCTCAATTCTTCTTTGCTGAATGACCTCCTTCTCGATATGTGTAGGAGTCTGTCCTCTCAAGGTTCTGTCCAGGCTTATCTTCTGTCTTCTTTATTCCTCCTTGTTGATTACATTCTCACTTGTGAGTTCAATTATCATCACAATGCAGTGGACTCCTAAATCTACCTATCTCTACCAGATTTCTGTCCTTATCTTCAGTTCCACCGGGATGTCTTATTGGCATTTCAAATCCAACATTTCTATATTGGGGCTCATTATCATCTCTTCTAGTTCCTCCTCACCTTCAAACCTCCCTATTTCTATTAAGAATGCCACCATCCTCTCAGTTACTTGGGCTCATAATTTTAAAGTCTTTCCTCCCCTAATTCCCCTCATCCAATCAGTTGCTAAGTTAGGTTGAATGAATCTGCACGGCATCTTTTGGATGTTTCTTTCTTTTCTCCACCCACACAGCTGTCACCCTAATTTAGGCCCTCTCACCTAGCCCACTGCATTTAGTCACTCATTTTTGAGTCGTTCCCATTCCAGATCCAACCTCCACAAACCCCCAAATGCACTGGTCTAGAGACATCGATCCTTGCTCAGAAACCTTCAGTTCTCCCTATTACCTGAGGATAAGACATCAATTCCTTAACCTGACTTTTTAGGGCTGTTACAATTTGGCTTCATCCTAATTTTCCAGCCCCACGTTGCATGACTCCCTGCCCCCTCCATCTTTCCCCCCATATTCTAGGCAAACTGGATAGCTAGCTGTTTCCAGAGTTCAGCACATCTGGAATATAGACTCTTTTCATCTCTGTCTCTTTCAGGAGCTTCATTTTCCTCCAGGGCACAATTCAGATGCTCCCTTTCATGGGGCAATTTCTCAAACCCTCCCCTATCACTTGCCAGGGCTCTTTTTTTTTCAAGTTCCCTAGTATGGACTTCACAGGATCACAGAATGTCTAATTTGGAAGGGACAGTTGAGGCCTATGACTCCCAACAGGAACCTAAACAAGAATCTTCTCTACAACATACTCAACAAGCTAAACTTAGCTTGAAGCCCTCTAGTAATGGAAATTCACTGCTTCTCAAGGCAGCCCATTGCACTTTGGGATGGCTCTGGTAGGGATCTATTCCCTAGTATAGGACCAAAATCTGTTTATCAGCAATCCTTAACTCACAGTTCTGTCATCTCATTATATGTTATATATATCCAGTAGAAAGTAAGCTCATTGAGGGAACAAATCAACATGTTTGTCCTTGTATTCTCAGCCTCTAGCAGTGTCTTACACATAACAATCAGGGCTTAAGAACTATTTGTTGAATAGAATTACATAGAACCAAATTCTTATAATGCAGATGATGATGGAGGTGATGATCATAGGGGATGGAGATCAATGATGGAGATAATGATGATAATGGCCATGACAGTGATAAAGACCAAAGTGATGAAGGTGGACAATAAGGAGAATAAGAATCATGGAAGTGGGGAAGATGATAATGAGGATGATGGAGATGATGAAAACCACAATGGTGATGGAGTTGATGGTTATCATATCAATAATGGGGATCATAGTAACTGTTGGGTTGATGATGGTTTGGGAGATGAGGGCAGGGATTATGGTATTGCTGACCCAAGGGATTGTGGTAATGATGGAAATGTTAACACACATGGAAATGATGGGGGTGATGAAGGGAAGGAATAATGGTCACAGTTATGATGGTGAGGATGAAGTTAGTAAAGAAAGATAAAGATAATGGGAGTGGCCATGGTGATAGACTGTAACTCCATGCATGAGCAGCTTTCCAAAAGAATGCTAATGTGAACTGCTTTTAAAGTTCTGATTACACAGCATAGTGAACACTCTGTTTATTCCATTACAAGTCAAGGCAAACATTTACAACAAATCACAATATAATATTCACAACATTACATATTATCATAGAAAATCACAATATAGTGTTCACAACAGCTTAACATTAGAATGGCCACATAGTTTTCACTACGGTGGCCACAGTATTTGGGACAAAGAACAAAAGAATAATCATCTGGTTTCCCTAAGGGGGGACCTTTCTTATTTAATCATTCAGTAATTTCACAACAAATCACAACAATCAATCTTCCACTCATGGGGCAATCATAGATTAACTTAGTCACTTATCTAGATTCACAATTACTAAGTATCATTAATCACTAACTATAATCATTAGAAAAATTACACAAACACTCCACCCCTTGGTGTCCAGTAAACTTCAACTTCATCACATGGTTCAGTATCCAAGGAGAGGCCTTTTTTTCATCTAGACTTCAGGTGGTCTCTCAGATTCCCTAGATCCCCTACCATGGTCCCAGCTCCTACTTGAATCCACCAAACAGTCACCTGGATTCAGAGGCAGACAGCTCCCAGGTTCTTGTCCAGTCATCTGGGCAGTTCTTGGTACACACTGAAGTTCACAGTGTCCAACACATCTCAAACCCTTCACCAGTTCTGTTGCCAGGAGTTCAAGGATCCACCAAGCCACAAACAAATAAAGCCTTATCCTGGACAACTTTTTCAGTCCTCCAGCAGTTGGACTCAGTCCAGTAGGACCCAGGAGAAATCTTGGCCTTCCAGGCAGCAGCCACTTCAGCCTTTACCAAATTCTCAAGAAAACTCCAATTCAGTTCGCAGTCAGTTTCCAGATGCTGGGAGAGAAACTCTCTCTCTGTCTCTCTCTCTCTGTCTCTCTCTCTCTCTCTCTGTCTCTGTCTCTGTCTCTCTCTGTCTCTGTCTGTCTGTCTGTCTCTCTGTCTCTCTCTGTCTCTCTCTCTGTCTCTCTGTCTCTCTCTGTCTCTCTCTGTCTCTGTCTCTGTCTCTGTCTCTCTCTCTCTCTCTCTCTCTCTCTCTCTTTCTCTCTCTCTCTTAAAATACAACCCAGTTCTCAGTCCAGCAGCCCAGCTCCCAGATGCTGGGACAATTCTGTTCTCTCCACCAGGAGCCACCAGGAACACTCTTGACTCTGTCTGTGTGTCCTCTGGAGCTCACCTTAAATACACACACTGGCCTCCTGTCTCAGCCAACCCCCTTCTGCCATGTCAGCAATAGGAGACAGAGTTCACACTCTCTGTTCACACAGGAGACTGAGTTCATACTTTCTGCCTCTTTCACACAAGAGACAGAGCTCACACATTCTGTACTAGGGCTAAGAACCTGCTAAATTAATTACTGATGCATAGACATTATGGAGTTGATGGAGAGAGGGGATAATGGTCATGGTGATAATGGTGATTGTAATAGTCATGGAGATGATGAGGATAATGCTGGAGATGATAAAATGGTGATTGTGATGAGGATGACCATAGGATCCAGATGAAGGATGATAGAGAAGATAGCACAAACCCAACAACTATATGTATATTCACATAGTGCTATATATATATGTACATATGAAATTTCACGTATATTCATATATTTATACATAAATTTTGCTCACATATATAATTTCGTTTGGGTCTTGCAAAAAACCCCATGAAGGCTGTACTGCAGATAATATTTTACAAATGTGAAAGCTGAGTCCCAGAAAGATTAAGTGACTTGCCCAGGGTCAGCTAGTAACTGTCATAGGCAGGATTAGAACTCAAAGCTATCTTGACTCTACATCTAGCAGTCTATTCACTATGTCATATACAATTTTAGTAAGGGTGATGGGATGACGGCTATGGTGGTAATCAGGATGCTGGCCACATGGATGGATGGCAGTCTTAGTAATGGCTTAGTACGTAGAATACTGATTTGGAACCAAGAAGACCCGTGTTTCAGTCCTTTCTCACATACTTACTAGCTTTATGACCCTGGGCAAATCACTTAATCTCTCTTAGATTCCATTTCCTTATCTTTACAATGAGGAGGTTGGAACTGATGACCACTGGAGTCCCTTTGAGTTCTGTATCTATGATCCTACAATTCCTCAAAATTATTTTGTATGAACCTACCTGTGTGTGTGTGTGTGTGTGTGTGTGTGTGTGTATACAATGCAAGTTTGCAACTGTTCTGCAACTTAGAGTCTCAGAGGGTTGCTATGAATGACTAAAGCTAGGATATGTCAAAGGTGAGACATGAACTCCTATGTATTATCCTGACTTTGGAGTCAGGTTTCTATCCACTATACCACTCTGCCTGCAGCACACTTCACAGTACTTATGAACATAATAAGACTCTCTCTCTCTCTCTCTCTCTCTCTCTCTCTCTCTCTCTCTCTCTCTCTCTCTCTCTCTCCTTCTTTCTACTCTGTCTCTCCCCCTCTATCTCTTTTTCTGTCTCTCTTCTTCTTTCTCCTCTTCTTCCTCCTATCCTCCTCCTCCTCCTCCTCCTCCCTCTCTCCCTCTCCCTCCCTCCCTTTCTTCTCACCTCCACTTCTTTTCTCTCTTTTATGAGCACTGCAGTCTATGTTCCCTCTCTTCATCTAGGCCTCTCTGGCCTCAGGATAGGTATAGATTATAATAGATTGTAATCCATTGTAATCCTCTTAACAGGAATAATTGTGTGCCTTATATTTCTAGGATTATTGTTAAGGATAATATTTTTTATTAGATAGAAGTCATTTGTGATAGATTTGTATGTTATTGAGTCCATGATTCCCCTGATATTTCATTCATGTGCTTGATAGTTAAATGGCTGAGTCTGGGAGCCCTGGAGTCAGGAAAGAAGAAAATAAGCATTTATTAAGCATTTAGCATAGTTGCCCGGCTGTGTGCCAGGCACCACGCTCAGAGATTTACAAATATTATCTCATCTGATCCTCAAAATGACCCAGGGGAGGTAGGCACTATTATTCCCATTTTACAATTGAGGAAACTGAAGTGAACAGAGGTTGAGTGACTTGCTCAAGGTCTCACAGCCTCTAAGTATCTAAAGTCAGATTTGAACTTGGGGCTTCCTCCTGAATCCAAGACCAGTGCTCTACTTGCTACACCATCTAGCTGTCTCAAGGAAGAGCTAAGTTCAAATTGAGCCTCAGATACTTAACCAGGTGTGTGACTCTGGGCAAGCCACTTAGCATTTGTCTGCCTCAACTGCCTCATCTGTAAAATGGGGATAGCAATAGGACCTAGTTCCCAGGATTTTGATGAGGATAAAAACCCAAGGTATTTGCATGAAATAAATGAGGTAAAGCATTTTACAAACCTTAAAACCTTCTATAAATGCTTGCTCTTAGTTCAACTTACACTTGATTGGCATACTCACTTCTTAGCTAAATATTCCCTTCTGTCTATATAGTCCAATATAATCACCATTACTCACTCCCCCCTCTCTAGAATACAACTGGCTAATTATTTTGTGTGCCTAGCTTTTAAGGGACATTAGGGAGCAAAAAATCCCAGGAGTTATGGCATCCCAAAATATTTGGGGTCACAGCAAACTTAAAAGCTGCTGGAAGTTGGCTAGGTTTCTATTTTCCAGTAATCTCATGAACAATAAGCTATGCCCACATTGACTTACTCATCTACCAGTCTTTGGTTTCCTGCTTTATTTTCTTTTTCTACAATTTGATTCAATAAGCCTTTATTAAGCCCCTCTTGCATACTGAGTACTGTACTGAGAGCCAAAGTCTAAGACAAAGCCTCTGCTCTCATTGAGTTGCAGTCTGGTGGAAGAACTCACATGCCAGCGGCTTCCTATCAGCTCCAGGAGCAAACACAAACCCCTCTGTTTAGCTTTTAAAGCCCTTCCTAATCTGCCTCCCTCCCTCCTTTCCAGTTTTCTCACATACTAGTCTCCTCCATAGAGTCGAACATCCAGTGACTCTGGCTTCTTTGCTTTTCATCGAACAAGACTCTCCATCTCCCAGCTCTTTGCCTTTTCCCTGGACATCTCTAATGCCTGCAATTCTCTCCTTCATAAGGCACAGAATCTCTGCCTCTTGCTTTCTCTGATTTCATTCAAGTATCACCTAAAATCCCAAAGCTTTTCCAATAAACTTTTCCCAGTCCTCCTTAATGGCAGTCTGTGATTATATCCAATTAATCCTACCAATAGTTTGTCTATACATAGATGTTTGCATGTTGACCACCCCCATTAAATTGTAAGCTCTAGGGGCAGCTTGGTAACACAATAGATAGAGCATTGGACCTGAATTTGGGAACACTTGAATCCCAATTCAGCCTCAGACACTTAGACCCTGGTCAAGTCACTTAACCTTATTCTGCCTCAGTTTTCCCATCTGTAAAATAGGGATAATAATAGCACCTACCTCCCTAGGTTGTTGTCAGGATAAAATGAGATAACATTATGTAAAGCCTGTTGTAGACCTTAAAACACTAGATAAATTCTATTATCATCATCATCATCGTCATCATCATTAGCCTTTTTTGTATCCCGAGTTCTTAGCACAATGCCTGACACATAGCAATGCTTATTGCCATTATTTAGGAGGAGCTTGACACCCTTCAATTTGGACACCCTTGATCCTTAATTCCTTATTACTTTGGTAACATTCCTTTATTACATTTTTCTTCTTCAACATCCATTAACCCATATAGACAGCATATACAGTTCAGTTGCCTTCAGAACTTTTTGAGATTCTAAGTAACTTTCTGGTCTTCTCTAAAGTCTTGCTTCATGGAATGCCTCTTTTCCTTCAAGTCACAGCTCAAGGACCTTCTTTTACACCAAGCCTCCCCTTTCTCCCACTAGCCAGCTTTCTCTCTCCCAAATGGCCTTGCATTTGCTATCTTGGATTTATTTTTATTCTGAATTCATTTATTCTGCACATAGCAATATGTGTATGTGTTGTCTTCCCTGGTTGCTTCTAGAGAGTAGAGATTATTTCACTTTTTGGTAGTTGTATTCCTAGCTCTGGCATATTGTAGGCACAAAATCAGTGCTTATTCAGAAGCTAGGTGGCTCACTGGATAGAGCATTGGACCTGGAATCAGGAAGACCTGAGTTTGAATCTTCCAACAGACAACTTACTCTCTGTGTGATCCTCAGTAAGTCATAGCCTCTTCAGCTCCAGTTGCAACTTCTCTAAAATGGGGATAACCTGTCTCGCATAATTGCTGTGAGATTCAAGTGAGATAAAATATAGAAAGTGTTTTATAAGCTGAAGGAAGGCTAGGTTGTTGATTGGTTGGTTACCTTGCTGTCTTAGTGGGATGTGGATGTGATCCTGGATTCTTTAATGTGCTGGCCAGTGGAATATACACTCTGGTTGGGCCTACCAAGTTGGAAAGGTTTTGACTATGACCCAGTACTAGCCCGTATATCGATTACCCAAGATAGATAAGACCGTAAAGCAGTGGTTCTCAACCTTCCTAATGCTGTGACCCTTTAATACAGTTCCTTATGTTGTGGTGACCCCCCAACCATAAAATTATTTTCATTGCTACTTCATAACTATAATTTTGCTACTGTTATGAATCTATCTGATATGCAGGATGTATTTTCATTGTTACAAATTGAACATAACCCACAGGTTGAGAACCATTGCTGTAAAGTCTCCTTTCCATTTTAGTAATGAGGGGATGAATGTTTTGGCCATTATTACTTTGCATACCAGCTATTGTAGAGGGGTTCTGAGCTTCACTGATATAGGGAGCAATCACGCTGATAAAGCCAGAGACTCTTGAAGTATCAAAGCCATTGCCTGGCATTAGTATAGGCCACCCTGTTGATGCCTTGGTTATAGCTTTCAAGGCCAAAGGAATTAAGTTTTCCATAGGCATGGTTAACTGAGAGAAAACAAAAGTAGCATACTTTTCATCCATTCCCTTGGGCATGCCTTTTCTAGAAAACATTTCTCTTTGGAAAAATAGCTGACTGTAAACATTAATTAGCATTAACACAAACCTCAGAGATTTTCATCAGATTATCATTAGTATGGGCCTTAGCAATCTGAAGAAACAGAATCATTGAGGTTCAGTCTGGCACTCACTGAGCTCAATTGTTATCTAGACTAACCCTAGTTCTTCCAGCTTAAAAAGAACTCAGTCTCTTGTTTGTTAGATCCCTCCAATAACTTGGCTTAAAGCCAGGTCAAGTGTAGCCAGCTTGGCATGAAAAGCCCTTACGTACAACTTTCTTCTCTCCCATCTTTGACTTCTCTTTGTTACAGCCACAAATGGTTCTATTAACTTTACTTATTATTTAATGAGACAGTCATCCTTTAAGACATGACCTTTCAGGTCAACTGGAAGGTTCTTACTGTGCTCCCTCTGGGTTCCATGTCTTTTCCCTTCTTTTGATGAAGAAAGTAAGTAAACAAGCATTTATTAAGAGTCGATTGTGCTAAGTACTTTGCAAATATTATCTTATCGGATCCTCGTGATATCGATTCTGCAAGGCAGGTACTATTATTATTCCCATCTTACAGTTTGGGAAACTGAGGCAGACAGAAGCTAAATGAATGCACCCATGGTCTCACAGCTAGTAAAGGTCTGAGGTCAGATTTGAACTCAGGTCTTCCTGACTCCAGGCCTCATGTTCTATCTATTTCAGCCACCTAGCTGTTGACAAAGCAAAATGAGAAAGAAATGGTTATAACATTGGAGTACCTTTCTGTTTTCTGCACAGAACTGCTGACTGGTTCCCTACTGTTTGGCTGCTAAGGCATTTAAGGCTCCAGCCTGTGTGATCATTCATTTTAAAACAATTATAAGATTTAAACATTAAGCTCTTCTCTACTGGTTCCCTTAACCACGGTTCAGACAAGTTTTCTGACTTACAAATTTGCTTTTGTTTATTTTGAGATTTCAGGCTTTATCAGCGCAGAATTTTAAAAGCTACCCTACAGAGAAGCACTGAATGTTCAAGTTACAAGAGAATTTAGAGACAGTTTATTCCAATATTCTCATTTTACAGATGGGGAAACTGAGGTCCAGAGAGATTAAGTGACTTTCTGTTGCCCCGCAGTTTAGTGCTGGACCTGGGGCTCAAGCCCAGATTGCTTCAATTCAATAGATCAAGTTTTTAGAATGGAGGGCTAGGGAAGAAGAAAATATGTAGTCACACAGATAATGCCAGTTCTAGGTGCCTAAGAGAAGCCCAAAGCGGCGACATGGGAGATTGGAAATGGTGTAATCCCTGGGGAGTCAGGCCTCAGGCCTTATGGAGGATCCTGCCATGGATATGGGGCTGGAAGAAACCTTCGAGATGGTGGAACTCCAACTCTCTCAATTTATAGAGAGGGAAAATGAGGCCTTGCTCCAGGTCATACAGGTAATAAGGAGTAAAGCATCCTCCGGCTTCCAGCTGCAGAACACTTTGCACTTAGAGCAAAGGGGAGAGGGCAAGATTGCAGGGCAGGCTTTGAAGAGTCCACCCCTGAGCCTCGAAGGTCAATTAACATGACTTTATTAAATGCTTTTTATGTGCCAGGGTCTGTGTTAAGCTCTGAAGATACAAAGAAAGGGGAAAAATACAATCCCTGTTGATAAGGAGCTCCCATTCTAATTTGGAGGTAGGGGCACCATAGTATATGGAGCTCCAGGCCTGAAGTCAGGAAGACTTCTCTTTATAATTTCAAATCTGGCCTCAGACATTTTCTAGCTGTGTGACCCTGGACAAGTCACTTAACCCTGTTTGTCTCTGTTTCCTCATGTGTAAAATGAACTGCAGAAGAAAATGGCAAACCATTCTAGTATCTTTGCTAAGAATGCGGTCACAGTGAGTCAGATGTAACTAAACAAAGTGAGACGTAGTCTCTGAATGAAAGCACTAGAAGCATGTGTGTATATATATTTGGTAGGTTGGGGAACTGGAAAAGACCTCTTGCAGAAAGCAGGATTTGAACTGAGTCTTGAAGGAAGTCAGGGAAGCCAGGAGATAGAGGAAGGACAATCCAGTCATGGCAGACAGCCAGTGGGAAGGGATGGAGTCACAGGATGGAGTGTCAGATTCAAAGAAGATCAAGAAGGCAGTGGAGGCAAAATAAAGTGTATGTGAAGGTAGACTAAAGTGTAAGAAGCTTGGAAATGTAGGAGAGGACTACGTAATGTAGCTCACATAATGAAACTCAAATAAAGTTTACATTTGATCCCGGAAGACATTCTAAGATTGGCTGAATGCCATGAGCAAAGGCACTCCATGGAGAGAGGGCAGGAGGTTATCAGGGAATGTAGATGTCATGCATGAAAAATGTAGATGTAGATGTATGCAGAATCTCTGGATTGATGTTGGATGCCCTAAAACTGGAAAGATAGCTTGGAAATAGATTATGGATGACCTTTTATATGAAAGTAAGGACTGTTTTACTTCATAAGAAATAGAGTCCTTGTAGGTTTCCAAGGAGGGGAGTGATCTGGTCAGAATTTTGTATTAATTAGGGTGATTAATTTGGTATAAAATTGATTGGAGAGGACAGCGACTACTGATGAGAGTGATGGGGGTCATAGAAGTTGAAAAGGGGAAAGAGGGAGGGTGGACTGTGTGTCTGTTAATAGGCTCATACTTTCTTCCTCGAAAGGTAATTTGCTCTTTACCAGCCTGTGGAAAAGTAGACTCTTGTGAGACCAGAATGAGCCTCATAAACAGTCTTTAGGTTTTTGACAGGTGATGCTCTGGTGGGTGGTAGAAGGTCACCAGTTATTGGCTATTTTCAATGAAGACATATAAAAGGAATAGTCTCAAATTTCATGGCACACACACACAAAAGGATTGGATTGAGATTTGGGAAGAATTCCCTTGTGACTCAAGGAGATAACAAAACTCCCCTTTCCCCTGGAGATCTTTGCAGAAAGAAGGAACTTTCCCACCCCCGTTCAGCTTTATCAGATGCAGGCAGACCCTCCTGGAGACAGCAGGAGAATGGCTCAGATGAAGCTAGTATCACCCTGATAGAGCTTTGTGTCTGTGGCTCTGTGATGACACTCATGTCTGTCCCTGGGACTGTGGGATCTGAGGGTCAGCTTTGAACCTGAATTTGACTCATTCACACTGATATCTTTTCAAGTTAGGCACTGTGTGCTGTCTGTTAGTGAGGGATAAGTAGTTGCCAGCCCATGGGCTCTGCTGGCATCCAGAGATCTAGAGAAAGGAACATTGAGTGGCCCCTGTGGGGATGATTTATGGGAGGCTGGGGATGAGTGGTAGAAGGATGAGAGGCAATTTGGTACAACAGACTGCTTCAAAGTCAGAAGTCCCTCTGACAGGCACTATCTGTGAACCTTAGTAAGTCACCTCCCTCACCTCTCAGTGCCCCAGGCAATTAATTCTCTAAGATGATAAATTGCCAAATAGGTGCTGATCTATATTGCTAAAGGTAATTTCCTCTCTTAAAGTTCCCTATGAAATTTCAGGTCTGGTGAAAATAAAAAAGATACTACTTGCATGAGATGGGCAGAGATGGTTGGGATATAACCTGTATTTTTGGAAGGAGTACCCTTGTAGCAATAATGGCTGACATTTATGTGGTGCTTTAGTTTTGCAAAACATTTCACATGTGTCCTTGAAAAATCCCTGGGAGGTAGAGATCATCCCATTCTATGATAAAGAAACTGAGTCAGGCAGTGGATAACACAGCTACTAAGGGTCTGAGGGAAGATCCCATCTCAGGTCTTCCTGATTCCAAGCCCAGCACACTCTGTCCACTGCCCACCTAGCTGCCCCTAACACACTGATGAGACCACAGATCAGCTGAAGTATTGGAAAAAAAAAAACCCTGGGTGGCTTATATTAAGGCTGATCCTCTAGGCCAGTGGTTCTCAACCTGTGGGTCGTGACCCCTTTGGGAGTTGAATGACCCTTTCACAGGGGTCACCTAAGACCGTTAGAAAACATATTTCCGATGGTATTATGAATGAAGACACGGCTCATGTATCTGTCTCCAGGCCAGTCTGCCCACATGTAGATACACCCACATATGAGTATTAAAGGGAAGTGGCTTAAGGAAGGTTGAGAACCTCCGCTCTAGGCTCTGTGGGTAGTGGGAGATCTCTAGTTCATCCTCTACGAAGACAAAAAAAGGAATAGTCTCAAATTTCATGACAAAAAATAATAAAGAATTGCATTAAGATTTGAAGAGGTTTTTTAAAACTCAGGGAGATAACAGAATTCCCTTTCCCCTGAATATCTTAACAGACAGAACCTATCTTGGTGTCTGGGGATAGTTATTTTGGGTGAGATCATCAGAGTTGCAAGGAACCTCAGAAGGCATTTGGTTAGAGACCCTGGTTTCAAGTTCACATTCATTGGCTGTTTGTGTTAGGCCCCAGACCCTAGGCCTATATATTCTCATTCATTCTCCGTCACCCTCTCCCTCTCCTCCTCCCTCTCCCTCTCCCTCTCCCTCTCCCTCTCCCTCTCCCTCTCCCTCTCCCTCTCCCTCTCCTCCTCCCTCTCCCTCTCCCTCTCCCTCTCTCTCTCTTTCCCTCTCTCTCTCTTTCCTTTCTCTCTCCTCTCTCCCTCCCCCTCCCTTTGGGGAGGCAATCAGGGTTAATATTTGCCCTGGGTCACATAGCTAGTAAGTGTCTGAGGTCAAATTTGAACTTGGATTCTCCTAACTCCCCAGCTAGTACTTTTTCTACTGCATACACAGCCTCCCGGGGCT
Organism: Pseudocheirus occidentalis; assembly: GCA_028646575.1. Taxonomy (NCBI): domain Eukaryota; kingdom Metazoa; phylum Chordata; class Mammalia; order Diprotodontia; family Pseudocheiridae; genus Pseudocheirus; species Pseudocheirus occidentalis. The sequence continues at coordinate 61,614,145 of CM053596.1, forward strand.
GTATTCTCAGAAGGCAAGAAAGGGAAGGTGGCCCAGGCCCAGAGATCAGGTCTCTGAGGAATACTTGAAGGTTCTTCAACTTTGCTTGAACATCAGGGCATCATTAGGGGTGGGGATACAGTTCTCCTGTAGTCTATCCTGATCCATATTTCCTGATATCAGAGGTCAAGCCTTGATGTCTTCTGAGTATATAGGACAGAGAAGACTAGTATTCTATTGGGATGGGAAGGAAGGAGGTCCTAGGCAGAGCTTGCCTTCTCTCTCACTCCACCTAACCCTCATCCATCCCTCCATTCATCCAATTATTCATCCACCCATCCAACAAGTGGTTTCTGTACCATTTCATAGAGAAGAGAAATCCACTATGGTGTCTACAAGGCCAAAGACAACATAAATGGCCAAAGTGAGGGAAGACAATTAGGTGATATGGTAGACAGAATGTTGACCTTGGAGTCAGGAAGATCTGAGTTCGAATCTGACCTCGGATAGTAGCTACATGACCCTGGGAAATTCATTTAACTTTTCTCAGCCTCAGTTTCCTCATCTGTAAAAGAGGAATAATAATGGCCTCATAGGGTTGTTGTGAGTATCAAGTAAAATGATACAAGTAAGCCTTAAAGCAATAAATAAGTGTTAGCTATCATTACTGTTGTGACCAAATTACCTATCAATCAATCCACAAAGAATTTATTAAACACCTACTGTATCCCAAGCACCTTCCTAGGCAACAGTGATACAAAACCATAGATCAAGCAGTGCTTGTTGTTCCTTAGCCGGATATCTCAGGGAACACACACACACACACACACACACACACACACTCACTCACAATCCTGGATGCATTAAAGAAAAGGAGGCTTCTTTCAGGAAAGGGTTCTATACCAGCTCAGTTCAGGTTCATCATAAAATGAGGTATAGGGTTGGGGTGCTCGAGACCCCCAAATACCAACATGCTGGGTCCTGCTGAATGAATTTGACTCAAGTCTCTCAGCTAAAGAAAAGTAAAGTTTATTAAAAGTTTGCTTGTATTGGAAACAGAGCAAGTCTGTGCTTTGGCATTCTCACACATATGGAGGTAAGATGGGGTCTTATATGCAGAAAGTTGTGGGAGGAATCTAGGGGTGGTCTAGAGGGGGAGTTTGGGGAGGGTCTTCAAGAGGAGTCAGATGAGATCAGACTCCAGTAATGAGTTTGGGGAGGGTCTTCAGGAGGAGTTAATGAGGTCAGGTAGTAGTTAATTTGGGTATAGATATTTTGATAGGCTCAAGGGTGGGAAGTAGATGGACAAAGGAGGGCCAAGCTAATAACAAAGGTTAAGGCAGAGCCACAGTGAAAGGCTTAGGAGTGGATGCTGACAACCCTGGAAGTCTCAGCTTCCTGCAGAGACAAAAACCAACTCTTCACTCTCTCTGTCTCCACGTGCATCTCTGTCTCTGTCTGTCTCTGTCTCTCTCCTCCAGACCTGAGGAAGGCAGAAACAGGGAAAGTGGCTTCATGGTACTGGAGGGAACCAAGGGAGCCAAGAGGGGACTAGGTGATTGGAGGTAATGAGGCCTAATACTATGAAGCCTGCACCCTTCATTTCCTTTCTTCGACTGAGCTTTTGGCTTGGACTTCCAAAGGAGGCGTGGTGGGAGGCCAGGCAGCTGTGAGCTGTGAACTTGGTAGGAGAGGAAGGGAGGGCGTCCAGGAGTGCAATTAGCTGCCAGTTTGAGACTGATGAAGTGGATAATGAGAGGTGCTAGGGAGTATTTTTATGCTTTAAAGAGAGATAGAGGAAGGAAAGGAGGAGGGAGAGAGAGAGACAGAAAGAGACAGAGACAGAGAGAGACAGAGACAGAGAGACACAGAGAGAGAGACAGAGAGAGACAGAGAGAGAGACAGAGAGAGAGACAGAGAGAGAGAGACAGAGAGAGAGAGAGAGAGAGACAGAGAGAGAGAGAGAGACAGAGAGAGGAGAGAGAGAGGGAGAGAATGGCAAAGGAACAAAAATTCTTCCAGTGCCAAGAAGCAGCTCCAGCAGCAGAGGTCTGAGAGGGCTGTAGAAGCCTAGTGGAAGAGGGGCTCTGAAGCTGGACCAGCTTTATCATATGGTCTTAATTCTCTGCCTCAGAAGGGAAAAGGCAGGGAAAACCTTACTTTCTGGTTAGCATTGCTATAGGAAATCCCAGCAGAAGGAGATCAGAGTGGGTTGAAGGGACCAGGGAGGCCTTCCTAGAAGAGGTAGTACTTAGAGTGTAAGCTCCTTGAGGGCAGCAACTGTTTCATTCTTTGTTGCCTGAATCCCCAGTGCCTGGTATAGTGCCTGGCACATAGAAGATAATTAATAAATGCTCTTTGGTTGAATGATATGCTTATTTGTTAGAAATGTGTAAATTTATATATTGTCTCCTTTTATAGAATATAAATTCTGGAGGTCAGGGAATTTTTCCATTTATATTTTTTTAATTCTGTATTTTGTGTTCCCAGAGCCTACCATAGTCTGGACCGTTCTTGTCGTTTAGTTGTTTCAGTCTTGCCCAGCTCCTCCTGAGAGAGAGAGGTCTTCCTGACCCCATCTGGGGTATTCTTGGCAAAGATACTGGAGTGATTTACCATTTCCTCCTCCAGCTCATTTTTCAGATGAGGAAACTGAGGCAAACAGAGTTAAGTGATTTGCCCTGGGTCACACATTTAGTAAGTGTCTGAAACCAGATTTGAGCTCACGAAGATGAATTCTTCTGATTCCAAGTGTTCTATCCCCCATGCCACCTAGTTGCCCAGTCTGGAACATAGTAAGTGCTTTTAATGAATGTTTGCTGATTGACTGTTTAAGCCAGGAGGCACCAGGAAGACATATACATCAAGGAAAGGTCATTTAGGAATACAAAGCCAAAAAATGAATCCTTTAGGTAATCTGAACTATTGCATGTGATCAGCGTCACTTTCACCAGACTCTTCAGCCAAACCAAATCAAGTAGGTTCAATCTTGCCTCTAATGCTTAAGGTCTGTGTGGGAACTAGAGTGAATCAACCTCTCTAGACCATGATTTCCTTTTCTATAATACATGAGGGGCATTAGGCGTTTGAGCAGTGTTCAAACTCTGTATCTATGATTTCTAATATTTACTTCAACAAAAGAAAAATTTATTAAACACCCATTACGGTCAGAGAGACCTACTTGGGTTGGGAATGCTAGAAATCTTAGCTAAGGAGCTTACATTTTCTCCTATATAAAATGTTCTCCTATATAAAATATAAAATGTCACACTTTGACTACATATCTCTCTCAGCATGTTTGGGAGGGAGGTGCTTTGTGAAGTGCTAAGTGCTATGGGAAGGCAGAGGAAGGCTCTAGAATCTGAATTAGAAACCGTCTTCCCAACCTTATTTCATGGCTCTCCCTGTACTTCTGAAATTTTCTCTGGCTGTAGAACATTCTCCCTCTTCTTCTTAGCTTTTTGAATTCCTATCCAATGTTTCAAAACCAAACTCAACTATCCTTTCACCCCTCCTTTTCTTTCTCCATTCCCCCTCCATCTTTCTGTTCATCCATCCCTCCATTCATCCATTCATCCATCCACTCACCCACCCACCCAACAAGCCTATCCTGGTTCCCCTAGGCAACTTTGAATATTCAGATGCCATATAGACCCCTTTCCTAATCACTTATCACATAACACTGGGTATCATAATTATCTGGGTTTATAAATTCCCTTCTCCTATACTATATAGGTTCCATGAAGGAAGTTCTATCTCTAATTAACCCATCAGAAGCAGCTAAGTGGTGAAGTGGATAGATAAATGGGTCTGGAGTCAGGAAGAACTGAGTTCAAATTCTACCTTAGACACTTAATTAGCCATGTGACCCTGGGCAAGTCACTTAACTCCTGTCTACCTTTGTTTCTTCAACTGAGATAATAATAGCACCTACCTCTCAAGGTTGTTGTAAAGATCAAATGAGATAATATTTGTAAATTGCTTAGCACATAATAGATGCTTAATAAATGCTTAGGTCTTTCCTTAGATAAAGGCAAGTAGGTCACTCTGCCCATAATGGGTGTTTAATAAATCTTCCTTTTGATGAAGTGAATATTAGAAATTATAGATACAGAGTCAGAAGACTGCTCAGAGGTCATTTAGTACAACCACCCTCCCATTTTATAGATAAGGAAACCAAAGTCTAGGAAGCTTAAGTGATTCATGCTAGGTCCCACACAGACCTTAACCATTGGAGGCAAGACTTGAACCTACTTGATTTCGTTTGGTTGAAGATTCTGGTGAAAGTGACACTGACGACACACAATAATTCAGATTATCTGAAGGAGTCACTTTTTGGCGTTGTATTCCTAAAGGCTTGTTTAGTGCCTAGCACACAGCAGGCGTTTAATAAATGCTTGTTGACTGATTAATTGGTTTGTTTATTCAACACAAATTTATTAAGTGACTACTATGTACCAAAGATTAAAGATATAAGAACAAAGAAGAAAAACCAGACCTTTCCTTTAGGGAACTGTAATGTGAATGGTGTATAAGATCTTCCCTGCCCATTAATAAGCCTTGTGTGGAGTCCAATAGGGAAGCTTGCTTGTACGAAGGCTTTCACACTTTTTGTTGATTTCTTTTTTTTCTTTTTAATAAATTTTATTTGTTTCTTGTTTACATCATTCATTTTCATGAGATTTTTGAATTACAAAATTTCTCCCTGTCCTTCCCCTGTCCCAACCCTAAAACAGCAACCCCACTGTAAAACCCCTCCCCTGATCTGCTCTCTAACTTTCTGGTAGG
>CM053596.1:61619411-61709409 GCA_028646575.1 Pseudocheirus occidentalis
GTAGACCAATAATTTTCAAATTGTCTCTCTTGGATCTATTTTCCAGGTCAGTGTTTTTTTCAAGGAGATATTTCACATTGCTTTCTATGTTTTCATTTCTTTTTAACTGTTTAATAGTATCTTGGTTTCTCATAAAATCATTAGCTTCCACTTGCTCCACTCTAATTCTGAAGGAATTATTCTCTTCAGAATGCTTTTGAGATTCTTTTTCCATCTGGGAAATTTGACTTTTTAAGGCGTTCTTCTCCTCATTGGCTTTCTGGGCCTCTTTTGGCATTTGAGTTAATCTATTTTTTAAAGTGTTGTTTTCTTCAGTCAGGTTGTTGACTCTCTTTTCATGATTTTTTCGCATCATTCTCAGTTCTCTTCCCAGTTTTTCCTCCACTTCTCTTATTTGTTTTTCAAAGTCTTTTTTCAGTTGATCTATAGCTTCTAGGCATTCTTCAAGTGCCTTGGAAGCAATTGGTGTGGGAGTTCTGACTGTGTGGTCTTCCTCCTGTTCCATGCTTTCATCCTTTTTGTTCACAAAAAAGAGTTTTATTGCTGTTCTTATTTTGCTTCCTTTTCCTCATGTTGGCCAGTCAATTAATTGGTTTTTTTTTTTAGCTTTGTGGAACTCTGATTCCAGGGGGGAAATCTCTGTTCCAAATTGCTGGGGTTTTTCCAGCTACCGGAGCTATTAGGGGGGTGTTGCAGCCCCTCAGTTTTGGCTTGCTGAGAGCGCACCCCAAGACCATCACCCAAGACCATGATCCAGATCTAGGCTCCTCAACACAAGAGCAAGGGCCCTGATCAATCAACTCAGCCCCCCTGTGGGGTCCGCAGGCCAGGGGCTCTGAAGCAGCCCAGTGAGGGCAGCCGCCAGTTACAGCAGTTCCTGCCCTTCCCCCACTGCTTCCTTGCCCTGGGGGCAGATTGGCCAAACTGCTTGTCCTCTCCCAAATTAAGTTTCAAAGTTTCACTTTCATTGACCGTCTAATTCTGGTTTGCTGGATGTGAAGATCCCTTCAAGTGCTGTAGATCTGCTCCCCAGAGTAGACTCACTCTGCGGCTTGGGAGGCTCGGCTCCTCCTGACCACCCTTGGGCCTGGCCGTGGTTTTCGGTTTTGGGCTGGACTGGTCTCGGCTCCCGGCCTGCCGGCCTGCTGGATGAACCCCTCCTGCAGAGCTGCCTTTCTCTAAACCTTGTTTTTCACGCCTTGGGTAGATCTTCCCTCTTGTAGACTGGCTGTGGGTCAGCTCGGCTCCTCCCGACTGCCCTCGGGCCTGGCTGCATTTCCGTTTCAGGCTGGGCTGGCTTCTGCTCCGGGTGTGCCTCAATGAGCCCCTGCTGCCAAGCTGCCTTCAGCAAGAGATGCGTTTTCTGTATTTTTGTGAGTTTGAGACTCCTAGAATTTGTCTGGGTTCATATTTTATGTGTATATAGGGTGGTTGTGTGGGAGCTGCGGGACTTTGCTACTTCTATGCCGCCATCTTGGCTCCACCCCCTTGTTGATTTCTAATTAGGCACTGAGTCAAGAGAGTTGTGAAGTATATATGTACTCTAAGTGGGTATTTTGCTTTGGGGGCTTGCTTATGAGAAGGATCTTGTGATTCCTTGGTTGAGATTCTGAGTGATAGTATGTTCAGAGCTCCCCAACTGCTCACATGTAAAAGCTTTCTCAATCCAGGGATGTAAGTAAAGTGCGTAGCAATATTGCTTTGATTTAGGCAGTCAGAGCCCTGTCTGTTGGTCTTTATTTTTCTGACTGTATTTTCTCTGAAGCTCAGGGTGTTGACTTTTCCCCTGAACCAGTAGATATCTTTAAAAAAGATTGTTGGACCTCTCAAATGGCTCCCTTTCCTAGCAAAGCAGATCTAAGAATCTGTGCTAGCAGTCATCCTGGGTATGCTAGTGTGGGTGCCACTACAGGAACTTACATTCACTTGAGGGTGGGATGGAACAAGATGAACAGAAAGCTAATGTGTGTGTATATATACACACCTGCACAATAAAACATGCACATATATACACAAACCACAACCACACACAGGTATATATCCATATATATGTGTATACATACATAGTATGCATTATGCATATACACATATATATGCATATATATGTATGCATACCTATCTATCTATCTACCTATTCATCTCTCTACCTATATCTGTCTGTTTCTATCTACTCATCTATCTATTTGTCTACCCCCTCTCTACCTATATCTATCCATCTATCTGTATACCTTTATGTCATCTATCAGTCTCTATCATCCATCCATGCATCCATCTATCTACCTGTCTATCTATATATATCTACCTATGTCTGTCTATATCCATCTCTCTCTCTGTCTCTCTGCCTATCTATCTATCTATCTCTCTATCTATCTATCTGTCTGTCTGTCTGTCTGTCTTTCTATCCTCTATCTACCTACCTATCATCTCTCTGTAACACCTGTGTCTTCCTCAGGATAGTGAACACTGAGTAAGGCATTTCCCTTTCCTATGCAGATCAGTCCCTTCTCTATACCTTCTGGTCTTAGAGCTGTCTTGAGCACTGAGAGATTAGGTTAGGATCACAAAGCCAGTATGTGTCAGAAATGGGACTGGGTCTATTTCTTCTTGACTCTGAAGCCAGCTTTCTGACCATGGTGTTCTTTCTTTCTGTCTCTCTCTGTCTCTTTCTCTCTCTCTAACAAAATTTATACAAAGTTACTTGGGAGTGGGAGTAGAGAATCTGTGATTTCGACACGGAAGAATGCTTCAACTATGATTAAAGTGAATTAATGATAAAGTGGTTATTAAATACTTACTATCTACCAGTCATGTGATGAGCTCTAAGGATGCAAAGACGGGCAGACATTGCCCACCTACAAGCAGGTTGTTCTGGTGGAAGGGAATTAAGGATGATGGCCTTAGTGGAGGCAGCGCAATCTGGAATTATTTGAGGTGTGAAAAGGTTAGACAACTTGTTTAGGGTCACATAGTTAGCAAATGTCAGAGACAGGACTTGAACTTGGGTCTTAGGATCCTCAGATCCTAGAGCTATAGTTAGAAAGGATCCTAGAGGCTTATAAAGGTCTTATAGAATAGTAAGAATAGTAATGCCAATCTGGGGTTGGTGTCAAAAACCTGGATTTAAATTCCATCTCTTTGACAATTAATAGCTGTGTGGGTAGATGATAAATCAGTTAGATTTTCTGGTCCTCAGTTTCCCCATCTGTGAAATGGGGATATTGATTTTGCTGTCTTATCCTTGTTACTACTCACACCAGGGTGCTGTTTCAAGGCTTCAAAAGAGATAATTAATGTGAAATCCTTTGTAACTGGAAAAGGCAGTATAGCTATCATCAAAGATCATACTTTTGCTCATTTCCCATAATGCTGAGCATGGTATTGAATGCATACTAAGTGCTCAATAAATATATGATTGATTTAATAATATAGGTCTGGAGACATTCTCCTTTGATATCATCTCGGAGCCTATTGAACTGGTCTTTGGGCTGTAAAACATAAAAACTGAGGCTTTAGGAGAAGCAACTTGTTCAAGGTCATGCAGGGTATTCAGTAGCAGACCCTGACCTAGAACCCAAGTGTTCCGACTCGCTGCCAAGGTCTCTTATCTGTGAGAGTGACAGAGACAGCCCAGCCAGGACAGCCCAAAAGGCGACGCTTGGCGGCCTTGAGAGAGTTAGATTGGTTTCTCTAAGAAAACAATTCCCTAAAAAAAGAAATTCACTTATTAATGTGATTATTAATCTGGAAAAAACCCACCTCTCAATAAAATGAATATATGACAAGACAGATGTAATAAACCTGGTTAGAATTTATGATGTGCCCGGGCAGCGTTTTTGCGCGAGATAATGTTCTCCAGTAATGTTGATTTGCCGGATGAGAACCATGTAATCTATTCTGTCAGTGTATATAAGAAATGTTATCTGTGTGGGGGATGACTGATGGTCTCATGAAAGCTGGCAGGGAAACAAATAAAACTATTTGGTCCTTAAAAAAATAATAACCTAATGATCATGTCTCTGCTTGTGTATGACAGGAGAGAGTGGCTAAGGCCCAAACCTGTGGCCGGGGAGCAGCTGCTTGGCAGGTCTTTTCCATATGCTCCAGGTACTAGAAAGTGGGAGGAAGAAGGAAAGGGAGGGAGGAATAGAGCCTCTCCTGAGCATTCAGGGACTTAGCTGCAATCTACCCAAGGCCAGCCTTCCAAGTTAGGATTGCTCTTGAAATCAGAATCTAACTACTGGAAGGACCTTGGGCCATCCAATACAACCTCTTATCCAGTGCAGGAATCCCATCTGCAACCCTTTTAACAGGTGGTCCCCTAAATTCTGCTGGAATTCTTCTTGGCTAGGATGTTTTTGCCTGATTGGGAAGAACACAAGGTTTGGAGTCAGTTTGGATCCCAATACTCAGAGCTGTAGCCATGGGAAGTTACTTTTAACGATGCTGAGCCTTGGTTTCTTCATCTGTGGAATGGGATTATAATACTGCCCCTTCCTGCCATGCAGGATTGCTGCATAAAATTGTAAAGCTAACTTCAATATTTTGATGCCTTTGTGGTCTCATTTATTACTCTTCCACTGTGTAGACCAAAAAAATCCCCCATGCTTTCTCATCCTATGCAACTCTTGACCTTGTCTTCCTGCAAATAGTCCTCAGGGGGTCAACCCAACCAACTGGGCATCTCCCTCTTGATGTCTGGACATTGTGTGGATGCCAATGAAGCCTTTATATAATCATAAAACACTATATAAATGTCAACTGTTATTATAATTCCACTGATGGAGAGCTTACAACCCAATGAAGCAGTCAATTTCATTTCCGTAAGACTCCAGAGGGGCATGGAGTCCAGAACAATGGAGGTGATTGTCCTACCCTACCCTGTTCTTAGTCTGTGGAGTTAGTTAAGTGGCAAAGCCAGCATTTCATCCTGCATTCTCTGAACTTAAAGCCAGTAATCTTTATCCTATATCCAGGGGTGTCATGAGGCTCAAATAAGAGCAGGGATATAAAGTACTTTGTAAACCTTAAAGCATGATTCAATACCAGTTATGGTTATTATTATTATTTGTTTTATTAGCTAACAGTCCCTGAATGTCCTGCTGATCTCAAGCCACTTATATAGAGTGATGGGGGTGGGGGAATGGGAAATGTTTAACAACCAGATTGGGGATGGGAGAGGGATGTATATGAACTTCTTAAAGGTATACATTATTATTAACACTTAAGTCTAGACAATTCACAAACCATAAATCAAGCCCTGACTTCTAGCCCTTGCTGATTTTGGGGGAGTGTAAATGATCACATGGAAAAAAAATCTCACAAGCCCATTAGAGCCGTGTCTCGTATATGCAGCCTGTATCCCTCCACCATTTTCTGCCTATGTGACATTGGCTAAGTGGCTTCACATTCTGTCCTCATTTCCCTCATTTTCTAGATGAGAAGGTTGAGCTTAAATTCCAGCTCTGTGTGAGTGTGGACAGACCACTCTATCTCTCTCAGCCTTGGTTTCTTCATCTCTAAAATGGGGGCAATAATACCTGCTTTACCTACTTACCTTTGTTGTTTCACAGCTCAAATGAGATAATCTGCTTAAAGCACATGGCTAACCTTAAAGCCTGTATAAAGTCCATCCTCTATGCCTGGAGTGCGCTCAATCCTCATCTTTGCTTCCTGGAATCTCTATCCCTTCCTCTTTACACATCACTCACTAAGGGAAGTCTTTCCTGCTTCCTTCAGCTACTGGTGCCTTCTCTTCCAGGCGTAGGTCCAAATACTCTTGTCTTCCTATTATTCCCTTTATATGCATAATGGGTGAAGACCTGGTCCTTAGAGCATGTGCTATATAATATGGTCCCTCTGTTTTGAACCCCATGGAGGTCTGGTGAGTCTGTTTCAAGATTCGTGCAATAGAAGGACCCTTCCCTCCTACTTCAAAGCAAGAGTCCTCTTACTATTTCTTATCAGTCTTCTTTTCCATCACTCTTTTTTTGACTCTTCATTACTCCATTTGGGATTTTCTCTGCAAAATATACTAGAGTGGTTTGCAATTTCCTTCTCTGGCTCATTTTGCAGATGAGGAAACTGAGGTAAACAGGGTCAAAGTGACTCATACAGGGTCGCACAGTTAGTGTCTGAAACCAGATTTGAACTCAGGAAGATGAATCTGATTCCAAGCCTGTCACTCTTTCCAATGTACCACCCAGTTTCCCCCCGCCCCCCAAAGTATTTTGAGGCAATGAAAATCCTTTTAATTGCAGACTGAGCCAGAACTGAGTTTTCAGACAAAGAGTTAGAGGGACTGATCTCTCAAGCTCTCTTCCCTGGAGATGTTTGAGTGAGCCTCACGGTGGGGGGAAGGAAGGTGCCATGTGGGGCCTTTTTCTTTTGTGTTTATTCTTTCCTGATATCAGGTAAGTATCTAGTAATGAAATGAACCAGTTTATGATCTTGTAAGCTTAGAAAGATTGGAAGAACCTTCAGAGGTCCAGCAAACTGGAGTTGGTACCAGAGTAGCCATAACAGCTAAGTCCGGAGAGTACCCAGCCTTGAGGAATAAACTATTTACACTAGCCCAACAGAGGTGTGGCTTGGTATCAAGGAAGGGGATGATTTGTTCATCAAGTATGCCACACCCCAAAGTGGACTTACTGGGGACTACACAAAAAGATAAAATATCTCCCATGGTCAAGAAATAACCATATTCCCCTCCACCTAATGCCCATTAAGGAGGGATGTTTTGTACCTGCCATTTTGAGTCCACTGTTCCCAGAGACTCTATACAAGGGAGAGACTGTGTCCCTGTTTGGTGGGATGATTTTGTAATTTCTATCTTTTGCTACACCTTCTTAGCAAAATCTAATTGATATCAACTGGTTAACTGAAAGTGAGGGACATAGATAGGGGCTTGTAGAAACCCAGGCCCTCAGGGTTATCTGATGATTGAGCCCTGAAGGGATACATAGTCAGCTGCCCTTTTAGCAGGGACCCAATCTGCTAAAGTGGGTGAGTTGGGGTTGGAAGGATAAGGCCAGAAGAATCCAACATATTCATTCTGTGCATAATGTTCATATAGAATAAATATGTTCCATCTTTCTGGCCCTATTCCCCCAATCCCAATTTTTATACACACACATATGTACATGTGCATGTGTGTATATGTGTATCTGTGTTTTGTACACACATGCCTGTGACATATATGTATATGCGCACATGTATGTGTATGCAAATTGTCTCCTCCATTAGAATACAGGCTTATTCACTGTATTTGTATCCTCTGGGTCTAGCACAGTGTTTGGCACATAGTAGGCACTTAAATGCTTGATTAATGGAGTTATTATAATAATTATTTACATACGTTATATCTTCCCTTTTAGACTGCAAGATCCTTGTGGGCAAGGACTGTGAATTATTCATTTCTGCATCTGGCCACAGAGCATAGCTTGGGACCCTGTACACAGTAGGGACTTAGCAGGTGTTCGTCAAATGCGATTGGAAAAACTGAAGGACTTTCTTCTATATGCCTATACATATGGATACGGCCTTGTGGCGAAGATATTTTGATAAAAAACAAAACAAAACAAACTTGGCACGTTCTTTTCACATACACAGTTCGGTTTTTATGTAAGTTATTTATTCATTGTGTTTAGGCAGTCACAGGGGCAGAACAAAAAGTCCTGTGAATGAACACTTCAGGGCCATATAATTCAGTGCCCGACAGGTGGCCCTGTAATGCATGCCAGGCAGCTCCACTAGGAAGGGAGAGCAACGAGTCAGAATGGTTGAAGAAGCAAAGCAATTACCTAGAAAAAAAGAACTTTCCACTCTCAAAAAAAGAAAAAAAAATGGTGTGCTCATGTTAATTTCAAAATATTTCTCTGTAATTGTCCATAATAAGGGCCTGGTACATAATGTGTAGTTCTTGTCATTGTTGTAGTCTTGAATATAATTTTATGCTCCCTATTTTTAAGACTTTCTTAAGAGAGATTTGAAATCCATTATGATATTGAAACTGTTGGATCTTGTAAATGGGAATTAGTGCTTAGCTGTCAATACTGTAAGGGGAAAAAAATCTTATTTTGATGCCTTGTTATGACTTGGAGGTAACCTTAGGTTATTAAAAGCTATGTCAGAGGTGGGTAATCTCCTCTGGGTCCTACTGAGCTGAATGTTCTTCCAGTGTGGGCCAGAAGATAATTTGTGCTTTGTTGGGGGAGGGGATAGCCTAACTAAGGACAAAGAAAGTCATCCCCAGGGTGCATGCAGATTGATGAATTCTCCAGTTACAGTCAGTCTCAAAAATGCAGCTGTTTTACTAAGTTGGGGAGGAGTCACAGTCTTCATCAGTGGAGGGAGTGCTAATGCTGATATGACCCCCAGAAGTTTGAAGCATTGAAGCAAGAAACGTCTTTGAATATAGTTTTGAATTTAAGGAAATGGAACAGCAAACTACTTTCCAAATTGATAACTGAATGGAACCCACAGTGATGTTAACTTGGGCAAGTCCCTTCCCACTCATGGTTTCATTTTCCTCACCCATAAAATAAGAAGGTTGGACTAGATTGGGGTTTTTAACTTTTTTGTGTCATGGACCCTTCTGACAAGTCTGATGAAGCCTAGAGATCCCTTCTCAGAATAATTTAAAAACAATTGAAGAAAATGCTAAATTTCCATTAGAGGTTAGCAGAAATGGAGATGTAGCCTTTCTCTCCCAATCCAAGTTCACAGATACCCTGAAATCTATACAGACACCCCCCAGGGGGGTGTCTGTGGACCCTAGGTTGCTTGGTTGTTGTCTTTTGTACTCAAAAAGGACCAAAATGACATAACTATGTTAAAATAAAGTTACAGAGTGTCTGACCATGGCTGCTCAGACCAATAAGAGCTCAGAATGTTCTACCACAGGTTGGACATAAATAGTCCACATGAACATTTGGGGTGAGTTCTCTAAATTTGCACATTTCAAGTTTCTTTTGAGCTACTTCAATTCTGCTTTGTTCATAGAGCATATCACCTTCTATGATGTGGGCATGCCATGCCTGTCCTGTGGCGGTCCTGTGCCTGTGGCTCCCATGTTATGTGCTCAATTCCAATTGAGATGGTCTCAAAGTTTTCTTCCTGAAATCAGAATTTTTATGAATCCAACATTCTAGGCTATTTCATTCAGTTCTAGTTCAGGCTGAAGTTAAGGCTTTGGATGAGATGACCTTTCCTGGATCCATTCATATTTAGAATTCTTTTCTATCTCAAAGAAAGTTAGGGGAAGGAAGGGATCATGAGGTGGGAAGGGCATAGAGCACCCCATAAAGACTTCAAGAATGATCTTGGAAGCTCAGTTGACAAGCATTTATCTATGTGAAAGATACTGTGCTTAGGACAGAGGTTACAATTTAAGACCAAAACCAGCAAAATTTAAAACCAAATTTAAAACAAAAAACTTGCCCTCGGGGAGGCTATAGTCCACTGGGAGAATTCAATGTGTATGATGATAAATAAATACAATTCAGTCTGAGATTAGAATATTGATAACTGGGGTAATCATAGAATCATAGATTTAGAATGGGGAGGAACCTTAGAACCTTAGAAGACCACCTGGTGTGCTCCTTTTATTTTATGGGTAAGGAAGGTGAGATGCAGAGATTTAAAAAAAACTTGCCCACAATCACAGCAATTGGCAGAACTGGGGTTCATCTGACTCTAAATCTACCGCATTTTCCAGTGCCATGCCTTTGGTGGGTAGCACTTGAGAGGAGCCTTCAAGGAAGCCAAGGGTTCTAAGAGATGAAGAGTGAGTACATTCCAGGAATGGGAGACAGCCTGGGAAAAGGGATGGACATCAGGGGAGACTAGATTTAGAGCTTAGAGGGCATCTAGTCCAGCCCCTTCATTTTACACATGGGGAAACTGGGGCCCAAGGAAGGGAAGTGACTTTCCTCAGGGTCACATGAGTTGGAAGTGTCAAAGCTGGGAGTTCTTTTGTAATGCTGAATTTAGGGAAGAGAAAGTAGAACCACTTCATTTGTAGAAATGGAAGAAGTAGCAGACTAGAATTCAGGAGACTTGGGATCTGGTCCTAGATGTGCCACTAGAAAGCTGCACGACTTCGGGAAAATCATTTAAACTTTTTGAGGCTCAGTTTCCTCATCTGTCAAAAAGGAATAATCATATTTGCATTATCAGCCTTATGGGGCAGTTTTGAGAATCAAATGAGAAAATGGATATGAAAGACACTATGAAATACTCTATGAAAGTAAGAGATTATAATGGGGATTATTTTCCAGGCTGTGGGTCCCTGAGACTATTCTGTCCTGGTTTCAGCAGATACTTAGCAGAAGTTGGTCCTATCAAAGCCATATGAGACAGGTGCATGGATGTTCAGAATAGCCACTGAAGTTCCACAAAGGGGCCACATGCCCCACTCATAGCTACTCAGGAAGGAAGCTGCCCTGCTCCTTCAGAAGGAAACCATGAGAATAAAGACAAGATGGTCGTCTCTTCTGGTTATAAAAACTGCTTCTCTTCTCTTTCCTGCCCACTAGTGGGTCATTGTAAAGCTGTCTTCCAGGACTAAAACACCAGGAAAGCTTATTCATTTCTCCCACAGAACTCTGCCCTACAGCAACTGGTGGATGGGTCCTCCTGACTTCTCCCCCTCCTCCTAAAGTGAATATGTAGGTTTCCTCTCTGGTCAGCATCCTAGGAACTCAATGGTCCAGAGGACCTTTGGGTCTCTATGAAGGTGGAAGTACTTTGCAAGCCTCTGTGTTCAACCAGAAAGATCTGGAAGCTGATCCTGATTGAATCAATCAACCAACAAGCATTTATAAAATATCAAATATGTGCTTAGCACTGTGCTAGGTGTTTATTGGAGATAAAAAGTCAGAGATTGAAAAAAAATCCCTGCTCTCAAGGAGCCTACACTTTATGAGGGGAACCAATACGGGCACATATAAGTATATACTATATACATGCCTATGCATAATAAGAGGTGATTTCAGGGGAAGAGAGTAGACATTGATCAGGAAAGGTGTCAAGTAGGAAGCAAGAATGGAATAAAAACTTCCTTCTCCCAGGGGCACTCTTTGGCTTTTGTATCCTATTGTAGGTGACTAATAAATGCTTTTTGTTGGACTTCAAGTGACAAAATTGGTGATTGTGAATGAGACTGAGCTCTGATTAGTTCATAGACTATGTAATATTATATATAATAATATAGTTACATAACTAAAGAGACAGTGTTCTTTCTCCTCTTCCTCCCCTGGGCTATAGAAGGAAGTGGAAGAGAGGATGGCAGAAGGATGAAATAACTCAAGGTGAACTTATTTTTGTTGCTGTTGTTCAGTTGTTTTAGTCATTTCCAACTCTTTGTGACTCCACTTGGATTTTTTTTGGCAAAGATACTAGTGGTTTGCCATTTCCTTCTCCAGCTCATTTTACAGATAAGGATATTGAGGCAAACAGTATTAAGTCAAACACATTAGTTGACCCTACATTCATGACTCAAGTTAAGGAAGGTTTGTTGTATTTACATATCTGTTAGGAGCTCATCAGCAACAGGGGGAAATATTAAGAAAGACACAATATTTCCACAAGAGAAATAAAAGAAAGAAAAAGCATTTACGTAGGGCTTACTATATATCATGCACCGCGCACCAAGCATTGAGCCAGAGATACACACATCACAGCATTCCTCCTTCCCCTCAGTGGGAGAAGCGACGGGAACCATAGGATACTTGAAGGATTTGTGATTTCATGCATGTGTGTACTACCAGCACCCATATGTGTTTCACATATGTGGATGGCACCTCACCTGAAACTATTTCATCCTAGAGGTAATAGGGAACCATTGAAACTTACTGGCCTTTGTGAGTTGCTGCAGCCAAAAAAAATTGGTGTCCTGTGTCCAAATAGATGCTTCTTCAGTCTTAATGATGCTGGATCTCAGAAAGTGGTCCCATAGCTGATTGCTGGATCTATCCTGGAAGTCTTTCCTCATTGGTGAGAAACCACTGTATTGAGATGGTCCTTCCTATGTGATTCACTGAGGTCATCTCCCTGGTGGGGTTGCCAGCCGCACTGCAGCTGCAGCTGCTGATGCTCTCCCCTCCAGGGGGCGCTGGCGCACTCTGGGCAGTCTCAGACTTTGTTTAATCTTGGTTGTCTTCTTGCCACTGCAATATGTGCACCTTTTGTATCTTGCTGGGGTAGGGTAGGGGAGACACACAAGTATTTATTAAGAACTTACTATGTGCCCAGCATTTGCTAAATGCCTTACAAATATCTTGGTAATCCGATTAGCTCCTGCCATTGCTTCTGGAAATGTTAGCTCAATCAACTATCCTATGACTCCATTCATCAAATCTGACTTTTCAGGACAAAACACCCTTCCTGCTCATAACTCCACTAGTTGTGTGGTCTGCCCCCTTTCCCTGTTCTTCCCCTCTCATTGAAATAAAGGTTCACTGAGAGCAGGAACTGTTTCTATTCTCTTGCTCTTATGTCCAAAGTACTGAGCATACAGTATTTGATAAATTTGATAAATGCTCTCTTTCTTTCTCTTTCTCTCTCTCCTTCCTTCCTTCTTTCTTTCCTTCCTTCCTTCCTTCCTTCCTTCCTTCCTTCCTTCCTTCCTTCCTTCCTTCCTTTCTTCTTCCCTTCCTTAAACCAAAGTCACTTTAATGTGTGGAGGGGTGGTACCAAGGCAAGACTTTAATGCAGGAATAACAATTATTAATAATAGAATTTTAAAAACCCTTCCATTTCTCTGGCATTGGGAAGCTTACAAAGCCTTTTCTTTACAATAATCCCTCAACTCTAAAATGAAGAGGTAGGAGTGGATGTCCTCTAAAACCCCTTCTAGCTCTAAATCTATGATTCCAATTATGGAGAGACAGTGTGGTCTACTAAACAGAGGGCTAATGCAAGCCTGGGAGTTAGGAAGACCCCAGGCTTCTGACACATTCTGGCTGCATATGTGACCTGAGGCCAGCCTTGGAACTTCTCAGGGCCCCCAGGCAACTCTATAAGGCTAAATTTGAAGGTAGCTGCTGAGCTCCACAGCTGCAGGGGGTTTCCTCATTGGTGATTTCCCACATTGAAAAAATACAACAACAGACTAGCTCCTTCTCTGTTCCCTCTATCCCCTGAAAGATCCTGTGAAGTCAGGAACCTATGTGCTATTTTATCATTTGTAATATTTACCATTTGTAACTGTGTCCAAGGGAGCTCCTGGGAGGTGTAAGATCTAGGCTTACAGGACAGAAAACAATGAGATCCTGAAGACACAGTGGGAGGCCGTTGTGAGATAGCCAATGGGACCAAACCCCCAGGATTACATTTTTTTTCCAAGATAACGTGTCTCCTGCCAGGGCCTCCTTCAGACTCTTTGTCAGTTGCTTTCTCAGAGGGACCTTTCAATGCCAACCTTTGTGTTGGAGTTTTAAAGATTTGGAACCAGGAACAATGAATCTTTACAGGAAAAATGTTTAAAAATTCTGTGACTTTCTAGAGGAGAGGATGGGGGGATTCAACAGGAAGGAGATGGTAGGAAAGGCAAGTTGATTATCTGAAACAAAAACCCCCCAAACCCTTCCCCAAGCATACAACCCCAACCAATCATTCTTCCTTTTCGACCCTCATTCCCCCTCTCATATCTCAGACCTATTTAGCAGCCTCTCCATTTCTGGCTGGCTTGGTTAGCAGATTGAATCTCCCCTAGCTGGCTTCAAGTTGCTTTAGCACTGAATTTAGGAGGTGGGTTTGTAATGGGATATTATTAGCTTGGTATGATTGAGGTGGCTGGGTGGCATAGTAGATGGAGTGCTGGTCCTGTAGGCAAGACGACATGAGTTTAAATCCATCCTCAGACACTAGCTATGGGAACCTGGACAAGTCACTTAACCTGGTTTGCCTCAGTTTCCTCATCTGTAAAATGAGTTGGGGAAGGAAGTAGCAAACCAATCTAGTCCTTGCTAAGAAAACTTCAAATGAGGCCATAAAGAGTCAGATACAACTAATGAACTAGGCAACAACACTAACAAAATGATGGAAAGAGGATAATGGACTTGGAAGGGGGTGACTTGGGTGAGAATCATGGCTCCCCCTCTCTCTAGCTATGTGACTGGAAGCAAGTCACTTTTATCTGAGCCCTTTTCACAGACTTTAGAGGTAAAGGGAATTTTTAGAGATCATCTACTTCAAATTCTCTTATTTTCTAGATAGCGGAATTTTGGCCAGAGAAGTAAATGGACCCTCCAAACTTCACATGGCAAAGTTGAGATTTGAACCCAGGTCTCCCAACCCCAAACTGAATGCTAATTCTATTACCTCCACCCCTCCCCCCAATCTGCAGTGTGGTGATAGTAACAAGACAGCAAATCTTCAAGGATCTGAATGGCCGCCCTATAGGTAAGAACTGACACCTATTCTGTTGGGCCCTAGAGGGCAGGAATGGGAGCAGTGAGTGGGTAGAAATTACTGGGAGACAGATTTGGACTGGATATAAGCATATAAGGGGCAGCTAAGTTAAGGGGAAGCTTTGGGCTTGGAATCAGGAAGACTCATCTTCCTGAGTTCAAATCTGGCCTCAGATAGTTCCTAGCTGTGTGACTTGTGGGCAAGTCACTTCACCCTGTGTAACAGCAATCAGTTTAGAAGGTACTTAGCCCTTAGTAACTTAGGGCTAAGTATGGAAGGTGTGAGCTCCATATGGAAGGTGTGGAAGGGGATGGGCTGAGACAGGAGGCCAGTGTGTTTATATAAGAAGAATTCTAGAGACATAGAGAGACAGAATCCTGTTGGAGGAAGCAGGATTGTCTCAGCATCTGGAAGCTGGGCTGCTGGACTGAAGAAGTGAGTTAGAGTTTTCTTGAGAAAGAGAGAAAGAGTTTCTCTCCCAGCATCTGGAAGCTGACTGAGAACTGAATTGGAGTTTTTCTTGAGACCAGAATCTGGTGAAGGCTGAAGTGGCTGTTTCTGCCACCTGGAAGACCAGTGTTGCTGCTGCTGCCTGGAAAGTTAAGTTTTCTACCAGGTCCTAGGGCCATCTGAGCTGCTGGAGAACTGAAGAAGCATGACCAGGATAAGACTTTGTTTATGGCCTGGCTGATCCTTGAGTTCCTGGCAACAGAAGTCATGAAGGGTGTGAGATGGACTGGACCCTGTGAACTCCAGTGTGGAGCAGGACCTACCCAGAGTGCTGGACAAGGAACTGGGAGCTGTCTGCCATTGAACCCAAGTGAATCCAGTTTGGTGAATCCAGGTAGAATCTGGGACCATGGAAGGGGACCCAGGGAATCTGAGAACCAGCCCCAAATCAAGATGAAGAAAAGACCTTTCCTTGGGTACTGAAGGCTGTGATGATAAGGTGGTTTACTAGTGACCTAGGGGTGGGGGATTTGTATATTTTTGAATGATTGCACTTCGAGATTAATGATGCTTAGTAACTGATTGCTAAATAAGTGACTGATTGAGTTAAATTGTTGCCCCATAAGTGGAAGACTGACAATTGCACTCTGAGATGACTGAACAACTGAGTAAGGAGGCAAACCTCCTTAGGGATACCAGATGATTGTTCTTTGTTCTAAATACTGTGACCACTTTGGTGAAAACTATGTGGCTATTTTAATGATAAGCTGTTGAGAATACTATATTGTAATTTTCCGTGATAAGTTTTAATATTGTGAATGCTGTACCTTCATTTTCTGTGAATGTTTTTCTTTGATTATAGAATAAACAGTGTTCACTATACTGTGTAATCAGAACCATAAAAGCTGTTCACAGTAGCATTCTTTTGGAAATCTGCCGGTGCATGGTATTACACCCTGTTTGTCTCATTTCCTCATCTGTCAGATGAGGTAGAGAAGGAAATGGCAAACCACTCCAGTGTCTGGTCCAAGTAAACCCCAAATGGACTCACAAAGAGTCAGACACATACTTAAAAAAATGACCTAACTACACCAACATAGAAGTATTTAAGGATATTAGAGCTTCCCCAAAGTGAAAGGTGTTGCCTTAGGAGGTGGTGAGCTCCCCATCTCTAGCTGTATTCAGCAGATGCCTGGTAAATTACATGCCAGGGAACCTATAGAGGGGATTCCTTTTCAAGTTGGAGAAGCCTTTGCTTTCTAGTTCCGAGTCTGTGCTTCTGAATCCTTAGACAACCTATGTCACAGGGTTGCTATAAAGAAAAGTACTTTGAAACCCATAAAGATGGATAGAAATGGGAGTGATGATTATTGGCCCCCATCATGCACATAATAAAACACCAGAGTCAGCTCTAAGGTCATAAACCTCTAAGATGAGAAATATCTGCTTCATTCCAATAGCTTCCAGGCATTTGATCATGGAATTGAACAGACTCTTAGAAATATAAGCAGCATTTACAGAGCACTTTAAGGTTTGCAAAGCACTTTATAAACATTATCCCATCTGACCTTCACAACCCTGGCAGGTAGGTCCTATAATCACCCCCATTTTATAGGTGAGGAGACTGAATCTGAGAGAAGTTAAGTGACTTGCCCAGGATCACCCAACTAATCCTAGAAAGCAGGATTTGAACTTGGGTCTTTCTAACTCCAAGTCTAATGTCCTCTCTACTGATACACCTTGCTAATTCCCTTATTTTAAGGATGAGGAATCTGGAATCCACAAAAGGGAAATGATTTTCACAAGGGCACACAGGTAGTAAGCAGTAAACTGTCAGGGTTAAGATCTGACCCCGGTTCCTTTATCTCTCAAACTAGGGCTCTTTTTCTGCCTCCGTTTGGCACGCCACCCTCCCAGATTTACCCCTCCTCCATTCCTCATACTTACTGAGTTTGCCACCCTCTCTGCTCCCTCTGGTTTCTGATCAGGCAATGCAAACATGTTGTACTATCATCCAAGGCAAAGGCAACTTGGGAGGGTAAATGAGAAGCAGGTGGTCCAATAACCCTCAAGGTGCAGGGCAAAATATATCCTGGGTGATCTGCACCAGGCTCCTCCTGTTGGCATGGAAAATTGAGAGCTAACCTGTCTTCTTGTATTCCAGATTGTGCTATTTAACTAGAAAGAATCAAGCCAAGTGGAAGGAAGAATATTGTGTCAAACCTGTAGGTGTTTCTGACCTTTCTTTACTGCTTTCTATTGTTATTAAGAATGAACTAGAATGTCTGAAGTTTGGCAGATAAGTTCTGTCAGCTCCTCCTCCCCCCCTTTCCTATCTCTGCTCTAAAGATGGCCAGGAGGTTGAACACCAGGGCTGGGAAGGTCCATGCTCCCATCCCAGGGATCTGCTGTCCCAGCTTTAGTGATCCACATGCCTCCCCCTGCCCCCACCATCCACCAATCCCTCCAGGGCAGAAGGAACTTTGTCACCCCCCCTCCCCACTTTGGAGAGGTTCTTGAACCTGGTTATAGTGGGTGCTAGTGAGCACATGTGGTCAAAACTGGGATGGGGCTCTACATCTACCCTCATTATTAATGCATGGAGAACTGATCCTGGAGCCCGAAGGACCTGGGTTTAAATCCTGTTTCTGACACATGATTCTCTGGTCAAGTCAGGCACCTCCCAATGCTCTAGAAAACTGTCTAAGGTGGAGCAACTGCTAATCTCAGGTAGAGGGAGATCACTAGGAGATCTCGAAACCAATAAAGTCTCAGGCCTAGTAAAAATACCTAATAAGTCACACTTAGATTTGGAGAAGAAAGAGACTGTAGTGGTGATTGGATCCAATACCCCCATTTTCCAGATGAGAAAATTGAGACTCAGGAGGGTTAAGTGACTTGTCCAATGTCAACTAATTAATGCACATTTCTTAAGTGACCGCTATGTATTGGGCTCTGGGTAAAAGGTAAAGGGAAATAGTCCTTGCCCTCAAAGGGAGTACACTCTATCTATAGATTATACAGATATTGAGTGAGTGTGCTAAGTTTAGGGTTAATGGAGCACTTTCATCAGGACAACCCTGTGAAGTAGGTCACACAAGTATTATTCTCCTCACTTTAAAAATGAGGAAACCGAGACTCACGAGGGTTAAGTGATATGCCCAAGGTCGCATAGTATGAAATAAGTGGGATTTGAACCCAGGTCTCTCATGACTCCAAGTCTGGGCCTTTTCCATGACACCAAGTTGCTCTTTTCTTGAACATTGTCTGAACACAATACAGTCTTCCACGTAAAGCAGTGGTTCTCAACCTTCCCAATGCCAAGACCCTTTAATACTCACATGTGGGCATATCTGCATGTGGGCGGACCCACCTGGAGATGGATAGAGGAGCAGTGTCTCAGTTCCTAAGACCATCAGAAATATATGTTTTTTGGTGGTTTTAGGCAACCCCTGTGATCCCTGTGAAAGGGTCGTTCAACCCAAAGGGGTCGCAACCCACAGGTTGAGAACCGCTGATATAAAGGATGCTCAACCAATACTTTCCCAAGGGGAGGTTACTAATGTCAAAAAGCCCAAGTCAGTACACATTTTACTCTCTCACGAAACTCTAGAAAGAATGATGGATTTGGAATCAGAGGACCTAGTTTCGTACCCTGGACCTTTCACTTACGACCACCTTGATGGCGTTTGAGCTTAACTCTGGCTCTCTTTATATGGAGAGGCTATCTGGCCTCTGAAGTCTCTGCCAGGCCTAAATCTATCATGCAATTCTCATCTAAGTTTTGTCGACCTTGGACAAGTGCCTTGACCTTTCTAAGCCTTGGTTTTCTCAACTATTAAACAAGTGGGTAAAATGAAACCACCTCTAAGGTCCTCCCCAGCCCCAAAACTATGACGACCCCCCCATGCTATTCTAGTCTAGGCTTTGTCATTGACTTTCTGTGTGACATTGAGCAAGTCCCTTGACTCTCCTGAGACTCAGTTATCTTACCTGCAAAACTTGGAGATTGAACTGGGCTTGTCTCTAAGGTTCTGCCCAGTTTCTTATGTCTCCATTACTGGCAAGGAATGGCCCAGAATATGAGTGAGAGTGAGAGGCAGAGAAATACATTTGGGATTTGAAATAACTAGACAGTTTGGAGGAAGCCGAAAGGTCACAGGTTTCTGCATTTGGCTGGTTACCGCAGTGTCTATTAATCGTTCTTTAAGTGAGGTTCATCAGCGAGGAAAGACTGAAGCCGCCACCTTGCTCATTCCCGAGCCAGAGCTGGGGAGCTGCTGGGTTAATAACACCTTATTTAGCAGAAAATTCCAGACCACTGGAGCATGTTTCAGAAGAAGTTTGATTGGAGTGAGGATTGATGCTGATCTTGCAAGGCAGAGCAAGCCCCTACCCGAGGCAGCGACACAATGGTACCTCATGGCTGCTGCTGGGGAGCCCTGGCCCTGCTGGAGCTGGATCAAGGGGTGGTGGAGGATAGAATCGGGGCAGATGCACTTTGGAGGTTTGGGTTGGTGTGAATAATGCTGCATTAGAGACTCAGGGCCAAGCTGCACCATTCAACACAGGGTCAGAAGCCTAGAATGTCAAAGCTGGAAAGGCTTTTAGCTCAGGGAAAGGAGGCTGTACTCACTCAGTGTTATGTTAATGGCAAGGTGAAGAAAGGCGAGGGAATGAGGAACCGGGTCTCCTGGCTCCCAATTTGGGGCATTTTCCTCTGCATGGGGCTCTAGAGAATTTTGAACTGAAGTGAATTCAAAGAGTATTTTTTGAGCACCCACTGTGTACAAGGTCCTAACTACACACTGATAGTGGAAAGAGTGTGCATTTTGGAGTCGGAGTATTGAATTTGAATGCTTGCTTTGCTACTTCTGATGTAGGGCAAGTAATTTCCCTGCTCTGGGTTTCAATTTGTTCATTTTTTCAAAAATGGGTATTATACTGGATGGTCTGAGTCTCTTTCTACCTTAAAATCCCAAGATCCTACTTGTAGGGCTTTAGGCAAAGCATTGTTTTCTCTCTGGGCCACAGTGTCCTCATGTGCCCATTTGGGGGAGCAGGGAGGATGGAGTTGAACTGAGGTTTCTTTCATCTCTTAATCCTATAGGAAGATAGGTGACATTGTGAATGGACAAAGAGACTTGAGGATTTCATATCCTGCCTCAGACATTTATTAGCTGTGTGACCCAGGGCAAGTCTCCTTGTTCTCTTCCAGCCTCAGCTTTCTCATCTGTAATATGGGGATAGTAATGGTGGCACCTACCTTAAAGGGCTTTTGTGATGATCAGATGTAACATCATATATAAAGGGTTATCTGAATGCTGTTATTATTATTTCATTGTTATAGACACAGAGACATAAAAATCTGTGGGATGGGGACAGGACAAAATGTACACAAATATCTCTTATGCAGAAAGGACCATGACAAGTAGTGGAAGAGACAGTTTAATGTAGTGAATGGAGAGTTGGTCTTGGACTCAGAAGGACCTAGGGAGGCCTTTCTCTGACACAATCTGACTGTGTGACCCTGGGCAAGTCACTTAACCTCTTAGTGCCCTGGATAACTTTCTAAGACTATAAATTCCAAAGAAGGTGCTGACCCACATTAGTAGAGAGTTTCCTCAGCCAAATGTTCCTGAAGCTGCAAAAGAACATATAATATGTAAAAAGAGCCCTGGAGACTTGGGGCCTAGTTCTGTCTCAGTCTTTTATGAATCTGGTGAGACTCTTTGCCTCTTGGACCTCCACATTCTTATCTGTAAAATGGGTGATAAGAACACCAATAGTTTTGACCTCATAGGACTACCATGAGAAAAGTACTTTGTAAATATGAAGACTCTTTACATATAAATGTGTTACAATAATGAACATAAGAAAGGGGAACAAACAATGCTTGGGGAGCTTGGAGGGAAGACGGCTTATTTTTGGCTATGGAATTAAGGAAGGTTTCATGGGAGAAGTGGCACCTGAGCTGGGCCACAGAGTATGGGACTGAGTGGAATGAAGGGCAGCGAGAAGATGCTCCAGGCAGAATGGATACTGTGTGCAAATGCAGATGTGAAAGATAACCAAAAGTAGTTGCTGCCTTTCAGCATAGAATGAGTGAGTGTGGAAATGAGACTGAAGTGTTATGGAATGTTCCATAGTCTAAGACTGTCAAAGCCCACTATTCTGGTGAGACAGAGTGGTACAGTGGGAGAAGCCAGTGGTCCTGGTTTCAAGGACTCCCGTTGTGACCATAGAGAAGTCACCTGACCTTACCAGCTCCATTTGTAAATCGAAGGAATTGATTGATCAGATGGCCTCGGGTCCAGATCTAAATCTGGCCCCAGGTTCTTCTAGACACTGGCCAGGAGAGCATCTGGTAAAATAAATGATGCTAGATAAAGGCACAATTTTGTTCTTGAGAAAGAGAGGCCTTTAATGGGGATTATGAAGCATAAAGACTGTAAGGGGAAATTCCTAGCACAGTTCAGAAATACAGATCTATCCAGAACAACTCTTGTGTAATGAAAATAGGACTCTTAACAACAATTCTAAAAGTCAGAGACACACAATTATTCCTGAAAGGAAGATAGACATGGATTGCCAATCAGACACTGTTGATGGGATGGGGGTGGGGGGCATTGCTTAAGAAGCAGAATGCTCTCTGATCGACCAAGGAGAGAGAGAGAAAGAGAGAGACAGAGACAGAGACAGAGAGAGAGAGACAGAGACAGAGACAGAGACAGAGACAGAGACAGAGAGAGACAGAGAGAGAGAGAGAGAGAGAAAGAGAGAGAGAGAGAGAGAGAGAGAGAGAGAGAAGAGCACAACCAAGCTGATTCTCTTCCTCAACTACAAAGGAAGGGAATAAGGTCAAGGGAAGAACACAGAAGGTTTGCATTTTGCTGCTTTGAATATTGTTCTTACTCTAGCCAGGTCATATGCTTCTAGAGATGTTCCTTCCTGCCAATCAACCAACACGCATTTATTAGTGCCAGGACTATGCAGAACACTGGGGCAATAAAGACAAAAGTGAAGTTGTCCCTGCCCTCAGGGAGCTTACATTTTTCATCCATTCTTGCCTGGGCTATTGCTATAATCTTCTAATTTGTCTCAGCCTCTAGGCTCCTTCCTCTCTAATCTATGCCCACATAGGTGCCAAGGCAAAATTCCTAAAACTCAGGTCATACCATGTTGCTCCTCAATCAAACAAAAAGCATTTATTAAGTACCTATTATGTGTCAGGCTCAGTGCTAAGCACAGAGGATGCAGAAAGAGACAAAAGAAAAAGCCCTGCCCTTAAGGAGCTTACTATCTAATGGGAGAGACAAATAAATATATACAAAGCGAACTATATATAAGATAAATAAGTGATCATTAACAGTGGGAAGGCATTGCAATTAAGAGGGGGTGGGGAAGACATCTTGTAGAAACCAGGAAAGTCAGTAGTAGGAGTGAAGGAGGGAAAGGGTTCCAGGCATGGGGATAGTAGAGATAATGACTGGGGACAAGAGATAGTGCCTTGTTTGTGGAACAGCCAAGACACCAGACTCTAGTGGCTCACCTTTAGTTCTAGGGTCAAAGATGAATTCCTCTGTCATTTAAAATTCTCTACAATTTGCCTTTAATCTACCTTTTCAGACTCATTACACTTCTTTACACATTTTAGGGTGTAGCCAAACTGGATTTCCTGTTCTTCCTCACCTATAATGTTTTATCTCCTTTTTCTATGTCTTTGCATAGTCTGTCTCCCATACCTAGAATGCAATTTCACCTCACCTCTTCTCCTAGGCTCCCTATATTGCTTCAAAGCTCAGCTCAAAAGCTGCTATCTCTGTGATATCTTTCTTGGTCTCCTCTAGCTGTTAAAGCATCTCTCCAAAAATTACTTGCATTTATCTTGCATATACTTTTGTGCATAATTTCATGAAAGCTCCATGTGGGCAGGAGCTTTCATCCATGGGCCTGTATCTCCAGTGTCTGAACATAGTCAGTATTTAATAAATGTTGATTTATTGGCTGGTTAATAGCATCCACTTCTGCTCCTCAGTTCCTCCCAGTGGATTAGAACCAGTATCTTGTCTCTGGCATTACCAGCTCTGCCAGATATGGAGGTCAGTAGATACCTTTTCTAATGGGCAATCAGTTTTGAATCAAGATGGTCCTGACCTATGCATAATAAAAACCAAAATAAAACCCATCTCCTCAATCCAGTTATCATTACTCATTACTGTTTGCTGTCTGGGGCTGACTAAAAGAGAGGTCTATAACTCTGTTTTCCCCACTAATTCCAAAGAGCTAGAAGCTAACGTGGAGTGTTGTTAACTATGTTATTTTCAAGGAAGGCTGAGGACACGTGGTCCTAAGTGAATGGTAAGTTGGACATGGATAGTAGATGGCCAGTTATACAAGACTTTGTCCTGCTAGGTCATGGGGAATCATTGAAGGGTTTTTTTGTGTATTTTTTCGAGGGGGGAAGGCAGGGCAATTGGGGTTGAGTGACTTGCCCAAGGTCACATGACTAGTAAGTGTTAAGTGTCTTAGGCTGTATTTGAACTCAGGTCCTCCTGACTCCCGGGCTGGTGCTCTGTTCACTGTGCCACCTAGCTGCCCCCATTGAAGGTTTTTGACTAGGGGAGGGATGTGATAAACAGATTCAGGATCTGCTCCAGAAAAAATACTATAAGGGCAATTTTTCTGCTATTTCTCATGAGTTGTCTCTTTTCTTCCTAGGCAATTCAACTCAACAAACAGAGATTAAGTGCCCACTATGTACAAGGCATTAGACTGCTAATATACAGACAAGAATTTAAAAGAGTCCTGGCTTTGAAAGAATTTATGTGCTCCTTGGAGAGATGCTATCTCTAAATATACAAGCAAATACAAGACGCCTGATGAGGAAGAGAATACTAGCGGTAGTGGGGATCAGGAATATCTTCACAGAGAAAGACTCAGCACCTGAGCTGAGCATTGAAGGGAAATTGAGATTCCAAGAGGAGATGAGGAGGGAGGGCATTCTAGACATAAGGGAATGAACTGTGAAAAAGCAGAGATAGGAGATGATGGTGGGATCTGAAGCCCTAAAAGGAAAAGCCCCTGGAGTTTCCCACTTGGCCCAGGTCCTTGGCATTCACCTGGGGCAGTTGGCCCTTCCCAGTTAATTAACTTATCTTTCATTCTGCACCTGGCTCCACCCTAGACCTTAATTCCATCTAGAGACCCCTTCTCTGTTCCCACAGTCTTCTGTATATAAGATCTATCTTGTCTCTATTGAAATGGTGGGATTCCTTAAGAGCCTGCTTGCTTGCATTAGCAATACAAATGCTCATATTTCTTAAGAGCAGCGGTTCTCAACCTGTGGTTATGTTCAATTTGTAACAATGAAAATACATCCTGTATATCAGATATTTACATTATGATTCATAACAGTAGAAAAATTACAGTTATGAAGTAGCAACAAAAATAATGTTGTGGTTGGGGGGTCACCACAACAGGAGAAACTGTATTAAAAGGTCATGGCATTAGGGAGGTTGAGAAGCACTGCTTATGAGTCTGGCCAATGCTTAGAATCCTTAAGAGGAAACATGGAGAATTTTTAGACTCACTCTGACCATGACCATGTTCTAATAAATCTTGTCTTTGGCTGAAAGAAGGCTTGGGTTGAATTCATTTAGGCAGGACCTGTGTGTTGCTATTTCGGGGTCCCAGCACCTCTAAACCTCAACAGGAGATACAATGACAAGTGTGAGGAATGTTGACAGAAATGTAGAGTGAGTTAAAGAGAATAAAGTGAAATAAATCTGCAAGAACAGAACAGAAGAAGACTATCATGAGTTTTAAGGTCAGGCTTTGCTTGGGTCTTATTCTAGTGGCAATAGGGAGCCCCTGAAGATTCATTCACCTTGAAGAGGGAAGCAAAAATTTCAGAACTGGCTTTAGGGTGCTCAGATGAAACTCCTGCCTGGAGCTCTTGCCAGGTGATCTCATTTTGGTCTGCCTTTCTGGCAGTGCTCTATCTGCCACACCTTTTTGGCCAACATTCCACCAATAAGGCCAATGGTCTGTGTCTTGCCCCTAGCTAAGTAGATAGATTGAACTGTGCTCATATGGGTTAGTTAAAGTGTTTCTCCCTCCAAGGTATTGCATTATATATATATATATATAATTTTTAACAGGAAGGACTGTGAGGTCATAGGATAATAGAGTCAGAGATAGAAGGAAACTTGGAGGCCATTTAGACCAAACCTTCTTTTTATAGTTGAAGAAATTAAGATGAAGACACTTGTCCAAGATCATACAAGTTGATAGTGATGGGACAGGATATGAACCCTGTCCACTGTTTCAAAAGCCAGTGTTCACTGGAGTGAAAAGGCTACTGATTATGATGGAGTTGAAAGGATTGGGTTTGGGTTAGGAACCTGCCAGGTGCTATCTATGTGATCTTGGGCAGATCACTTCCCCGTGCCTCAGTTTC
Organism: Pseudocheirus occidentalis; assembly: GCA_028646575.1. Taxonomy (NCBI): domain Eukaryota; kingdom Metazoa; phylum Chordata; class Mammalia; order Diprotodontia; family Pseudocheiridae; genus Pseudocheirus; species Pseudocheirus occidentalis. The sequence continues at coordinate 61,644,736 of CM053596.1, forward strand.
CCCCTCTGTAAAATGAGGGGATTAAACTTGATCCCTTCCAGTTCTAAATCATATGATAACTTATATTTATAGAGGGAATCTCAAGCCCCAGGAAGACAGACAGAGGAGGCATTTTTGCTTTTTTTTTTTGGAGGGGTGAAGGCAGGGCAATTAGGGTTAAGTGACTTGTCCAAGGTCATATGGCTAGTAAGTGTTAAGTGTCTGAGGCTGGATTTGAACTCAGGTCCTCCTGACTCCAGGGCCAGTGCTGTATTCACTGCTCTACCTAGCCACCCCAGAGGAGGTATTTTTTGGTTAGGGTCAGAGTTTTTCTTAATTTCTTCTTTTATCATGCATGCTCTGGTTATCAGGCTACAATTTATATATCACTTCGATGTTTGCAAATAACCCTGAGGCTGAGGGAGGTTAAGTAACACACCTAGGACAACTCATTTAGGAGGCATCTGAGGTAAGACTCAAACTCATGTCTTTCTGATTCCAAGTCCACTGCTCTATCCACTACCCTAGTGCTTCTGCCCCGGGGGCAGAAATGGAGACAAAATGGCCACTATGATTCCAGCCACTGCATCAGGGAGTATAGAAAACAGAGGATTTTTTTCTGGGCCCTAAGGGAGGCCTGTACCTTCCTACCAAGGACTGTGTATCTTCTGTACTGCATATTTCATGGTCCATTGGGATGGAAGATGCTATCTAAATTCTTTAGAATCTTGGCCCTTCAAAATCATTCACACTCTAAAGGCTGCTTGTCCCCTGGGCTTCCCATTGCTGAAGCTGATGAGACATTCCCCCAGCTGGGCTAACTGCTATTATGCATTGTTCCCCCACCCATTCCCCCACCCCTTACTCCCACTTAGCTGTATCTACCTTGAATAATATTAGAGCATTAATATATCCAAGTGCTCCCTTTGACACAGATTCAGAGTCTAAAGCAGAAACCTGTCCTGGGAAGAAGACCCTGCGTTGTGAGCTCTTTCCCTTGGGTACAGAGAGAAAGCAACTGTGACTTGAATTCCTTACATTCTGGCCCATGGCAGAGCTTCATGACATGCCAGTCAGTGTCAGGGGGTATTGGGAGGTCCACCTGGTCCACACTGTTTTTCTTTTTTTTTTTTTAGCTTTCAACATTCATTTTTAGAAGAGTTTGAATTCCAAATTTTTCTCCCTTCCTCCCTCCTTCCTTTCCTCCTACCCAAGACAGAAAGGAATCTAATATATGTTATACATGTACAATCACATTAAACATATTTCTACATTGGTCATGTTGTGAAAGAAGAATCAGAACAAAAGGGAAAAACAATGAGAAAGAAAAAGCCAAACATCAAAAAATGAAAATAATATGCTTTGATCTGCATTCAGACTCCATAGTGCTTTCTCTGGATGTGGATAGCATTTCCATCGTGAGTCTTTTGGAATTTTCTTAGATCATTGTATTGCTGAGAAGAGCTAAGTCTATCAAGATTTGTCATTGTGCAATGTTGCTGTTACTTTGTACAGTGTTATGTTTGCTTCACTCGGCATCAGTTCATATAAGTCTTTCCAGGTTTTTCTGAAATTTGCCTACTCCTCATTTCTTATATAGCACAGTAGTATTCCAGTACATTCATATACCACAACTTGCTCAGTCATTCCCCAATTAATTGGCATCCCCTCAGCTTCCAATTCTTTTCCACCACAAAAGAGCTAGTATAAATACTTTTGCACAGGTGGGTCCTTTACAGACCTAGAAGTGGTAGCACTGGATCAAAGAGTATGCATAATTTCATAGCCCTTTGTGTCCCCATACTGTTCTTATCATACATGGCCCACAGTCAGGCCCCAGCAGGCCTGACTTTTTTCTCTAGGGTTTGCTACTACAATATATGTTTTTGTTGTTCAGTCTTTATTCAACTGTATCTGACTCTTTGTGACCCCATTTGCGTTATTCTTGGCAGAGATATTAGTGGTTTGCCATTTTTTCCAGCTCATTTTACAAATGAGGAGACTGAGGCAAACAGGGTTAAGTGACTTGCCCAGGGTCACCCAGCTAGTAACTGTCTGAGGTCAGATTTGAACTCAGGAAGAGGAGTCTTCCTGACTCCAGACCTGGTGGTCTATCCACTGTTCTATTGAGCTGTCCTAGCAAAACTCAAGTCTGGCACAAACACAACCTTCTCCAGGGCCATAGAAACCAAGAGTTACTTGGAAAACTTTTTAGAGACCATCTAACCCAATTTCTTATTTTACATATTGAGGTACTGAGACCCTGGAAGAATTGGTTTGAATTTGGACTCAATTTGTGTTCAAATTCTGGCTCTGTCACTTATTAGATATGCCCCGTTAGCATCCCTTAACCTCTCTGGTTCTCATGTCTAGATAAGGGGGTGAGGAGTGGGGTAGCTTAGAATGGAGATGATGCCTGACTCTTCTCAGTCTATAACCCAAGGGACCCAAGCCTAGATGACAAGTTGGTATCCTCCGACTTACTCTAATGATCTTTTGCTTCTCAATCTCCCTTGATCTCTCAAAATCCTGAGGAGTTGTGGCTAGTTAGAATAGTGGCTAGAACTCTAGGCTTGCAGCTATAGGGATCTGAGATTGAATTCTGTCTCAGATACCTACTAGCTATGCAACCCTGGCCAAGTCACAGTTTCATTCAGCCTCATTTTCCTCATTTGTAAAGTAAAGACAATAATGGTAAATATCTACCATTGTTGTTGTGAAGATCAAAGAAGTACCTTGCAAACCTTAGAGTGTTAGCTATGAGCATCTGTTAGCAGGGGCCCACATCTATGTGATTCAATGAATGAATGAAAATGCCTGTATTATTATTATTATTGTTATTATTATTATTATTACAAATTCTGAGTTTAGCACACTTGGGTCCAATAAAGAGAGGTTCTATTACATCATTTCGGTCTCCCCTTGTCCTCAATCCTTGTCCCCTAAGGAAAACATCCCCTCCCAAGTCTGGGTGCTTGGGGCTTCTGAGTAGGGGTGAGCCTTCAAGGTCTCCCTTTCCATCATCTACCCTCAGTCTCAAAAGGAGAGAAGTATCAGCTGTGCATGAGGGACAGGTTACATTGTTTCTCCACTAAAGGCTTTTAGATTTTTTTTTTCTTGAGAAGGCCTGACTGTGGCATTCATGTTTATTTTTAAATCCATTTGGGTATTTTGTTCTGACTCGTACTGTTTTTCTTCTTCTCTGGCCTTTTCATATCAAAGCTGGATGACAACACGGCAGCCTTGATTGTGTTCACCTAAGTGTGCTGATAAGATCCCAGTAGCAGAGGCACTGAGCCTGAGCTGCCAGAGAAAAATGGAAAATAATAAACAGGTACAAGGGAGCGATAAATAAGGAGGATTAAATCGGAACAAAGGCAGAAACATCTGGGATGCACAAAAGTGTGCTCAGAGAACTTCTTATGGGAGAGGGAAAAAAGGAAAGAAAAAAGAGCCCACTTCACCTCTCACCCAGTTCTCTGACTCGGCAAGCAAGGAGAGCAGAGTGTTCTCCATACAATGCCTCAGAAATAATGGCAGCACCAATGGTGGTGTTGGTGGCCCTGGAGAGGGACAGGCTCTTAGATTCTGCCTTGATGTTGGCCTTACTACCAATCTCCCATAGGCCTCCAAGCTGCTGCCCATCACCTCGGAGACCAAAGGGCCAATCTGGTTGGATCACCAGTTTGTTTGTAGGAATCCTTTTCCATTTGTCTGATCAGTCATGTTCCTTCTTCCTTATTGCTGTAGAAATTCCTCCTCTTCCAAAACAAAAACAAAAACAAAACCTTCCTAGATTGATCAAAGATGGTGGCCACTTCCACCTTCAACATCAAATCTTGGGTACACAGAGCTCCTATATTTATGACTGAGTTATGTATTCGACTCTTCCTGGAGTAGAATGATACATTATATAGAATGTAGAATTTCAGAATTTCAAGAGTTCTGAATCAGAAATCAGAATTTTTCAATCAGAAATCATCTAATCCAACTTCTTCTTTGACAGAGGAATGGGTTTAGAGTTCAAGGATCTGGATATAATCTTTGCTTCTTCACTACCTGTATAACCTTAGATAAATCACTTAATTTCTTTGGGCTTCATATTTCTCATCTGCAGAATAAAAGGGTTAGACTAGATAATCCATATGGTTCGTTCTGGCTCCATATTGCATGAGCTTGTGAACATGAGACTCAAAAGAGAAAATGACTTGACAAAGGTCACATGGAAAGTCATTGGTAGAGTTGGAACTAGGATTAGGTCCCCTGCTTCAGATGTATTCATGCTTTGGGCTTAGTATTTCTACTGTGCTTTGTCCTGTAGATGTGGGTATGGGTCAATTGAAAGTCCCATGAGCGGGCGTGGCTAGGTGGCGCAGTGAATAGAGCACCGGCCCTGAAGTCAGAAGGACCTGAGTTCAAATCCGGCTTCACACACTTAACACAAAAAAACTAGCTGTGTGACCTTGGGCAAGTCACTTAACCCCCAACTGCCCTCCAAAAAGCAAAAAAAAAAAAAAAAAAGAAAGTCCCATGAGGGCAAAGAGCCAGATCTATGCCATTCTTTCTTTGTAGTGCCTAGTGTAGCATTCAACATAGCTAGATATCCACATAAGAGCCTCCTTATCCCCTATAAAATGAGGAGAATTTTAGGGATAGAATCATAAGATAATCATAGATGTTGAAGGTGTCAAAAATGGCTCTGAGGCGTCACATCTGGGTGAGTAGGAGGACAATGGTCTTTTATACAGAAATAGAGAAATCAGAAAGTGGAACAGGTTTAGGAAGGGAAGAAGTTGAGTTTGTTTTGGACACATTGAGTTTGAAGTAATTATTATGCATCCAGACAGAGATATACACCAGGCCTTAGGAAACATGGGACTAGAATCCAAGAGGAAGGTCAACGGTAGACATACAGTTTTGTAAGTCATCTTACAAGGTCTTGGTATCACTAATGCCATTAGAATAGATAGAATTGCTGAGGCATGGAGTAAGTTTGCTGAGGGATGGAGTAAGTGGTGGGAATAAAAGAATTTGGGACAGAGCCTTGAATTATTCCTACATTTGGTGATCAGGAAAGAGATGAGGATCTAACAAGGGGCAAGGGAAGTGACTAGAGAGAAAAGAGGGAAACAATGAAAATGCAACATTCCACATAGAAGCCAACTAGGAAAAAGTGGTCAGTAATGTAAAATGTCACAGAAGTCAAAGATGGTGAAGGCTTAGTAAAGATAATTGAATTTATCATTGAAGATATTAATAACCGGGGGCAAAGCCAAGATGGCGGCGTAGAAGCAGGAAAACTCCTCAGCTCCTGCACAGCCACCTCAAATACCATAAAATATGAATCTAAACAAATTTTAGGGCTCCAGAACTCCCAAAAGTACAGAAAAACACATCTCCTGCTGAAGGCAGCCTGACAGGTAAGACAGGAAGGGCTCATCACAGCATGCTGGGAGCCTGAAACCATGGCTTGGTGGGAAGGGGAGAGGGGCTAGGGGGGTGTTGCATGCAACTACATGCAACTGGGAATTAAGATATATAGGCACTGGGTTAGGGAGATCTATATTGCCCTACTGGAAAGTCAGAGGGATGATGGGGGAGGACATAGGAGAGAGCAGGTTGGTGGAGGAATTATGCAATAGGATGGCTGTTTTGGGGTAGCGGGTGGGGGAAAGATGGGGAGAAAATTTGTAACTCAAAATCTCATGGAAAAGGATGATATAAACAAGAAAATAAATAAATGAATAAAAATACTTAATGGAAAAAAATAAAATAAAGAGACAGAAAAACAGATATTAGTAACCATAGGAAAGATTTTTCACTAGAATAAAATCCAGATTTCAGGAACTTGGATCATGAGGGAATGGATGCAATGTATGACAAATTTTTCAGGAAAAAGCAAGGAAGATACATTGAGGGTATAGCAATATGGAAGGAAGGATTTTTTTTTAAGCTAGGAGAGACCTGAACACGTATTAGATGGAAGAGAAGCAGGGAGGGTGTGAAACAGCATAATTAAGGGAATGATTGGAGCAAGATCCTAGAGGAGGCTGGAGGAGATGGAATTAAGGGCTAGTAAGAGGCTAATCTAGGACAAGAAGAAAATATCTCTTCTTCTGAGACAGGAAGGGAGAAGGCGTAGATGTTGAAGGTAGAGACATTTTGAAACAATCCAAAATGGGGTGGAGAGGAATCCATGTCACAGGCTTTGGTCTCAGTCAATTCTCTACTATTAATAAGGTTTTGGGGAGGGGAGAGAGAGGGTTGGCAGCTTGAGGGGAATGTAAGAGGCTTGAAGCAGCTGCTGTGGGGAATGCTCCAAGGAATCAGGAAATGAACAAAAGGGTTGCCAGAGCAGCAGTGAGGGCTTGAATGACATCCAATAGTATATACATCATTAATGGACCCAATCAGCACAATTTTGACTTTCCCTTTCAAGGAACAGCAAGAAACCTAGGAGCTGGGGTAGAGAAAATGGGCTGGGAATTGGGAAGGTGCATACGGTAGAAGGTCAAAGAACCAATGGACTCCCATTGCCATTGACAACATTGAAATCATGGCTAACCAATATGAAGTGTGGAGGGAACAAACTTAGCATACTAATGTATAAATTAGAAGGAGGTTGACTCTCTAGTGAACCAGTTTTTTTTCTTTTTCAGAGAAGTCTGAACCTTAAGGTCTAAGGGATCTATAGGTCCATAGAGGAGAGGTGCTTACCAGAGAACGAAAGGACAATTCCTTTTCTTAGCTCCAAGTACTTTTTCTTTCCAGGGGCCTCAACCCTAGGGAAATATCACAAGTATAGAAGAGGTCCCTGAGGAAGATAGGACTTGTTGTTGTTCCTTTGTTTTTGAAGAAGATATATGACATCACAATATTGAGGTTTCAGTGATGTCTTGACTTGCACATGAGTTGTATTTAAGTGAAAAAGAGTTGCACAAAGTCATCAACCTCTCTCTTTCTTCCAGAGTCATCCCAGTCCAGTGCCAAGACAAAAGTCAAGATGACTGGTGATGGTCTGGGATGCAGTGGATGACCTTGGCATCTTCAATGTCTGATCAAGCTCTAAGTGATCTATAGCACCTATTTCAGCTGCCTTCATGACCATTGGAATGAATTGTTCTCATCCTCTCATTCTGCCAGGGGAAGCTTTCATATGCTTGGGATAGATATCCCTCTAACTCACTGACAGGTTTGAGGCTTGTTGGTTACCCTCAACCTGGTTTAGCCTGTCTGCTAAGGTGGTTTTACAGGAGTGTGGCTGCTGCACATGCCACAGGTGAGAGTTGGGTGAAAGGTGGACACCAAAGACAGATGAGTAGCCCTGAAAAGGGTTTGGCAAACCCTTACACCAGAGGTGCTAGTCCTCCATGTCACTCCATATAATGCAAGGGCTTACTAGAGGAGTAAGGAGAGTTATTTTTAGCTGTTTATGGGGTAAAGCATAAGTCCTTCATGTTTTGCATTTTCTGCTGTGTGAAATGAAGCCTGTCTTATTTGATGCATTGTTGACCTGAGTACTTGCATGGCAATTGAGGGCCATTTTGCCGTTTTTGTAGAGCCTTAGGCTTTGGTTTTCTTTGATGATGACAGGAGTCAGAGAGGTCTTTTTGAGAGGTGTTCCTCCTACTCCCCCAAGCTTTGGGCATGAAGTTACATAGTTGAAGAGGTCCCCATTATCTAGAATATACTCCCCTTCTTACCTTGGCTTCTTAGAATCCTAAGAGTTCCCTTCAAGGCTCAACTCAAATGTTACCTCCTACAAGGATCCTTTACTAATCCCCCCATCTTGCCTCAGTTGGAATTGCTGTTCCTGTCCCTTCAGATATATTGTATATATTTTGTATTGACTTAACTGTTTTTTATATTACAAACATAAGGTACTCATTTGTGTGTGTGTGTGTGTGTATCTAGCTCCTAGCATAGTGACTAGTGCATAGTAGGTCCTTAATAATTAATACATGGAAGGTCATTGGAGAAATAGGACATAGAATTATTTATAACAGCACAGAAATCAATCCATTTGCCAAATCTTCACCACTAAATCTTGTTCTAGTCTCAGAGGAATAAAAAGGTGACTTTTTAATTTAACATTCCATATGAACTCTCATTTTGATTTCTTTTGATTTCCCTTATTTTGAAAAACAAAAACCAAAAATTTCACAAGATTTCTTTACCCTCTTCCACTCATCACTAAATACTTATTGAATACCTACTAGGGGTAGCTACCATGTCTGGAATTCATCTGGTCTTCATCCTTCTTAGTGCTCACAGCACACAATACATTCTTTAGACTTCCTGGATACTCTTCTAGAACAGCAACCTTTCTCCCTGTGCTGGCCTGAGGCAACTTCTAGAACATAGTTAAATAACCCTTCTTTTTGCAAGCCTTCTCTCCTCACTGTTCTTCCTTCTGGATCAAATCCCTTCATTTGAAGTCCTGACTGGCTTTTATAGAGGAGGCACCATGTCTAAATTCAACTGCCTCTGATTAATTTCCTTACATTTTTTTTTCTGGGGGATAGCTCAGAGATCTGACTTTTTCTAACAATGAGATACATGCTTATTACACACTTAACACATGTGAAACACAGTCAAGCCAAGTAACTCCAATGCAGGAATCATAGGATTTAGAGCTAGAAGATATTTGAGAGGCTATCTAGCTTTCCCCTCTCATCTTACAGATGAAGAAATGGAGGCTCAGAGTGTGAGTAACAATAGCTAATAGCCCTTTAAGGCTTGAAAAATACTTTTGTTGTTGTTTAGTCATGTTCAACTCTTTATGAGTCCATTTAAAGTTTTCTTTTTCAATTTAGTATTTCTCCTCCACCAATTACATGTAAAAGCAATTTTCAACATTCATCTTAAAAACTGAGTTCCAGATTCTCTCCCTCCCTTCCCCTCATTGAGAAGGCAAGCAATTTGATATAAGTTATGCATGCGTAGTTATGAAAAACATATTTCCATATTAGTTATTTTGTAAAAGGAAACACAGACTAAAATTGTAAAAACCCAAGAAATATAAAGTTAAGAAAGTGTGCTTTGATCTGTATTAATATTCCATCAGTTCTTTCTCTGGGGATGGATACCATTTTCAATTGTAAGACCTTCAGAGTTGTTTTGGATCATTGTATTGCTGAGAACAGCTAAGTCATTCATAGTTGATCATCTTACAACACTGCTGTTACTGTGTACATTTTTCTTCTGATTCTTCTTTATTTCACTCTGCATCAGCTCATGTAAGTCTTTCCAGGTTTTTCTGAGAGCATCCTGCTCATCATTTCTTATAGCACAACAATATTCCATCACAATTATATACCACAACTAGTTCAGTCCAATTACTGGATGTCCCCTTAATTTCCAATTCCTTGCCACCAGAAAAGAGCTGCTATACATATTTTTATACATATGTTTCTTTTCCCTTCTTAAAAAAAATCTCTTTTGGAATACAGACTTAGTCAAAGAGTATGAATGGTTTTACAGGCCTTTGGGCATAGCTCCAAATTGCTCTACAGAATGGTTCAATCAGTTCACCACTCCACCAATGTATTAGTGCTTCAATTTTTCCCCCGTCCCTTCCAACATTTGTCATTTTCCTTTTCTGTCCTATTAGCCAATCTTATATGTGTGAAGTAGTAACTTGGATTGTTTTAACTTGCATTTCTCCAGTCAATAGTGATTTGGAGCATTTTCTCATATAGCTATAGACAGTTTTGATAACTTCATCTGAAAACTGACTGTTAATATTTTATCAATTTGGGAATAGCTCTTATTTCTATAAACTTGACTCATTTCTCTATGTACTTGAGAGATGAAGACTTTATTGGAGAAATTTGCCTAATTTTTTCACACTTATTATTATTAACTATATTTCCCTCCATCCAATTCCCCCCATTTATACTATTCTTTCTCTCCTTTCACCCTGTCCTTCCTCAAAAGTGTTGTTTCTGACTACTGCCTCCTGCATTCACCCTCCCTTCTTAGAATACCTCCCTCTTCTCTTCATCCCTTTCCCTCCTACTTTCCTGTAGGATAAGAAGGATTTCTATACACAATTGAGTGTATAAGTTATTCCCTCTTTGAGCCAATTCCAATGAGATCTTTCCTACCACTTCCTCCATTGTCCCCTCCACAGTATAAATTCTTTCATGCTGATTTTATGTCATGTAATTGACCCCATTCTACCTCTCCCTTTCCTTTTCTCCCAATGCATTTCCCTTTCTTACCCCTTAATTTTATTTTTTAAGGCATCATCCTCACACATTCAACTCACACCTGTGTCCTCTGTCTATATATTCTCTTTCTAACTGCTGTAATAATGAAAAAGTTCTTAGGAGTTACAAGTATCACCTTGCCTTTTAGGAATGTAAACAGTTTAACCTTATTAAGTGCCTTATAATTTCCTTTTTTCCTTTTTATGCTTTTTTTTGAATCTTGTATTTGAAAGTCAAATTTTCTATTCAATTCTGTTCCTTTCATCAAGAATACTTGAAAGTCATTAATTTCATTGAACATTTATTTCCCCCGAAGGGATCTATTTTCCAGGTCAGTTGCTTTTCTAATGAGATATTTTACATTGTTTTCCATTTTTTCATTCTTTTGGGTTTTTTTATTGTTTCTTGATGTCTCAGAGAGTCATTAGCTTCTGCTTGCTCAATTCTAATTTTTAAGGAATTATTTTCTTCAGTGAGTCTTTGGATCTCCTTTTCCATTTGGCCAATTCTGACTTTTAAGGAGTTCTCTTCAGTGAATTTTTGCATACCTTTTCCCATTTAGTCAAATCTTCTTTTCAAGGTTTTCTTCTCCTCATTGGATTTTCATACCTCCTTTACCATTTATTTGACCTATTTTGTTTTTAAGGTGTTATTTTCTTCAGTATTTTTTTGCCTGTGCCTCCTTTAACAAGTTGTTGATTTTTCATTTTTCATTATTTTCTTGCATCACTCTCATTTCTCTTCTGAATTTTTCCTCTGCCTCTCTTACTTGAGTTTTAAAATACTTTTTGAGCTTTTCCATGGCCTAAGACCAATTCATGTTTTTCTTGGAGGTTTTGGATGTAGTTTTGACTTTCCTATCTTCTTCTGAGTGTATATTTTGATCCTTCTTATCACCATAGTAACTTTCTATAGTTGGAATTTTCTTCTGTTGTTTGCTCATTTTTTCCAGTCTACTTCTTGACTTCTAACTCTTTGTTAAAATAAGGCTCTGCTGGGAGCAGCTAGGTGGTGCAGTGAATAGAGCACCAGCTTTGAAGTCCGGAGAACCTCAGTTCAAATCTGGCCTCAGACACTTAACACTTACTAGCTGTGTGACCTTGGGCAAGACACTTAACCCCAATTGCCCTGCCTTTCTCCCCCCCCCCACCAAAAGCAAAAAAAAAAATAAGGCTCTGCTTCCAAGGTGGAGGATGCATTGTCCCAAGCTTCAGGGGTTTTATGCCGCTATTTTCAGAGATACTTCTATGGACCTGTAAGTTTTCCATTCTTCCAAGGAGGTATGATCTAAGATGAGGTGTATTTACTACTCTCCTCACAAATGCTCTGGTCTTAACAAAGCATTCTTTTCTGCCTTGTGTGATGAGGATCCCTGCTGCACTGTAGCCATAATTTCTGATGTGCCAGTGCCCTGGGACTGCCACCCAGGACTGTGACCCAGATTTGAGTGTGGGCAAAGCAACAGAGTCCTGCCCCCTGTTCTAGCAAAGAGATCTCTGTAATCCCTTTGTGACAAGTTGTTTGACCTCCTTATCATCTGTGAGCTGAGGGCTCTGGAAGCAGTTGCTTCTACTGCTGATTCAGTGGCTACCAAAGCCTACTCCTATTTTGCTGGAGCCTGGTCTGCACTGGCACAACCCACACTGGACTGTGTTCCATTCTCACCCTGGGCTAACAGATCTTTTCTGCAGAACTCCCAAGTAGTCTTGGGCTGGGAAATAGTTTTATCCCATCCTTTTGTGGGTTCTGTCACTCCAGAATTTGTATTAGGGCATTATTTAAATGTCTTTGAAGGGGTTTTGGAGGTGAGTCCCTGTCTTCTCTGTAATATCTTGGTTCTGCCCCCATCCCCAGTCACACAGTCAGTAAGTGTCTGAGGCTTGATTTGAATTCAGGTCTTCTTGAATCCAGGCCCAGTGCTCTATCCATGGTGGCACCTAACCTCCCTTACAAATCCCTTTACATACATGTGCTCATTTGATCTTTATAACAACATTTTATTTAGGTGCTATTATTATCCTCACTTTATAGATGAAGAAATGGAGGCCAAGAGAGCTTCAATGACTTGCTCAGGGTCACACAGCTAGTAAGTATCTGAGGAGGATTTGAACTTGAGTTCCACGCTCTTTCCACTTACCCATATTGCTGCCTAAGTGACTTTCCTTGGTCACACAGAGAGCAATTGGCAGAGCTGAAGATTAAACCCATGCTCCCTGCCTCTAGTTCCCATACTCATTCCATAGCTAGTACCCACAATGCAGTGGGAAACTGGTATGTTTCAGTTAGAAGACGTCTGGACTTGGAGCCTACCTCTGACATTTAACGGTCTCAAGTGGAACAAGTTACTTCCATTTTAAGAGTCATCATTTCCTTACCTATAAGATGGGGATAATAATGTGCCTCACAGGGATGGTGTGGGAATCAAATAAAATAATGCCCATAAAGGACCATTTACAATAGTGGCATTTTGATCTATGTATGTTGTATTTCTTTTGTATCTGCTGTATTTATTTTTTTATAGTAGCACCCATATCTAAGGGGATATTTATAACAGCCTTTTTGTTTTTTGGAAAGAATTAGAAATAAAGCAAGTACCCATCAATTGAGGGATGACTGAACAAATTGTCTTAGATAGAATTGGGGTGGTAATGGAATATCACTGTACTGTAAGAAATGACAAATGTGATGGAGTCAGAAAAATCTGGGGAGATATGTATGAACTGACACAGAATGAAATGAGCAGAATTAGGAAAGAAATTTACCCAATAATGTGAAGGAAAAGAGAAAGATAGGAGCTGAATCTGAGATTTCCTGAATAAGGAAACTCCCTCTACTGATGCTGCCCAGTGTCTTCTCTGCAACTGATAATCTAGGAAGTTTTCTAAGGCATTGAGTGACTGAGTGACTTATCCAGGGTCACATAGTCTATATTTGTGCTCTTGTATGCTTATGTGTATAAAGGAAAACTGAAAGATTTCAGAACTCTGATCAAAGCAATGATCAGTAGTGACTTTAGTAGAGCAATGATGGAGCCTAGTTGTCACCTCTTGGCAGAGGTGGTAGAGTAGAGGTACAGAACAAGACATACATTTTCAGACATGGGCAACACACACACACACACACATATATGTGTGTTTGTATGTATATGTATATACACACATATATATGTAAGTGTGTATCTCTCTATGTATCTATGTATCTCTCTCTATCTATGTCTCTCTATGTATCTACGTATTTCTCTCTATCTATGTACCTATGTATGTATGTATGTATGTATGTACGTATCTATCTATCTACCTATGTATCTATCCATGTACCCGTGTATCTATCTATGTATCTATCTGTGTACCTATGTATCTATCTATGTACCTGTGTATCTATCTATGTATCTATGTATATATGTATGTATCTATCTATGTACTTATGTATCTATCTATCTATATCTTATTTATTATAAGGAAGAGCTTTTATTTGGTAGTTAGGTGCATGCATGTTAGTGGCCAGTAACAGAAATATAAAAAGGAAAGAAAAAGAAAACAAATAATATCAACTAAATGTCAAAAACACAGAGGCAAAAAATACAAAAAAACCACCAAAGCCAACAGTTCAGAAGGAGGCACCAATAAGACAATTTTTCTTCTACACTGTTAAATTTAATATATATACTTTTAAATAAACTGTAACAGAAGCCCACAGTTTCATATACAATTCTCTTTTGTGTTCTTTGTATATTGAAATATTCATGTTTGTTGATTAAGTTTAACATAATTTTAAAAAATAACTCATGTAACATATTTGTAAACGTTAAAGTGGTGTTGGGTGTCAGCTCTCCCAGCATACATGGTAAGTTATGCACACAGAGACTTCTTCACAGTGACCAGAAAGTCAATCAATAAGCATTTATGAGGCATTGGCAATCATACATAATTCTATGACAATGGTGATAGAGGAAAGAATTAGAAATTTCTGGCCCATTCATCAGTGGCCATACAATTGTAAGTCCTCTTTGGGGCCAAGGTGATACTGTCAGTGTTGAGAAAATCTGATAGCATCTGAAGGATGAGGCTGTCTAGCCTGGATGAGAGAAGATTAAGGAGAAACCTATCTATTTCTGAAAGTTTGTTCTATTGGAAAGCTTTGTGTTTGTTGCTGTTCAATGGTATCTGACTCTTAAGAGATTTTCTTGGCAAAGATAATGGAATGGTTTGCCATTTCCTTTTTCAGTGGATTGAAGAAAATAGAAGTTAAGTGACTTGCCCAGGGCTGCGCAGCTAGTGAACGTCTGAGGCCAGGTGCAGGTATTCCTGGTTCCAGGTCCAGCACTCTATCCACTGAGCTACCAAGCTGCCTCTAGACTGTGAGTAGCCCCTCTACACTTCCATAGGAAGAGGAGTATTTGGTTAGCTAATCTCTTTCCCTCTGCTACTATCCAGTGTCTAGAACAGTTAGAGCTTAATAAAAATTTACTGAATGAAATTCTGGGGAATAATACCTTGTATGTGTACACACACACACACACACACACACACGCGAGCGCGCACGCATGCGCGTGCATGAGCATGCATGCATGTAAAACATGTCCTAAAAGTCTTGGTATAGTTGTTAAGGTTTAATAGCTTAAAACTGCATTAAGACTTTAGTGATACCTTGTGTATATTTGTAATTATTTGCAATTAAAGGTGTGCAAAACTCATTACATATGTTGTTTTATTCAATCCTCCAAGTATGTATGCATATGTACATATATAATAACAGGTCATACATATGTGTACATATACCCCCACAATGTTCAACCTCTTCATATATACATATGCATATAAATATCACATACACATATGTGAATTATTATAATTTCCCAAGTACTTCATTATACATACTTACATATAACTTTTTTGGTGTTCCAAAAGTTTTAGTACAGTTTTAAGCTATTAAACCTCAAAACAGCACAAAGATTTTTAGGACACTGTTTGCAATGACATAGATCTGTGTCTATATCTATAGATTATACGCACTTTAAGGTTTATAAAGTGCTTTACATACAACTCTTGGAGACAGATGCTGTTTCAACTCCCTTTACCCTTTCCAGATTTCCCAAGTCATTCTTCAGCAAAGAGATCAGCACGTGGCTCAACATCGTGCTCCCTTCATCAATTTCTAGGATGCTTTGTACCAATTGATGCTCCCTCAGGCACCCCTTCCTCCCAGCTCATTGACATCCCCAACCCCCATGACTTTCTCCACTTGAGCTGTATTCAGGGATGGTCAGACTCTTGATCTCACCACCACTTGTGAATGTTGTATTTCCAAGATCAAAACTCATGAAATTCCTCTATCCAGCCACCTCCTATTTGCATCTCTTCCTACACTTTACTCATCCTAAATCTGTTCTTCCTTCTCACTTTGACTTCCAGTCCTTTCCCTTCTTCCTGCTCTCCTTTCTCAGGCTTGGCTTTCTTCCCTTCCCAATCTTAACCCTACACTGAATAATAACAACCATAGCTAACATTTATCTAGCACCTACTATGAACTGGACACTTTACAACCATTATCTCATTTGATCCTCACAGCCCCTCTGGGAGGTAGGTGCTATTATTATTTTAATTTTATAGACGTCAAAAACTGAGGCAACCTATGGTTAAATGGCTTTCCTAGTCATGAAGCTAATGTATCTGAAAACAGACTTGAACTCAGCCCTTCTTGACTCCAGGTTCAGCATTCTCTCTACTGTGATACCTAGCTGCCTCCACTGGTTTAGGTCTATATTCTCTTCTCTTGACTTTCTTGTCACTGTACCCTAGTGGTGATCATGCCTTGACAAACCCTAACTTTGAGCTGTGTTTCTCAGTCCCCCCACCATCTGCATCTTGCCTTCCTTCTTAAAAGGAAGTATTGCTGAACCACACTACTGAACCATGACAGTAGAACTCACACAATTGAACTGACTGGGTCCTCTACAACTTTATGTATTTGAAACTCAAATGCACCCTCACTGCATCAAGGCTATCCTTTTATCACTAAATAATTGACTATGTTTCATTCCTAACAATCACTATATCAAGCCTTTTCTTCCTTCCTCCTCTGTCCTCACATTACCCCTCCTTACTTCCTGTCAACAGAGGACCTTGCCTTATAATTTACAGAGAAAATGGAGGCCATTTATATCAAGGTCCTTCTTCTTTCCTATTCAACCTTTTAGAATGCTTTGAAATCACTCAACATTCTTTTCTTTATTCCAATCTCTGATGAAGAAACGCTCCTTCTCCTCATCAAGGGACAAATGCTATACTTGTACCCTTGATCCTATTCTATCTTCTTTAGTAGGTTGCCCCTGCAATCATCCCTGATCCCTAATTTTCAATCTCTATTTACTGACTCTTTTCTGCTGCTGATAAATATGTCCATACTAAAACAACAATAACCTTTATTTTTCTGTATCATCCTCTTAGGCTACATGGTCTGACATGTCTCCTACTTTTCACAGCCAAATTCCTAGCAAAACAACTTGTACTCATTGTCTCCATTTCTTTCGCTCTCACTTCTCAACCTCCTGCCATTCGGCTTCTACTCCTCATCATTCAACCAAAATTGTTCTCTCTGATGTTACCAGTGAACTCTCTTAATTGCTCTATCCAATGGCCTTTTCTCAATTCTTATCTTTCTTAATGTCTCTGTAACATCTGATACCACTGAATACTCTTCCTTCCTCCTCCTTCTCTCCTCTCTGGGTTTTGGTGATACTGCTCTCTCTCTTCATTCTCTTCATATTTGTCTGGCTGATTCTTCACAGTTTTCTGGGCCGCTTTATCATTAATGTTCCCTTCCCTCTTACACTGTGAGTTTACTTCCAAAGTCCTGTCCTGGTCTTCCTCTCTCTTCTCTAGACATTCTCTCTCTCTTTGTCCTTCATCAGCTCCTGTAGATTATCTATCTATCTATCTATCTGTCTGTCTCTGTCCATCCATCCATCCATCCATCCATCCACCTATCCATCCACTCACCCACCCATCTATCTATCTATCTATCTATCTATCTATCTATCTATCTATCTATCTTCAGGCTCTCTCTTGACCTCCAGTTCTGCATCACCAACTGTTTATTGAACTTTTCTACTTGGATGTTGTATAGGTATCTCAAATTCAACTATATCTAAAACAGAATTCATTATTTTTTGTCCAAAAGCTACCCTTTTCCTTAATATCCAAATTTTTATTGTGAACACCATCATCCTTCTAGTCACCCAGATTCTGAATTTCAGTCGACCTTAACTCCAAAAACCCATCTCCAAACCAGCTGCCAAATCTTGTTGATTTTCCCTCTGCATCTCTGTCTTTTGTCTCCTCTCCACTCGAATGGCCATTGTCCTAGTCTGGACTTCCCTCATTTCATACCTGGTCTATTGCAGTAACCTAATGAGTGTTCTTGGTGACTTCACTTCTCTCTCTTCTCCTAGCCATCCTCCATATTTCCTAAACTCGTATTCCTAAAGCACAGATCTGATGCCATTAATTCTCTTCTCAAGAAGCTCTAGTGGCTCCCTATTACCAGTAGGGTCAATTATAAACTTCATTATTTGGTGTTTAAGATATCTCATAGTCAAGCTCCAGCCTACTCTTCTAAGCACATTATACATTACTGCCCTTTCATATAACACTAGATTCCAGAAAAAAAAAACTGTACCTTGCTGTACCTTAGTCATGCCAATCCATTTTCTCTCTCTATGTCTTTGCATAGGCTGTACCAATGCCTTGTAGTGAACTACTTCCTCATCTTTAGGACTCCACAGTGGTCTCCAAAGCTGAGTTCGAATACTACTCCTAAGGCTTTTTCTGATTCCCATAATTGTTGACATCTCAACTCAATACTTTGCAATACAAAGTACTGTATTTTTGTAATACTCAATACCATGTAAATACAATATTTACATGTCAAAAGATAACAGAGAGCTAGAAGGGGGCTTATATGTGATCTAATTTTCTCATTTTATAGATGTAGAAACTGAGTCCCAGGAAAGTTAAATGACTTTCCCACAAAGTAACAGTTGTGAGATTTGAACCCAGGTCCTCTGATTTCAGAGGCAGTATTCATTCTACTGTATGGTGTTTCCCCTAGTAGACTCAAAGTTTCTTAAGATCAGGGACTGTTTTGTTTTTGTATCCATAGGCCATAGAAAACACTTAATAAATCTTATTTGATTTTACCAATTAAGAAATTGAAACTCAGTAGAGTTGTAATTTGTCCAGTGTTACAAAGCTCACGAATGTCTGAGGTCAGTCAAACTCAGGTCTTCTTAGTTCCAAGTCTAATACTACATCTTATTGTCCACACTGCCTAGAAGTCAGAGCACTCCCCAAGGCTTGAGTGGGTTTAGAAGGTTGGAACCAGTGCACACACAGGTCCCTGGGTTGGGTTTCATCTGACCTGGAGGCAGAGGGATGCTGGGATCCACTCCCTTTGTTGCTTGTCAACCTTGGTCAGGTGACTGTGGAGAGAGGGTCATGGGAAGGTATCTTGCAAGACTTGATGATGGAGTGATGGGGGAGGGGAAGGGAAGGAAGAAATGAACCACTCAGCCATTCTGTATAGAAATTCAGCTCTGAATGAAGCCCCTTGTCAAATGGAACAATGACTTTTGAGGAAGTTACTATGACTCTGGAGATGATTGACTTCTCAGAATGAGACATTGAAACCCAGTTAAAGAAAAGGGGGAGGGGAAATCAATATTTCGCTTTCAGGAGTGTTTGGATAAAGAAAGAGAAATTGTTGCAGTTTGTTTCTTTAATGGAGAGAAAGAGAATCCCATCAATAATCCCATAGACAAAGACAGGCTCTTGGGGTGCTATTGTTCCTGCCCCAGCAAAAACACTAAGCAATTAAGATGCATAAACCCTCCACTTGGTAAAGAGACGGCAAGTTCTGGGCTCTATTTGGTAACTGGGGGAATTGGAGATCTGAGACTATCAGTGATGTCTCTTTCCCCCCCCCCCATTGGTATATACTAGACCTGCTTATCTCCTAATTGGGACCAGGCTGGAGAGCCAGGCTAGATCCTGATCTTCAGAAATTGTTCACATGCTCCTCCCCACCTGCCTCAGATGAAGGGCTGAGAATGCTGAGACGGACTCCCTGTCCTTCTTCAGATCCTGTTTAGTGTGGAATAATGGATAGATCACTATGGGGTGAGGAAGACCTGGTTTCCAATCTCACCTCCATCTGTGTGTGGGAAAGTAATTTAATCTCTCTGATTCTCAATTTTCTCATTTATAAAATGGGGATAATGGTATTTACCTCACAGAGTGGTTATATGGCTCAAATGAGAGATGTGTATAAAGCACCTTGCAAATCTTGAAACAATATATATATATATATATATATATATATAAACCACCAGTTGTAATAAGAATTATTATTATTATTAAACCCTCACTTTGGAAAAAGATAGTGGAAACATTTCTTGTTTCTGGGGTTCTTAATCTTTTTTGTGTAGTGGACCTGTTTGCCAGTCGATAAAGTCTATAGACCTTTCTCAGAAGAATATTTATAAATACATAAAATAGAACACATTGGATTAAATTCACTTATGTTGAAGTTTAGTTATTAAAATATTTTAAAACCTAAATTCACAGATCCCAGTTAAGAACTCCCATCTTATTACAACAGACAAGGTTCCTCCTTGCCCTGCTCCTATCTACCCGACTTTCTTTCATTTTTCCCAATTACTCATTTTATTAAAACTAGTCAGAGGTGAGGGAAACAGAATAGAATTCCCCTTTGGATATTTACATTAGAATCATTGTCCCTTGAATGAGCTTCCCTTTTCATCATGTCTCTCCCCTGCTTAAGAGTCTATAATGCCTCCCCGTTAGTCATTAGAACATGTCTAAGCTCTTTATCCTGGTATTCAGGATTGTTTATAATCTATCACTGGTTATCTTGGGAGGGAAGAGTAGGGGATTGAGGTGTGGACCTGTGATTTTATTAGTATAAGGAGCTCCTCACCTGGAAATGACCTTCCATGATGCACATGGCCAGCTTGTCTGTAGCTTTAAGAAAGGAACTGATAATTTAAGCAACTTGTCCTTACTAGCTTCTATTAAGCGTCAGAGGTAGAACCCGAACCCAGCCCTTCCTTCCTTCAGGGTCTTCCTCTGTCCACTATGCCAGGTTGCCTCTCCAAGTGCCCATCCAGTATCATTCTGCAGTGCTTCCCAATACATACCTTCTGTTTCAAGCAGTCCTTTCTCCTTACTCTTCTCTCCATATCCCTTAGAATCCCATAATGCCTGCATGGGAAGAGATCTCAGAAATCATCGAGGTGATGACCAGCAGCCTAACACCTCTTGTACCACCACCAAGTAGTCAATAAACCTCCACTGATGGGCATCTGGAATGTAGTAAGTGCTTAATAAATCCCTATTAACTGACTGACCTTACTGCCCTCTGAGGCAGCCTGTTCTATTTCTGGACAACTTTGATTGCTATGGAGTTCTTTGTTGTCTTGAGCCCAAATTGACCTCTCTGTAACATCTGCCATTTAGCCCTACTTTTGCCCAGTGGGCTAAAGCAGGATGTATTCTATCCTTCTTCCATGTGACAAACTTTCAAACACTTGATGATCAAGGTCCTATCTCCCATAAATCTCCTCTTCTCTGGGCTGAACATTCACAGTTCCCTCAACATCCTCATATGATGTGTTTTTCAGTCCCCTCACCATTCTGATCACCTTTCTGCAGACACTCTCTAGCTTGTCAATATCTTTCATAAAATGTGGTGTCTGGAACAGAATACAGTTTTCCAGATGTGGTCTAGCCAGGACGGAGGGCAGAAGGATTTTCATTTGCCTCATTTCTATAATGTTTCTACAACCATGCTCATTTTTGCTTTTGGGCATTTGTTCATGGACTGCTTCTTGCCTGTAATGCAATTTAGTTAAACAATTCTTCAAGCATTTATTAAGAATCCATTTTGCTGTTGCCACCTCCCCCCCACCTCCACCCCCCTCCCCATCCCTATACTTGGCAGGAAGGATACAGAGACCAAAAGGAAGTAGTCCCTGCTCTCCAGGGCCTTATATTTTGCTGGGGACGTACTACATGTAAAGGTGACTTAAGGAGGCAAAGTATATGAAAACTGAGATGGGGAGGAGTGGGGAAATCAGTAGCATAGGGACTGACCCTTGGGGGCAGATAAGGATTCTGATAGGCAAAGATGAGGAAGAAGTGTATTCCAGACACAAGGTATAGATAGTGAGGGTGCCTGGAGGCAGGAGACAGAGTGTGGCATTCAGAGAACAGCTAATAGTCCACTTTGACTGGCATGAAAAGTCTTGTAATGCTGGTAGTATCCAGATTATATAAGTCCTTGAAGGCCAGACTAATTCATTTGTATTTTATCCTAGAGGTAATAGGGAGTCAATAAAGACATCTGAATGGAGGAGGAACGTGGTCAGATACATACCTTAGGAGTATCACATTGGTAGTTATGTGGAGGTTGGATTGGCAAGGGGAAACGGAAGGGAAATAAATTAGGAAAATTTATCATAGAGATAGAGGAGAGTTAATGAGGGTCTGAATTAGGGTGATGATTGTGTTATTGCAAAGAAGATATATACAAAAGATGAGAATCAAATGACATAACACTTTTATTTATTTCTTTTTATTTGTTTGTTTTCAACATTCATTTCTACAAGACTGTGAGTTACAAATTTTCCCCCTGTCTCTCCAAGATGGCAAGCATACTAAACCCCCTTCCCCTGATCTTCCCTCTCTTATATGCCCCATTCCCCCCTCACTTTTTTGTAGGGCAAGATGGATTTCTATACCCCATTGCCTGTATATATTTCCCTGTTACATGTAAAAGCAATTTTTTTTAACATTTGTTTTTAAAACTTTGAGTTCCAGAATCTTCTTCCCTCCTCGCCCACTCCCACTGGAAAGACAAGCAATTCAATATAAGTTATACACATATGTAGTTATACAAAACATTTCCATGGTAGTGATGTTGTGAAAGACTAACTGTATTTCCCTCCATCCTATCCTGCCCCCGACTTACTCTATTTTCTCCTTTGATCCTGTCCCTTTTCAAAAGTGTTTGCTTCTAACTACCCTCCCTCCATCTGCCCTCCCTTCAATTACCCCTTCTCTTATCCCCTTCTCCTCTACTTCCTGTAGGGTAAGATGCCCAAATGAGTGTATATGTTATTCCCTCTTTAAGCCAAATCCAACGAGAATAAGATCAATTCATTCCCTTTCACCTCCTGCTCTTCCCCTCCATTGTAACAACTTTCTCTTGCCTCTTTTATGTGAGAAAATTTACCCTATTCTAATAAGATAACATTGTGCAATAGTTAAAATGCTGTGTAACTATGAGTGATGATGATGGTGATAATGCTGCTGCTGATTCTGAGAATTCATGAAATTGATGACTAGTAAGGGTGGTGTAGTGGAGTGAGTCCCAGATCTGGGATCAGAGAACCTGTGTTCAAATTCCCCCACTGACAATTACAACATCTGTAACACTGACCAAGTCACTTAAACTCCCAGGGCTTCAGCTTCCCCACCTGTCAAATGTCCATGTTGGACTAGATGGTGTCTGAGGCCCCTCCCAGATCTAGAGCCATAGTCCCATGATTGGTTGTGGTGGGTGATTAGGGAGGGAGACAAGTCAAAGACAGTTTGGAGTGACTGAGAGTACTGCAGAACTCTCATTTTTTAAAGAAGAAAATGTAGGGGAGAGATAGGTTTTGGGGGAGGGGTGTTATGGACCCTCCCATCTGTTCCCTGACAATCCAAATTTTACATGTCATTTATCCAGGACAGGAAGGGGAGTGTGGGACAAGCACCTCTGTGTGTGGGCTATAGATGTATAAGCATCTGGATGTGATGGGGGAGAGTGGAAAGGGGAAAAAAGGCCATGGGGGGGTGCAGGGAGTGGGGTATTCACACAGAACACAGGAAGAAAACTTGGGCCTCTAGGGGGGAATTCTGAGCCAGTACCATCTAGAGTAAAGTCACTAGGTAAGCTATATTCCATCTGGTCATAGAGCAAGGCTGTGATTTAGAATTCAGTAATATATAACTAGCCAAAAAGCCGTGACTGGGAAGGCTTTTTAACCCTCTACTCCCTTTATGCCTTTAAGAAAAGCTTCCAGGACACAAACCATGGCTTATAAATTTAATCTCCTGCCCAGCAAACTCAGATTCAGGTACGTGGAAATCACCAAAAGCTAGGGAGAGAGCGTTCTTTAGCATGCAATTGGGAAAAACAAAGACGATGAGGTTTCAGCATGAACATCCTCTCTAAATCCCCAGTTCCAGGTGTTGTTCAGTCATGTCCGACTCTTCAGGATGCCATAGACCAAAGCACACCAATGCTGACCATGGGGTTTTCTTGGCAAAGATGCTGCACTGGCTTGCCATATCCTTCTCCAGTGGATTAAGGTAGACAGGGTTAAGTGACTTGCCTAGGAGCACACAACTAGTCAATATCTGAGACTATTTGAACTCAGGTTTTCCTGACTCCAGGCCCAGCACTCTGAGCCATCTAGCTCCCTCCCAAGTTCTAGTAAGGACAGAGAAAATCACAAATCTCTGCTGCCTCCTCCAGAATAAAGGTGAAGTGTGAGGCAAATCCATTTTAGAGAAGAGTCTGTAACTGGATCCTGACATTGCAGATTGGAATTTGCTAGTAGGTTCACTAATCCAAAACCAGGGGAACCCAAAATAGGACTTTTACCTTCTAGAGCCTTAGGTAAGACGAACACGTCTATCCTGGGCCAGTAAGCTAAATGGCTGATCTGGGCAAAACACAAGAAGTTAGGCAAGGCAGCTTCTGAAGCTATGATATTTTGGGTTCTAGGACTTGACCATGGATGTGGTTCACAACCAGGGTCTGCACAATGAGTACTCCAGTGAGCTGAAGTAGTTGGATACATAGAGACATAACCCGAAAGAGTGAGGACCTAGGTGTTGGTCTGCTTGTGGTTAGGTGAACAGGCAAAGATGCTTCTGGTGGAGTTTCACTCCTGGTGACTCCATCTTCTCAGTCTTGTGGTTGGTCAGTCACTCCTGTAGTCAGAGGAGGTGTGAACACTGGGCTTGTGTGCTTGACACCTTAGATACAGGCCACTGAGGGAGTACACTAGGACTCAGCAGTTTCCAACTTTTAGCTCAGAAAATGAGGGAAGAGAACAGGGAAGGAGAGGAGAGGAGAGGAGAGGAGAGGAGAGGAGAGGAGAGGAGAGGAGAGGAGAGAGCAAGAAGGAGAGAGTAGAGGAGAGGAGAGAGTAAGAAGAGGAGAAAGGAGAGGAGAGATAGAAGCCAGGGAGAGAGACAGAGAGAGGAAGAGGAGGGGGGTGGTGAGAAAGTGTACTAAGGAGTCCAGGTCAAAACATGTCACCTCCCTAACTCAATTAAAGTTGAGTACCTCCCTTTTACTTTCAATATCAATAGAAAATGTTGTTTGGCATTTCAAACTCTTCACAACCTGGTCCCTTCTTACCTTTCAAATCTTCTCACATCTTCCTCTGTTCCACATGCTGGTCCTCTATTACTCCCTCTGTCTCCTGACTGAATGTTGGCCCTGGCTGTCCTTTATGCCTGGAATGCTCTCCCCCATCACTTCTACCTCCCTGCTTCTTTGGCTTCTTTAAGACTCAGCCCAAATCCCATCCGTTATGGGCACCCCCTAGATGCCCCCTACTGCTGCTGGTGCCTGCCCTCTGAAGTTACCTCTATTTACCCTCTACACATCTTCTATGTACCTAGTTTTCTGTGTGTTGTTTCCCTCACTAGAATGTAAGCTCCTTGAGGGCAGGGGCTATAGTTTGCCTTTCTTTGTATCTCCCAGTTGAGCCTTGTAATTGGCACATAGTAAGGGCTAAGTACCAGCATTAATTCTTTTTTTTTTCTGGCATCTTCCCTCTGAGTAAAGCAGAATCATGATTTAAGGATAAATTTTGCCAGACTGTGACCTTCACTGCTTCAGTTCTGGACCTCAGGTTTCCTGAACCCTCTGATACAGAGACTTGAGTCCTCAGGGCAGGTAGCATTGCTCATAGATAAGAGTTCTTTGCTTATCTTGGACCTACCTAAGAGGGACCAAGGGCCTGGAAGCTTTGCTTTCAGAGGCCCTGAAGCTAAGCATCTCCACAAAGAAGAAATCAGACCTCTTTACCTACTGGGGTTTTTGGGGTGGGAAGCAGCTAATGTAGGTGGGGAGGAAAGAGGTTGGGGAGGGGAGGAAGAAATCCTGGTTCCCTCTTTAAAAAAATGGATAAAAGCAAGACCAGCAGATGCTGCCTTTGGCTGAGAGCCTTCCTCTCCACTACCCTGGGCCTGCCTCTGCCCCCATCTCCATGGCAACTTGCCTGTGTGGCCTGAATGGTAGAATTAGAGTGAGGAGGCTGGAGGGGGGCTGTGGGCTGTTCCTTAGGGACCTTCCCCTCTCAAGTCCTCCTAAGCTCTGTTCCTGCCAGTTGCAAGTTTAAATGCAGAGCCTCTCAAACCGTAATTGGCCAAGGTTCTCTCCCACTCACCTCTCATCTATATTACCCAAATTGGTAGTATATGCCGCTTTAGAGTCCTATGGAGGGACCCCAAGCGCTGCAGAGGACAATTGGGCACCATGGTCCCTGCCACAGGGGCTGGTAGGAAAGGGGTTAGTTTAGGGGAGACCTTACATCCATATATTCCTCTCTCCCCAGTTAGCTGTCTTCATTAGCAGGGGGCTTCCAAATGAGAATCTTTTAGGATTGGTTCAGAGAAGGGAGAAAGGAATAAAAAGTCAGCTGGTGCTAATCCCATGAGTCCCTCCTTCCTCTGCTGTGTCTTCACCCAGCAGTCAGTTCTGGCTCTTTGATTCTTGATACCCAGTTGGTCTCACCCATACTCTTACTGATATTATTCAATTCAGTTTATTTAGTACTCTCCATGAGATAGGCACTGCAGGGGTTGTAAGAACAAAAATGAAAACAGATCCTGCCCTCAAGGAGCTTAGGTTCAACTTGGGCTGCGGCCAGGGAGGGGCCAAGAAGCAACATAGTTACAGGTAAGTAAACACAAAATATGTACATAGTGGATACAAAGTAATCTAGGGGTATGTGCAAATAATTAGGCAGATCAGGAAAGGCCTTGAGCATGAGATGGCCCTCCTGAGCTGGGTCTTAAATAAAGCTAAAGAATCCAAGAGACAGAGAGGAGGGAGGGCGTTGCAGGCATGGAAACTGGCCTAGGCAAAGACATGAAAGGACAGGAAATATAAAGAACAGGGATCAGGAAATACTGTGAGTCATTTTTGACTGACATGTAGATTGGCAAATCAGTCCGGACTGTGAGGGGTTTTAGATGTTACAGAGACAATAAGAAACTTTAAAGTGTACAAAGTGCTTTTCCTACAACCCTGCAGAGTGGGGAATTTAAGTATAGGATCAGAACATTATTGATTTGGAATTAGAAGGAACCCTGCAGTTTTAGATCAAGTACCCAGATAAGGAGATTGATCCATAGAAGTTAGTACAGAGATTTACTCATGATCACACAGTATCAAAGGGCAGGATGTGCACCCAGAACCTTTGTCTTCTGCCCTAGAATTTTCTCTCAGTCTCATCATTTGTTGTTGTTCAGTTGCTTTGGTCACCTCTGCCTCTTTGTGATGCCGTTCGTGGTTTTCTTGGCAAAGATACTGTACTGGTTTGCCATTCCCTTCTCCAACTCATTTTACAGATGAGGAAACTGAGGCAAACAGGGTTAAATAACTTGCCCAGCCCAGATCCCATGGTCTCAGAACTGGTCAGAGTGAGAAAACAGAGAACAGAAAGGAGAAGGAGCCATTTGCACCACTCCACTGCATCCCAAACCCTCTTTGCCGAGTCACTGAAAGGGAATATGAATGATCATGGACTTCTGTGGATTCCATTTTACAGATGAGAAAACCAAGATTCAGAGAGGTTATGGAACTTACTTGTCAAAAGTCACCCAGCTAGTAAACGTCAGAGTAGGGAGCTCTGAACAAATCTAGGGTCCCTGGTTACCACTCCAAGTCTTTTTTTTAATTGACTTGTTTATTTACTTTTAGTTTACAAGATTCAGTTCCACAATCACTTGAGTTTCAAATTTTGTCTCCTCCTTCTCCCCCCGCCCCATGATGGCGTACAATCATGTATAGGATCTGCAAATACTTTCACATTATACAATAGTCTGGTTGTATAGAAGGGTTGTAACCAGTGGAGTGAACAATGGGAAAAAAGAAAGAAAACCAAATGTGAAAAAGAACCATAGCATGTAGTTTGCTTCACTCTCCATTTAGACTCTTTTCTTTCTAGATCTTTCTCTAAATGTAGGTATCTCCTTCCATCCTGAGACTTGTAGAGTTGTCTTTTAACTGTGCATTGCTGAGAAGAGTCCGGTTTATCAAGGTTGGTCGTCACACATATGATGTATCTGTGACTGTGTACAAATTCTTCCTGGTTCTGCTCTTCTCACTCAGCATCAATTTGTATAAGCCTCTCCAGGTGATTATGAAGTCCATCTCCTTCCCATTTCTTATAGCACAATAGTATTCCATCACATTCATATACCACAAGTTGTTCAGCCATTCCCCAACTGATGGGCATCCCCTAAATTTCCAGTTTTTTGCCACCACAAAGAGAGTCTCTGAAATAAATATTTTTGTACATATGGGTCCTTTTCCCACTTCTATGATCTCTTTGGGATACAACCCCAAAAGTGGTATTACTGGATCAAAGGGTATGCAATTATTTATAGCCCTTTGGGTATAGTTCCAGATTGCTCTCCAGAATGGTTTTATAAGTTCACAGCTTCACCAACAATGCATTAGAGTTCCAATTTTCCCACATCCTCTCCAGCACTTGTCATTGTTTTGTCATCTTAGCCAATCTGACTGGTGAGATGTGGTACCTCAACGTTGTTTTGATTTGCATTTCTCAAATCAATAGTGATTTAGAGCATTTTTCCATATGCTTAAAGATATCTTTAATTTCTACCTCTGAAAATTGCATGTTCATATCCTTTGACCACTTATCAGTTGGGGAATGACTTGTATTCTTATAAATTTTACATAATTCCCTGTATATTTTAGAAATGAGGCCTTTATCAGAGACACTGGTTGTAAATATTCTTTCCCAATTTCCTATTTCCCTCTTAATCTTCGTTACATTGGCTTTGTTTGTACAGAAACTTTTCAATATGATGTAATCAGGATTATCCATTTTGCATTTTATAATGCTCTCCACCTCTTCTTTGGTCATAAAGTCTTCCCTACTCCATAAATCTGACAGGTAAACTATTCTTTGCTTCTTCAGATTATTTATAGTATCAGCCTTTATACCTAGATCATGCACCCATTTAGACTTGACTTTGGTGTATGGCATTAGATGATGGTCTATGCCCAGTTTCTGCCATACTATATTCCAATTTTCCCAGCAGTTTTTGTCAAATAGTGAATTCTTAACCCAGAAACTGGGATCTTTAGGCTTATCAAACAGTATATTACTATAATCATTGACTACTTTCAGACTCCAAGTCTAATGGAATTTATCCTGAACTTCCTTCCATCTTCCAAATACTGACTCTGTTTAGGCTTTGCATATTCCATCTGACTTTGACCTCTTGAATTTTTGTAGTCCTGGTTTCAGTGGCTACCTAGGTCTCTCTGACTCTAAAATGTCCAGTTTTATATGGTGCAATGGAAAGAATGCTGCCTTTGTAGCCAGAAAACCAGGGTTCAGATTCTGTCTCTGATGCTGACTAGCTTCATGAATTTGGGCAAGCCACTAAGTGTCCCTGGGGCTTGATTTCCTCATCTGTAAATGAGGAGATTGGACTAAATGGTCTCTGAGATCCCTTCCAACTCAAATTCCTATGATACTAGAAGTCATTGAAGATGGTGACTCTGATGAGGAGGAGATGAGAGACATTCTTCCAAGACCCTTGACTCAGGGGTCCTCCTCCAATGCATGCCCATAGACTAGGGGTTCTTAATTCTTTTTTTCTTTAATGTCATTGACCCCACCCCGACATTCTGACAAAGTTTATAGACTTTTTCTTTTTTTAATTCAATTCAATTTTATTTTATTTTTAGTTCCAAATTTTCTCCTTCCTCTAACCCTTTCCCACCCACTGAGAAGGCAGGAAAAACAAAACCCATTGTAAATATAAATAGAAATGAAAAACAAATTTCTGCATTAGCAATGTCCATAAAAAAAAGAAAAAGAAAGAGAAGAAAATATGCTTAGTCTACACTCTGAGTCCATCAGTTTTCCATCTGGAGGTGGATAACATGTTTCATCATGAGTTTATGGTCTTTCTCAGAATAATATTTTCAAATACGCAAAATAAATATGTATAGGATGAAAAAGAATTTAAAGATTAGTGAAAATAGAGGTAACTTTTTCATCACTGTTTTGGAGCCCCAATATCTATTCCAAGATCCTCCAAGGGGATCCCAGGTCAAGAATCCCTGTCCTAAAGAGATATGGATTCTTAGCTATGCCCACAGGATGTGACTTTCCCGGTAGACCCTGATGACTTCTAAATGAAAGAGGAAGCTCCTTTACCCCTCCAGTCCACCCTAAAAACAGAATGAATATGGGGCAGGTGGCACTTTGTTCCAAGCTCTCATACAAAGGAGACCAGCTTCATCTCCTGGTGTGGACTTTGTCTCCTTCTACCTTTCCTCTTGTCCCCAGTGAAAGCACTACTCCCTCAACCCCAACACTCTGGGCAACCATCACCTTTTTTCAGGGTTGTACTTACCCTTTTGGCTATATTGCTGACTCTCCTCTCCACTCTCCCCCCCCCATTTGGAGGGGTCTGGAGAAATCAAACAAGACACCTGACATTTGTTCAGAATTTAATGGGAAGTGGAAGGAAGAAATGGAAGCAGCAATGTAGCAATCAACTGTTGCCCTCCTCTCCATGATAAACTCAGCCAGGATCCTTGGGGAAGACAGTGAATATGAGCAGCTGTGTCCTTCCACCTTATCTTGCAAACTCAGGTCTGACTTTTCCCAGTTCCCAGCCAAGTCTATTCTCCCTTCTCTGAAACCCCCTTCTATGAATAAACTCTTCTTCATTGCAACTCTCTTTCCCTCACATTCCTTTCTTCTTCTGGTGCTCAACTGGAATGTAGCCTTCTCCCAAAGACACTCTATCTCTTGGCTGTCCTACTCTTCTACCCTCTGGAAGGAGGGAGGGGGGCATGATCCTTGCTCCCATTGCCATTTTCATACCCCACTCTTCTGCCATCGCTTGACAATCACCTCTCTCCATCCTTCTACGTCTTGTCTGATGTCTCATCTATGGACCTACAGGTCAGGATCCCTTCTTGTTAATTTCCATCTTTGGCTCGCTACCTTCTCTACCTCATTCATGGACCCCCTGACCTCATAGTCCTTCAGTGTCCCCATCTTCCACGACCTCTGTTCTCAGATGAGCTCAAGCACATACAAAGGTGTTGAGAACTTAGACTGTCCCATCACTCAATCCAGTCTTCCATGGAATTCTCTTTAGGTGCTGGAATTTTCTCATAGAATGTTTCTCAAAAGTCTTAGTGCACTTTTAAGCTATTGAGGTTTAGACTTCGGGGGCTATGGCTTTGGGGACTCTTTGAACATTGCTGCAATAGATGCCAAATGATGTGTACTAGCTCAGTCCCTGTCAGCCCTGAAGGCTTTCCTGAAGTTCCCTGAGACTCAGGCTCTCTGTGTGTCTGCACTGTGCTTTATGAAAGGCAATGCAGTATACTGCTATGTATGCGAGGCATCTTTCTCCATCATTGACTGAGAACCAGCCATCATGTTGGTGTCATAGGATCAGAGAAGAGGCTACAGTCAGTTGGAAAAAGTAGGGATTCAGCTGTGATCATTTCATCAGCAAGCCATCTTCCATCTGATGTGTTTGCCCTGCCAACAACCATAGCAAGTGAGGGGCCCTTAACATATACATTGCCTTGAACTGAATCTTTGTCAACACAGAGATGTGATAACTCCTTTATGTTTATTACATTCTCCACTTACATCATCTTTAATCTCTGCAAACCAGCCAAGTTCACCTTCTTTTCAGGGGTTAGCTAGGCCCCCAGTAGTTCAAATAATGTGAAATTGCTGTACCATTTGAATTCCTGTTCTGCATTGCCATTGGGCTAAAATCAATGAAGAGGCATCTAGGTGACTCTGTGGATAGATCACTGAGCCCGAAGTCAAGAAGACTCATCTTCCTGAGTTCAAATCTGGCCTCAGACACTTCCTAGCTGTGTGACCCTGGGCAAGTCACTTGACCCTGGGTGCCTCAGTTTCCTCATCTGTAAAATGAGCTGGAGAAGGAAATAGTAATATCCAATATCTCTGCCAAGCAAACCCTAAATGGAGTCACAAAGAGTCAGACAGGACAAAAATGACTGAATGACAAAAAGAATCAATGACTATGTTTTATATAAACATAACTTTGAATAGTGTGAATTATAATACATGTGACCACTTACAGGAGTCATTTTTTGCACTAATAGTCACTTACTTATAATGATATAGTGCTGGTATAGTATGGACCCTGGAATAAAAAAGACCCGGGTTCAAATCCTGCCTCTGGCATTTCCTAGCTATGTGACCACAAGCAAGGCAGTCAACTGTTCCTAGTCTCAGTCTTCTCATCTGTAAAATGGAGATGAAATACCTCTACTTCTTACCTTACAAGGTTGTTGTGAGGCTCCAATGAGAACAGGACTATGTTTTGCATGCCTTAAAGCGTGCTGTAAATATCAGCCATTATGATAACAATCAAAATAACAATAACTTACATTTGCATGGTGCTTTTGAGTTCTCAAAGCACTTTTCACATATTATCTCATTTCAGTCTCACCAACAGCCCCATGAGGGCTAACAGTTACGTTAATGGTATTTTTGCACTAAAGGCTGCCTGGGTCTGATTACCTTAAGCAGAAATGGCTCCTTAATGCCTCCTGGAGACAGCTGATCACTTTGCAGA
Organism: Pseudocheirus occidentalis; assembly: GCA_028646575.1. Classification (NCBI taxonomy): domain Eukaryota; kingdom Metazoa; phylum Chordata; class Mammalia; order Diprotodontia; family Pseudocheiridae; genus Pseudocheirus; species Pseudocheirus occidentalis. The sequence continues at coordinate 61,676,924 of CM053596.1, forward strand.
ATAGCACATCCTCTCCCTCGAGAGCAGAGACACAAGTGACCCATTCTCTAAGTATGCTGTGTGTGTGTGTACATGTACACGTGTGTAGGTGCATGAGCTCAGAGCTTAACACAGTGTCTGGCACACACTAAGAGCTTAATAAATGCTTATTGATTGAGATGCTCCGACAAGCTGACAAACCTTCATGTGGGGACAAAAGGGTGCCCATTGTGTAGGTACAGAGATGCTGAGGTGAGACGGGATGGGTATGGCAGGTTTACAGAGATGCCAAGATAGGCTAACGTGTGTGTGAGTGAGTGTGTGTGTATGTTTAATGGGGAAGGTTGGACAGGCTTGTGTTGGGGGAGGGGTATAAATATGCACAGACATGATGTGTATGCATACGTGTGTGTGTGTTTCATGGGGATGCTTGGCAGGCTTGTGTGCATGGGCTTGGGTATAAATATGCACAAACATGGTGATGTGTGTGTGTGTGTGTTTAATAGGGATGCTTGGCAGGCTCGTGGGGGGATATAGATATAAATATACACAGACGTGTTGATGTGCATGTGTGTGCACATATTTACTGTATTATACCTCTGATTCTCTAGACTTTACCACCATGTCCCAGCTGCCTCCTCAGCCTGGAACATCTCTCCACCCCTACGGTTCCTTTCTCCCCTTGGTGAGGCCCCTATTCTGAGGAGGGGTCTGGGTGGGTAGTCATTATCACCTTTGTGGTTGTGCTTCTGACTCTGGATTTTGTTGCCACTTTCCCACCTAGGCACCTTCTCCCACTTTGTGCACCTATTTTAACTCTCTCCTGTATTTGTTTGCTCCCAGTAGAATGCAAAGTTCTTAAAGGCAGAGACTCTTTTAGTCTTTTACTTTTTGCTCACATTAATATCACAGTGTTTAACACATTGCTTGGCACTTGGTAAACATTGACAAATGTTTGTGACCTTACCTGTGTGTGCATGCTTGTTAGCATAGATATATTTAGGCAGGTGTGTGCGCGCGTGCGTGTGTGTGTGTGTGAACACAGATGTGCTTACATGCATGCTTGTGAGCAGAACAGAAATGTAAGTGTGTTGGGGGGGAGGGGAGGCATGTAGATTCCCCAAACAGGCTGGTATGTGTGCCTAGGGATTTTCAGACAGACTGCTGTGCATGCATGTGTGTAAAGAGATGCTCAGACAGGCTGGCATCTATTCATGTATGTTTGGGAACAGAAATGCCCAGGCAGCCTGGGGCATGTGTGTGTATATATATTTGGGCTCAGGGATGCCTAGGCAGGCTGGTGTGCCTGGAAAACATTCCTCTCTGTGCCACACAGATGGGCTGCATTGAACAGAGCCTTGTTCCATGGAATCCTTTCGAGGAAGTGGCTCCTCATCCATCTATGCCTAAGGAACATTTGGGCTTTGACTGACAGTGGGCTGCAACCACATGCTATGAACCTCTCTGCACTAATCTGGGCTGTAAAGAAGCTACAGGGTGAGCTGTTCCAGGCAGGGCATGGTGATAGTCCTTACCCGAACCAGGGAGGGCCAAAGCAATGAACAGTTTTATTTTTTCCTGGAAAAATGAAAAGCCTTGAGGATAATAATAAAAAAATAACTAACATTCAATTGAATTCAAATGGCAATTATTAAAATGGCATACTATGTTCCAGGCATTGTACCAGGGCCTTAGGACCTGAAAAGAAATAAGAAGTCCTTGTCAAGGAGCTTACCTGGAGACAAGTAATCGATGAACAAAGATAAATTCAAAAGATATATGAATGCAAAGTAATCATTTGGGGGTGGGGAGTGCTAACCACAAGGGAAAAACTTTTAAACTTGGTATCTATGAATTAAAAAAAATATATTTTGATAACGATTTCAATATAATTACTTTAGTCTGTAGCCCTATGGATAGTGTTTATTCACTTAAAAACCTAATTCAAAGAAGAGATCCACAGACTTCACTTGACCAGCACACACACACACACACACACACACACACACACACAAAATGAAAATACTCTCATCTAGGGAGATCAGGATTGGCATGATATAGGAGCTACAGCCTGGTACATTTATATAGAACTACCCAGTGCCAGGTGTTGTGCTAAGGACAATTATTACCTCATCTGATCCTCCCAACAACCCAAGGGGGGTGGGTGCTGTTGCTCTTTTCATTTGGCACATGAGAAAACAGAGGATGAATGACTTGTCTACAGTGACATAACTAGTAAGTATCTAAGATCACATTTGACCTCAGGTTTTCCTGACTCTGGGTCTAGCACACCAAGCTGCACATTTGCATAGGCTTAAAAATGTGCAAAATGCTTTGCTTATTTTAAATGATTTGACCCTCACAATAACTCTGAGAAGGAGATACTATTATTTTTAGTCCCATTTTACAGATGAGGAAACAGGCTCAAAAAAGTTAAGAGACTTAAGAGAAAGTAAAGTCCTTGACATCAGGGTTTATTTCATTTTTGTCTTCTGTATTCTGGTACCTAATACAATCCCCAGCACAAAGCAAGCACTCAATAAACGCCTGGTGATTTATTGGTTTGTCCAGGGTAACACAAAGCTAGCATATGCCAGAGGCTAGATTTGAACCTGGGTCTCCCTAGCTACAATGCTAATACTCATTCTTCTATGCTAGGATACTTGTCTATGTGGGGGAATTTTCTCTGTGAATAGAATTCCTAACTCCTTTGAGTTTTCTTTGATTGTCTTTATCTGTTACTGTGGAGAAGGAAAAAAGTCCATCTGCAGGTAACCCCTGGAGGTCTCTTCTCTCCCTTTGATGCTCCCACGCAGTTGCCACGATGATCTTCCTAAACACACTACTCGACTTGGCTATGCCTCTGGGGATGAACTTTTTTTGTACCTTCAGCTAGACTGGTCTTTGGATAATACATAGAAATGATGTTTTCTGTTCTTCTATTCAATAAACTTTGGTGACTATTACCTCTAGGATCAACTATAAAATCCTCTGTTGGGCTTTTAAAGCCTTTCACAAGCTGACGTCTTCCAGCTTTCTGGTATCCTTAAACTTACTCTTACTTATGAGGTAGTTAGGTGGTATGTGGATAGAGTTCTGGGACTGGAGTCAGTCAGACTCATCTTCATGAGTTCAAATCCAGCCTCAGGGTCTTCCTAGCTGTGTGACCCTGGGCAAGTCACTTTACCCTGTTTGCTTCTGTTTCCTCATCTGTAAAATGATCTGGAGAAGAAAACGGCAAACCAGTCTAGTATCTTTGCAAAGAAAACCCAAGATGGGGTCATGAAGGATTGGGCACAACTGGAACCAACAACTGAACAACACTCTTACTTATACCTCACACTTACTCTTTGAGCCAATGACACTAGCACCCTCTCACATAACATACTATCTTACATTTTTAAGTAAATTTTTTTGGAGGGGGGAAGGCAGGGCAGTTGGAATTAAGTGACTTGTCCAAGGTCACAGAGGTCAAATTTGAACTCAGGTCCTTCTGACTCCAGGGCTGGTGTTCTATTCACTGCATCACCTAGTTGCCCCGAAATGCTATCTCTAGACTCCATGCATTTTGTTTGGCTGTTCCCATGGTTGGAATTGTTTCTACCTTCCTCTCTGCATCCTGCCTTTCCTGGCTTCCTTCAGATCCTAGCTAAAATCCACCTTCCAGAGACTTTTCCCACCCCCCTGGTTGCTTTCCTCTCTTGATTATCTGCACTGTATACTGCCTACTTCTTATTTCTATATAACTGTTTATGTGTTGTTTCCCCCAACGAATTGTAAGCTTTTTGAGAGATGGGACTGGATTTTTTGCCCCTTTGTTTGTATCATCAGCACTTGGTACATAGGAGATACTACTCAACTTGGCTCTGCCTCTGATGAAGAGCTTTTGTGTCTTTAGTTGGATTGGTCCTTGGACAATACAAAGAAAGTATGTTTTCAGTCTTCTAAGACTTTTCTGTTTAGAAGAACTTCTTTGATGACAAAGCTTTCTAGGACCCAGGGCCACCTCAAAGTCACGATGAAGCATCAGCAAAGGACACTAATGGATATACAGTATATACAATGGATATATAATAATACAGCATCACAAGGATTGTGACATATAAGGAGTGACCTCAGACCTCATCTAGTTCAAATTTCTCATGTTGTAGATGAGGAAATTACAGCTCAGAGAAGTTGTTAGCAGCCCAAGTCCATAGACATAGTAAATAGCACAGCACCATTTGAACCCAGTCCCTCTGACTCCAAAGCCCATTGGGACTCTTTCCATTCTACTGTCTTGCCTACTGTCCCACTATACTTTATATCATACATTCAATGCCTTGGGAGTAGTTACTGATGTAAAAATGTTTTTTTAAATGAATGAATGAATAAATGAATGAGTTGAAAAAGCATAGATTAAGGATCATAAAAATGAAGAGGTATCTAAAGAGGGTTAGGACTGCCCAAGACCCCAAAATACCAACATACCGGGTCCTGTCGAAAGAATTCCACTCAAGTCTTCTCAGCCAAAGAAAAACAAAGTTTATTGAAAGTTCAAGTTTGCCATATGGGGTACTAGGGCATTCTGTGGTGCTCTCACACAGAGGAAGTCTGTGCCAAGCCATTCCAAGGCACTCTCATATGCCAAACTCTGGACTAAGCACTCAAGACAATCCCTCCCTTCAAGGGTCTTATATTCTAATAGAAGAGACAAGTCAAATAGGGGAGTAGTGACCAAGGAATCAGGGAAGGGAACTGTGGTCTGGGAAGTCACAACTATGGTGAATAGAACCATATGGCAATCTATTGACATGACCTATCCAGAGGCAGCAAGAGTATTAATTAGGATTATGGTCCTTAGAGCAAGAGATGGGTAGTAAAGGAGAATTGGGGAGAAGGTACCTCTCTGGGAGTGAGCATGAGGCTGCAATGTCCCTAGGGATGTTGAACCATGGCTTAATTCCTCCCAGGCATGGTCTTTGATGTTTGGGTTTGGAGCCTGTGACAGCAAAGTAGCAAGTTGGAAAATGAGAAATTTACTTAAGTAACTGATCACAGTGGACCTCAATACCTCTGGAGTCTTTCTGTGTTCCTCTCTCCTTTACTTCCCACTCTACCTCACCTCCCCCTTGCTTTTCTAATGATAGTACCATGCAAGTTAAATCTTCTGCCTGGGAAGATGCCAGGCTAGGACATATAGAAAATAAATAGCATTATGTATGCATCCTGGGGCAGGACCGTCACAGATCCTTATTCAAACAACAAACAGTATTTTAAAAAAAATAATGTATACTATGAATGGAGTAAGAGACAGGCATTTTATTTCTAGTCGCAAAAAGGAATACTAAGTATAAAAGAATCACATTGTACATTAATAGAATTCTTATTCTGAACTTACACACAGACACAAAGGGTGTATTTTCGTATATGTAGTAGAATAACAACAAAAAACATTATACATGAAATTGGGGATCTCTATTTTGTACAGATTGCTTTTCTTTTAAAATATATAGTAAATTCAAGTTGTAAATTTCAAAGTTGCTCTGCTTGTCTGTCATTCTTTCTAGCCTTCCTTCTGTTTTATTCTATATATTAAAAATGCTTTAATGACCATCTTTTCTTTTCCTCCCCTTCCTTCCCTTTCCTCCCCTCCCCTCCTTTCCGCTCCCCTTCCTCCCTTCCCTTCTTTTCCCCTCCTCTTCTCTCCCCTCCCCTCTCCTCCCTTTTATCACTCCCATAGAAGAAGAGGAAAAAAAATTCAAAGCCCTTGTAACAAATATGAAGTCTAGCAAAACAAATTTCCACATTCACTGCATGTTATTTTGAATCTTGAGTATGTCAGCTCCCTGTCAGGATGTGGTAGCTCATATCACCATCAATCCTTTGGAATCATGGTTGGTCATTACATTGGTCAGAGTTCTTAGGTCTTTCAAAGTTGTTTTACTTTATAACGTTATTGTACAAATTGCTCATTCATTCCATATCAGTTAATACAAGTCCTCTCAGTTCCCTCTGAATCTGTATCTTTTGACATTTCTTATGGCACAATAATATCCCATTACATTTATAACATAACTTGTTCAGTCATTCACCAATTGATAGGTAACTTTTAAGTTTTCAGTTCTTTGCTTTAACAAAAAGAATGGTTGCAAGTGTATTTGTACAAGGAATCTTTCCACTCTTTGTTTGATCTCTTTGGGGGTATGTATAGGGCTGAGAGTAGTATCATTGATCAAAGGGTATACACAAATTTAATTACTTTGGGGGTATAGTTCCAAATTGCTTTCCAGAATGGCTGAACCAATTGACAGCTCATTCAACAGAGCATCAATGTGTCTGTTTGTCCACAGACTTTGTGACAATTTTCATTTTCACCAACAGGGGAGACCTCAGAGTCACTTTAATTTGCATTTTTCCTAATTATTAGTGATTTGGAGCACTTTTTCATATGACTGTTGCTAGCTTAGATGTCTTCTTTTGGAAGCTACCTGTAGAAGAATCTACTTTATGTTAGGAAATATGGACATGGATACTGTATGAGGTCCCTGCCACATAAGTCCCTATATCTAACAATTTCACTGAGACTTTTAGAGGCTGCTGCTACGCACGCAGGCCTCCTTGTCCCACACCCAGGTGTGAGATTTGATCCAGCTCAGTGTTGTGGGAGCCTGACTCTACTGAAAGGGCTTTCTTATTCTCATATTCATTCTCTTGTTCATAGTCCTTTCCATCCCTCCATACTCTATCTACCTGGGGACATAATGAAATTGATTATGGCACATGAGTCTAGGACTCTCTTCTAAAATGGGGTGACTAACAAAGATATTTGATGTACACTATGAATGAAGTATTGGACAGTTAATTTATTCCTGCTTGCAGAAAGGAATTCTAAACATAAAAGAATCACAGCAAGCATTAATAGAATCATGAGAACAAGATTCTGTAACTTATCACTACTTGTACAATTGTCCAGGAGGCTAATATTGAATCCTTATCAGAGTATAAAGCATTTTTTCAATATAACAACTTAAGCTTTTTACATTTCACCTTGGCTCTTCACTGTCTAAATACTCTACTATTGAAAAGGGCAAGTTATGGCCACCCTCCCTGATATGGAAGCCTCTCATTTCACTGGCTTACGATGCTATTACAACCACAACCAAATATTTCAGTGCATACTACTGTCACTGGGTTGGTTGGTGGTCAAAGTCACTGACACACTCACAGACTTCTGGACTCTTCAAACTTACAAGATCACTTCCAAGCCTGGTGATGTCTAACACAGGATACTCATTTGCCTAAGACCAGGACAAAGCAAATGTAAAAGAGACACAGGAAGCTACGTGTTTACTGCTATTGACCAAGCAGAAGACAGGGAACTATCCCCTTCACTACCTCACCCTTGGGACATAGCTCCAAGCACTTCTGAGCCAGAGAAAAGAGCTTGCTTTTGTATGTCTCAGAGGCATCAACTCATTCTGCTCAGCAGCCCTCCCTTGGGAGTCTTCATCATTTCCCACTGCAAAACCCTCAGTGATGAGTCAAACATGGAACCCCCAAATTTCCACATCTGCTTGGAATCAGGAATGGCAACTGAGCATGCTCAATGCAAGGATGGGGATGGAGGTAAAGCTTTTACTGCAATGTAAAGAGTTTATAAAGACTGAGTAGAGCCAGGTTTTGAAGAACTTTCAGCACCAAACATGAGAGGAGCTTGTATTTGATCCTTGAGGCTAGAAAAAAAAGCTACTAGAATTTGAGTAAGGTATGATATGGTAAGACTTGAGCTTTAGAAATATCACTTGGACAGCTGTGTGGAAGATAGTTTGGAGAAGGGGTGAGATGAGGCAAGAAGATCAATTACGAGGTTATTGAAAAAGTCCAGATGAAAGATAATAGTAGCTAACACTTATATTTAATACTTTTTATGTGCCAGGTAATGTGCATTTGGTCATCACAAATGAGGACCTGGAAGGTAGGCACTATTACTATCCCTAGTATACAGATCTGGAAACAGGCAAACTGAAGTGACTTGTCCAGGGTCATACAGCTGGTAAGTGTCTGAGGCTGGATTTGAATTCAAGTCTTTCTGATTCCAGGCCTAATGCTTTAATCACTATACCACTTAGATTGCTCTCAGGAGATGACAAGGACTTGGACTAAGGTGATGATGCTGTGGGGATGGAAATGATGAGACTTGGAAAGAATTAGAAATATGGGGCAGGGAAGAATGAGAAATTAAGGATGACCCCAGGGTTATAAATCTCTGTGACTTCTTAATGACAATATAAATAAAAACCTTATAGTTTGCCAGGAGACTATGAAACTGGGGGTTCCTAGGGCATCAGTCCTTTTTTGTCATTATTTTAATTAGCATTCGGTGCCAGATTGCCAACCCCAGGTTGCAGTGGCCCCTGAGATTGGTTTGAGATGTGGGCAAGGTAATCTTCCAGGCCTACCAGTGGAAAAACTAACTTTTTGGGTGAGGAAAGTTACATGAATACTTTACTCAGTATCATTGGGGTGTGGAGGAAGGTGTCAGTGAGGAAAAGACATTTCCTAGGTGTGGGTCTAAAACAGGGACAACACCTTAATGGGTGTGGGGCTGTAGATTGAGAATCCTTTCACCAAACCCCAGATACTAGAGCAAGGGGAAAGTCCAGAAAAGGTTGTTTAAGGATACATAAAAGGATGTACAAATTTTCTCTGTAATCTGTGAATTAAAACCAAAGTTCTGGCATTATGAGGAAAGAGTCCGGTTTTGGGGGTATCTCAATAATCACAGTCTTTGGACTCCCACCCAAGGTTTCCATTGAGAAGACCGTAATTTGGCTCATGCCCAGGTCTCTACAGAGAAGGGAAAGAGTCTTCAACTCCCATGAAAGCATTCAGGCAAACAAGGCACTCAGTATAGGACAGGTTTTATTTCATTTCACAAAAACTAAAAGGTAAAGAAAGGATTCTGGCTTGGGCCCATTAACAGCCTAATTTTCTTCTCTAATATACCTCTACCTTTCTCAGGAACTTGTACCCTAGACCAGGATTTCTTAAACTTTTGGCACTCCTGACCCCTTTTCTCATTTCAGCAATGTGCCTTGGTGGTACGTGGCCTGAGGGCATTAGAAGTGCAAAGGGAGATTGCATTGTGTTCAGAACCAAGGCCACAGTGAAGTCACGAGATTAAACATAGGCAAGCACTGCTAGAAACACCTCAGATTCGTTATTTGTTTGATTTTGAATTATTTTTTGGTCATTGCTTCTTCAGAAACCTTTTACTGTTGCGAAACTTTTTGCGACCCCATACTGGGTTGAGACACATAGTTTTAACAAGCACTTCACCAGACCATCCTGGGCTTGATGTCTCTACCACATTCCCCCCAAATAAATAAGAACTCATTATTATTAAAGAGCTGACTATTTGCCCTTAATTTACAGAGTCCACATTACCCACGGTACAAGTAAAAGGCAGATTTGCTTCTCCACATCTTGGCTTAATCTTTAGCTATTCCTAGCTCTACCTCCTGCTTGGTCCAAGAACTTGGCATTATATGGAAATTCCTCCTTGTGTCCAAGAGGTTTGCTTTAGGAATTCCTCTGGTTGTCTAGGAATTCTTCTCATGCTGCTGTTGTCACTCCAGTTCTCCTGTATGATATTCCTGCATCTCCAGGTTTGGAATTCCTTGCTATTCCACCACCAATATCTGCTGGTGTCTTTGGAGATATGTGATGAGCTCCTCTCCAGGGACCGTACAATTCCTTGTTACACACAGTTCATTGGATTGGAGAGTCAGAAGATAAAATTGCAGAATAATACAGTTAAAAGGAACTTTAAAGGTCATTTAGCCCAACTCATCCCTGGCCAAGAATTCCCTTTACATCAATCATACAAACTGATGGTCAGCCTTCATTTGAAGACCTCAAGTGAGGGAGCACCTACCATCTCACAAGAAAGTCTTTTTGACTTTTCAATAACTCTCATTATTAGGAAGATTTTTCTTTCAGTAAACCTACATGCCTCCTTTAGCTTTTACCCAATATTCCTAGTTCTGCCCTCTGAGACTCAGTGTTGTTGCTGTTGTTCAGTTATCTCAGTCATGTCTGGCTCTTTGTGACCCCATTTGGGTTTTCTTGTCAGAGATACTGAAGTGGTTTGCTGTTTCCTTCTCCATTTTATGAATGAGGAAACTGAGCCACAAAGGCTTAAGTGACTCCCTCAGGGTCACACAGTTAGTAAATGTCTGAGGCTGGATTTGAATTGAGGAAGATGAGTCTTCCTGACTCCAGGCCCAGAATTCTATCCACTGTGCCACCTAATTGCCTTCTGGAGCCTAATTCCTTTTGCCTCATAATAGCCTTCAAAGACCTACATTCAAATTCCAGCTCAGTTAATTATTCTTATTGTGAACTTGAGTGAATTATTTCACTCCTCATTTTTCCCATTTATAAAATAAGTTGAATTGGATGACATCTCAGATCCTTGTCTAAATTCTATGATTCTGCATGGTCTTTGGTCTTGGTAGAAGTGATGGTGGTGGTGCTAATGAGGGGAAAATGGGTAGCAGAACTGGGCTATCCTGTAAGCATGACTGTTCACAACTGGTAATTTCCCCTAGTGTCTTAGGCAGTCATTCATTCAGTGCTTTGCATACTGTTGGCACTTAATAAATGTTGACTTGTTGAATTGAATTTAGGAGACATTTCTTGAGTGAGTAAGAGCTTGTGACTGTGGGGTACCCCCAGAAATGAGTAAGATAAGGAGCTAAAGCAAAGGAGATATGGCACTGGGCTCAGCGCCAGCAAGTTGGGCTCAAATTCCCTCCTCAACTGCTTATTAGTGAGACTACCAGCAAGTCACTTAATCAGCTTGTGCCTCAGTTTCCTCAGCTATAAAAACAAGGGAGACAAACACTATGGTCACTAAGGTGCACTCCAGCTCTTCATCTTTGATATTAGTGGAGGTGATAGCACTGGTTCACAGTTCCTCTCAATTCAATTCAATTCAAGATAATTTGTTGAACATTTCAAACACTGGGCAAGATGTTAGGGATACAAAGACAAAATAGAAAGATGCCTCACCCTTGAGCTTACGTTCCATTGGGAGGAAGCACAGGTGGGAATCATACACCTGTTGGAAGGAATTCCCACATTAAGAAGGTGTTTCCCTTTAAGTATCTGAGTATAATGCAGAAGTGCAATAACATGGGCTCAAAAAGCTGAGAGTTCAGAGGGGAAGTCACTTTCAGGTGAGGCATTAGAGAAGACTTCCTGGAGGAGATAGGATTTGATCTGGACTTTGAAAGACAGACAAGAGGTTCATAGGTATTCAAGGAAAAAGCTAGAAGGGAAAGAAAGAGGGCACTACAGGCAAAGGGAACATTCTAAGCAGTCACAGACTCCAGAAAACATTGGGATATTTGGTTAGACTGAAAGGCTCATATAAAGACATGGTGGGAAAAATGACAAGAGAAATAGGTTGAGTCCAGAGCCTAGATCTGACGTTTATGAAATAATAACTGCTTACATTTCAATAGTACTCTAAGGATTTGTACAATGCTTTCCTCCCAACAATGTTGTGAGGAAGTTTGTGAATTTTACAAATGGTAAAACTGAGGGTTGTAAAGGTAAAGTGATATGTCTAGAAAGAGCTGAAACTTCCCACATCTCCTGACTCAATGTCTAACTCTTTCTCTGATACCCCATGTTGTTTCAAAGCTACTGCACTGACAATATTTCCATCCTGCTATTTTTTGAGGTAGTCATGGAACCAAGGGTTAATAAAATATCCCATCAGCATGTGTTATGGGTCCAGAGCAGAGCCATCGATGCTATATTTCTTTTTCTAAGCCTCCTAGGACTCTCTCTTTCCACTGCTCTGTCTCTTTACACACACACACACACACACACACACACACACACACACACACACACACACACACACACACACACACAGAGATAGGAGTGTTCACAGGAAAGGTCTCCCCAAGGAAATCCTGCTGTGATATGTCAACCATACCTAAGCCCCTAAGCAGTCAGGTGGGCTGTGACTCTAGATCAAAGGTTCTCAACCTGTGGGTTGTGACCCCTTTGGGGGTCAAATGACCCTTTCACAGGGGTCATCTAAGACCATCAGAAAACACATATTTCCGATGGTCTTAGGAACCAAGACGCGGCTCTTCTATCCATCTCTAGGTAGGTCCACCCACGTGCAGATACACCCACATATGAGTATTAAAGGGTCACAGCATTAGGAAGGTTGAGAACCACTGTTCTAGATGGAAAGGTAGGAGATAGATAGTCGGACAACTTTTAAAATTCCAGGTGAAACAAATTCCTGTCAAGTTCATATGATCAGAGGATTTGGAGCTGAAACAGACCTTCAAATTCATCTAGCCTAACTCTTACATTTTATAGATGAAGACACTGAGGCCCAGAGAGGTTATGTGATTTGTTCAAGGTCATGCAGAGGAAAAGATTTGAACTCTGGTGTCTTGACTCCAGACTCAGAACTCTTTCCACTGAACCATGATGTTTCCCTCATCATTGGGGAAGTCACTTGAACTCTGATGAGGCTAGGGTTTGGTGACTCAGTTTACCCATTTTGGGGATCCAGGTTACTTGGAACAAATTAATTATAAATCACGAGCTCCTAAAGGGCAGCAGCTATCTTTTTCTTCTCTTTGTATCCATAACATTTAGCACAGGGTCTGACACACAGTAGGTGCTTAATGAATGTTTGCTTATTGATTAATTGAATTGAATCCTAGCAGATCCATCTAGCTTAATACTTCAGGATGCTAGTGATGGGAATGGATAAGAACCACCAACCTTCATGCATCACTTTCAGGCTTACAAAGCATTTAACACAGATTATCTCACTTAGTTCTCGTAACAATTTGGGGAAGTAGACTATGACGGTGTCATTATGCCCATTTGACAGAAGATGAAACCAACAAGCTCATTGTCACACTGCTAGTAAGTGCCAGAATCAGGATTTGATTATACATCTCTTACTCTTTCTATTATACCCCATTGCCTTTCAATAGAGGTGATGATCAGTATCGGAGAAGTGATGGAGATAGAAGTAGTGTAAGCTAGATGGCACAGTCAATAGAGTGCTGGGCCTGAAGTTAGGAAGACTCATTCTCCTGAGTTCAAATTCAGCCTCAGACACTTACTATTTATGTGACCCTGGGCCAGTCACTTAACCCTGTTTGCCTCAGTTTCCTCATCTGTAAAATACACTGGAGAAGAAAATGGCAAACCATTATCTCTGCCAAGAAAACCGCAAATGGGGCCATGAAGAGTTGGACGTGGCTAAAATGACTGAACAAGAAAAATAATTATTTCAACCAATATTTACTCAGTACATTGGACAACTATTCAGGGTCCCTTACTAGGCCCTGGGGATGCAAGAATAGACACAGACCCTGATTTTAGGGAGTTTGGAGTCATGGGAACGGTAAAAAGTACCTTTTGGAGATCCCAGGTGTTTCTACCCAACTCCTTTGGATATGCCCCCCATGAAGAGACAGTAGACTACAGTGGAGGGGCCCCTTGGAGGGCATACCAATCTTTCTTAGGAACCTGTTCTTGGGCCAGTGTGTGCACACCTTCCCCATACTAGCAGGTGACTCCAAAAGGGATAACAGAGGCTCAGAACTGTCATATCTGCTACTAGTCTCTGTCCAGGAGAATTAGAGATGCTCATGTGCTCTGGGACACAGGCTATCTATGTCAGAGGCTGGAATGACAACAATTTAGGAGTCTACCTTTCCATTCAGAAATTACCCTCTTTCAGCTGATAGTAAATGCCGCCTGGAAATCTCCCCTATGCTAATTGTCTGACAGGGCCATTTTCAACAGAGCCAGATCCCGGGGAAGACACTTTGAGGGAGTGTGGGTAGGTTCCATCTTGCTGCGGAACTTGGCCCATGCAGAGTCTGGTGCTTGGTCGTCCTATCTTTCCCTGGGGGGTGTCAGTGTGTGGGCTTTTTCTTCTGGCACAGTGCCTTGGGGAGCCCAAGGGAGCTAGGTCTGACTTTGTGTTCTAAGCAGAGTCAAACTCTTTGAAGTACAGGTGTGCCTGTATTAGGGGAGCAGAGGGATTCAGGAGCACACCTGGACTTGGTCAAGTTTTGGGATAGAGAGGGATCTGCTACTGAGAACTGCCCTAAGCTTCTTCCAGGTCTACTCACCCCAGTGAGTGTGAATCTGTGCCTTCCCTTGGGTCTAGTGATAGCAGGAACTGTTGGGAAAGAGAAGAGCATCTTTCTTGGCTCAGGCCAACCTTGTTAATGTGTCCAATTTGGGGGAACCCTCCTCCTTCCCAGAACTATCTTTTTCTCCAGGGTCTAGGGACATGGTTGGGCCCTAGGAGAGTACTTTAACTGCTGCAGGTGGTTCTTGGAGGTAACTGCTAACCCCAGCAGCTTCAGGGAGCATTAAGACAGGCATTTGGAGAGGAAATGTGACACCTGGATGTTGCACAGTATAATGGAACCAGCCAAGTGGGAAATGTAACTTTTAAATAGGTTTTGTGTTCCCCATTAACTTCTCTGATGTTGATTAGCTCTGACAGGGGAGAAGAAGGGGCTGGTCAGCAACTTTCCCCTCCCCTGCCAAGGCCTTCCTGTTCACTGGGGCCTCTGTAGGTGCCTGTAATTACATTGAACCATGGTAGTGGAAGATCCTGTGCAGGTTGTGGTTTGTATGTCCACTAGGATCAGGTGGATAAACTTTTTCATTCATTCATCCATCCACTTATCCATCCACTCATCCATCCATCCATCCATCCATCCATCCATCCTTCCATCCTTCCATCTATCCATCCATCTATCCATTCATCATTAAGCACCTAGCACATACCAGGACCTGGTCACACAATGATATTCATAAATAAAACAATCATTGCTCTCAAGGCTGAATAGGTGGATAGGAAGCAATGAGAGACAGTGGGAAGAAGGCCAGACTAGGTGTCAAAATGAATAGATTTGAATTCAAGCTCTGATATTGACTATATATGTAACCCTGCCCAAGTGACCACTTCACTGGGTTTTATTTTTCTCATCTGTAAATGGAGAGGGTTAGGGCAGAGGACCTCCAACATGCTCTCCCCTTCTAAATCTGTAAACATGTATGTACAGAGTCAGCTAGGTGGTGCAGTGGATAGAACACTGAACCCTAAGTAAAAAAGTTGTTAGTCATTTTTAGTCACATCTGACTCTTTGTGACCCCATTTGGTGTTTTCTTGGAAATAACACTGGAGTGGTTTGCCATTTCCTTCTCTAGTTCATTTTACAGATGAAGAAACTGAGGCAAATAGGGTTAAGTGACTGGCCCAGGGTCACACAGCTAGTATCTGAGGCCAGATTTGAACTCAGAAAGATGATCCTTCCTGGCTTCTGGTTTCAGTGCTCTATTCACTGAGTCATCTAGCTGCCCCAAACTAAGTAGGAAAGACCCAAGTTCAAACCCAACCTTATAACGTTAGCTGTGTAAACCCTGGGCAAGTCTGTGTGCTTCATTTTCTTCACTTGTGAAATGAGGATGGGGCACTTAGGTGGAGCACCAAGCCCCAGAGTCAGGAAGACCCAAATTCAAATTCAGCCTCAGACATTTAACAACCATGTGACCCTGGGCAAGTCACTTAACTCTGTCTCAGTTTCCTCACTTGTAAAAGAGCTGGAAAAAGAAATGGCAAACCACTCCAGCATCTTTGCCAAGAAAACCCCAAATGGGGTCACTAAGAGTAGGACATGACTGAAAAAGATTGAACAACAACAATGTGGATAACAACAGGGCCTGTTTTGTAGAGTTGTAGAGAATGAAAAATGAAAATATTTGTAAAGCACTTTGGCACAGAACCTCCCAAGTAGTAGGTTCTGTAGAAATGATTATTCTCTTCCCTTCCCCAATATTAAATAAATGCAAAGTCATCTCTGGGGATTATGGGAGCTCTAACAGCAGAGGCGCAAGGGCAATTCAGGAAAGGTCTCTAGTAGGAGGGGAATTTCAACTGAATCTTGAAGGGATTTAGGGACTCAAGAGGTGAGATGAGGACGGGGTGTATCCCAGGCCTGAGGGAGGGTGTACAAAGGCCCGAAGGGAGGAGATGGATGCTTTGGGCTGAGATCTGTGACAAGGCTGGCTCAGCTGCAGCATAGAATGTACCAAGGAAAGCAGAGTGAAATCAGCCCAGGATGATTGAGTACAACCAGATTGAGAAACACTTGAAATGTCAAAGAGAAGAGCCTGTGTTTTATCCTAGAAGCAACGGAGCGAGGGTCACAGGAGCATAGAGTCAGAGGCGGCATCCAGCGGGGTAGCCTCCTTATTTTACAGGCAAATCAAAGTCAAGGGAGGGACTGATGGAAAGAGCACTGGGGCTGCACTTAAACCATATGGATTTAACTCCAGCCTCGGTCACTGTATACTACCTCTGTGAACTTGAGAAAGTAAACTTCTCTAAGCCTCAGTCTCCTTACCTGGAGAGGCTTATACAAACTGATGCTGAGTGAGAAGAGCAGAACCAGGAAAAATTTGTACACGGTCACAGACGCATCCTATGCGTGATGACCAACGTTGATAAACTGGACTCATCTCAGCAACATACAGCTATAAGACGGCTCTACAAGGCTCAGGATGGAAGGAGATGTCTACATTGAGAGAAAGATCTAGAAAGACCAGAGTCTAAATGGAGACTGAAGCAATCTACATGCCGTCGTTCTTTTTCATGTTTGGTTTTGTTTCTTTTTTCCCATTGTTCACTCCATTGGTTACAACCCTTCTATACAACCATACTATTGTACAACGTGAAAGTATTTGCAGATCCTATACATAATTGCATGCCATCGTGGGCGGGGGGAAGGGAGGGGAGAAAATTTGAAACTCAAGGGATTGTGGAACTGACTCTTGTAAACTAAAAGTAAATAAACAAGTCAATGGAAAATAAATAAATAAATAAAAGGCAGTTGGTCTAGATGACTTCTGATGTCTCTCAGTATGAGATTCTTTGACCCAGAACTGGGAATCTTATGTGACCTGGATAATCTTCATCACCTTGGCAGTTTGAGGGGGGATGACTACGCTGAAGGGGTGAGGGGAGATTGGAGTCGGGGGGACCAATTAGGGGTCTGTTTTAATAGTCTAATAGATCAGGAGTAAGTTCTTGCACTAGGGCAGTGTAGGGAAGGGGATGAATAGGGAAGACGCTGGGGAGATAAAACTAAGACTTTTCAAGCTGATTGTATGTGGGGGGTATGAATATACTGCCCAGTTGTGGCAGATGTTGCCTCCCACAATCCTTTCTGGGCAAGACCAGAGGTAGCCAATGATCTCTAAGACCTTGCTCAGATCTATATGAAGCCACCAGCAAGCATTTACCCACTGAAAGTCTCCCTTACAAGTTGGGTAAACCAACCAGGCAAAATTATAATGTAAGCCAAGCAAGGTACCATGGTATGAAGTCAACAGCTAGAGAGTTTGGAATTCCTAGGCTCACAGGATTACTGAGACATTGGAGATAATTTTCATCTTACAGAAGAGAGAACTGAGGCCTTGAGTGATAAAGATATTCACTCATGGTTACACAGCTAAATAAATGGAAGAGATGGGATTTGAGTGAGTCTTCCTACATTGTTTTGATTATCTTGGGCAAGACCTTGTGTCTTGCATGCTCTGGCCCCACTCTTTCAGGGCCAGGTTGGCTTCAACTATCCCTCAAGGTTACCAGGTACTCAGTGGGTGTAGGAGTGTCTCTTCTCTACCGCCATCACTTTGAGACCCCATCAGTTGTGTTCCTCCCATTGTTAGGGCCTATGACTAGTGCCCCAGTTTCATTTAACCACATAAGGTAGCTTTTACAAAAGGTTATTTTATTTAAAGATATAATAAGAAAAATATATAACCATAACCTCCCCTATATCATCTCAGTCTCTTGAGGAGAGGGTTGGAGTAGTGGTAGTGGAAATTAGCTTCTTAATTTATCACAGCTCCTGTGTACCATTGGTCCCACTAAGTTCATGTCCAAAACTGATAATGTTCCTGGATGGATCTTCATCTAAGCTCTCATGGGCACAGGCCTAGAAGGTTGCTCCCAAAAATTTTCCTTGATCCTTAGGGCATCAGTGCTAGGTTAGCTGCAACACCCAACCTGTAACCAATCAAGGAGAGTCAGGGGAAGACTATGTGGTGAGAACAAGATGGAAGCTGCTGCATCTACTGTGATGCCAAAGAAATGGGTCAGATTAGGGGAGAGGGTAGTTAGAAGCATATACGTTTGAAAAGTGACAGGGTCAAAGTAGAAAATAGAATAAGTGGGGAGCAGGATAGGATGGAGGGAAATATGGTTAGTCTTTCACAATATAACTACTATGGAAATGTTTTGCATAACTACACATGTACAACCTATATTGAATTGCTTGTTTTCCCAGTGGGGGTGGGTAAGGAGGGAAGAAGGGAAATAATCTGGAAATCAAAGTTTCAAAAAACAAATGTTAAAAAAATGGCTTTTTACATGCAACTGGAAAGTAAGATATACAGGCACTGGGGTATAGAAATCTATCTTGCCCTAGTAGAAAGTTAGAGGGGTTATGGGGGAGGATATAAGAGAGGGCAGATTAGGGGAAGAGATATTAAGTAGGCTTGCTATCTCGGGGTAGAGAATAGGGGAAAGACAGGGAGAAAATCTGTAACTCAAAATCTTGGGGAAATGAATGTTGAAAACTAAAAATAAATTTTAAAAAGAAACGAATCAGGAGTTTTCCCTAACCTCACCAAAGAATCAGGAATGGCTTCAGAGGACTGACCAATCAGACTGGAAAGTCCAATATAAATGAGGGATACTTGAAGGCCCACATTTAGGCAAGGGAACAGATAGATAATCAAGAAGCTTAGCAAGGTTTCCTAGGAAAGGGGCATCATGAAATAGCAGAAAGAATATTGAACTTAACAGTCAGATCTGAGTTTGAATTCTGATGCTGCTACTTATTACCTGCCTGACCTTAAGAAAAGTCATTTTCCTCTTTGTGACTCAGTGTCTTCCTTGTTCCAATGAGAAAGTTGGATTACTTGGCCCCTCCCTTTCAACTTAAGGAAGATCTTTTTGAGAGGAATCAGAGAGAACTCTTGACAAGGGAAGCAGGAAGTATTTCCTGCAGGTCAGTGTAGGCTGCCTGAAGCTAGGTGAGTATACTAAAGACCCACCCACAGAAAACCTTCTCCTCTGGGGCCCCCAGCCTGGAGGAAAAGGGGGGTAGGAGTAAAACAGACATATGAAGTTTCTGTACACCTTGGTCTCAATGCCTCAGATGTCTTCCTTCTTTGCAGTTTTGAATTTCTCTACATCTTTAAAGCCCAAATCAAATACCACTTCCTCCAGGAAGCCTTCCATGATCTTCTCATTATCCATGATCTTTTCTTCCCTTCCCCTTCCCCCCCCCCCAATCTCATATACTACCTACTTTATTTTTCATCATGCAGCCGAGTGGCGCAGGGGTAGCTAGACTGCTGGACATGAAATCAGAAAGAACTGAGTTCAAATCTGGCCTCAGACACTTAATAGCTTTGTGACCCTGGACAAGTCACTCTCTACTGGTAAAATGGGGAAAATAGCAGTACCTCCCTCCCAAAGTTATAAAAACCAAATGAGATAATATGTAAAGTACTTTGCACACATTAAAATGCTACATTGATGCCAGCTACTCCGCCAATGCCACATTTTAGGCTTACCTGTATTTATGTCTTATGTCTCCCCTACTGGACAATACACTTCTCAAGGGCAGAGAGAGCTTATTTGCCAAACTTCGCATTGCCTCCAGTGCTTGTGGTATCCGGTACGTGGCCAATATTTAATAAATATTTATAGGATGTTATTATTTTACACAGCCTGGCTTCCCTGTTTTAGAGAGACAGGAACTGAGGACCAGAGAGGGGAAGTTGCTTGCCCAAGGTCACAGAGAGTTAGGGGTAGAATTAAAAGCAGACTCCCCCCACGCCACCCCCCCCAGCTTTCTGGCTCTCTTTAGAAGACTCCAGTTACTGCCCCACCTTTGTTTCATCGTGGTCTGTCCTCACTGTAGCTAATAGATGCAGCTGTGAGCCTTGGTGTGCCTGGGTAAGTGTCAGCATCCACAGTCATTTTTTCTCTCAGATCAGTCCTCTGGCAAGGGTACACAAGGTACACAGTTTGGTTGTTTAAACAGGATTCTTCTTAGAAGAAAAAATAATGCTTAGTTTGTTTGGAAGAAAACAGAGAGAAAAGCCTGCAGGCAGCAAAGGCGGCATCTAAGCAGATCAAGTCCCTCCCTGGGTCCCAGCTGCTTTGACAAGGCTGAGGATTTTGAAGCATCAGACCTGGGTGACTTGACAACCTCCACCTCGCCCATAACTGTAATGGGCACTCGCTGCCTCCTCAGCAGCCGGGAGACCTCCCTGCTCGATGGCTAGATCAGAAAGAGAGTTTGACTGAAAAGACAGACAGTCATTGAAAGGGTGAGTCAGCTGCCAGCCTTGATTTGTGTGTGCTATCCTTCCTGGACTAAAGGATGGCTTTGACCTGGGGGACCCCAGACAGAGAAAGCTCTTCCCTCAGTGTTGACCTCAGAGACTTTTCCTTACATGTTAGTCATTGCTGTGATTAAGCAGTCTGCAGAGGTGAGAGAAAGTCGTGGAACATTGAAAGGAACCCAGGGCTTACAGTCAAAAAACCAAGGATCCAACCCCAGTCCTGCCATATGACTATTGGACAAGTAACTTGCCTTCTGTGAAACCCTGTTCCCCTCCCTGCCCCTCTGTAAAATGTAAATGATACCGGCATCACCTGCTCTGATCAATGAGATGAAACTGCTCTTTTTATTAGTAAAGCACATATCTGACCATTCCCCTTCTCAAGAATCATCAGTGGCTCCCTACTGCCTCTAGGATAAAATACAAACTGCTCAGCTTTGTATTTTAAGCCCTTTACAGTCTGATTCTAGTCTGTGTTTCTAGCTAGAGAAACATGACTTTTTTCATGGCAGCTTCATGTGACTCTCATTCACCTCCTTTTCATTCCTGAATAGGTAAAATTGGCCTGCTTGCTTTCTCCCCATCTCCTGCTTTTCTGCCTTTCTACAAACTATCTAGCATTCTCAAATGCCTGGAAGCCTTTCCTTCCTCAACTTTGCATATTCCTAGTTTTCTTTAAAAGTCATCTTGGATCTACTTCCTCAGGGAAGCCTTTCCTGGCATTCCCCTTCCTTCCCTCCCACCCCATCCTTCTTCAATTACATAGTATTTATTTATCAAAAGTAGAGGCTGCTTTTGTTTTCTCTTTGCATCCGTGGTGCTTTGCAAATAGTAGGCATTTAATAAATGCTTCTTGTATTATTACTAATTACAAGTCCCTGGAAATGGTAAGGCTAACACTGATAGTAAAATGATAATGCTGGCCTCAGTTCATATGGAATAAAAAGATCATGGGACCACAGGATATAGGGTTTAGAAATCACTTGGCCCAGTGCCCTCATTTCTGAGAGGATGTCTGTAGAGGTTAAGAGATGGGGATTCTTTTTGGGCATGTTTAGCCTGGAGCAGAGAAGACTGGGGGAAGGGGGTAGGGGAGCATGATGGACGTATCCAAGTATTTGAAAGGCTTTCCTGTCAAGGAGGGATTTTTGGCCCAAGAGGGTAGGATCAGAACAGGGGGTATAAGTTGCAAGGTCAGTTTTGAATACAAGTCAGGCATTAACTTCCTAACAATACGAGCAGCACCAAAGTGTAATGGGCTGTTTGGAGAGATGGGGGGAAGGGCTGGCCAAGGGATCTAATACTTATTGGATACATTATTGTGGGGATTCTTTTCCTTTATGGTCTCATGACTTCGGAGGTCTTTTTCTACTCTCATATTCTGTGATTGTCTCATGGTGGGATGTGAATGCTTGATTTGTGATATGCACAGATTCAGATTCATTAGAAAAAAGGGGGGAATGGGTTATCTGATCTAGTCCCTAACCCCTCCAAGGCAAGTTAACTTTCTAGTCCCTATAGTGATTCTCATGGGATCCGGGGACTAGCTCATGCCTGTGCATCATTCAGGATGGGTAGCTGTCCATGGTTTAGGTAAAGGGATTCTATAGCCTCTCCTTTCACCTAACTTATTAGTGTTTTGTCCCTGATAGTCAATATTTTCCCGATGTGCAACTACAGTCTCTCTTCTGTGATTCAAACATCTTCAGTGGTATGCAGATTTTAGGAGCAATGAACGTAGTAGACTCAAGGAATGTAAGAACTGGAACAAGCCTTGGCAATTAGCCAGACTACTCTTTTTTTGTTTTGTTTTGTTTTTACAGAGGAGGGCAAGAGACTTACCCAAGGTCACCTAAATAGATAGGAGCTGAGCAGAGATTAGACCTCCAGGCTTCGACTTTCCTAACCAGGCCCTTTCTGTATGATTTGTTCTCTGCCTCCACAGAGGAACTAAAGATCATGCATCTCAGAGAATCTGGAGCCAGCCTAGGATATGAGCCTCACAGGCGCCCCATTCCAGGATTAGCAGGTAAACCAGTTACTTGAAAGTCAGAGATGACACATAGTCTAGAGTTTGCTGCCAATTATGCTCTTGAAAACATTTCCAAAGCCGTTTACATTTTCCTGGAAATAGCCAAGTATCTCCAAAGCAGAGCCTTTGTGATGGGGCCCAAGGCCAGTGCCAATATCAATTTTCCATTTTCTTCTTTGCTTATCCCAGGTGGTTTTTCCATTTTGCCTTCACAGACTTAACACTTCCCTCCATCCCCTTATTACCTTCAGTGTCACTCACATCTATCCCTTTCTAGCCTCTTCGATGTGGTAGTGTGTGTATGTGTGTGTGTGTGTGTGTGTGTGTATGTGTGGAGAATTTGGGCCCCTGCAGATGCTAGGGAAGAGGGCTCAGATGAGATGCACATTCCTTCCATATTGGTTCCAGATGACTCACCACCTGTCTTAGTTTTCCTCTTCCCATCATTATATAATCCTGACTCCAAGATTAAAAATACTCCGGCTGAGTACCCCGGTCCATCTGTCACCTTCTACAGATACGAAAATAAGCCTTATTTTAAAAATATTCTGAAAAGATCGTTTCTATCATCAATATCATCCATGGGGATGTTTTTCTCAGTGAGCACTGGCTTAGCCCCAAGTTTCAATCCAAAAAAAAAAAAAGATCCTTTCAAATCATGAGAAATGAAGTCTATTCTACATCTTCCTTCTCTGTGGGGTTTCCTTCCTGAAGAACACTTCCTTCTTTGAATCTGCTCAGTGGCTATTAGCACCTTTCTAGTAAGCTAGACCAAGTGCTTCTCCTAAAGATGGATCATCCCCACAGACTGGATTTCCAGTCACCTGTAGCATTTCCCACTGGAATCACACACCATTTCCCTGGCTGAAAAACTTAGTAGGCTTCTGGGTCATTGGCCTTCCTCCTCTTTGAGTACCAGGAACTCCTTGACACCTCCTTAACCCATATTGTAGTAGTTTCTCCAATGTTCTTATATTGCCTTCCCCTCAAGGAGTCCTGTTTACTCACCCTGGTGACTGAGAGAATATGAAGATGAAAAGACTGATCCCTTTTGTGCTTCAGGGTGGCTTGGCACTTGGACACCACATTTTAGGGAGGACAACGAAAAGCTGAAATGGTTTCAGAAGAGAACAGCCAGGATGAAGATGAAATTTTTTCAAGTCTATACATTACTCCTATACACACATTCTACTATCCAGTCATACAAATCTACTTGCTGTTACTCATACATGATGCTCCATGATCACTTTACTTCTGGATCCGCTCTTCACTCTCTGGGCTACTCTCCCTTTCTTCCCCTTCCTCTTGCTATGAGCCTTCTCATCTTGGCAATACCTCCACCCAGGGGGCTATTCTCTTGATTGGTGAATCCTTGCACTGGATCAACATTCATGAGGCACGCAGGTCATGCTCACTTCATTCTTGTTTCCATTTCTCACCCTCTGGAATTCTTTGCCTCCTTTCTATAAACCTTATTTTTCTATATCCCTTCCCCCCTTTACAGCTTCCCTTTATATGCGGTCTTTCCCCATTAGACTACGAGCTCCTTCAGGGCAGGGGCTATCTTACTTGACTATATTTGTATCTCCAGCACTGGACACAGTGCTTGGCATGTATGGAGAACTTGATAAATGTTCTATCTATCTATCTATCTGTCTATCTATCTATCTATCTATCTATCTATCTATCTATCTATCTGTCTGTCTGTCTGTCTGTGTCTGTCTGTCTGTCTATCTATCCATTCATCCATCTATCCATCCATCTATCTATCTATCTATCTATCTATCTATCTAATTGTCCATCCATTTGTTCATATATCCATCTACCTACCTACCTACAAGTTGTGTCCCATACCTGGAATGCACTCCTTCCTCACCTTCACCTCTTGGAATCCCTGGTTTTCTTTAATATCCAATTTACAAGCCACTTTCTTCAAGAAACTTTATCCTCCAGGTTTTAATAATCCCCCTCTCCAGACTACCTTGTATTAATTTTGTATATATTCTGTATCTATATGTGCATGTTCTTTCTCCCATTAGAATATAAGGTCATTGAGTGTTTGTTTCACTTCACTCCATCTCTTTAGACTTCACATGATGCCTGGCATATTGTAGGTATGAATGGATACTTGTCCATTGGTTAATTGATTAGGGCTAGACCATAGTTGAAGGTTGGTTGGTTGAACATGAGAATTTTTCAACTGGAGAATGGAAGATTTGGACAGGGAGGGCACAGTAGAAAGCTTCCTAGACTGGAAGTCAAGGAACCTGGGTTCTTGTTTTGTTTCTGCCATCAACTCACTGTACAACCATAGGTAAGTCAATTCTCTCTAGGTGTCTGTTTTCTTCCTCTCTGGCTCTGTGTTTTTCTCATCTGAAAAATGAGATGGTTGGACTAGATGCCTTCCAAGAGCTCTTCCACCTTTATGCTTCTATGAGTATCTGAAAAAAATAATGATGATGCCATCGACATTATTGGCTTTGAGGAGCTGAATGGATTAGGATCAGATTACCTCAAGGGTGCCACTGTTGGAGGTACAATTCTGGGGAATGGACTAGATCCTAGCATTATGTTTCAATAGCTTTCTTTCTATATTGAAGAGCTATTGTGTGAAAGAGGCAGTAGAATTTTCTATTCAATTTAGCAAACACTTATTAAATACCTATTCTGTGCAAGACACTATACTAGGCCAAACTTGTTTTGCTTGTCTGCAATGGGGCCAGAACTTAAGGGAATGGATAAGTTTGGGGTGGGTGATGGGGTGGGAGGAGAGTCAGGTTAAGTCAAGAAGCATTGATTAAGTGACTACTTTGTGTCAGGCACTGTGTTAAATGCTGAAAGGACAAAAAAGGAAATCTAACAGGGGAGATAATATTCAAACAACTATGTACAAACAGAAGAAATACTTAAAAGCTAGACTGGAGATAACCTAAGAGGAAAGACATTAGCTTTAATGGGGTCAGGAAAAGGCTGCTTGCAGGTGGTGGGATTTGAGCTGGAACTGGAACAAAAAGTTAGAAGATGGAGACGAGGAGAAAGAGGATTCCAGGCATGAGGAATAGCCAATGAAAATGTCCAGAACTGGGAAATAGAGTATCATGTTTGAGAATCTTAAAGAAGGCCACTGTCACTGGATCAAAGGTATGCGGAAAGAAGTACTTGGAAGTGTAAGAAGAATGGAAAAGAATAAAGGAACAAGGCCTTTAAAAGCTAAACAGAGGATTTACATTTGATCTCGAAGGTAAATGGGAGCCACTGGAATTTACTTAATAGTGGTTAGAATTTTAGGAAGTAACTTTGGGAAGATCTGTTTGAATGGTGTGGATTAGAGTGGGGAAAAGACTTGAATCAGTCAGGTGAATCCAGAAGACAGGCAAAACAATGAGAACCTAGAACAAGGTGGTACCAGTGTCAGAGGAGAGAAAGGAGCATATACGAGAGATGTTGTAAAGGTAGAGATGACAAGATTTAGTCACAGATCAAAAATGGGGTGTGTGTGAAAGATTGAGTGAGTGAGTGTCATCCCAGGGAGTTGAGAATAACACTTAGGATGTGAACCTGGGTAACTTGGAAAATGATGTTCTCTACAAGAATATGGTAGTTAGGAGGAAGGGAAGGTTTGAGGGGAAAGATAATGAGTACAGTTTTGGACATGAGTTTAAGATGTCCTGTGGGATAATCCTGTTCAAGATGTCTAATAGGCAGCTGGAGATTAGAGACTGGAGGTCAGGAGAAAGGTTAGAGTTGGATAAATAGATCTGATAATCACCTGCATAGAGACGATAATTGAATTCATGGGAACTGATGAGATCACCAAGTGAAAATGTATAGAGGAAGAAAAGAAGAGGCACAAGATAGAGGGTTAGATGACTCCCAGATTTATTGAATGTGACCTGGATAAAGATCCAGCAAAGACTGAGGAGAGCTCAGACCAGAAGACATAGTTGACTGGAAAACCTAGAGAAAAGAAAGTATCATGGAGAAGAGGGTTATCAATAGTACCGAAGGCTTCAGAGAGGTCAAGAAAGATGAAGATTGAGAAAAGGCTATTAGGTTTAGCAATTAACTTTGGAGAGAGCAGTTTCAAGTGAATGATGGATCTGGAAGCTAGAATGCAGAGAGTTAAGAAGAGCATGAGAGGAAAGGAAGTAGAGGCATCAATTGTAGACAGCTGTCTCAAAAAGTTTAGCCACAGAGTGAAGGAGAGATGTAAGATGATAGCTAGTGGAGATGAATAATCAAATGAGGATTCTTTTTTTTCCCTTTTTTTTAAGAGGGGGCAATTGGGATTAAGTGCCTTGCCCAAGGTCACATGTCTAGTAAATGTTAAGTGTCTGAGGCCACATTTGAACTCAGGTCTTCCTGACTCCAGAGCCAATCTCTATTCACTGCGCCACCTAGCTGCCCCCAAGAGTTTTCTAATGAGGAATCTTTCCTATGACACCAATCAATTAATTAATGTTAAGCACCTACTCTGTGCCAAGCACTGTGCTAAGAGCTGTATATACAAATACAGAAACTAGAAGTTTTTATCCTCAAAGTGCTCACCTTTTCCCCAACAAGTGGCCTTCCAAAGTTACACAGGAAGAGCTCCAGTGATATGGAAAGTCCTGTCTCCTGGAGTAAGCCCCCTCTGCTTTAAAGCAGATCTGACTGTTAGAGGAAACTGTCATACTGAGCCAAGCTCTTCCTGCTCACCATCTCCAGCAGATTGCCCCCTCTATCATCCCTACTCTCTCACTGATCTTTAATCTGTCCCTGTCTACTGTCTGCTTTCCTGCTGCCTACAAACACACCCATGTCTCCCCCATTCTCAAAAGAATCATCATTTGACTGGGGCAGCTAGGTGGTGCAGGTTAGATGATTTCTGAGATTCCTTTATATTACAGTATTCTGAAAACCTCTAGGACTCCTTTCAGCTATGATTCTATGTACTTTTCTTCCTTTGGAATACTCATGTGAATATCTCCCTAGACCTGTTGGGCATGAACTCCATGACCAAGTAGTGTCATAGATGTCTGACCTTCAGCACCAAGATGGAGCTGGTAGGTTTCTTACTTTATAGACTTGGTAGCTTGAGAATTGGACCGTTGAATAGTCTGAATTTGTGTGGAGATGCTAGGGGTGGGTTGATGGGAGAAGGAGTGTTACCAGCACCTTATTAATCATCTTCTATAGCCTTGGCTGAAGTTTGGAGTATGGTGTGGATAGCTTTGGAATGTTTTTTTTGTTGGAAATACCAAAAGTGGTAAGAAAGGCTTGGTGGTGTGGGAGGGGAATGGAAGGTAGATGAAGGTCTCTCTATGGACCAGGAAAGCAGAGAGAAAACAGCAAGGGTCAGAGGTTAGAGAGGAAGATGAGACTGATCCAGGAAGGGCAGAGAGGAGTCTGGGAGATTAGCCAGTGATTTTATGCAGATACTATTGAACTGCTTCTCCCAATCCATATGTCCTCACTCCTTTTGCTCCTTTTTCCTGTTATGGGTCATGGACTATAGATAGAAGGAGCTCAGGTGGAAACACAGGTCATTAGGAGGAGAAATGAAAAGAACGTAGGTGTACAATGAAAAGATTTCCAGTCTCAGAGTCCTGAGACCTGGGTCCTTGTTACAATTTGGCCACTGATTTTACTCTATGATCTTGGTGAAGCTGCTTCTCTCTTTGAGTCTCAGTTTCCTTTTCTATACAACCATAGAGTTGGACTGGATGGTGTCTAGAGGCCCTGAAAACTTTAGGATTCAACACAGAGGTGCAGTCAAAGGTGCATGAAACTATGAGCCTGGGAACCTGCCTTCCAGTTCCAGCTCTACCACTAATTCACTGTGTGATCATAGGTAAGTCATTTTCCTCGCTGGACCTCAGTGTTAGCTAGCAGTTAAAATAAGGGGGTTGAATACCCTCTAAGGTTTCTTTCTATCTTTGGGTTTCTTTGATGACAAAGCAAGTGATTCAAATGGCTTTGAGGCAGCAATCTGATTAGGATTGCAACAACCTCAGACAGGGTTATAAGTGGTGGCTAGATGGCGCAGTGAATAGAGCACTGGCCCTGGAGTTGGGAGGATCTGAGTTCAAATCTGACCTCTGATACTTAACACTTACTAGCTGTGTAATCTTAATCCCAATTGCCCTGCCTTCCCCCTCCAAAAAGCAAAAAAAAAAAAAAAGGGGGTGGTTATAAATATTTAAGGTCCAGGTCAGTTTTGGAGTATGGAGATTTACAAATCACCTCCATTACCAACAGCCCTGGAAGGCAGGTTTTAGGAGGATTATAGTCCCATCTATCTGTATTAGGAAAGTGGGAGACCCACACTGATGAAGTCATGATCCCTCAAAGTATCAAAATTCTTACAGATAATGAAATTGAGACTTAAAGAGTTGGTGGTTGGATGAGTGGTATTTGAACCTACACCTTCTGGCTGCAAGTCTAGGACACTTTTCATTTTGGTGGTAGAAATTTCTCTATATGATCTTAGAGGTTACTTCCAACTATATATCCTCTACAGTATGAGCATAGTGCTTTGAATACAGGTGCTTATAAGTGCTCTTAATGTCACCAATATTTGCTCTTTAAAATATGTTTATTTGCATTTATTTAAGTAGGTTGTCCCCTCTGATAAAATATAAGCTTCTTGAGGCTTACATTACACTTTCATTTTTATTTTTCCATCCCTGGTGACTAGCACCTAGGACAGTGATTGGCATATGGTCAACATTTGGCAAATTCTTATTGACTGATTTTTAACTAAATTTCAACCTAGGAACAGCACTGGAGACCCCAAATTTTGTGCTACCTGTAAACCAGAGGAAACAATTTGGATTTCTCCACTCTTGTCAGAATTGTGAGGGAAAGTGAAAACATCCAGATCTCTTTTGATTATCTATTGCCTATCTCACCCTCCCATCCTGGTGGTCAAGCAAGAGGAGGGTGAAAGGTTTTTTCAGCTCTTTGGTGCAGTAAAGGAGGAAGTTTCTAAAGGTACTAGTTTTGTTTCTGCAGTTTCATGCGGTTGTGTCAGTTCCCTGGAGGCCTTCCTTTGAGCTTGGGTTAGAGGTGGAAAAGATCAACAGATCAAATAGATAAATGGTCAAAAGATATGAGCAAACAGTCCTTAAAAGAAGTGCAAAATATTCACAAACACATGAAAAATGCTCCAAGTCATTAATAATAAGAGAAATACAAATAAAAACAACTAGAAGATTTTACCTCACACCTTGAAAATTGATGAAAATGACAAAAATGGCAACAGTCAGAGTTAGAGGAGATATAGGAAAGTACATACTTATACATTGTTAGCGGAACTGTGAAACCATTTTGGAAAGAAATTTGAATTTATACAAAGTGACTAAAGTGTCCATACTTTTTGAATGAAAGACTCTGTTACAGGTCTTATGCCCCGAAGAAGCCATCAATATGAAAAAAGTCCCCATATACTCCAAAATGTTTATAGTAGCACCTTTTTTTGAGAGTTAAGAATTGGCAACAAAATAGATGTTCAAATGGGGAAAACCTTAGCAAATTGTGGTACGTGAATGTAATAGAAAATTACTGCCCTGTAAGAATGATGTGTGAGATAAATATGGAGAAGCTTGGAAAGATTTACATGAACTGATGCACATTGAAGTAAGTAGAGCCAAGGAAACAATACACTGAGTAACTATGATGATGGAAATGGAAAGAACAATCGCATGCCAAAAAATTAAATGCAAATGTAACAAAATAGTGGTCTAGTGGGACAAAAATGAAGGGATATGAGAGGACATCCCCAAGCTATCCCTTTGTGGAGATGAGAGGTCCACATGTGTTACAAATTAGGCATACTTTTGGACTTTTTCAATGTATTGGTCAGTTGTGCTGGTGGTTTTTTTCTCTCTAAAATATTATTTATCAGATGGGATGGTTCTGGGAGAGGGAAGAGATACATGGGATATTATGATGATGTAAAGAGCAGAAAATATCAATAAAATACATCTTACGGATTGAGAAACTGAGTCACAGAGAGGTTGAGAATTGTCCTATGTCACATAGATAGTAAGTATCTGAGAGAGGATTGGGACTTAGGTCTTCCTGAGTCCAAATTCAGGACTTTATTCATCATGCCAAATTATCTCTTGCATTTGTCAAAGAAAGGATGGAGAACATAATGTTTTCTTGCAAATTATTAGGAGTTTAAGACATGAATTCAAGTCCTTCTGTGCTCTGTGACCCAGTAACAAATCACATGCCCTCATCTCCCAAAGGGCTGTACTCCCCCCAATGACAGATGATATTAGAATGAATTAGGTGCCTTGGGGAGAAGGTACACATACTAAATCCATTCTTTGTACCCAGATTTGGATAGTTTGGGTTCAGAGGATTACTCTGTCTCTCAGGAACTCAGTATTCTTTCTGTGTCCTGCTTTTGGCTCACGTATGGATGGGCAGAGGAAGGCACAGACCTGCATCTTGAGAGGTAGTATGGTATAAAAGGATGAGCACTAGATTTAGAGTTAGAGATCCTATATTCCAATCCTGATTCTAACGCTTACTGGTGTGTGACCTTTAACAAGTCACTTGACTTTTCTGAGTCTTGCGTGTCACCTGTAAATTGAGTAGTTTACACTGGAAGAACTGACCTCTCAGGTCCCTTATAGCTCTAGAATTATCAACCCATGATCACTAATCATCCAGGTTGTTCTCTGGAAGCGTTGCACCTTATCTCTGTCCTTCCTAAAATAGAGTGCTAAGAATGCCTCAAATGAGGTATGACTAAAACAATTCAGTGTGAATTTTCGATTTCTAGAAGTCTCCTGATGCAGTAGAAGGAATACTAGATTTGGAGGAAGGGTTCAATAGTATTCCAGTTCCTTCCCACCTTTGTGACCTTAAGTCAGTCCTTTCCTCTCTTGTCTCAGTCTTCCCATCTATGAGAAGATCCCCAAGGTCCCTTTCAGTTTAAAATCCTCTGGTGCCCTCTGAGTAGCCCAAGATGGCGTCAGCTTTTCTGGTATCAGATAGAGGCTCACGTGTCTGCACTTGGGCTCTTGCCTCTGTGACAGGAATGGTCAGATCATGGGGCGGACACCAAACGGTGACATCCAACAGGAAAATCAGAGGAAAGAGAAGAAGAAAATTGCTTTTGCAGTGCCCAAATGAAGGTGCCTGGAGGCTGTTATATAATCAATAAAATATCAGAGCAGCAGCAGTAGCAGCACCAGTAGCAGCAGTAGCAGCGGCAGTAGCAGCGGTAGTGGAGCTCAGAGGCTCTGGGTCTGGGGCCAGGCACTGCTGGCTTCTTCCCCCAGAATGCTCTGGGATGATTATTCTGTTAGATGGGGCACATTTCAGGATGGTTTGGCAGTGGAAGACAGTTAGCTCTCCCGTTCTGTCTCCCTCAACCCTGTCTCTCATTTTACCTTTTTTCTTCTCTTTCTAACACCCTCTCTATCCCCCCCCCCCAAATCACTGGCTCCAGGGTCCCCAGACATCAACAGGGTCCCCAGACGTCAACAGGGTCCTTTGAAGGCCAGATTTGTTTATTCCATTTGGCCCTTGGGGGAGGTGGGAGGAGAATGGCTATATTCTAATGAAACTCTCCCCCACTGTGTCCCCTGTGCACCCTCCCCACTCTCATCTGAGTCACACATACACCCTCCCTGCCATAAGGTCCTCTCTCTGTCATAGGCACCCTGGTTTACAAATGTGTGCGTGCCTGTGTACACACACACACACACACACACACACACACACACACACACACTTTCTCTATCTCTTTCATAAATACACATCCCTCTCTCTCATACACTCACACACTCACAAACATTCTGACTCTGACCCACACATTCTCTTTCCTTTCTCTTTGCCTTTCTCTTTGTACTCTGTATCACATCCAGTCTCTCAAATATACCTATCTATCTTACAGACCCATTTCTCTGTCATACACTCTATCACTGCTACTGCTACAGGCATATGTTCTCTCTCTCTCTCTCTCTCTCTCTCTCTCTCTCTCTCT
>CM053596.1:61709909-61777129 GCA_028646575.1 Pseudocheirus occidentalis
AACACAAATGCACTCTTCTTCTCTCTTACAAATACATAGACGCTTTGTCTCTGTCTCACAAACATACCCATCCTCTCTACGCCACAAGCACACCACTGTTTCTCTGTTTTCCACTATCTCTGGATCTCTCACACATATATTCAGTGTGTCACTCAAGCACTGCCTCACATTCACATATGCTCTGTTTCTCTCACAGTTCCATATACAGTGTTTGCTGTATCCATGATCTCTTCATCTTGCACATAATCTTTTTCTTCCTCTGTCACAAGTATACACTTGAGCATGGGGACACACACACGCACACACACACACATACCTTGCAGTGCTAGGAAGACAGAGACAGACAGAGAAATGGAAAGAGAGCGAGAGAGGGAGAGGGAGAAAAAAAGGGAGGGAGAGAGGGAGGGAGGCAGGGAAGGAGAGAGGGAGAGGGGGAGGGAGAGAGAGAGAGGCAGAGAGAGAGAGACACAGAGAGAGAGACAGAGAGAGAGAGAGTATCAAGGGTCTGTCGCCACTCATTGCTCAGTCAGAGACTTGCGGAATATACTCTAATATGAGGAAACTATAACAAGCCCAGTCTCTCCCATTAGGGAGAGAGAGGGGCACAGAACAGGGAAATTAGGAGAGATTTTTTTTTCCAGAAAATGGGATTTGATCTGAGTTCTGAAGAAAGTCAGGTAAGCCAAGAGGTGGACCTGGAATCTGGAGCTGGAGTGTCATGTATAGGGAGGAGCAACAGGGCCAGTTGATTTGGATGGCAGGTTACATAAAGATGAGTAAGATGTGAGAAGATTGGGAAGGTAGGAGGGGGCCAGGTTAGGAAGAGCTTTCAGTGCCAAACAGAGAGTTTTCTATTTGAACCTGGAGGTAATAGAGAACCACTGGAGTTTACTGAGTAGTGGGGTAGGGGAGGTGACTTGGTCAAACCAACACCTTAGGAAAATCAAAATGGCAGCTGAATGGAGGATGGACTAGAGTTGGGGAGAGGCTTGAGGCAGAGAGACCAACCAAAAGGCTAGTGCAGTGATGGAGGAGTGGGGGTAATTACAGCCTGTATTGGGGTCATGGGTGTATCAAAAGAGAGAATGGGGTGTATGAAAGTAATAACATTCTAAAGTTGGAAACAAGAGGAGATGAAATTGGATATGTTGGATGAATGTAACTGAGAAGGTGAGGATGATCCTGAGGTTGGGAGCCTGGGTGGCTGGGAGGATGGGGGTTCCCTTAACAGATAGGAGGAAGTTAGGAGGAAGGGAAGGTTTGAGGGGAAACACAATGAGTTCAGAGGTAATACATTAAAAAAACAGTAAGAGACATACATTTTTTGGACTTAAAATGTGGCATTTTGTTTTGCTGGATTGTACACCTATGTATTGAGGGCTTTTCCTTTTGACTAGGTAAGAGATCATTCTTTGTCTCATTTCTTACCCAGCCTTAATCACTTAATGGGTGCTGCCTCAGCCAAACTGAGATCTGGGAAAGATCTTAGTTTAAAAAGGCCAATGTCTCCCACTGCATCAGGGGCCATCTCTAGTAGTCCAGATTTCTGTCTTGCCACTGGCCCCAGATGGCTCCAGAGGAGAGAGTGAGGCTGGTGACTTCGCACAGCCTGCCCTCACTTAAATACAATTCACTTGTAGTCATGACATCACCTCCCTGTTATCATGGTCCTCTTTGAGAATAAAGGGCAAACATCAATGAACAAATGAATGAAGTACTCCACAAATCTTACTTCAGTCACTTTCATGGCCATTGGAACAAATTGTTATCATCTACCATTCCAGCAGGAGAAGTCTTCCCATGCTTGGTAGACAGTCCCCTAACTCATTGATGGGTTTAAGGCCCCTTGTTACCTCCATCCTGGTTTAGCCCATCTGCTGAGGTGGTTTACTGCGGTATGGCTGGTGCTACAGCTTCTTGGAGCCAGAGAGTTGAGCGCCAAGTAGATACCAAAGGTGGATAAGCAACCCTGAAAAGAGTTCAGCAAACCCTCACACCAAATGTTCTAGTCCTCTCTGCACACACCATACACTCCAAGGAACTAATAAATACTAAGTGACTAGTTGAAAGAGGGATTAGGCTGGTTCTGCTTGACCCCAGACACTTCCAATGACTACACAGGATGATGATTTGACGTGTGCATGAATTGGATTTAAGTGAGGCAGAGTTGCAAAAGGTTGTGGAATAGATAGAAGTTTTAAATAGGCAAATTTGGGTTTGCCATAAGAATAAACTTCCTGAAAATTAGAGCCATCCATAAGTGGAATATACTTATATATATATATATCCATAAGTGGAATATACTTTGCAGCTGAACCTCATTTGAAGTTTTCAAGTTGATTTGGAAGACCACTTACTAGGTGTATTATGAAGGCAGCTCTTATTTCATTATGAATTGGGCTAAATGTTGTCTGAGGTCCCTTCTAGGTCTGAAATTCTGTGTCTTTGTGCTCCATCCTTCATTGACTATCCTATGCATGTGGGTGATACCAAATACCTCCTTGGCAATAAGCTTCAGCGTTGGATCTCACATAGCACCTTCTTCCCCCCCTTTCATTGTTCTGATGGACTTTGCATGTGGTGTCATGCACGACAGTAGACCATGTTTGTATTTTAGCCATCTGCTAGATTGTGAGCTAAATGAGGGTCAGCACTGGGTAACTACCTCTCCCATTTCTGAGCATGGAACACTTTTTAATGAATACAGCACAATCTCACTCAATTCAGAGGAGGAGATGGCTGGAAGAATGACAAGTCTGAATGATCAGATCTTTCTAAAGAAATGTGATCTTATTGTTTTGAAGTCCACCCAGCTCCTTACTAGATTCCATGTTTCCTACTGTTCCTTAGAACAAGTAATTCCTTAAAAGAGGAGAAGACTGACACAAGAGCACATTGGTGGAGCAAATAAAGGCCCCTAAAATAATTTGCATTCATCTGTTGTTTAAATATCACTGCTTTCATGTTTACCCTATGACTTTGCTCAACAAACCACAGAGAGCTATTTGAAGGAAAGATACAAGAGAGGAAGCCTCATGAGTCTGGGGGAGCACTGGATTTGAAGGTTAGAAGGCATGGGGTCAATTCCCAGCGCTGTTATTAACTTTCTGGGAGACCCTGAGCAAGTCATAATTTTTCTGCACATATCTTGTATGTTTTAAGAATTTCTGCTCCTGGAGGGTATGGAATGTTTCAACCATCCCTGGCACACAGTAAACACTTGATAAATACTTGTTGATTAATTTATATGACTATCCTTCAAATACTTGGAGACATTTAACTTGCCTGCCCTAAGCCTTCCAGGTTTTTTTTTTTTTTTTTGTAGTTTAAGCATTGTGATTGTGTCTGACTTTCTCTGAGACCCCATTTGGGGTTTTCTTGGCAAAGATACTGGAATGGTTTGCCATTTCCTTCTCCAGCTCATTTGACAAATGAGGAAACTGAGGCAAAAAGGGTTAAGTTACTTGCTCAGGGTCACCCTGCTACTAAATGTTTGAAGTCAGATTTAAATTCAGGAAGATGAGGTTCCTGATTCCTGGCCTGTCACTCAATCCATTGTGCCACCTAGCTGCCCTGCCTCCAGGCTAGATATCCCTAGTTTCTTACATGGTGTAATAGAATTAATGCCAAGTTTTGGAGTCTGGGGACTTGTGTTTGAATCCTGGCTCTGAAACTTACTTCCTGAATGGCTTGGGCAAACTATTTTACCTCAGTTTCCTCATTTGTAAAATTAAGGGATAAGACTAGGCAGTCAGCAAGCAAATGTATTATTATTTACCTATGTGCCAGGCACTTTACTATCTACTGGAAAATGAAATCAGTTTCTGCTTTCAAAAAACTCACAGTCTAATGGGGAAGAAACATGAAAATGACTGTGTGCAGACGAGATATAGACATGAAAGCTTAGAGATCATCTCAGAGGGAAGTCGCTAAGACAGGAAGATCAGCAAAGGCTTCCTGCAGAAGACAGGACTTTATCTGAGACTTAAAGGAAGCCCCGGCATTGACGAGGAAGAGGAGGAGGAGGAGATATGGAGGGAGAGAATCCAGGCATGGGCGATTGTGAATGATCTGGAGACCCTTCACCATCTTGGTTCAATTCACCCATCAATCGATCAATAAGCATTTATTAATTGCTACTGTATGCTTAATCAGCACTGTGCTGAGCAATGGGGATGCATTATTGGTCGACAATGTCTGACTCTTTTTGACCCCAGTTGGGATTTTACCACAGTGATTCACCATTTCCTTCTCCAGTTCATTTTACAGATAGGAAAACTGAGGTAAACAGGGTTAAGTGACTTGCCCAGGATCACACAGCTAGTAAGTGTTTGAGGCTGGATTTGAACTCAAGTCTTCCTGACTCTAGGCCTGCCCTCCATTCACTGAACCAATTAGCTGCCCCAATGGGGATAGAAAAGAAGACAAAAAAGTTCCTACTCTTGAGGTACTCAGTCTACGGAAGACTATACAGTCTACTAAAGCTATTACCAGGAAATATTGGAGACAATCAACAGAGGGAAAAGCATTTGCATTAGCACGAATGAGGAAAGCTTTCTTCTCCAGAAAAGATGGACTTTAGTTGGGATTTGAAGGAAGTCAGCTCTGGGGACCCTTCAGTTCATGAAGGTCTTTATTAGCTGTAACAGCAATCAGTTTAGCAGACTTAGGACTAAGTATGGAAGGTAACTCCAGTTCAGTTCTCAGTCAGCTTCCAGATGCTGGGAGAGAAACTCTCCCTCTGTCTCTGTCTCTGTCTCTCTGTCTCTGTCTCTCCTCTCTCTGTCTCTGTCTCTGTCTCTGTCTCTCTTTCTCTCTCTCTCTCTCTCTCTCTCTCTCTCTTTCTCTCTCTCTTTTCTCTCTCTCTCTGTCTCTGTCTCTCTCCCTCCTTTTCTCTCTCAACTGGCTTCAGTCTCCATGAATCTTCCTTCATGAGGAGCAACATTCCAATTCTGTCTCTCTTGTCTCTAGAATTCTTCTTTATATACAACACTGGCCTCCTGTCTCAGCCAATCCTCTTCTTCCACCAACAGGGGAGTTCGCTCCTTCTCAACAGTGGGCAGGGCTCACACCTTCCAGACAGGGCTCACACCTTCCAGATAGGGCTCACACCTTCCATACTTAGCCCTAAGTCTGCTAAACTGATCGCTGTTAGATTAGCTTGTGATGCACAGAGCTGAGCAGTGCTCTGCTGCAGGTGAGGTCTGGCTACATCAGAAGACAAATTCCTGCCTCCTAGGTCCTGGCACTCTAAATTTCCGAATGAAGCCTAAGACTGTGTTAACTAATGGAAAGTGGGGTGCCTCATCCCAGTACTGACTCTTCTCAGTCCTGAAGGCCACACAAGCCCCCAGGTCTTGGTCAGACAAACTGCTTTCTATCCATGCCTTCCTTGGGTTGTTCTTTTGAAGTTCTTCATTTGAGCCCAAGGGCAATCCACCACACTGTGAATGGACATGAAGTTGTAGCTAGAGAGCTGAGCTTGGAATGAGGAAGACCTGGGTTTGAATCATACCGTAGAATTTACTGGCTGTGGGACTCTGGAATGAGTCCCTTGAGGGAATGAAGAGGTTAACCTTTCCCAATCTCAGTTTCTTCATCTACAAAATAGGATTAATAATACTTATAGGTAGCCCTTATTTGGGGGTGGGTAGGAGGGATTGTTGTAAAGACCAAGTAAGATAGCATGTAAACTCTAAAGCACTATGTCAATGCCAATTATCATTACTATTAAGAATTTACATGAATTCTTCTAAAACTTCATCTTGTTTGTGATACAGTGGATAGAGTGATGGACTTGGAGTTATGAAGAACTGGGTTCCAATCTGACCACAGACACTTACTGTGTGACCCTGGGTAAGTCTCTTAACCACTCTGTACTTCCGTTTCCTCATCTGTACAATGAGGCAGTTGGATTAGATCTAGATCTCTGAGGTTCTTTTTTTTTTTTTACTCTTTGGAGGGCAATTGGGGTTAAGTGACTTGCACAAAGTCACATGACTAGTAAGTGTGTTAAGTGTCTGAGGCTGGATTTGAACTCGGGTCCTCCTGACTCCAGGGCAGGTGCTCTATTGACTATGCCACCTAGCCCACCCTGATCTCTGAGGTTTTTTCCAGCTCTCAGTCTATGTGCTTATGAACATATCATTCCTCTTGACAGTCAGAAAATGATGCACTATCCATTGCTGAGTTCTTCTTTGATACCTTTCCCATTTGGTAGGACCGGTGAAGCCTCAGGTCCACTGGCATAGCCTAGAAGAGCCCAGGGTCACCTCCAAACCCCCATAAGGCATCAGATGAGGAGGCAGTACAGGATGGAGATGTCCATATGCATTTAATCTATGTTTACATGGATTTATATAAAATGTGTATGTTTATACGTGTCCTCTTTACTGCATGGAGACTCTGCTTTACACAGGGTGTCAACGATCCTATTAAAAAGGAAAATGGAATAAACACAGTGAACAGTGCTCCTCACTCTGCACTTCCCCGATTAGAAAATTAAATTAAGCTTCGTGTCTCACTGCTGTTTGATGGAGAAGAAAATGGATTGCTCTTCGGTTTTCCAGGAAGGAGTCCTGGCGCACGGTGCAAGGTTAGTTCTGCCCTGCTGTATTTCTTCCCCTAAATGGCTGTGGGGGCAGAGCCTTTCCCTCCTCAGTTAGAGGAAGGCCCTCTTCTCTGCCTCCTTCCCTCTTTTTTATTATGTTAATAAAACACCAAGCCCATAAAATGGCAGGCCCATAAAGGTCAGTTAGTCAAATCTATGTGCTAAGGGGGAGGTAATGGAAGCTGAGCATTTCCAAGGCCCACTGAGGCAGGCCAGAGTGAATGGAGAGGCATGGGCTAAGAATGAGCCCTTTTGGAATGAGAACTTCCTAAAAGGTGATAATATCATGAGATAGTGGAGGGGTAAAGATGCTCTGCTTCCTCAGCTCTGACAGCTGAGCTCACTGGCTTCCTTTATTCATTTCAGTCACTCTCTGTGACCCCATTTGCGGTTTTGTTGGCAGAAATACTGGAGTGGTTTTCCGTTGCCTTCCCCATCTCATTTGACAGATGAGGAAACTGAGGCGAAGAGGGGTAAGTGACTTGCCCAGGGTCACACATCTAGGAAATCTCATTTATTAAATGTTATTATTAAAGCTCAATATTAAATTGGTAATCTATCAAATCTGAGGTCAGATTTGAACTTTTGAAGATGAGTGTTCCTGACCTCAGGGCTAGTGCTCTATTCATTGTGACAATACCTAGCCTGCTGCTGCTGCTGCTGCTGCTGCTGCTGCTGCTGCTGCTGCTGCTGTTCCTCCTCTTCCTCCTCCTCCTCCTCCCCTCCTTCTCCTCCTCCTTCTTTCTCCTCCTCCTCCTGCTCCTCCTCCTCTTCCTTTTCCTTTTCTTTTTCTTCTTCTTCTTCTTCTTCTTCTTCTTCTTCTTCTTCTTCTTCTTCTTCTCCTTCTTCTTCTTCTTCCTCTTCTTCTTCCTTTTATATTTACTTCACATGAATTTTGTATTTACATATGCTTACCTGCTTTTTTTCCTTCAATCAAATGTAAACTCCTTGGGGGTGGAGACTAGTTAATTTTTTTGTCTCTATCTCCTCAGTGCTAGCACAGTGCTGGGTACATAGGTAGATACTCCTTGAATTAAAATGTCCTGAATCAAAATCTTCCTACAATTATTAGTTGCATGACCCTGAGCAAGTCATTGTGTGTGCCTCAGTTTCCTCAACAATAAAATGGGGCTCATAAAAACCTCTACTTTCCAGGGTTGCTGTCACGATTAAATGCAGTAATATTTATAAGGCACTCATCACAGTGCCTGGCACTGGGTAAGTTGCTAAGTAAATGCTCATTCCCTCTTTCCTTCTATTAAATGCTTGTTGAATGAATTACAGAAAGAGGGAGATGCCTTCTCTAGGTGTTCTCCCTGACTCAGGACAATTTCTAATTAGATCTGATATGCATAGTTTTCCCCCCCCACCCCCAGACTTTATCCTGTGCTCTCTTTTCTTCTCCCTCTGTACTTATTTCACTGGTAATCTCATCAGCTTCCATGAATTCAATTACCATTTTATGCTAATCATTTTCAAATTTACTTAACCAGACTCTTCCAACTCCCACTTTCATCTCCAACTGCCTTTCATATATCTCTAACTGGATGTCCTATAGACATCTTAAACACAACACATACAGACTGAGCTCATTATCTCTCCTCCCAAACCATCCTCTCTTCCAAATTTCTCTGTTTCTATTGAGCGTACCTCCATCTTCCCAGTTCCCCAGACTCTCAACCTAGGTGTCATCCTTGAATGCTCATTATCTCTCATCTCCCATATTCACTCTGTTGCCAAGGCCTGAAGGTTTCCCCTTTTGCAACATCTCTCAAAGACACCTCCCTCCCTCCCCTGAAGCTGCCACTCCTCTATCAAAGGTCATCATTACCTCATATCTGGATTATTGCAATAACCTGCCAGTGGGTCTGCCTGCCTCAAGTCTCTCCCCATTCCATCCATCTTCCATTTAGTCATCAAAGTGATTTTCCTAAAGTGCAGATCAGACCCTTCCCTTCCTCAAAAAACTTCAGTGGCTCCCACTTGCCTTAAAAATCAAATACAAAGTCCTCCGTTTGGCATTGAAAGTCCCAAGTTCATAACCTTGCTCCTTCCTACCTTTCCAGTCTTTTTTACAACTTATTCCCTGACATTCTCCCATCCAGTGAAGTTGGCCTCCTGGCTATTCTATGAACCAGACACTCCATTACCCAACTCAGGTATTTTCACTGGCTGTCTCCCATTCCTGGAACACTCCCCCCTTCCACCTCCAATTTGTGGCTTCCTTGGCTTTCTTCAAGTCCCAGCTAAAATCCTATCTTTCAGAGGAAGATTTCTCTAATCCCTCTTATTCTAATGCTTTCCCTTTGTTGATTATTTCCAATTTCTCCTGTATATGCCTTGTTTGCATTTAGTTATTTGAAAATTGTCTCCCCCATTAGACTGTGAGTTCTTGAGAACATTCATTGTCTTTTACATTTCTTTGTATTCTCAGTTCTTAATAAGTGCCTGGAACACAGCAGGTGGTTAATAAATGTTTTTTTGACAACTAAGCCACCAATTAGCTGAGAGAGGGGTGGTGGTGGAGAGGAAGAGAGGGAGAGGGAGACAGAGAGAGGAGAGAGACAGAAACAGAGAGACAGAGACATAGACAGACAGAGAGAGAGACAGAGAATGGAAGAGAAAGGGGGGGGGGGTGAGGCAACTCCTCAACAAATCAGCAGAAGACTTAGACTGGTGTCCCTCACCAGCTGCTTCCCTCACCCACAGCACCTACTGGGCTAAATATTCGGTATACTATATAGGAGGTAAGTTTTACTACAAACCAAACTTGGGAGAAAAACATAGACTTTTATTGGACCAACACCATCATTTCCCAGGGGAGATTTAACCCCAAACTAAAGACTTTTCCAATGCTGGTGGGCTGATCACTATTGCCACCCACTGCACCCCACCTCTGCTCCCTCAAACTCTAGAGCTTCCCCAGAATGATGAGGGAAACCTGTGGGTGATTTTATAGCTAGGATATTCATGTAGGACCTCATACTCCAAAAAGATCTGTCCTTATGATGTCTGAGATTCCCTCCTTAACTACTTCTTGCTCTGAGTTTATGTGTCTCCCTCTGGGTCAGAACCTTAGGTATGAAGATTGCATGTGCATCCCATGGAAGAAAAACAAAATAACAAAAAACAAAACAAAATAGACTGGGACTGATCTTGTTACTCTGTATTTACAAGAATGACCTGGGGACCTGGTCTGAGTGGGTCAGGTTGCAATGGATAATCATTCCCTGAGAACTCAGGTACCCCAGTTTAGTATAACAAGCCCACACTCGGATTGCTTTCAACTGAGCATATGAGTGCAGGGGAAGTGTGGGTAGGGTACTGATAGCATTTTAAAAAGTGAAAGAAAAGGGAGCCTTCCATGGGTGACATCCAGATGAACTCAAACAATATTTGAAGAAAAAAAGCAGAGAAGAAGCGGCTGAAGAGTGCATATTTGTTTCTAGTAAGAAGGAATTTTGATAGTAATTCTAAATGAGGTCATGGCCGCCAAAGATTACAGAAGTTATCCTTGAGGTATTTAGACCTATTGATCAATGCAGATGAAGCAATGAAATGGTGAAAATGTACAGCAGGACACTGTAGTTTGCAAAAAGAAAACCATTGCCCACAACCTCCTGGATATAGCATAGACCCATTAGAAATTAGAGAACAGTGTTTTGAATAGATGTTGCCACACTGGATGCTCATGACCTCCAAACTCCATGAGATGAAAAACTCTTAAAATATAAAGACTTAGATGAAGAAATCAAAACCATGTGGTGAGAGGATGAAGTAGACATCATCTCTATTGTCCTGTCTGCCCCTGAAGATGCCTGAAAGATGTTTTTGAGAGTTGACAGAAGATGAGTTTACATTCCAGTACTCTTATTCAATTATAAAAAGCAATCATTTTAGGTACTTATGCAATATTCATTAAATACAAAGGAACAATAGTAGGATAGCAACCTGTTCCAGAAATGTTTCTACTTGAACTTCATCCAATATAAAATGAGGATGAGAATTAGTAATCAAGATGTCACTCATGGACTCCACCCTCCCTTCAAGCTAGAACTTTGGGTTCACACAGACTAGATTCTAACTCAGTTTCTCCTTTTGACTCATTATTCTCCCAACCTAGAGTAAAATTTCAAGAAGCTCTCTAAAATGAAGCTTAGATATTGCTTGTGCCTAATATTTCTCCAAATATGGGTAACATGTCTTGCAAAGGTCTTCAGCATACAATGTTTGTATCAGGGTATGGGGCAGTTTTTATTTCCACTGTTACAGAAGATGCCTAAGACACAACAGACTCACATTCATATGAACAAATACAGGAAACAGAAGCATCTTGAAGTGGCCTATTGCTATCATTTCATCTGGAGAAGGATATGGCAAGCTCCTTCAGTATCTTTGCCAAG
Source organism: Pseudocheirus occidentalis (assembly GCA_028646575.1). Lineage (NCBI taxonomy): Eukaryota > Metazoa > Chordata > Mammalia > Diprotodontia > Pseudocheiridae > Pseudocheirus > Pseudocheirus occidentalis. The sequence goes on from CM053596.1 coordinate 61,720,923, forward strand.
AAAGCCCCAGAATGGGTCACAAAGAGTCAGACATGAATGAAACAATTCAGCAGCAGCAGCAGCAGCAGCAGCAACAACAACGTTACATTCTTCCCTAGAGATTAAAGAAACACCCTTTGTAGATGGCTGAACAGATATTTCTCATTTGTGTTGAACTTGCAGTATATGAGCACTCAAAGAAATACCATGGAGGGTTGGTAAGGTCCAAATTTCCTGGTCTCTTCTGGCATGGCTTTAGTTTTTTTTTGTTTTGTTTTGTTTTGTTTTTTGCTCTTGGTGGCTTTTTCTCCTCTGAGAAGCTGTTGCTGAGGGAATATTCCTTTAAAAAGAATTATTTCTCTGAAATTTATCCACTTATTTCAATCTGGTCTTTTGGATGCACTATCTCTTGGCTTTCTGCCAGCTGGTACCCAGCTCAGGAACTCTGAAAATCAGAATTTTCCATAAATTAACCTCCAAAGCTACAATTCTCTGTCCCTAGCCTTTGACCTACACTAAGCAAAGGGAATGCGATTCAAAGAATCAAAAGTGAGGAGGAATGATTTTCTAGGACAGTCAGTAAAAAGTCATAAAGGTGGGAGATGAGAAATGGGATATAGAGAGCTAGGTATAAGGAACAGTTTGGCTGTGGAGTGTATGAAATGCCCCTGTGGAGGTTACTATGTTTTTCTCCAGGGGGAGCATATATCCCCTTTTCCCAATCCTGTATTGCTCTCAGTTCTAGAAGTCCAAAGGAGAGGAAGCATTGGGGAAGTAAGAGAGCCCACTCTTATAGACCTCAGACAAAGTGGTTCCTCCAACCTGAGTCTTCTCCCATCTCCCCAATCTCAGGGTTCCATCATCCCAGTTACTGGGAATCAATCAAAGGAGTTCCACTAGTCCTCTCAGCAAAGACCTAGGATCCATGTCTGTATTCATGGGAGGTGTCCATTCTGACAAAATCTATACCCTGTAATCTCATCAAGTTGACTGTGAGGACTGATTAAATTGATCAAAAGCTCTCAAATCAATCCTCATGACACTAACAATAGCTAGCATTCATACACCATACTACTCTGCCTCAAAATTTCCTGAAAGAGCTGTGGATTTCTCTCTCTGCATTTCTCCTGACCCTGTTCTGTGCAAAATCTCTCTATCCCCTTTCATTCCTTGACTTTGGACCCATTGTTCTGAAATTCAGACCACTGATTCCATTCTTGGATGAAATATCTCTTGGATTTCTGGTTTTGACATTCTGATATTATTACTAGTGTCTCCTTTGATTTCTAGAACAGAATACTCTAGGGAGACATAGCCAGCTCCAATTCTCTGTGGTCTTTGGGGGTCCCTCATTTGTTAGCTTTATAAATACCTCTCCAGCTTCACCTTGATAGCTCTCCTACCCAAGAAACTCCCTATTACTTCTAGGACCAAATCTCAACTTCTCTGTTTGACATTTAAAGATCTTCAAAACCTTACTACAAGCTTTTAGTCTAATTTAATATTATTCCCTTTCATTCATGGAACTGTTCAGCCACACTGGCTTCTTATTGTTTTTCATATTTGCTTCCATCTCTCATTTCCCACCTCTATACCTTTGCATTAACTGTCCTGGAATGCCTCCCTCTTATGTTTGCCTTTCCTTTTGTGTTCTCCTTCAAGATTCTGTACAAGAAGCATTTCCTGATCCTCTCAGTAGCTACTGCCTCTCCCCATCTCTATCCCCAATCTGCCATATATATTTCCTATGTAGTCTGCACAGATCTATATATTTACCTTTTGCAATCTCCTTGAAGGTTTCACTTTTATATTTCAGTCCTCTTGCAAGAATGTTGGGGACATAGTATGCATTTAATACATGCTTGTTGACTGATTGATTCCAGATCAGGGTGAGGATGAGGGGAAAATATTTTGAAGATGGGGGGTGGATTGTGAGGGTGACTATCCATTTTACCTATATTCTGGTCAGGTCACCTTCAGGCAAGCATCTGGACACATTTCTCTGGCATAAACCAGAGTCAAAGTCAAAGCCTGGTCTCCCCAGGGCTGGTGAGCTGCTCTTTGCTGGTCTGGGAGGGAACATCAAAGGTATTTATTCAGCATGCAAGAAGGAGATATTGAATCTTAAAATCTCCATCTCAAATTCCACCCAGGGGCCAGTGGGGCTGAGGCTGCCATCTAGCCTGTGGGCCCCACCACCTGCCACCCGCCACCCACCATCCTGAGCAGTGCTAAGCTTCCCTGCACATATAATCCTGGATCCTTCTTATCGCCAATGGCCCACACTGTGTGTAAATGTTAAGTGTCTGAGAGAGCAAATACTTTTCAGAAGCAAGAGCCTGACTCTCCGTTTACTTTCTCCCTCTGGTTGGGGACCTGTAGGAGTGGGATGCAAATTTCAGCTCGACCTGGATGAAGAGAAATAAAAAAAAAATCCTCCTTGATCTAGGCAGGGTGACCCTGACTTTAGTCCAACCTAGTTGGGGACACAGGTTTGTTGAGATGTAGAAGTAAGCATGCAGGAAGTCAGGGGACCTGGATTCTAGTCCTGGTTCTGCCTCTAACTCACTATGACCTAGGGCAAGTGACTTCCCCACTCTCACCCTCAGTTTCCCCTTCTGTAAAGTAATGGAATTGGACAAACTGGTTTCTAGGTTCTGGTCTATGATGTTCTATATCCTAAAGTCATAGAAATCACAAAAACTCCAGCAGAAGAAGCTTTATGTGAATGAATGTCAACCTAATGTCAAGCTGAAATCTGTCTTGTGGCATTTAGCACCCATTGCTCTTGGTTCCACCTGCCAGGACCAAGCAGACCAACAGGCTCTTTTACATGACTGTCCTTCAAACACTTGAGGCATCCTTCATCTAAGCATTGCCATTCTCTTTTCTAAAGTCCCTCCCGGGGTGGCTAGGTGGTGCAGTGAATAGACCACCGGCCCTGGAGTCAGGAGGACCTGAGTTCAAATCTGGCCTCAGACACTTAACACAAAAAACTAGCCGTGTGACCTTGGGCAAGTCACTTAACCCCAACTGCCCTCCAAAAAAAAAAGACAAGCAAAAAATAAAAAAATAAAGTCCCTCCCAGCTGTGGGCATTCTGTGTCATTCAGGTGCCTTTGAGTTCTGACATTTTATTTTTTATGGTCCTTTCTTGCACTCACCTTCTGTGTTCTAAGGTTCCTCCCAGCTCAGATATTCTGTGTTCTAAGATCCCTCCCCAGCTCTGACATTCAGTGTTCTAAGGTCTTTCTTAGTTCTGACATTCTGTGTTCTAAAGCCCCTCTCAGTTTTGACATTCTGTGTTCTAAGGACTCTCTCAGCTCTAACTTTCTCTGTTCTAATGACACTCTCAGCTCTGACATTCTGTACACTAAGAAACCTCCTGGTTTTGCCATTATGTGTTCAAAGGACTCTTTCAGCTCAGATATTCTGTGTTTTAACATCTCTTCAAGATCTGACATTCTTCGTTCTAAGGTCCCTCTTAGTTCTGAGATTTTATATTCTAAGGCTTCTCCCAGCTCTGAAATTCTGGACTCTATAATTCCTTCCTACTCTTATTTTCTCTATTCTAAGCTCCTTTTCCAACACTGAATTCTATGTCCTAAGGTCCCCTCCCACTCTGACAGTCTGTGTTCTAAGGTCCCTTCTTATTTTGACATTATCCATTTGATCTAAGATCCTCTCTCATTCTGCATTCTGACATTCTATTCCCCAAGGTCTCTTCCAGATTTGACATTCTATGCTTTGAGGTCCCTTTCAGATCTAAATTCCATTGGGAAGAAGAGTTTAAGGATGCCAAGCTTTGCCATTTAAGATGATGGATGAGAAGTTCTGGAATGTGCTAAAGGGGGTGGTAAAGGCAGAAAATACTGCAAGGTACTTGATGTTAGTTTAGAGAGGTTAATGGGAGACAGAGCCATACTGTGCTGGGGTACACATGGTGAGTAGCCTATGCTTATCCAGGGGACTCAGGTTTTTAGGCCTCCAGTTCTTAATGGCCTTTTTCAGTCTTTATGCTTCTTTAGCACATTTTAGAGGCTGGAAATCTGGAGAAAGGATACATCTGACTTGGGGGTTACCTTATGGGTAACTAGAGGGTAAGCTCCAGTTGTTCCAGGCACATCCCCACTCTTTGATATGCCTAAGCTAGAGGGGCCATGGTCTAAATCCCAAATGGGTACAGATACACACATGAGGGAAAAGCATTTAGTCTCTGTTGCTCAGATGAGTCATTTTCTCTCTCTCTAGTATGAAATATGCATGTCCAATAGGTGGGAAGAACCGTTCCAGCCTTACCCCATCTCCAAGGATTGGGGAGATATCAAATAGAGCTGTGTAGAGAGAAACTCCAGCTCACTGGAGGGTCATCTAGAGTTAATATGGCATAATGGAAAGAAGCCCAAATGGGAAGTCAGAAGACCTTGAACTGGAATCCTGGCTGTGCTGTTTAGCAGTTGTATGACCCGGGACAAGTCATAACTTTTCTGGGTTTCAGTTTCTTTTTCTCTAAAAGGAGGGGGTCAGGGATGTGAGCACAAAGAGTCTTTGCAGCTCTAATTCTTATGAAATCTGCAAAGGTAGAATCTTTTCAGTTTCCATCAGAAGAAGGGAGGCAATTCACTTTCTGAATTGCACGTTTCCCCCTTCCCTGTGGAGAGCATCAGCTCCTGGAATGTTAACCAACTGTTCTCCCTCCCCAGCAAAACATCAACCAAGTATCTATTTTTAGAGAATTGGAATTTTCATTGGTTATTAGTTCTGTACAGGCAAATTTTCTACCTTCAAATTCAGTGACTCAGTTAAAACTAACACCCAAACAACCAACTTCTATTCATTACAATCACAAAATATTAGGAGAACTCTGCTTACCTTGGCCAACTGGATGGCACAGTGGATAGAGAGCTGGGCCTGGAGTCAAGAAGAGTTGAGTTCAAATCCAGCCTCAGACACTTGCTGGGTCTGTGACCCTAGGCAAGACACTTAACCTCTATTTTTCTGTTTCCTCACCTGTTCAATGGGGGATGATAATAATAGCACATATCTCCCAGGGCTGTTGTGAGGATTAAATGAAAAAAAATTGTGAAGCTCTTAGCATGGTGCCTGGTACATAATAAGTACTATATATAAATGTTAGCTATTATTATTCTTGTACACAGTAGGTACCCAATTAATTTTTGTTGAATTAAGTGGAATTGAAATTCAGTGCATCTGTTTCCATAGAAACCAGTAGTTCCTCCATCTTCCTTCATATTTCTTTGGACAAGGAGGCAAGGGCCCTGGGTTCTAGTCACCAGCACTGTACATAGTTATCCATGTGACCTTAGGCAAATCAGTTAATCTCTTTCAGTCTCAGCTTCTACATCTGTAAAATGGGTATATTCATAGTTGTGCTACTTATCTCACAGGACCATTGTAAGGATCAAGTAAGGTTATGCACATGAAGTTCCTCTATAAGCATTAAAGCACTGCACACATGGGAGGGCTTATGATGATCCCTCTTTTGCTAAAATCCTCTGAAGCCCCATTTTGTGGAGAATAAAACTGAGGTCCAGAGAAAAGAAGGGATTTGTTGAATGAGTGTCATAGCGATGACTCAGGGTTCTTGTAAATGGATGTAGGTCAAGTGGCAGACCAGTAGAAAAGTATGGAAAGTCTCATATCCAGAAACCTGGACACTAGAGGATGAATTATAATGAAAATAACAGTCGTAATCATAATTAATAGCAATAACTAATAATATCCTATATATAAGACATTATTACATAGTGCATCATATTATCTATAACTGATGATGATGATGATACTTCAGATCATGAAACCACATAACATGATGCAGAAATGCATGACATAGTGGAAAGAAAGCCAGGATTGTAGTCAGTGGACATGAATTTAAATCCTAGTTCTTGTCCTTCATGTTTGTGTGACCTTGGGCAAATAATGTAACCTCTCTGTGCCTCAGTTTTCTCATCTGTTAAATCAAAGGATTGGACTACATGACCTTGAAGGTTCCTTCCAATTTTACCTCTAGGATGGTATGACTTCCAATGTAGCCCTCCAGTGGCTGTTTATGCATCCCACCAATATCTGAGATGCTTGAGGTACTCATCGCTATTATTCACCATTATTACTTGATCTTCCATCTAGCACTCCACCTCCATTCCCCCACCCCTGCCCAGCACTTGCATCTTCATGTTGTTGCCTTTCCCTACCCAGTGTTCCCTGGACCAACTAGAAGTACAGAACTGTGTTCCCTGGACTAGAAGTACAGAACACTGGGGTGGATTGGGGGCAGAAGAGACGCGGAAGCTCTGACTGTGTCATATTGGGGAGAGAGTACTCACTCTGGAATTAGAGGACCTGGGTTCAAATCCCACCCATGTGATGTTGGATGACATCACTTAACCTCCTTGGGTCTCAATTTCCTCATGTACAGAATGAGGGAGTCAGATTAGCTGGCTTCTGAGACCCCTTCTACCTCTAGTAATTACTGGAGGTGGTGAAGATACCAGAGGACTATGAAACTTCCTGGCACATAAAGGTTGTGCCACTTGGTATTGTCACTCCCTTCCCAACTGTGCTTTCCCAGGGGCCCAGTCAGTGATTCAAGTATTTATTACATTCTTGCTGGATGCCAGGCAGGGTGCTAAGTACTATTTATACAAAGAAATCACAAACACCACCTCTGCCCTCAAGAAGCTTGCATTCTAACTGGGAGAGAACATATACATAAAGAGGTATAAAAGTTAGTTCAACTTGAATTCAGGTCTGAACCCAGCTTCTATTCACATTTCTACTTAGCCTCTGCTCTTTGGGGTGTCAAATCAAGTCAAGAAAAGAGGCATTTATTGAGTGCTTGCCATGGGTCAGGCACTTTGCTAAGCCCTGAAAATACAGATGAAGAAAGCATTTGATATGGCCATATTTGACTTAGAATTGTTAGTATGAACATTTATGCCTCCGAAATCAGCCAATACTACAAATCAAGGCTTGATTTATTGTTTTGTGGATTTGTCTAGACTTAAGGTAATGTGAATAATGCTGATTAAACTTCAAGTGTGTGTATAATCTATCTTCTCCCCTTTCCTCCTTCTCCCTTAGTCAGGTTGCTAAACACTAACCTGCACACCCTTGAATTCAAACAAAAAGAAAGACCCTGCCTTCAAGGAGTTTATATTCTACTAGGGTAAAACAGTACATAAAAAGGAAGATGAAAGGGGGCTGGTGGCTTAAAAGTATGAAGAGTCAGGAGCTGAGAGGAAGGAAGTAATCATGGCCAGCCTGGACATTTTCCCCTAAAATAGAGGTTCCAAGAGTAGTTGACCAAACAGAGAAAGGGGTCCAGGGTTGTAAAGGAGGCTAGAGTGAGGTTTTGGAGTGAGAAAGCTGCTGAGTCATGGTGGAGCAAGAAGTTGGGAGAATCAAGACCAGAGCATGATTGTTAGCACCTTGGACAGCAGCGAGAGGGCAACCCAAGTTTCTCTGATTCACTCCCTAGGAAATCCTGAGGAGCGCGTTGGTAAAACATAGGAATCTCCTTAATCCTTAATACAAACTTCTCTGGCATTTCAAGCCCTTCACAATCTGGCTTCAGCCTACCTTTCCACGTTGTACACACTACTCCCCCTCATTCACTCTATCAAGCCAAAATATCCTACTTGTTGATTTGAAGGCAACTGCATTCATTCCATCTCTCGTCTTCATGCTTTTGAATAGACTCTTGTCCCCAAGCCATCTTCAAAATGCATCTTAAATGCCCTCTCCCATGGGAGACCCTTCCTACTACTGTTTCTCCCCAGTTACTTTGTGCACCTTCAAATATTAGTTTTGTATTCACATAAATGTGAATGCAACATTGATAATAAATAATAATAATATGACTGTGCATATTATTTTGCCAGCATATTGCAAGATGTGTAGAACATTTTGTTATTATTCAATTATGGGATTTTCTTGGCAAAGATACTGGAGTGGGTTTGCCATTTCCTTCTCCAACTCATTTTACAGATGGGAAAACTGGGGCAAAAGGGCTAAGTGATTTGTCCACAGTCATACACTAGTTACTAGTACACTAGTACAATAGTGACTAGTATGTGTCTAAGGTTGGACTTGAATTCATGAATATGAACTTTCGTGATTCCAAGCCCAGAGCTCTATCCACCACTCCACCTAGCTGCCCTGCAGACTAGTAGGTGATTAATAAATGTTTACTTGTTTGCTTGATTCTCCATCTAGCACTCGCCCCCATCCCAGCACTTGCAACTTCATGCTGGTGCCTTTTCCTACCCAGTGTTCCCTGGACCAATTTGTACTAGAAGTACAGAGCACTGGGGTGGGTTGGGGGCAGGGAAACCACTGAAACTCTGGTTGTGTGATATTGGGGAGAGAGTACTCACTCTGGAATCAGAGGACCTGGGTTCAAATCCCACCTCTGTGATGTTGGACAACATCACTTAACCTCCTTGGGTCTCAATTCCCTTGTGTACAGAATGAGGGAGTCAGACTAGCTGGCTTCTGAGGGTCCTTCTATCTTGAGCTCTGAGTTCCTAATACCCCACCTGAAAGTCTTCCCTTGGAAAGCAATTCCTATTCCTGACAATGAGAGCTCAGGAGTAGAGGCAGATGGGCTAGACTTGGGGTCTTAGGAGAAATGGATTTGAATCCTAACTCTATCCTTTATTAGCTGTATGACCTAGGCAAATGATTTAACTTGCCCTAGTTTTCTATGTATAATAGTAATCCTTGCACCCCCACTTCATGTGCATTTTGTGAGTAGCCAGTGTGACAAAGGATGCAAATGTACCATTGTACAGTGCAAACTGCTGGGCGCTTGAAAGGGAGGATGATTGTTCAGGAGATGGGTTACTGGGAAATTCAATACCAAGAAGCCAATTGTTGAAAAAGAATCCTTCTTTTATCTATCTCTGTGTCTGGTTTCCTTAGCCACTGAGATGCAATGACTGATTCTCTATCTGACATCATCATCATCAAAACAATATAACAATAATGATAATATCTTCATTAACTGTGGGCAGCTAGGTCATGTAATGGATAGATCATGGGACTTGGAGTCAGGAAGACTTGAATTTGAATCCCATTTCACACATTCACTAACTGTGTGACCCTGAAAAAGTCACTTAACTTCTCCGTGCCTCAGTTTCCTCATCTGTAAAATGTAGATAGGGCAGTTAGGTGGTGCAATGGATAGAGTGCCAGGCCTGAAATCAGCAAGACTCATCTTCCTGAATTCAAATCTGACCTCAGGCACTTACTATCTGTGTGACCCTGGGCAAGTCACTTAACCTTGTTTGCCTCAGTTTCCTCATCTGTAAAATGAGCTGGAAAAGGAAATGGTAAACCACTCCAGAATCTTTGCCAAGAAAATCTTTAGTGGGGTCACAAAGAGTCAAAACAACTAAAAAGGACAGAACAACAACAAAGACCATGGTCACTTAGCTCCCTGAACCTTGGACATGTGAAGACTGGCTGTTACATACTCTGGTGGAGGGAGTTTCCACACCAGTGGAATCACACATCCTTGGTACAATATGAGTACAACAGTAGCTCATATGTCTGTAGCCCTTAGCGGTGATCAGGGACTTTGAAAATTACGTCAGCCTTAAAATGACACCAGGAGATGAGTAGGATAAACATTATTACCCCCTTACTAAAATGAAAAAGCAAATCAAAATGGAGACCAAGGGAGATGAAGATATTTGCCCACAGAAATGTGAATTGTATTGAACTGAAATGGATGGTCAGAACTGAGTTTGAATTGAGGTATTCCTGGAAAGCCTTTTTCACTCTAATTATTATTTTTTAATCACTAACATGTATATAGTGCTTCATATATGTTGTCTCATTCAGACCTCATGACAACCCTATAATGTAGGTACTGTGATTATCCTTATTTTACAGATGAGGAAACTGAGGCTGAGAGAGGTCATACAACAGCTACTTAAGTGTCAGAGGCAAGATTTGAATTCAGATCTTCCTGACTCCAGGTCCAGCATGACATCTACCCCCTAGTGGACTCTCCAGGACTCTCATAAATAATGTCTAACCTGCCTTGAAATTTCCCATCCTCTCAGTATCAAATGAGCTAACACATATAAAATTCTATAGAAGCAATATATAAAACAACAAAAAGAGTGATATTACTATTAGGCAGAACCTAAGTTGATTGGGGATTCCTGCCCTGCTACCTCTACCCCAAACCTCTGCCTCAGGAGACCAGCATCTTTGAAAGAAATCAGACTTTTGGGTCACAGGTCCATCCCAAGAAACTGAGCTCCAAGTCACCCCTCAGGGTCCCCTGTCTCACATCATGTAACAGAGGACCCTTCCTGAACTTAGGGCTATATGCCCTCTGTCAGGGCCTGACTTACCAGGAGAATATGAATAATTAAGGTCTGTCACCCGTCTTGTTCCTATTTAAATAGCATTAGTGTTGCCAACTGGCCCACTCCATTTAATATTCATGCCAACCCTAGCTGCCTTAAAGACAGGGGAGTGCAGCTACCTCATGTAAATTGCTGCTGTCAGCTTCGATTAAAAATCAGCTGGACCACGGTCGCAGGGAAATTAAACGAACATTCTCTTAAGCAATATCATGGAATTTAATGTAGCAATGAATATCTATTGCAAATGCGTCGTCATTGTGAGCTGCTCAGAATGTAATTCAGGGATCACAGGGGTGGATTCCAAGTGTCCTGACGCCTGAGTGGCTCCAGAGCTTGGTTCCAAGTGGGACTTGAGAAGTAGTAGGATAGAGTGCCAAGAGGCCTGCCTGGATTAGAAGTCTTGGATCCCACACTAAAAAGCCATGTGACCTCAGGCAAGTGTTTCTAACTGCTCTTGACCTCAGGATCCAATTCAGTCCAATCTAACAAGCATTTATGAAGACCCTTCCATCCTCTGTTACCTTGTGTTTTTATTTTTTTAATTTTTTTTGTTACCTTGTGTTTTTTAAAAAAATATAAGTACATGTACATACTGTCTTGGCATTAAATTATAAATTCTTAGATGTATTTTATTGTTATTGTTATCATCAGCCTCCAGTACAGACCTGGTACACAGTAGGTACTTAATAAATATCTGTTGATTGATTGATATTCTAGATGTCAGGGACAAAGACAAAGGGAAAAAACAATCCCTGCCCTCAATAAGCTTACATTCTCTTGGTGAGATATAACGTCTAAACAAAAAGATATATTATAATTTGAGGAGGAAAGAGAGAATATTAACAAGTAAGGTGAACAGTACAGGCTTTCTCTAAGTGGTGACATAAGCCTTGAATGAAACTAAGAATTCCAAGAGGAAGAGTAGAGGAGAGGGTGTATTGAAAAGGTGTGAGGCACTGTTTGTACTGAGGCAACTGTCTTTTCTATACTGACGGGCAGCCCTAGTACCTGAGGCAAGTCCACAGATCCCACTCAGGGTAAGGACTGTACAGTTCATCTCATCCTCTTCATACTGAGGCTCAGAGAGCACAGGGAGGTCCAAGATACTGCTAGAGCTTCACCGTGTGACCATGACAAACCACTTTCCATCTATGGGTCTCAGTTTCTCCAACTATGAAATGAAGGAATTCAATGAGCTGATCTCTAAGATTCTTGTATGTCCTGACTATATATCTATAGACCTATTATCTATAGCCACATGCGTATCATCTCTATCTACATTTCAATTTAAATTTTCTTTCTGCTCTATCACTATGTTCTTTAAAGGCCCCACTTCCTTTTATCTTCTATTTCATGTTCTAAAGTTCATCCTAGCTGTGATATTCTATGTTTCATGTCGCACAACCTTTCCCAAGTCTGACATTTTATGTTCCAAGGTCCCTCCCACCTCTGACAATCTGTGTTGTGGGGTGTCTCCCCATTCTAAGATCCCTCTCAACTCTAACATGCTATTTTTAAAAGCCTCTTGACCTTTGGTATTGTGTGTTTTGAGGTCCTTTCCTGGGCTGATATTCTATGTTCTGGGGCCTAGCTTTAGTATTCTAAGTTTTAAAGTCCTTCCACATCTTAATTTCTTGTGTCCTGTGTTCTAAGGTCCTTTCTATTTCTGTTCCCCTGTGATTCTTTCTGTATGATTCTCAGTTCCTTAGAAAAAAGATAGCTTTCATTTGAACCATGTTTCAAAGTACTCTCCAAAGAGTGGGGTCATTGTCCATAGTCCTGGCTATAGGCCCAGGTGAATGAACTCAGTGCAAGCAGATATATAGGCAAGATGAACACATCTACCTCTAGTGACATGGAAGCAGCTCTTTGCCTAGATCCTGACTCTCATTTATTCAACTGCTCCCTCTTTCTCCATAGTTAGATCTCCAACTAGGACCCTTTCAAGGGAATCCTGGCAGTCTGGCTCTTCTCCTACCATGATGATTGTTGGGCACTGCTGGGACAAGGTGGGCATACAGCCAAAAGGCAACTACTTTGATGCTCTATAGTGAGAAAAAGAACTGGGTTTAGAGTCAGAGAACCTAAACTGGAATCCTCCTTTTACCACTTCTGACCTATGACTTTAGCCAAGCCCTCCTGGTGCCCTTGCCTGAATTTCCCAACTTGTAAAATTGAAGAGTTTGCATTGGATGACCTTTTCTAGCTATACCAACCTATGATCTTGAAAGACCTTTCAGGAGCTCAGTTGGAACCCTAATGGAAAAATCCACATTTTTATCAGTGTTTGACTTTGCCTCCACACATGAGAATCTCTTAGTCCCACTCAATTTCTTTCATTCATATGGCCAAAAAAAATATCACTGGCTGGATAAACTTCCTAAGATAAGCTCCCTTGAACTTAGCTTATTGCACTTTAAATTTGACTGCAAACTATCTAAACTTTGTACCTTCCCTAGTGATGAGAAGGGTAGCTCGCACACAGTAGGTGCTCAGTTCAATTTGACAAGTACTTATTAAGCAACAACTACCAGTCAATCAATCAATCAACAAGTAGTTATTAAACACCTACTACGTGACAGGCGCTAGCCAAAAAAATTTTGTTGTCGTGAACCACTTGGAATGTAATTCAGGGTTCACAGTGAGAGAATCCAAATGCCTCAACTTTTACATGACTCCAAAGCTTGGCTCCAAGTGGGAGCTGAGAAGCAGTCATGCAGAGAGCCAAAAAGGCCTGGCCTGGGAATCAAGAGCTAGGAGTTTGAGCCAGACACTGTAACAATAAGAGCTGACATTTACATAGTACTTGAAGATCTTCAAAGGCTTTCCATACATTATCTCCTTTGATTCTGACAACAACTCTAGGGAGTAGGGGCTATCCTTATTTTTATTTTGCAGATGAGAAAACTGAGGCTGAGGATGGTTAAGTGCCTTACCTAGGATCACATAACTAGGGTGTTTGGGGAAGGATATGAACCTATAATTTCCAGATGTCAAGTCCAACACTCTACTACGAATGCCTCTCAATAAATCCTTGTTGAATTGATTTGCTGAATGGACCTGGCTAGGCTGGTCCCTGGATGACAGTCACAGTTAAGAGCTTAATAAATGCTTGTTGATGGATTAATTGATTTATTCCATTGCTGTGTCTGAACTGGAAGCCTTTAAAATTTGTAGGGTCTGCCTGAGATTGTGTTACATTGGTATAACTTTTGAGACCCCAGGATCTTTTCCATTCCACAGTGAAACTTCAGAAGACTTCAAGAGAAGGCATAAAGGTAAGCTATTAGTATTTGGGGGGTAAAAACCATAGGATCTCAAGAGAAGCAACAGAAGGAAATTGTAGTGAGGCAGATTGAGCCTTTCTATAAGGAAAAAACAAACAAACCAAAACAACCTTTTGGCTATCAAAAAGCTGAAAGGGCTCCTTCTAGAGGTGGAGAGTTCCTGGGACAAGGCTTTGGACTTAAACTTAGTGGATTCTACAGAGTGAAATGATATGATTTGTTACTAAACTTGCAGAGGCACATTTGAACAAATTCAGAGGCAGCTAGGGGTACAGCAGCTAGAGCACTGGAGTTGGAGTCAGGTGGACCTCGGTTCAAATCCCACAGATACTTACTAGGTGTGGGCAAGTTACTTAAGCTTTCTGCACCTTAGTTTCCATAATGTACAGATGACAACAATAGCACTTACCTCCAGTGTTGTGGTAAGGATCAAACCTTAAAGTGCTATATAAATGCTAGCTATTAGCAATTATTATTATTAGAAGGTATCTTTTTAGTTAAAGGTTGGAGTAGGTGACCAATGAGGTCCTTTGATTCTCTTGAGATCCTATGGTTTTTACTCTTCATTTGTCATCCAGGCCCTTGAGCTCAAAAAACTTTTCCTGAGTTTCCAACCCACTAGATGAATTTGACCTTGAATTTAAAGAGTCCTCAATCCTGGAACCTGCTTTCTGCAAGGCAGATTTTGGCTCCAAATAATCAACTTATCAATAAACCAACAAACAAACATAAGTACCTACTAAATTGCAAGTGCTGAGGAAATATATACAAAGAATAAAACAATCCCTTCACATAAGGAACTCACATTCTAATGAGAGAGATAAATATGTACAAAAACATCACAGCAAAAATTTGTATATAAAGTTAATAAACACAAATACAGACAAAATAGTATTTAATGAGGTGGTTTCAGAGAAAGAACATTAGCAGGTGAGGAAGGAGAAATCAGGAAAGACTCCATGCAGAACATGGTGTTTGAGCTATACCTTAAGAATAGAAGACTTAAGGAAGGGACTCTGAGGCACAGGCAAGGAGGAAGTGTACTCTTGGCATGTGAGACATTCTGGTGAAGACAGGAGGCAGATGAAGTGGTGAGTGTGAGGAGCACAATGTTTCTGGTCTGCAAAGTTTGGGAGGAGGTATGCCATCCAACAAATCTAGAAAACTAGGGTAGAGTCAGGATGTGTAAGGGCTTTGTTGTTGTTGTTTGTTGTTTTTCCTCTTATAACATCATGGAATTCAAGCCATGACATATAAGTGAATTGGATTTAAGTGAGGAAGAACTGGGCAAAGTCACCAGCCTCACTTTCTCCTCCAAAGCCATCTGGGTCAAGTGGCCAGATATACATCAGGATGACTGAAGATGGTCCCAGATGCAGTGTAAGACTTTGGCCTTTTAAAGCTAAGGTCTTAAGCAGGTCTTAGTTTGACTGGTGCAACACCCATTCAGTGATTAAGACTAGCTTATAATGAGGCAAAGAACAGCTTCTTTAACCTAGTCCAGAAAAAAATTAAAATGGGAGGGAAAGAGCCTCAAGGTTTCTGGCCAAAATAGAAAAAAAAATCCTATTTACATTCACTCCGAATCGATCAGGGACCTATTGTTGGCCAATCAGTGAGAGCCAGAGTGATTTGTGTTTAAGGCATGGTTTTTAAGGAAGAAATCTAGCCTACTGTGACCCCAAGATCTTGTGACATTTCAGAAGGGAGAGGAAGTTAGGAAGGAAGGAAGGAAGGAAGGAAGGAAGGAAGGAAGGAAGGAAGGAAGGAAGGAAGGAAGGAAGGAAAGAAGGAACAGTGCCCTGTATTGCCCTACTGGTCAGTTCTAGTTGGGTCCTCAGTGGGGCAGTTCCTACTATTTACAGGGCTGATGTATGTTTGTTCTCAAAGAGCACCCTGATATCAGAGAGGTGATGCTACAACATGCAAGTGAATTGGATTAAAGTGAGAGAGGGCAGTGCAAAGTCATCAGCCTCACTTTCTCCACCTGAGTAGGTCTTTAAAAGTTAAACAAAAGAGTTTGTATTGGGTTTTAAAGGGAATAGGAAGCTGTTGAGGCTGATTGAGTAGGATATTCACCTGGTCAGATCTGAGCTTAATACTGCAATATATGGAATAGACTACAGTGGAGGTCAGTCAGGAGGCTGTTACAATTATCTAGATGAGATTGTATAAACGAAAGTGGTAGATGTGTGATCAGGAAGGGGTCTGATTCAAAAAATGTTGTGTAGGTAGAAATGACAAGATTTGAGAACTGACTGTAGAGGAGAGGCAAGTGAGCATAAGGAGTCCAGGATAATGCCAAGGCTATGAGCTCCAGAAACTGGAAAGATGGTTGTGTCTAATATAGCGAGGTCACTGGAGATCTTTGAGCTGGGTCTGACCAACTATGCACTGGGCATTCATGTATTAGAGGAAATTCACATTGTGGAAAAGAACCATGCTTCTGGAATGAAATTAGTCAGGCAAATGCCCTCATAGTTTTTTTTTTTCTAACTCTGGGATGCTAGAGTACTCTGGACATGTGAACTCAGGACCTTCCTGAGGTTGCCATTTTTTTCCCTTCAGTGACTGTGGTCTGGTCCTTTGGAAGGAAAACTACAGGAACTACTGTGCAGAGGGGAATGAAAGGCATCAGAGAACAAGCCCTCCTCCTGCTCAAGTTGGTGCTGCTCCCAAGACACAGACATAACCATGCATCTGGGCACTTTTCGGTTGTCAGAGTCAAGCACCAATGTTCTCCCTAGATTGTACTGTGATGTCCCTGCCCCGTAAGTGATACTGAAATGATTTGGCTAATCCTGCAGGCTTAGCTTCGGAGGGCATCCTTAGGGGACGATTGTCTCTCCTGGCCTCCCATAATTCCTCTTAATGGTACAGTTTGGAGGGGCTTATACCGATCAAATGGCAGTTCATGTTGGGAAGGAGCTGAATAATTGTGACTGCTAGCATGTAGTGATAACATCTTGTTGACTTCACAGCTGCTGAACCAAAACTTGTATTATAATGGTCTAAATGGAATCCTGGATATTTCACCAGCTTCTTCTAAGGAATCAGAGGTGGGTAGAGGTGGAAGACTACTGTGGATAACATAGGGCCTTAGAACATTCCATTGCCTTTTGTGTAGGGCTATAACTAGGTTGGGATGATTGAGGCCTCAGGGTGCAGAGATTTGGAAAGTGAGCTTCCTGGGGCTTGGGAGGTTGGGCAAACTAGGGAGGTCCAGAAACTCTGCTGTGCTTTTTCTTTGCTGTCCTCCATTAGTTTGTACTACACAGCAAAACACGTAGGGGTCCTATTGTCATGGTCTGCCTCTCTTAACACTTGCTTTATCTCTACTCCTCAACCTATTGGATTGTACTCTGAAATCTCCTCCCTCACCTTGTCTTCTAAGGTTTCATTTCTTCTCCTGGAACATTTTCCTTATAAACCTATAGCAAACCTGTATTTGTAAGATGCTTCCTGATTTTGCTTTTATCTAAGAGGAGCCTCCTCAAGAGATCCCAATTCTTACCCTTTTTGTCCCTCCTCAGTGGGGACCACCGAGGACTCAATCTCAGTCATTTAGGCTTGTAAGATATAATGAACTATTTTACCATAGTTGTCTTTGAGCACAAACCCTAGACAAAGGTACACATTATGATTCAAATCCATCCTTTTCTAGGTCAAAAGGGACAAAGGCAAATGCCATCTTATTTGATTCTCACAACCCTGAAAGGTAGTTGCTATATCATCCGCATTGGACAATTCAGAAACCTGAGGCAAGCAGGGGGTAAGTGACTTGCTCAGGGTCACACAGCTAGTATGTTTCTGAGACCAAAGTTAAACTAAGGTTTCGAACTCCAGGCACAGTGCTCTATCCACTGTGCCAGTAGTTGCCTCTGAAGAGGTATTGCAAAAAGCCAGACAAAAGGTGATAAGATCCTCAACTTGAATTGTGGCCATGTAAGAAGAGTGAAAGGGGGATGGGTGTGAAAGATGTTATGGAGATAGAATTGATAAGACCTGGAAACTGATTGGGTTTGGGGAGAGGTGAGGAGAGGAGGGAGAGGAAGAGTCAAGGAGGACTAAATTTTGAATCTGAGTGACTAGGAAGATGGTGGTAACTTTGGCAGGAACAGGGAATTGTGGAAGAGGGGTGAGGCTGGAGGGGAAGGTAGCAAATTCTGTTTTGATATCAATAATTTTCTGTTCCAGCTCAGAGACCTTGGTCCTAACTATGTATCCAATTGTCATGAGCCTCCAAGTTACATTACTTTCTTGTTTCTAATCCATAGCATGCTTCTCGGTTTTTAAAATAGCTTCTATGTTTCTCATGCCTGTTCATGTTTCTGGAATTCAGTTCCTAAGTCAATTGTCTCCTCTATCCTGACTCATCATTTCTCTTCCCTACGCTCCCATCTCACCCCCGCCTGCCTGTCATATATTTTTTAACAGATCTACACACACACACACACACACACACACACACACACACACACACACACACACACACACACACACACACACACACACACACACGGGACACACAGCAGGAGGTCCTTGCCTATGGCAAAGAAGGAGAGTCAGAATATAGAGGATTGGAGAATCACAGACTCACAGAGATGGCAAGGATCTCAGACAGCATCTAGTCTAACCCATCCTGGAGCAAGAAATCCTTCCATGACATCTCCAACAAGTGACAGACTCTTCTTGAAGACTTTTAGTAATGGGGAACTTACTACTGTATGAGACAGCATATTCCATCGTGGCTCTCAATGTATGGGAATTTTTTCTTGTATTTAGCTAAATGAGAGGATGTATCTAATTGTCAAACACTGTTTGTATGTCAGCTATCATTATAGTTATACCTGTGGGTATATGTATATCAACTTACATGTACAACATGTAGCAAGGACAGTGTAGTAATGTAATCAGTTCAAATCAGCTTGGGTATTGCCTCCTTTCTCAAGGCTACAGAAAGGCAATGTATCATCATATTAATTATGCAAGGGGAGCATGTAATATAGGAGTTACCCACCAGGTGTCATTCTACTCAAGTCATCAGACAGAAGGTCTCATCAGAGACTCTCTGTCATATGTGCTAGAGAGCATGCCACACTTTCATGACACATAGTGCCTAATGATTCAAAGCACATACTGGTTATATATATATTTTTTTGGGAGGGCAGTTGGGGTTAAGTGACTTGCCCAAGGTCACACAGCTAGTTTTTGTGTTAAGTGTCTGAGGCCGGATTTGAACTCAGGTACTCCTGACTCCAGGGCCGGTGCTCTACTCACTGCGCCACCTAGCCGCCCCCGGTTATATTTTTTAATTTAAATTAGAAGATGATATGAAATATTGTTCAAAATTTTTAAATAGGTGGTTCCATCTCCAACATGCATCTATATTATTCCTATTAGTTAATGACTTCCACATTTACAAGACACAAGCTTTCAACATACTGCAGCCACATAGTTTACTCAACATAGTAAAAATTAAAGGAAAAATATTAAATATTTCTACATGGGGCCCTTTGCCCAACTACCATGCTGAACTACTTCCTATTACCATCTCCATTCTTCAAGGTCTATAGGGGACTTTTGGAATTACCCTCACTTGCCATTTGTGGAGAGTAAATATGGAGGGAGGGGTGCATGTCTGGGTCATAGAGTATTTAAGACAGGAAGACAGGAGAAAGCTCAGAGACTGCAGTTGGGCTTATCAATTGATTAATAAACATTAACAATCAGTTAAGCACCTACTATGTGTTTGGTTTTTGCACTATATTAGGTACTAGGGAAATAAATATGATAAACAAAGCAATCCCAACTTGTAAGGAGCTAACACTCTAATAGGAAAGATAATTACATATCCAAGTACGTACAGGACAAATGTAAAGAGAATAAATACAAGATGGTTTGAGAAGTTAGGGCACAAGTATGGGAGGGGTGGGCATTAGGAAAGGTTTCATGTAGAAAATGGTGCTTGGACTTTGTCTTCAACAAGAGGAATTCTGTAAGACAAAGATGAGGAGGGAATGAACGGTTTACAAATATACTGGGATTTGCAAGAGTCAACACTCTTTCATTCTTAGGAAATTTCCTCCTTATGCTCTAAAACTACCTTCTTCCAGGACCCAAGTCATTCCTTAATATGATTGTCATTCAAATGTCTTGCACAGTCCCTAGACCCCAAACCTTATCCTGATTGATAGCTCCCTATTCCTTGTCTTTTGCATGACAATCCAGAAGTTCACATTCTAAAGTTTGTGGGAAACAGTCTGACCATGGCAGTTCCCTGTTCTCTATGACTTACACAGTGGACAAGAAGTCTCTCAAAGCCAAAGAATAAGAAAGCAGGGAACTTTGAGACCTGTACACCAATGCATAGATCTTGACATTATTTAGGATCTTATATCTTGATTATGTACCTGGTAACTTTCCCTCAGCTCCACACAGACAGTGTAAAAATTACCACTATCACCTTCTTCTCCTCTTTACCTCCTCCTTCATGTTTTTCTTGTCCTTTTTCTTCTCCTCCTCCTCTTTCTTCTTCTTCTTCTTCTTCTTCTTCTTCTTCTTCTTCTTCTTCTTCTTCTTCTTCCATTTTTCCTCCTTCACCTTTTCTCCTTCTTCCTTGTCTCCTTACTACCCCGTGCTGCTTTTCCCTAGTGAAAGATAATAGCTGTCAGGCAAAAGGTAATTGCTGTTTAGTATGTGTTCCAACAAATCAATCAACAGACATTTATTGACCACTAATGATGCTTCAAGAACTGTGCTAAACCCTGGAGAAACAGAGAAGCAAAAGTAGTTCCTCCCTTCAAGGAGCATAGTTCTGAGCAGAAAACAGGCTCTTAGAGATGCTAACTAGGCTGAGCAATGCCTAAATCCAAGGGATGGATTCTTCAACATCTTTAATGACTACTAAAGTCTAACTTCTTCTTGAGGAGAAGGCCATCATTCTACCTTGGGAAAGGAGTTCTTCTATAGCTGCCCTTACCCACCTCATTTCCCTTCCTGCTCTAGGTTAAAATAACATTCACCCTCATTTTCAGGTCTGAGGCTTCTGCTATCATGTGGATTGACTGATTCTTTCTTACCAGCTCCATCTTTAGCCTAAGTACATGTATCATTTGTTCTTAGGGAGGTACCCATCTAGGGCATTTCTTATAATTTCACAAAAAAATCATAATAGCTCACGTTTCTGTAGGAAAGTGTTTACCTCCAAACATTTTGGGGAGATAAGTAGTACAAATATTATTCTTCCCATTTTACCTTCAAGAGGTCACAGCTAGTAAGTATCAGAGGTGAGATTTAAACCCAAGTTTTCCTAGCTCCAAATCAATATGCTACCCATGATATTATGTTCCTTTTAATTTTGACAAAAATAACAAAAATTGAGACCCAGAAAAGGGAAATTACTTGTTCAAGGTCACATAAGCATTTAGTGACAGAACCATGATTCTATCCTGTTTCCTGGCTCCTCTTCCAGTTATAGGGAAAACTATACTGAGTCATCTCATTGAATTATCATAATGCTTAGCTTTCTAGTTAGAGAAGGAAAAATTAGAACACCCTGGTAGTGGACCAGCCTACTTCAGCCTAAGAAGCCTCAAGCACTGGCTTGGGGTAGGGGTGGGGAAAGGGAGGTGGAAGGAGAGGCATCAGGGTGACAGTTGCTTCTTTCTTTCTTTTATTACACAGGTACCTGTACACACAGCAAAGAACTTTTTTTTTTTTGCTTCTGTTGAGTGCTCTGACAAGTGTAATAACATAGTTTAGCAGCATCACCGAAAAGCCACCATCAGGATGGGGATTCTGGGAGATTCACAGAAGCATCAGCCACTTACAGGCAGTAGAGATAGCTGCAGGCACAGCCCCCAGGATCCAGCTGCAAAGATGCTGTGGTGCCTTCTCCAGCTCTTCTCCCTTTCCATTTTTCCAAGACCTTCTTATTCTTCTCTTTCCATCCTCCAGTACTCTTGTTGGGGGATGGGTTTGGGGCCTTGTTGGGAAGGGGAAAGAAGGTGGGCAATCTTGGTAGTGTGACTTAGTTTTGTCTCAGAGAACCCTGTACAGTTAAGCTGTGGACCAACTGGGCTGGGGGGCCTGAGGCTGTTTAGGGGAAATGATTTATTCAGCAATTGACAAATGTTGGGGGAAAGGTTGCCAGGAAATCTGGGTGGATATTTTTCTGGTTCCCTAAGAGCTTTCTGAGCCAAGTAGGGCTCCAACAGAGTCTGAAAAGGCTACTGGTAATGTAGAAGGGAACAGAGATTGTCATGAACAGGGTTGGGGGGAGGTGACAGCAGGCTACAGTGTGAAGAGTCCTGGATCTGGAACCTGAAGAACCCGACTCTCTGTATGGTTGTTCTCACTGTGTATGTAATCTTGATGAAGCTACTGTCTCTCTCTAAGCTTTAGTTTATCCCATTTTTGAAATGTGTGGGTTGAGCGAGATGGTTTCTAAGGTCCTTTCCAGCTGTAACATTATATGGCTCTATAAACTTATAGAAGAGAGAGAGCGCAATTCAGGAAAATTCTGGGAGAAGGCTTCAGAGAAAGTACTGAGGGATCAGGGAATGATAGATCTAAAGCCAGAAAGTACCTCAGAAGCCATTTTTGTCCCCCTCATTTTGTAGAGGAAAATGAGTTCTAAAGTGGTTGAATGATTTGCCCAAAGTCATAGAGGTGTTAAATATCAGAGGCAAAATTTGAACCCAGGTCTTTTGACTAAGAGTCAGTGCTCTTTCCACTGGACCAGTTTCCCCTCTTCCTTTCCTTCTTCCAATGTTCCTTGAACACTTTGTCAGCACCACATTTTACCTAATTTATAAACTTGCTGTGTCCTTTATGTCAGATTAAAATCCCCTTGAAGACAGAACTCTGCCATTTTTCATTTTTAAATTCCCTTTGTAAAGTACAGGGTTCTACACATAGTAGGCACTTAAGGAATGTTTGTTGAACTCAAAAGCCAGACAAAGCTTCCAAAGGGTGTCAAGCATGTGACATCTGTCTGCTGCTGTGACCCTCGAGTCTCAGGGATGTGCAAACGAGGTGACATTCTGGGAATGTGGCTAATGGCAAAAATTGGCGAGGCATTAAGATAATGTGTCTGCTCAAAATGGAAACACCCATTATGGTCTCGTCAGGGGTTGTGCTGATGAATTCAACCAACAGCAGAGATGATCATTTTCTCACCTTTGTGATTCCCTGTCATGTTCCTACCTCAATTATGCTGAGAGATGAGGTGGAGGGGGGAGGGAGAGCATGGCAGGAATGCTAGATTTATAGAATGTTAGAACTGCAAAGTCCTTAGAGACTGTCTGGTACAACCTTCTCATTTTACTGGAAAGGAAACTGAGTCCCAGAAGGGGGAAGAGATTTGCCATGGTTATACAGTCAGTCAGTGGTGATCTGAGACTAGAAACCAGGTCTTTTTCTTCTTAGTCCTGGATTTCCTCAGCTTCTGCATGAGCAGTGCCTCTCTGGCTGGTAGAATATTCCACCAACCCTTTTGTGGCCTTTGTTCTGTTTAGGATTTCAAATGGACTCTACAACATTAATTGGATCACAGATTATCCTGGCCGATCCTATTATTTTACATATGAGGACACTGAGACCCAGAGAAACTGAGTGGCTTTTCCAGAGTCACCCAAATGGTCTTGAGTTTTGCGCTCAGGACCTCTAAGTCAGGTCCTTATGAGAGGAAGCTGGATGTAGAGTATAGAGTTGGAGTTACAATACTTGCCTCTTACTACCTGTGTGACATGGGCAAATCACCCAGCCTCCCCAGGCCTCAGTTTCTTCATATGTAAAGTGATGGAATTGGTCCCTGTGGCTTTTGAGGCCCCTTCCAATTTGAGATCTAATGGGTTCTAGGACTATAAAGCTAGGGCTATTTCCAGTGTGCCATGTTTGTCTTGTATCTGATGTGGATTAATGTCCGGTGGCTGATGCAGCTGTCCATCACCTCCTGGCATCTTTGATGTTGACTAACAAGTACTGGGTCCAAGCAACTGGGTTAGATTTTGTCTCTGCTTCTGACTAGCTGTGTGACCTTTGGTAAATCCCTCAGTCTCTCCAGACCCTGGATTATCCAGCTGTAAAAGGAGGAGGGGGTGGGATTTAATGCCCTTTAAGTCCAGTCTTGTCTCTGCTCGATTAGGAGAAGAAAATAAAAATTCCTTGATGGAATTGGCCAGCTGGGGGAGAGATTGGACAAGGGTTATCAGGAAGGGACTGGTGGACTGCCTGTGCTGACCTCTCCCCAAGTGCTGAAGTCAAGGGGATGTCATCTCTCAAGACTGAACCGAATTGCTGCAGAGATATACAGATCTAGGACTCAGCTGGCTCATGCCGCTTCCTTGCCAACCCAGTGCATCTCTTTACATGCACCAATTCCATTCTGGGTGTTGATACAGACCCATCAGGCCTGTGGCATGTTTGTCAATAACTCCAAGCAAAGGAAGAGCCATCTTGGAAAGTACAGCCATTTAAGTAATGGTTGCACTAGCTTCGCACCATGCCAACTTGTATTGCCCAGGGCCCATTATTGACCCTATGATCAGAGTCTATCCCCCTGCAGTGAGCCGATCTTGGGGACACAGTGAACAATCATCCATGACTATTCTCAAATGGGGAAGACATTTTCCTCCAGAAAGAACACTCTCCCAATCTGTGTGTATCTCCATATCATGTGTGTGCACTGTCTTATGTATACATGTGTATACATTCATGCATACATGTACATGTGTGCTTACATGCCCACCTATCTATATACACACATTTCTGTGACTACATACACTCACTAAAAGCATGTCTGTTTTGTATGTGGATATCTGTGTACACAAATGTGTCTGCATGTATGCAATGCTCAGGCATTCCCAAAACCTACATGTACATGCATCTTATGTATATGCACCCACATGCATAGATGTATTTGTTTCTGTATACATCTAATATCTGTGTGTATATGCCTCTCTGTCTGAGTGTCTGTACACTAGCATAGACAAATCTCTCTGTATTTATATCTGTATCTCGGTATATAATTATGGGTGATTATATACATCTTTATGTGTGTCACACAAATTATATATGCATGTATTTATGATTACATGCCTATGCTTATAACATGTTTCTACATGTTTCTGTGTTTAATGTTTTTGGGTATGTATGTCTATATATCTGCATGCATACATATTTGTGTATGCAAAGGTTCTTTCTGTATATCTAGAACCTAGGGCTAGCGCAGTTGGCTTCTAGTCTCAACTCCCCATTGGTTGGCCATGCTGTATCAGTGTGACCCCTTCTCTAAGCCCGAGTTTCTTCTACAAAGTGGGGTGGTTGAGTTAGATGGTCTCTATGCTCTTTCTAGTTCTATAATGTGTGTACATGCATTTATATTGTGGACATGAATGTCTTTGTGAGGCATTCCTTTTCAGGCATCTGCATAGTTGAGAGTATACAACAGATACAGACACATGCCCCTGGGCTAGGATGGAAGAGCAGATGAGCCATCTTGGTGCTCTAGAAATGTGTTCAGCAAGAATGGCCCAAGTTGACAAGAAGATGTGATAAGCAACTACCATTGGTGGCTTCAATCTTTCTTTCCTTTTCTCTCCTCATTTATATACATATGCATGTATATAGAGAGATTTTTTTTTGGTTAGTGGCCCAGAGAAAATTCTCCGGTCAGTTGTCTTGTAGTCTATTATTACCCAGATTTCTGTGTCTTCCAAACAATTGTTTTTAAATTGCCTCATTAGCCTGTCTTTGCAGACCTAATCCCCAGTAACACTCAACTTTCTCCGCAGCTGAGCAGAGTCACCTCAGGGCACATCTCCTTGACACAGTCCTGAGTCTAGAAGAGGAGGACCCTGGGGAGCGGGAGGTGGGGCTGGTGGACCCTCTCCAACAGAGCTCCTCCACATTAAGAGGTTGCTTCCCCCAGACCAGGTTTGCACATGGATGCCTGGTCACCTCCTCTTCACTGTAGGTGAAAAACACACATTCACATAGAAGGAGCCATACTTAGCTACAGTCCAAGTGATCACTAGAATGTGGTAGGAAGACACTGGGAATCAGTAGACCTGGCACCTCGTTCTAGTTCTTCCCATTATTTGCTATGTAACCTTGGGTAAACGACTCCCCTTCTGTAGGTCTCAGTATCCTCAACTGTAAAATCATAAAATCAGAATTCCAATTCTGGAAAAGAGTTTGGAAATGTTTCAGTTTGCCCATTCCAAAAGGGTAGTTGGACTAGGTCAGAGACCTCAAAGTCAGCCATGTGGCCCTACTGAGGTCTATTAGGTTCTGAGGAATGTGCAATAGGATTGAATAAGTCTTTGTGAGAAGAAACAAAGTTTTCCATAGTAGAAATGCAGATAGATGAATACTATGAAGATTAAACAATCCCCCTGAGCTTGAGAGCAGAGGAGGACTAAATCATCTCTGAGGTCCCCTCCCGCTCAAAATCCTAGGAGCTCTCTAATCAATCAACAAACATTTACTAAGTGCTTTCTATTTCCCAGCTACTGGGGCTACAAAGACAAAAATGAAACAATCTCTGCCTTCCAGGAGCTTTTTGTTATATTGTAGGATATAATATCCCCTTTTTTTTTTGGCAGAATGAGGTATTGGGAAGTGAAGTGACTCTGTCTAAGGTCTCTGAGGTGGAACTTGAATTTTGGTCTTTCTGGTCCCACGGCCAGTTCTTTATCTGTTACATGACAATGCCTCTCCTAAGCAGAGAAGTAAGTACAAAAAATAAAAGGTAATTTAAATAGGGAGGGGCACTAGCAGCTGAGGAGATCAGTAAAAGGCTTCATGTAGAAGGATGAGATAAGGAGAATGTGCAGTCTAGATATGAGGGCTAGTCTGTGTATAGGTGCAGAGATGAAAGGTGGGATGTTGTGGAGGAACAGCAATGATGCTGGACCAGAGAATATCTGGTGATAGAAATGGAGGGATTGTGTAATAAGGCTGGAAAGGTAGGTTGGAGCCAAGTTGTGAAGGCTTTTAAAAAGCCAAACACAGGGATTTGTAATTGATCCTAGATAGAACAGGAAGGCTCTGGAGCCTCTTGAGCAGGGGAATGATGTGATCAGAACTCAGCTTAAAGATTATGACCTTAGTAGCTCTATGGGGTCTGGACTGGAGTGTGGACAGATTTGAAGCAGGCAGACCAATTAAGAGGCTATTGTAGAAGGCCAGTCTAGAGGGAATGAGGAAGGACCTGAGTCAAAGCCAGGTTGCAGGGATGGAGAGAAGCAAAAAGATCTGAGAGAAATTCTTTTAAATTGTTTCACTTGTGTAGCATGAACCCACTTTCAGGATCACAATTTTAGAGCTGGGCAGGGTCTTCTGAGTAACTTGAAACCTAGTCCAACTCCTTGTTTTTACAAATGAGGAAACTGAGGACCAGAGAGGTCATGATGGATTTGAATCTAGACCCCTGTTTCCTTCCCATTGTATCACATTTTATCCTATTAGCCAAAATGTTCTAAATTTGCGGGAGGAATTCATTTGCTGGAGATCAGAGGCAGCATCCTGAGAGTTAATGACTTGCAGGGCTTTGACCTGCATAGAAGTCCAAAGGACAGTGGAGATAGAAGGAAGGGGGATTCTGAACTAAGGTGGAGGAGAGAGTTAAAAGAGACTTTCTGACAAAATCTCAGTTCCTTCAGGGCAATGATATGTAAATTTCTTAGGAAATGAGGTTAATTGCTCCCAAGAAGGCTCCCTGCTATGTTTCTAGTGAACCTGGACTTTCATGTTCCCCTTTGGAAAGCCAGAGAACAGAGAATGGGAAAATAGGGCAAGTCTCTCTCTGGGCCTCAGTTGTTTCATCTGTCAAATGGAGCTTGCAATGCCACATTTGCCTGAAAGTGGGGGGGGGGGGTCGACTAGATGACTCCTCTTGAATCACCTTCCCCTTTCCAACTTAAGGAGGTTTTGTGGATGATGCTTGGGATCTCTGACACCCTCTGCCTGCTTCCTTCAACCCAGTCTCTTCCTTGGAGAGATACCTGAGACCACTACCAAAGTTTCTCTGCAAGACTCTCCTTTTGTTGTTGAGTTATTTCAGTTGTTCTGGATTCTCTGTGACCTCCTTTGGGGTTTTCTTGGCAAAGCTGCTGGAGTGGTTTGTCATTTCCTTTTCCAGTTCATTTTACAGATGAAGAAATTGGGCAAGCAAAGTTAAATGACTTGCCCAGGGTCACACAGCTAGTGAGAGTCTGAGGTCAGATTTGAAATCAGGAAGATGGTCTTCCTGACTCCAGGCTGGGTGTTCTATCCACTTAGCCATTGAACTGCCCCCATGGTGATACAAAGGCCACATATTGACTTTTAAAACCCACAAATTAATATTATTTATGCCAAATTGAATTTTTGTTTATTTTGCTAAGAATTTTCAATTACACTTTAATCTTATTTGGACTAAACTCAGGAGTTTTGTGGCCTGAAGGATCGCTAAGTTCCCTCTTATCTCTGAAATTCTACCTTTAGATGCCAAAAGCCTTAAAAAAAACCTTTTAAAGCAGTTTTGGATAGAATGTCTCATACTTGCTTGCCTTTTTTTCAGAGGATTCTGAACACAACAATCTTTTCTTGATGACTCAGGGTCATCATTAGGAACACACATCACTGTGCTGTTGGTAATTGAATTCTGTATCTCTCTTTGAGTGTCTGTCTCCTCCCTTGCTGTTAGGTTGACAGCTGTCACTTCTGCTGTCAGGAAGCCTACCTCTAATAGTCTCACCCAATTTGCCTTCTTCTAGTTTGCTATTTCTAATCTGTGGGGGCTGGGAAACCAGATTATGAGCTTGTTAGGATTGTCTGCTAAGCATGAGTTAATAAATTCATGAGCGACTATCCTCACATGTGATTCCTTTATGGTATCCTGAAAAGGAGTATCATAGTGCTGAAAAGCTCCCTTTTATGTGTTTTCTCTCATTCGAATCTAAGTTCCTTGAGGGCAAATACTGTCTTTCTTTTTTCTTGTATTTTTATTCCCAGTGATTATCATTTAATAAATATTTATTGACTTGAATTGAAGACCTGAAGATCTTGTAGCCCAGGCTCTGGGACAACTGCTTCTCTCTCTTCTTACCCCAATTTGGTTTAGAAGTATATCCAGAATGTTGAGGTTGAGAGGGTGTTGTGTATTTGTCAAAGCTGGACATTAAATTTTACATAGACATAGAAAAGAAAAGGGGGTCATACAGGTAGACAAACAGATAAAAAACAGAGAGGAAGAGGGAGAGAGACATGTAGATACACACACATAAACACACACAGCAGGGGGGCAGAGATAACAAGACACAGAGATAGAGAGACATGTACGCAATGACAAAGAAGTAGAAAGACACATGGAGATGCAGGGAGAGGCAGAGTGACACAAAGAAACAGAGATATAAAGAAAGGTACGAAGCGAGACACAGAGAGCTAGAGAGCCAGAAAACATTATCCTGTATATTGCTTATTACTGATTTGTTTTCAAACAAAGGAAAACTGAAGCTGTTGAAGAGCCTACAGATTTGCCACCAATTATATCCCAGGAGCTGTCCAAGGTTTTGCTCTGGTGCGCGGCTGGAACCTAAGGCTAGACTTTCTTCCCAGGATTCATAAGTCCAGAAGAAGATTGCTTGAGGAGGACTAGGGTTTGTCCAAACTAGAGGAAGTGAATGTTTAAAGTTAGATGCTAGAGCCAAGGACTTGGAAGACATGACAAGGGAATCTACTACCTCCATATTCTCAGAATTTTCAGCGGTCTAGAAGACTCCTTTTCATAGTCATCATCGCTCTCCTCAGGGCTATTTTCTTTAGCCCTTTGACTAGCACATCCATCTCCTCTCCAAGCTGCATTGAGTCATGCCAGTGACCTCTCACTCTGTCCTATTTTGCTTAATATAATCAAGTATGAGAGGGATCTGGGTTTGAATCTTAGTTCTGCTATTCATTACCCATGTGACTTTCAAAAAATTCCTTAACCTTCCTTTTTCCTCATCTGTAAAATGAGGGGGTTGGATTAGTTGGGCTCTGGGGTTCTTTCTAGCTTTAATTCTTATGATTCTGTGATAAGATTTGGACATCAAGGACCAGAATTGTTCTAACTCTCCCTGAGATTCTTACCTGAGTCACTCTCCTAACCTACAACTATTTCCCTCGCTTAAAACTCCTTAGTGGGTACTGATTAACCACAAGGTAAAGCCTAAAGCCCTTCACTTGTAATTCAAGACCCTCCACAGAGACTATCAGGCTGGAAGGGAACTTAGGAGTCATCTAGATCAACATCCAGATTTTATAAATGAGGAAATTGAGTTTCAAAGAAAGGGAAGGCACTTGCTCATGGTTACACAATTTCCTATAGCAGAATTGAAATCTGAATGCTCAGTCAACCCAACTTGCCTTTATAGCTTCTCTCATGAATCTCCTCAGAGTGTAATAAACTCTCATGGGCTCCTGTCAGAATCCACTCAGAAGCTCTATATAGCCTATGCTGCTGCCAAGTTAGACCTCTCTGCCCCATTCACACTCACCTTGCTCTCCCATTTTTCTGTCTTTGTTCATGTGGACCCCCACACCCAAAAATGCCCTTTCTGTTGACATCTTATCAAACCTTCAAGGAGCATTACTAAAGACTGCAGAAGCCTTCTCAGATAACCCAGGATGGGAATGATTGCTTCATCTGATCTCTTCATACGTTTATGCACTGATCATAGAGGCAGGTAGGTGGCAAAATGGATAGAGTGCTGGACTTGGAGCCAGGAAGACCTTAATCCAAATCTGGCCTTAAATACTTACTAGCTTTGAGACCCTAAGTGAGTCACGTCTGCTTCAGTTTCATCATCTTTAAAACAGGGCTAATGATACTTCAATATTGTTATAAGGATCAAATGAAGTATTTATGATGCACTTTGCAGGCCTTAAAACATTACAAAAATGCAAACTATTACTATTATGTTTTATTATAACCTACTTATGTGTTGTGTTTAATCAACTCTAGTGATTCTATCAGGTAAGGATCCTGTTTTCATCACCTCTATATCCTCAACTACTCCCTTGTAACTATCCCACATATCTGATCTGTTAGCAAATATTGTCATCCTTACCTTCACTTCTGAATGAGTCCACTTCTCTCCACTCACACAACCAATCACCCTATTTCAGACCCTCATCCCCACTCATATGAATTATTATAATGGCCTCCTAATTGGTCTCCATGTTTCAGGTCTTTTCCCGCTCTAATGCATCCTCCACTCAGCTTCCAGGGTAATTTTCCTGAAGCACACATCTGACCATGTCATTCCTCCTATTTGATAAACTCCAATGCCAACCCCCCCATTACCTTTAGGATTAAATATAAAGTCTTCTATTTGGCATTTAAAGCCTTTAACCACCTGGCTACTTCCTAGCTTTCTAGTATTATTATCCTTTACTCTTCTCTACATAGTCTATAATCTACTGGCTGGCCTCCTCATGTAAGATGCTTCTTCTCCTTATTCCACAGCTTTGTGGAATATGGATGTCACCCGTCTTGGAGATATTCTCTCTTCTCATCTTGACCTTCTGAATCCCCTAGCCTACTTCAAGATTCACTTCAGGACTCCCACTTTCTTTCTCAGTCCCCACCCACACTAGTGTCTTACCTTTGAGATTATTTCCCAAGTACAATGTATGTAGGTATTTACACACTTGTGAGCTCCTTGACTATAGTGTTTTTGCCTTTTTTTATGTCCTTAGTGATTCATTCAGTTCCTGGCACATAGTAAGCACTTAATAATGTTTGTTGACCAACTGCCTCCCTGGAGATCATGGTCAACAGATAGCACAGCTCTTCTAGAGGTAACAAACCTCCTCTACTTCACCTATTCCAGGAGGTCTCATCTGCAAACATTTGTGAACAATCAGGTGGTCCTTGTGGATATCACAGAATTGCCCTAACAGGAGCTTGGGTCTGGATAAGGGAATGATCTTTCCCCTCCCACACACCATTCCGAAGGTATCTTCCTTTTCATGCTTGGAGGCCCCCAGGATGGGATCAATGCTTTGTGTGTTGGGCCCAGACAGGACTGCCTGGCCTCCTCTCTTTAGAGTGGAGGATATTGACAGCTGAGTTTCTGTCTCATCTCCCCCTGACTTCATTTGTGAAAAGAGCCGTAATTACCCTGGGCAGTCATTGGAGAAAAAGCACATAAATTGGAAAGGACTCAAAATGGGCACCTCTGCCTGGGGAGAGAGAATGCTTTCAATATCGAGCTCCCATTTTGGGGGCACTTAGCATGTCTGCGGTAAACTAGAGGCTGCTTTGTACCCAGCCGACAATGGGCGCCTTCCAGGGCCACGGCTCGAGGGGAGATTAATGAGACAGGAAAGTTTGCTATTCTTTCCCCCTTCTGCTGAGGCACTGGAGCTGACAATTAATAAACCCTCAGTTACATTTTCCTTTCATGTTCCTTTGTGCACCCTTCTCTCCCATACACAGTTACAAGATTTTCCCTATTTCCATGGCCATGGGCTTAGGGTGTGCCAGGTAAAAGGTATCACATATGTCAAAGGAAGAGTGGTCACTGTGGAGTAAGTTCTCCCAAAAGAAGAGTTAATTTTAAGCCCTGCCTTTGCCACCAACTCCCTTGGTGATCCTGGACATTCCAGAGATAGCTCTGGGTTTCAGTTTTCTTACTTGTGAAGTAGGGGTATTGGATCAAATGAGCTCTTTGGAGCTGAAAGGGACCTTGGTGACTATCTAATCTAATACCCCCATTACACAGATGAGAAAACTGAGGCCCCAAGGAGGGAAGAGTATATAAAGAGAAAAGGACAAATCTGAGTAGAGAGAATGCTTGAGTCAGAGTCAGAAATGCTTGACTTTGTATCATGCCTCAGACGCTTAATTGTCGTGTGGCCTTTGGAAAGTGACCTATCATCTCTCTACCTCAGTGTCTTCATCTGTGAAATGGGAATAGTAATACCATTTACCTCCCAGGATTGTTGTGAGAATTGAATGAGATGATGTATATAAAGGTCTTTGCAAGTCTTGAAATGCTATTAGCCATTATTAGTAGCTTGTCAGAAAACCTGGATATGTCCTGCTAATAAGAGCTGACATCCATGTAGCATGTGCAGGCACCCAGGTTTGCCATCTTCTCTGATGGCCAGAAGCCTGTTGCATCTCAGGAGTGCTGCCTTTCTCTTTCCTTCTGTCCCTAGTCCCTTCCTGGCCCCCAGAGTGCCTGAGAGCTCATCCCCTTCTTCTCAGGCATGTCTCCTTGTCTTTCCCTTCAGCCAGCCAGAAGCAGGTCAGGTGACCTCTTACCAGACCTTGGCTAGTGAAAGAAAATGAAACCTAGTAAATTGTCCAAGCCTAGAAGTGATGAGCTCCAGAGCCCAAGGTCCCAGCCTAAGAACGAGAACAAACATTTATCAGGAACCTAACATATGCCAGCTACTCTGCTAAGCGCTTCACAAACATTATGTCATTTGCTCTTTACAACAATCCTGAGAGGTAAATGGCATTATTATCCCCATTTTACAGTTGAGAAAGCTGAGGCAGACAGAACTGAAGATATTTGTCCCAGGTCTTAGGACTAGTGAGTGTCTGAGGCCAGATTCGAACTTATCTTCCTGACTCTGGGTCTAGTGCTCTATTTCAGCACTTAATTTAAGAGGCTGGCACAACCTTAATCCTCTTCCTGTTAGGCAATCCCACAGGCCAGGCCTAGACATGGGGCAGCTGCTACTGCAGCTGTGGCTTCCCAAGAACCCATGTATACAGTAACACAGATGCAGCAAGTGTAAATAAAAGCATCTCTCATGTCTTTAGTCCATACAAAAATACTTCCTTCCCAATATCCCTTTGAGGCTAGGGGGTGCTAATATTATTAGCTCCATTTGACAGATAAAGAAACTGAGGCTCAGAAACATTAGGTGATTTGCCCTGGGTCTCACAGCTGGTAAGTGTTAGAGCTGGGATACAAATCCAAGTTTTCCAAGTGCTCTATCCCCAAACCACTCTCCACATGAAGACAACTCTTCAAGTCAAGTCAAAACACTTATGTTAAGTGCCTACTATATGCCAGTCACTGTGCTAAATGCTAGGGATACAAAGAAAGGCAAAAAATAATCCCTGCCCTGGAGGAACTCACAATCTAATGGGAAGACATCCAAACAACTTCGAATAAACCAATGCACTCTCTTGACAATCCTGCCTCTTAGAATCCCTAGAGCTTAGTTCAAAGTTCAACCCAATTCTAATAGAAGTCTTTTCCTGCCCCCGCAAGTACCTCTACTGAAATAATACTTTTAAACTTTGCTTACATAGATACACATTTCCCCTCTACTCCGCTGTGGGCATTTAAGCTTCCTGAAGCCAGGAACAGTTTCAGTCTTGCCTTTGTCTACCTAGCTCTCAGCACAATGACTAGCACAGAAAAGTACTTAATAAGTGCCCTTTGATTGATTAATACCATCTTCAGAACCTTATATTAGGTGCTAGAGAGATAGAAAGTTGAGGTAAGTCTCATGAAACTCAAAATCTAGTAGGGACATAAGAACCCAACACTATGATATCCAAGTCTGGTATTTTATTTTTAATGACTAGCCCTTTCCACCACAGAATTCAAGAATCTCCAAATATGAGGATCAGAAGGAACCTTGATACATCCATTCCATACCTAAAGAAAACTGTCCTGCCATAACATACCTGAAAAGTGACTGATCAACCTCTGCTTCGATGAGGGAGACCCCATTACCCCTTGAGCCATCTGCTTTTGGATACTGTTAGTTTATTTTTTTCTGATACTAAGCTTAGACTTAGCTCTTTGTAATTTGCATCCATTTCTCCTGCTTCTTCCCACTAGGTTCAAGCAGAACAAGGTCCCTCTGCTACATGCAGTCCTTGGAACACTTGAATATTGTGCCTCCTCTGCCATCCCCCATCTGATGTCCTCCAGGTCCTCTCATTGAGCCTTAGGTGACATGGACTTAAGACCATCTATCATTCTTGTTGTCCATCTTCTGGATATTCTTCAGATTATACAGTCCTTAAAACTGCAAGCCTTCTCTCTCATTACATAAGCCATATCGCCTTTTGTACAGCTGACCCCATGTCTGTTTCCTGAAGCACAGGACTTCTTAACCTAGCCCATGGACAAATTTCGGGAGGTCTCTGAACTTGGATGGGAAAAAATGTATCTTCATTTTTACTAGTCTCTAACTGAAATCTAGAATTTCCTTTTGTTTTGAATAAATTCAAATAAATGTGAATAAAAATAAAACTTATTATTCTAAGAAAGGGTCCACAGTACCAAAGGAATCCTTGTTACAAAAAGAACCTTTGCTGTCCTAGAAAAAAAACCCAGTGAATTTGTTATTTGTTTATCCTTCATTTTCAAAGATGACCAATGACGTCATGAGATGATGTCTTGACTTTTGAGTGAATTTGATTTAAGTGAGCAGGATTTGTGTTCAACTCCCAGCTTTCCTTGGTACTCCATCTATGACCTTGGACAATTCATTTCATTTTCCTGGCCCTCAGTCTCCTCATCTGTATAATGAAAAGATGGGCCTCAAAGGTCCCTTCTAGCTCTAAATCCTATGATCATCTTTTTCTAGCTCAGGCCAGTGGTTTTTCTTCGTTCTGCTGGTCACTAGATTGTGGCAGGGCCTAGGAGGAGGCTGGAGAGGTAAGGATGAGGCCAGTTCACTCAGGATGCTGTTCTGGCATCTGAGGAGCTTAGGGATATTTTCAGATAATAATGGCCTCCAATTCCATAGACTTTATAGTTTATGAGGTGCTTTCCTTAAGATCACTATATGAGACAGGGCAAACATGTGGACTCTCCATTTTACAGCTGAGGTAGCTGAGGCTGAGGGAGATTATAAAGTCAAGCAGCTATGGAGGGGTAGAGTTGGGATTTAAAACCAGGTGTCCTTGCTCTGAAATATGCTGCTTTGTTCTTCTGCCCAAAATCAGAGTGTTTCGTCTAGTGTAATCTGTGCCTCAACAGGAACACTCTTTAAAACATCCTTGGCAAACAGGTAACTAAGGGTTTGCTTGAAGACCTCTGGTGATGGGGAGCTCATTACTTTATGAGGAAGCTGTCATTTTTGCACAGCTTTATCTATTAGTAAGTATTCTTCTACATCAAACTCATCGATACCGTCCACCTGTTGCTTGCTGCTTCTCTTTCTGACCTCCAGTAGCAAGTATAGGCAAGTCTTCCAGACAATAGCCTTTAAGATACTACAAAACATCTATCATGTTACCTGACTTGAAAAGACCATGTTGTCTTCAATTCCTCTTCAAACTAATAAATAACAATACTAATAGTCAGCATTTAAGTGATGCTTTAAGGTTTGAAAAACATTTTACTTATATTAACTTGTTTGATCTTCACAACCCTGCCAGGTAGGTGTTATTATTATCCCCATTTTACAGACAAGGAAGCTAAAAGAGAGGTGACTCACCCAAGGTCAAACAGCTAGCAAGTATTTAAAGCTGGGTTTGAACTCAGGTTTTAAATTCATATTCAGATTTATATGCGCTGTGCCCTTAGCTACCTAAACATCTAAATTTCTTTGGCTGATCCCTGTGGCTTCAATTTCCCTTCTTATCTTGTCTGTTCCACTTTACACATTCTCCAGTTTGTCTCTGTCCTTCCCCAAATCTAATACCTAGAAGCGAACACCATGCTCTAGAGGTAGCCTGAGAAGGGCAGGGGACAATGGAGCTAGATTAGGTGGTTTCTGAGGTCTCTTCTACCTCTAGATCTAACACTGAAAATCACCTCCTGTGTTCTGGATGTATCATCCTTCTTTAACATTCTCTAAGATCACAGCCTCTCTGATTCCATGAACAGTGGAAGACTTCAGAGCCTGTGGATTAGAAAGAGTTATTAAAATACCAAGTTAATTGCCCTTGGCATTTCTGGTTTCTGCTCTTGGCTTCTCTCCATCTATTTTTCTTCAAGACTTGGTAAAGAAAAAGAAAAGTGTTTATACTGGAGTCAGCCAGGAGGGTCTCTCTCTTTCTATTTCTCTAAAGCAATTGTGGAAGGCTGTGTATTTCTTTAACAAGATCTCGTATATGACTGATACAATAATGAACCAGTAAAGAAACTGATCATGTCGTTCTCTGGGGAAATGTATCTGCTCTTTCTAAACATACAGCAGCTCCGAGCTGCTTGCTGCTGCCTTTCATAGCCTGCTATAATCGCTCTGTGTTTTATTGACACATAAAAGGCCTTCCTGTAAAACATATTAAAGGCTACAGTTCTGAATGAAAAGCACTTGACGTAAAATCTCTCAACGAAAGGGAGCCCAAGACAGGCGCCTGTGGGCTTGATAGCATCTTCCTGAGGCAGAGGTGGCAGAGTTCCTATGTCCACAAACTCATGCATATCTGCCTGTGGCTGCAGAATCCATAGGCTGGGACCAGAGAACCACAGAGTTTCAGAGAAGAAAGATACCTTAGGACAAAGAATGCCAGAGCTGGGAGAAATCTTAGGTCACAGAATGTCAGAACCGAAAGGGACCTTGGATCATAGGATGTCAGAGTGGAAGGGACCTTGAAACACAGAATGTGAGAGCTAGAAGGGGCATTAGATCATAGAATGTTAAAACATAGAATGTAGAATATCAGAATTAGAAGGAGCTTACAGAAAACAACATAGAATGTTAGAATATAAACAGAAGATTAGAGCCAAAGGTTAGGACATAGACTGCTGGAACTGTAGAGGAGGAAACAGACTCAGGCAGGTAAAAGGAGTTGGGCAAGGTCACTATTTAGTTGTTAAGTGGCACATCTGGGACTATGGTCTCCTGAATCCATGCTTCCTGACTCCCAAGACAGTGATTGTCTGATCATAACAACTTACCTTTTTCGAGCTCTTTGAAGTTACAAGATATTTCCATATACATCATCTCATCAATTCTCAACAATAGCCTTGAGAGGTAGGCAGAGCAACTATTATCCTTTTCCTATATAGTAAAGCTTATGGATGGGAAGCGACTTGTCTAAGGTCATACTTCTAGTAAGTTGGGCCTCAGAACCAGACTTCTTACTCCAAGTCAACAGTCAACCAGCATCTGTTAAGCGCCTAGTCCAAGGTTCTTTACCCTGCAGGATTCCTTGCTGCAGAGGATCACATTTATTAATTTCTCCTGAACTCTGTGAAGAAGCATCTCTCCTCCCCAAAGACTGGGTTTCCCACACATATGGGAAAGAGTAGAAGACATCAGTTCTCCCTTCAAGGGGCTCCTGGTCTAGTCATGGAGATAAGACATAGACACCCAGGAGAGACAGAAAACAACAGTAAGTAACATTTATATGGTGCCTGTTACTTGCCAGGCACGTGCTAAGCAGTTTACAAATCTTGTTTCATCTGATACTCACAATGACTCTGGAGGTAGGTTCTGTTATTATCCTTAATTTACAGATGAGGAAACTGAGGCAAACATGTTAGATAACTTGCCCAGAGAAAAACAGTAACTAAGTGTATGAAGTGGAATTTGAATTTGGTTCTTCTGGGTCTCAGGTCCAGAGATCTATGCACTTTTCCACCTAGCCGTCCCATAGGTCTAGTGCTTTACAGGGTGTTTTTCTTGAACAACACCAAGAGACAGTGGATAATAATTATTAATAACACTCTTAAGGTTTGTGAAATGTTTTATGAAAATTGTCACATTTGATCTATAAGAATACAAGCTGCTCCTCAGTTGATAAATGGTCAAAGGATATGAACAGGCAGTTCTCAGAAGATGAAATTAAAGGTATCTATAAGTATGTGAAAAATGCTCTAAATCACTGTTGATTAGAGAAATGCAAATCAAAACATCTTTGAGGTACCACATCTCACTGGCCAGATTAGCTAAGATGACCAAACAGGAAAATGATAAATGCTGGAGCGGATGTGGAAAAACTGGAACACTAATGCATTGTTAGTGGAGCTGTGAATTGATCCAGGCATTCTGGAGAGCAATCTGGAACTATGCCCAAAGGGCTATAAATAAGTGCATATCCTTTGACTCAGCAATACCACTTCTAGGGTTATATCTCAAAGAGATCAGATAAGTCTAAGACCCATATGTACAAAAATATTTATAGCAGCTCTTTTTGTAGTAGCAAAGAATTAGAAATCAAGGGGACGCCTATCAATTGGGGAATGGCTTAACAAGTTGTGGTATATGAATGTAATGGAATACTGTTGTGCTATAAGAAATGAGGAGCAGACAGACTTTATAACAACCTGGAGAGACTTATATAAACTGATGCTAAGCAAGAAGAGCAGAACCAGGAGAAATCTGTACACAATCACAGACACAACATATGTGTGATGACTGACTTCGATAGACTGGACTCCTCTTAGCAATGTAAGGTTATAAGACAACTCCAAAAGACTTATGATTGAAAGAGATATCCACATCTAGAGAAAGAGCTGGGGAGTCTGAATGCAGATGGAAACAAACTACTTGCTGTTTCTTTTTGTTGTTGTTGTTTTGTTTTATTTCCTCTTTCCCACTGATCATTCCATCAGTTATAATCCTTCTTTACAACCTGACTAATGATTAATGTGAAGATATTTGTAGATACTATATTTGAGTGCATGCCGCCATGATGGGGGGGAGGGCAAGGTAGGAGGGGGAGGGGGAGAAAAATTTGAAATTCAAGGGACTGTGGAACTGAATATTGTAAACTAAAAGTAAATGAACAAATTAATTTTAAAAATAAAATGAAATGAAAATCATCACATTTGATGCTAACCACGACTCAGAGGAAGGTATTACAGGCAATTATTATTTCTGTTTTACAGATGCTGAAGCTGAGACCTTCTAGAGTTTAACTTGCCAAAATGGCATGGCTAGTACAAGTAAAGGGGGGGCATGGAACTCAGGTCACTTCTGACTCCATGCCTGGCATTCTTTGCACTATTCCGTGATACCTGCAGTACAAGTATTATGCTCTCCTTTTTTTACAGATGCATAAACTGAGGCTTATACAAACTTATACAAGGCAGTGGGGACACAGGGCTAACAAAGAAGTGCTAGGACTCAAACCCAGCTCTCCAGCACGTTTTCCACTAAATCATAGGTTCTTCTAAAAAGGCAAAATCTAAGTGGCACAGTGAATAGAGCTCCACCC
The DNA here is from genome assembly GCA_028646575.1 of Pseudocheirus occidentalis. Lineage (NCBI taxonomy): Eukaryota > Metazoa > Chordata > Mammalia > Diprotodontia > Pseudocheiridae > Pseudocheirus > Pseudocheirus occidentalis. The sequence continues at coordinate 61,760,719 of CM053596.1, forward strand.
TGGAGTCAGAAGGACACGAGTTCAAATCTGACCTTAGACACGTGACACACTTGCTACCCGTGTGACTTTGGGTAATTCACTTAATCCCGATTGCCTTGCCTTCCCCCCAAAAAAATTTAAAATAAAAAGGCAAAAATATAATCATGTGTTAGGAAGTGTGGTGCAGATTCTTAAGTATCTCTACCTCCCCCACATCTGAGTTATCTAGTGACAGCCACTCTCATGCTCCCTCTGGGTACTTCTGTCAGATCTTGGATGCACCCAAAGGGCAGAGTGGTATAACAAAAAGATCCCTAAGCAGATAGAACCTAGGTTCTTGTGCCAATTCTGCCCCCTCTGCTTGATCTTAGGGAAGTCACTGCCCCTCTGTACCTCAATTTTCCCACTTGTAAAATGAAGAAGTTGTATTTAGTGACCTTTAATGCTCTATATTCTGCTAGGCATGGAATCAGAGGAGCATAGGTTTGGGGCTTGGACCATAGAATGTTGGAGCTAGAAGCTGCCTTTGAGGTCATCTAGACCAACCTCTTCCTTTTACATCTGTGGAAACTGAGGACTAGGGAACTGAAATGACAGGCCCAAGGTCACCAGGTAGTAAGAGTCAAGGTCAGAATTTGAACCCATGTCCTTTGAGTCCATATCTACTTCTCCATTGCTCTGACCTTCAAATTGATTTCATGACCACTCTCACTACAGACAGGAAATTCTCTTGCAGAATGACAAGTCTTCATTCCGTTCCCTCAGGGTGTCCTCTATACCAAGTATCAGAGCTGTAGCTTCTCTGAGTCTGTTCCTTATATTCCTTCACACCTCCCTCCCTCCTTTCCTCTCTCTTTGGGACCACCGCCAGAGACTCCCACTGAAATCCAGGTTTCCTGGGGAGGAGGACTCTGGGCAGTTTCCAAGCCTGGGTTCCACATGTTGGCCAGCTTTCAGTTTTGTCTAGAATAAGCAGGCTGGCTTCCCACTGAACACTCTCTTCCTCCTAACCCTCCTCGGCTGGGGCAGAATATATGCCCTGGAGAAACTCTGTGCAAGGCTCTTTGGGAAGAAACCATGTGAACCAACCCCTGCGGCTGCCTTCACTTCTCGTATGCACACAATGACTTGTGCACAGATAATTGCATTCTCACACATGTGTGCAATCTGCCCAGAAGTTTATGATGCTCCTATCTTCAGATCCATGCACGTGTGAATACATATATGTGTCCTGTACTGAGGCAATGCTTATGCTGGGTGCGTGCATGAATGTTTACATACATGCACACACAGATGTACACATCGTATGCCTCAATATAGACATACAATCTACATAAACATGTATGTAGACACCTAAACATGCACATGTACATAATGCAGGTGTATTCCCAGGGCCACACAATTTACATGTGTGCAAGTGTTCACATTCACACCTATTGGATCCCTATCTGTTACTTACCTGGTCTTAAGACATACTGGTGTGGAAATTCCCTTTGCCTAGAGAACAGATGAGACAACTCACCCATAACCTACAATCATAGAGAGTTTCCTGAGTCACTGACTTGGAAATGGCAAGACTTAAATTCAGGTCTCCCTTGACCTTACTGAGGCAGCTAGGTTTTACAGTGGAAAGAGTGCTGGGCCCAAATCTGAGTTCAAATCTGGCCTCAGACATTTGAAGCTGTGTGACATTGGATGAGTCATTCAACCTTTATCTGCCTCAGTGGCCCAATCTGTAAAATCGGGATAATAACATCCCCTATTTCCCAGGGTCGGTGTTATTTGTAAAATGCTTAGCAGAGTGCTTGGCACATCGTAGTAGGTGCCATATCAATACTAGATATTATTATTCTTATTACTCTAAGGCCAGCCCTCTATCTGCTATGCCATGCTGACAAATGCACGTAGACATATAGATGCATGTACAATACACAGACACAGAGCAGATTGGAAAGAACCCTGGACTTAGAGACGGGAGATGAGGGTTCTAATCACACTATTGTTACCTACAAGACGTGTGAGTAGGCAAATCTCCTAGCTTTCCCTGAGTCTCACTTTGCATATCTGTAAAATGGGCATAATGACAAGGGGAAAATAACCCTTATACTCCCCTGTCCCTGTTCTTGTGAGACAGTTTGGGTAAGCCTTAAAGTTCTATAGAAATGGGAACTGTGACTGTGACAAGTACATGCGTACCACAGAGCCCCACTACACACTCAGACTGCATGTAGATGTGTCCCCATCCAAGGGGGCTCATGACACCCAGATGTGCACATGCCTGAACATCTGTACAGTGAAAGGAAGCAGCTTGGGTGTTAGAGAGAGTTGTAAAGAGATGACTGATTGAGAAACCGGGACAGTGCATCTTTAAACCAATAAAGTCAATGGTGGCTAAGCAGCTAATCCCTCATTCAATTCACTGAAAATTTCAGGCCTAATCGACAGTCTCCTTCATTTAACAAGGGATTTGAAAGGCTCCTGAGGCGGAGGACAAAGGGAGCCCTGGGGCTGGGCCCGGGGAAACCAGAGAATAGAATTAAACATTCTGCAGGTTGTTCATTGTAGGACTCATTCTCTCTCTGTCTCTCTCTGTCTCTCACTCTCTCCCTCTCCTCTCTTTTGTCTCTCTCTGTCTGTCTCTCTGTCGCTCTATCTCTGTCTCTCTCTATTTCTCTCTCTCCTTGCAAGGCTCAGAATTCAGAGCAGGGTCACTGGTGGCTGAGCTGCCTGCTCCTGGCAGCCTTCCCAGAGAAGGAGACAAGCCCCTCAGTCAGAGTCATTTAGGGTGACTCTGAGCTCTTCACTCTGGGTGTTACTTGGCAGTCACTGAAGTTTAGGATTTGGCAGACCCTTTGCTAGCCATGGCTGAAGAGAAGGATGAAGAAGAGAAGAGGGGAGGAAGCCCATACTCTTATTTGTCAGGAATTAGAGGACCATAGATTGACGGACTGAAAGGGATCTTGGAGATCTTTAGGTCCAGCTCCCTCATTTTTTTTACAAATGGAGAAACTGAGGCAAAGAGCAGTCAGGTGACTTGGCCATGGCTGCACAACTGGTGTCTGAGGTCTCCCTGCCTCCATGGCCAGCGCTCTGGTCACTAAGCCGGTTTGGGTGGGGCGTACCCTGATCATCCTGAAGGGTGATCCTAAGTATGGTCCTGCCTTCAGGATTTCAGGTTTGGCAAGGACCTCTGAGGACACTTGATCCAACTTGTCCTGGAGTGAAAACTTCTCTACTACATTCATGATAACAGATTATCCAGCCTTCTTTGAATACTTCCAGGGATGGGGAACTCATTATTACTGAATCAAATTATTCCACTTTGGGAGAGCCCAGATAATTAGAAAGTAATTCTTCCATTCATATATTGTTTTGTTGATTGGTTGGTTTAAGGTTAAGGTGGAGCTAAGTGACATGATAGATAGAGAATAAGGTCTGCCTGGAGTTGAGAAGACTCTTTTTCCTGAGTTCAAATCAGGCCTTAAGACACTTACTAGCTGTGTGACCCTAGATAAGTCACTTAACCCTATTTGCCTCAGTTTCCTCATCTGTAAAATGAACTAGAGAAGGAAATGGCAAAACAATCCAATATCTTTGCCAAGAATACAACAAATAGGGTCACAAAGAAACACAACTGGGCAACAACAACCAATTGGTATAGGAATCTCTTGGTGATAAATCTCTCTCCAATCAGTGCAAATCAGCAATTGTTTTTTCACTTGAGGATTGTCTGGAGCCAGTATGTGTCAAAGGTAGGACTCAAATCCAAGTCTGGAACTCTGACTACCCATCTATTTTTTGAGACCCAAATTTGGTTCTCTGTAGCTTTCCCCTACCATTCTGTTTTTCCATGAAAGGCCAAAGGAAAACAAGACTAATCAGTCTCTCATGAGCACCTTCTAACACTTAAAGACAATTATTGTTTCAACCCCCCATCACCATCCCAGGTCTTCTATTTTTTAGGATGATTAGCCTGAATTACCTTAACCAAACCACTTATGGGTGAGTCTCCAATCCCCCTCCCCAAACTGGTCCCCCTCCCCTGGATGCTGATTTGTCAGTGTTCTTCCTACAACGTGGTACCAGCCCAGACCTCAACTCACCACTCCTAATGCGACATCACCAAGGCAGAGGGACTGTCCCTTTCCTTATGCTGGTCAATATGCTTTTGTTGCCTTACCCTATTGGCCTCAGTTTCCTCATATGTATAATAGGGATAATGACTCTGATATGTCCTACTTGTGAATGTTAATATGAGCATCAAAGGAGTGATGTGAAATTCCCTTTGTAACCTAGAGCAAAGTGGCAGAGCAAGGTGAGTTGCTAGAAATGTTAATAAGAAATTGCTCCATATACTTTCTCTTGGGAGACAAGCCACAGGCATGAATTTTAACAGCAATAACTGAGGTGTCACAGGTCCAGAGTCACGAGGTAGTGCAAGGGAGATGCACACAGACAGTTACGGCTGCTGGTGCTCATGGAATGGAAAGAGAGAGAGCACATGGAGACGGGGCTAGCAGGAAAGGCTTCCCAGAGGGGAAAGGCCTTGATAAATGCCTTGATGGACTGAAATTTGGATAAGCAGAGAGATAAGGGATTGGCTGCCAGGAGGGGGCAATGGTGTGGACAGAGGCAAGGAGGGAGGAGGACATACTGTAGGTGGTATGGGGAATGAATGGTCAATGGTAATAGTCAGCATCCTTACAACTTTCTATAGGTTATGAAAGTGCATAAAATAGAATATCTCCATTGGTCTTCATAGGAATCCTGTGGGGTGGGTGCTATTATTATTCCCACTTTCCAGATGAGGGAACTGAGGCTGAGAGAAATGAAATTACTTTTATTAGCATCTCACTTCTATTAAAGGTCTAAGGTAGGATTTGAATTTGGGTTGTCCTGGCTGCAGGTTTAGCTTTCCATACATTGTGATTTCTCTCCTTGAAGGACTGTGGTGAAGTCATTTTGCAGGAATTAGGTGGGATCAAGATATAGAGGTCTATTGAATGTTAGCCAGGGGAAGCAGCTCAATGCACCAGAAAGAGCTCAGGGCTGGAAATTAGGACTCCAGAGGTGGAATAATGACTCTACCATTAACCAATGAAGAAAAATTGGGTTAGTCACTTCTCAGTCAAAAAGCATTCATTAAGCACCTATTGTATCCTTCTGGAGAGGGTAGGTTGGGGATATAACTCACAGGGCATTAACATTTTTAGCAAGGGAGATGGGCCTCAGTAGCCTTATCTGTAAGCTAGGGGTAAAAATATCTGCCCATGGGGGCGGCTAGGTGGTGCAGTGAATAGAGAACTGATCCTGGAGTCAGGAGGACCTGAGTTCAAATCCAGCCTCAGACATTTAACACACAAAAAAAACTAGCTGAGTGACCTTGGGTAAGTCACTTGACCCTAGTTGCCCTACCTTCACTCCTCCAAAAAAGCAATACATACACATACACACACACACTCACACACACACACACACACACACACGTCTATCCAAGATTTTGGGAGGGTCAAAAAATTGGGGGAATGTTTGCAGATAGCCCTCTACAGATCATCACTGACCCAAGGTGACAGGCAGGTTTCCCCAACTACTTGCAGACTTCAAGGAACTTCACCTTCCACTAAGCTCTCAAACCATCCTTATTTCTCTCTTATGTGAATTACCCACCCCACCCTGCTCCTTGCCATATACTGATTCTCCCTCCCTGACTCCGTTCTGTCTCTTTGAGCCCCTCCTAGTCTTTCCTTAACTCTGAAAAGAGGCTCCAGCATTTCATTGCTGCTTCAGGACCCTAGAATGTCAGTGTCAGATCAACAGGATACCTCAGAGAGGGAGAGACTGAAGTCCCTAGGAGGCAGTGCTATGCCATGGTAGATATGCTGGCTTGGAATCAGAGTATGGGACATCAAGTCTTGACTTATTAATTTGAGGGACAGAACCTGGGACTTCATTTAATATAGGGAACTTCAGGATAAACACATTCCCTCTACAAATGCAGCTCTTTTTAAAAAAAATATGTCTTAGAAAGTTGCCTAGACTTTCCCAAGGTCACACGGCCAATATGAGTCAAACCCAGGTGTTTCTGGCTGAGGCTGGCTGTCTGTCCACTGTCACATTGTAGTAATAATTCATATTAATATTTAGAAATAATAATAATAATTCTGTATGATGTAGGTAGAACATGCCCCTTTCCTGATTTGGGATTGATTTTCCCTCTCTGTAAAATGTAAAAATTGGACTTTTCTTTGTTGTATCCAATTATTTGTGACCCCCTGTGAGATTTCCTTGGCAAAGATACTGGAGTGGTTTGCCATTTTCTTCTCCAGTTCATTTTACAAATGAGGAAATTGAGTCAAACATGATTAAGTGACTTGACCAGGCTCATACTACTAGTATGTGTATGAGGCCAGATTTGAAGTCAGGAAGACGAGTTTTCCTGAATCCAGACCCTCTGCTCTATCCACTGAACCACCCAGCTTCCCCATAAAAGTTGGACTATATGGCCTTTAAGTTGCCTTCCAGTTCTAAAATTATAATTCTATGTTATCAAAAGATCACACAGTAGAATCAGTGCTAGAACTGGAATTTGCACCTATGTCTCAGTCTGACTTTGGGGGCAGGGTTCTTTCCTCTTCATCCCACTGCAATAGTGTAGGTAAAAGAGCTTCGGAAAAAATAAAGCCCTAAAGAAATGCCTTCTAGCATTATTCTTGTTACTCTTATTATTCTTACTGCCCTGAAAATCTGCCTGCCCCCACATACTTCTGAGTTCGATGGGTGGGGAGTGGGTAGGTGGTAATGGGAGCTGCTGTAATTCCATTTTTGGCCCCAAAAGAGGCATCTTCTGCGGCCACAGCACAAGTGACAATAGCTCCCATTTTGGAGAGATTTGCTGCCAACAGGAGCATTTTCTCTTGGAAGCCAACGTTTGTCCAGGAAGACAATGCCAAGCGAAATATTTTCTTTGCATAAAAATCCCTTTAATTTTTTAATCAGTTGGCAAACATTTCTCTTCTCCCTCCTTACATCCTTCTGTTTCCTCCCTCCCTCTTCTCCTCTCCCCCACCCCATCCTGATTCTGTCTGCTGCTAGCTACTACAGTGTAGCACACTGGACCAGGAATCCAGAGCCTTGGGCTTCAGTCCTGGCCACAGTATTTACCAGCTGGGTATGATTTGGGGCTAGGTGTTTCTCTTCCCTGAGCCTCAATTTGCTCATGCATAAAATGGGAATAAAATCCTCCATCCTGCCTGCTTAATGAGGACCAAATGAAGACCTTGAAGTGAAAATCTTTGTAGCTATCATTTAGAAATGCCATCTGTTAATGTTATTTTATCCCTATTACGAATTGCCAAACGCCAAACAACCATTCAGTCATTGAGCATTTATTAAGTGTCTACTATATGCCAGACTGTAGTACACACTGGAGATACAAAGACAAAGCTCCATCAGTGCCTGCCTTCCAAGAGCTTATATTCTATCAGGCAAGATAACATGTACAAATATAAGTATAGGGATAAGGGGAAGCTAAGTGGTGTAGCAGTGCAGAGCACCAGGCCTGGATTCAGGAAGACTCATCTTCCTGAATTCAAATTCAGCCTCAGACACTCACTAGCTTTGTGCCCCTAGACAAGTTGCTTTACCTTGCTTGCCTCAGTTTCCTCATCCGCCAAATGAGCTGGAGACAGAAAGGTGCAACAACTCCAGTATCTTTGCCAAGAAAACCCCTTCATGGGGTCATGAAGAGTCAAGTACAACTGAAAAACAGCATGGGATAAGAATTAGACCTTGATTTCATTGGCATAGGGAACTCCCATATGAGGAAATTCCATCTACTGATGTGGGTTAGCACTACATCTACAAATCATAGTCTTAGAGAGTTGCTTAGAAAACTAAGTACTAGAGAACTAGTAATAGAACTAGTAATGAGTACTAGAGAATTAAGTAATAGTGATAATAATAACTAGTATTTATATAGCACCTAAGGTCTTCAAAGCTCTTTACACATATCTCATTTGATTCTCACAACCATGTGAGATAGGTGCTATTACTATTCCCATTTTATAGATGAAGAAACTGAGGCTAGGAAGGGTTAAATGACTTGCCTGGGGTCACACAACCAGCATGTCAGATATACTTGAACTCGGGTCTTCTTGGCTACAAGGCTCTCTCTCTCTCTCTCTCTCTCTCTTCACTATGGCATGTCATCTCCATATACATAGTAACTGTATATACATAAACCAAGGACAAGGTAGTTGGGGGAGACAAGACACTAGCAGGTGAGGGGTTGGTAAAGGCTTCATATAGAAGGTGGGGCTTGAGCTGAGTCTTTAAGGAAACTTGGGATTTAATGAAGAGAAGATAAATTCTAGGCATGGAAGATGGCTAATGTAAGGGCAAGGGCATGGGCATGGAAGATGACCAATGCAAGGGCAAGGGAAGATGGAATACTATGTGGGAGGGAACGCTGAGAAGACCAGTTTGTCTAGATTGCAAAGTGCAAGAAGAAGAGTAATGTCCAACGAGTCTAGGTTGTAAAGGACTTTGATAGCTAAACGAAGGAGTTTGTATTTTATCTTAGTGGCAAAGGGAAGCCATGAGGAATTTATGGAGTTGGGGAAGGTGGTTACATAATGAGGCCTGCACTTCAAGAAAATGACTTTGGCAGCTTGGTGCAAGATGGATTGGAGTAGGGAGAAGAAAAATTAAAGAGACATGCAATAGTCCATGGGAGAGGTGATAAGGACCTGAACTAAGGCTGTGCTTATATGAGTAGGGAGAAGGGAACAGTATATAGAAGGGATGTTTGTGAAGGGGAAAAGGGCATAATTTGTCAGCTAGATGGACATGTGAGGGGAGAGGTGAATAAGGAGTTGAAAACTTGGGTAGCTTAAAGGATAGTGACATATGGAAGTTTGGAAGAGAGGTGAGTTTTGGGGAGGAGATGATAATGAGTTCTATTTTTGACACACTAAGTTTTGGATATCTATAGGATATCTATTCTGAAATGTCCAATAAGCAATTGAATAAGAACTGAAACATTTGGGTAAGTGAAAAAAATGAGACCAAGTGTTTCCAAATATTCGGTATCCATTCAGTTGCTCTGTGTGTATTAATTGAATACCTTTTATGTACTTGTGAAGCATTGTATCCCTTCCCTTCCCTTCCCTTCCCTTCCCTTCCCTTCCCTTCCCTTCCCGTCTCTTTTCTCTTCCTCTCTCTCCTTCGACTTTGTTTTAATATTTCTTGTTGTCTCATGAAGTTATGGATTAAAATATTTGCTTAAATTTAATAAAAAAATAATTATTTAAGGTCTAGAAAGATTCTCAGAGGCTAGTTCAATACCCTCATTTAATGCATGCAAAGAGGGAGTACTAGAGAGGAAAAGGACTTGACTAAGGTCACACTGGCAAAGCTAGGACTAGAACCCAGGTCTCTTGACTAATAGTTCAGGGTTCCTTCTGTTTCAAGATTATGACTCCAAACAATTAAGCTACTATTATTACATGGAAGCAAACTGCCCTCCTGGCTAGACCTTGCTGTCCTCAGAGGCATGCGGCTTTTCTTGCCCAGACTAGCCTTCACCATCTCTTCAGGCAACTCGAGACTGAGCAGAACAAATGGCACATCTTGGCTTTGACTTTATCTCAGCTGTTTTGCTAAAAGAAAAAAGTTCCACATCCACACAACAGGAAAATAAAAAGGACCTAATTTTGCCCAGCACACTGTCAAGTAACCATTCAATTTCCTATAGCTCCCAGCACAATGATCTCCACACTACAGCCATTGCCACATGGACAAAGGAAACCCCTGGGGAACACATCAAAATGGTGTAGGTTTTGTGGGAAAGTTTGAGAACGTTTCTCTTACTCTCATAATCATATCTGGCCTGGTCACTGGGAGAGAATTGTTTGCCTAGGCTTCTAGCTCAGGGGTTTTCTTTCTTTTCACCAAAACCCTCACTCCAGAGAGCTATGTATCCAGGGAGTCCACTCATAGTATCCCCACATCGGTGTGTGTGTGTGTGTGTGTGTGTGTGTGTGTGTGTTATTAGGGGGCTTAAAGTAACTGTGACTTCTTCCTAGGTTCTGGAGCAATGCTCTTCCATAAGAGCAATCATTAGATATTTAGTTCAATCCTCTTATTCTACAGAAGAAACTGAAGCAAATAGAGGCACAGGGGAGCTCTCCAAGGTTCCCATGAGGAACCCAGAGTTCCCCTTTTGTGGGGATGAAAGGAAAAAACTAACTCAATGAATTCCTTTTTCATTTTGGAAGGTTCTGAAAACCCTTTATTCCACTGTTCTTTCCTGCCTCTGCCCCCTTTTAGAGGGGAATGAATGGCACAGAACATAGAGTGCTAGATTTAGCATCTGAGGATCTGGGTTTGAATTTTGGCTCTGCCACGTGTTACCTGTGTCATCTTGGGCAAGTCATTTCCCCTTCAGACCTCAGTTTCTTCATTGTAAAATGTAGACTCAGCATAGTGCAGGAGAAAGAGTTCTGACTCAGGAGTGCATTCAAAACCTCCCTCTGGTAACTTACTACATTTGTGGCCTTGGGCAAATCCCTTCCCTTCCTGAGTCTGTTTCCTTCTCTGTAAAATAAAGGAGGTTGGACTAGAGAGCCTTTGATTGCTTGAAATCTGTGATTTATGATCCAAAGAAAGTCTATACCTGGAGAATGAGGCTTAAAGGAAACCAAGAGGGTTCTCACTTGGGCAGAAAGGAGAACTTCCTGCTGACTCAGCTGATGACTATGATGGACTGCTAAGGAAGGGTTCAGAGTCTCTGTGCTTGGAGAAATTAAACCCCAGGTCCTAACTGGCTTAATTCAGTGCTCCCCAAGACAGCAATAGAGATGGCACAAGGCTTTGGGAGGGGGTGAGCCCATGGCTCTGGAGGTGGTGGGTAATTCACTGCAGGCCCTTTGAAAGTGGGTTTGGTGATAGCAAGCTGCCAAATATTAACCCATGAGATACTATTTATTAAGTTCTTAGCGCTGTGCCCAATACATAGGAGCTATAGAAATGTGTATTCCCTTTTCCCCTTCCCTTCCCTTACCCCATCTTCAAGCCCCTGCTCTTTTCTAGACTGGCCTAAGGCATTCAGCACCATCATGGTGTACTAAAGGAGAATGGAGGGAGACCTCTGAAAGAGCCAGGGGAGATTGCCATAGTGTTCTTTGGACATCTTGAACTTGCCTTCTGTATAAGTTCTCTGTGGATCACTCAATTCAACCTAACAGATACTTATTAAACATCTACAATGTGTTTAGTGCTAGGGATACAAAGATGGGAAATGGTACAGCCCCTGCCCTCAGGAAGCTTACAGTCTGGTAGGATGATAAGAAAAGTAATGAAAATATGCTACTTCAAGGTTTGCAAAAATGCTTTGCATATATTACCCCCATTTGTTCCCTGCAAAAACCCTGTGAAATAGATGCTACCATTATTTTCATTTTTCAGATGAGAAAATGGCAGCAGACAGAGGGTAAATAACTTCCCCTGGATCACATGGCTAGTGTGTTAGGTAGGATTGGAACTCAGACCTTCCTGACTCTAAGTCCAATGTTCTACTCAGTGAAATACACACACACACATGTGTGTGTGCATGCATGTGTATATGCATATGCACATATATGCTTGCATATGTGTATATATACATTGTACATATACATAAATATATCAAGCTAATTATATATTTATATACTCTACAAAATATGGAATAGTATATAAGTAATTGCAATATAAATTAGAAAATTAACTTCTCTGACCTAAGTGGATTCATCTTGAGTTTTACCTGCATGGGTACATGTTCCCTGGGATGTGATTGCTCCCTGACATTTGTCTTATGTGCCCAAGGCAGTGATGCAGGGCCTCAGGCAGAGCATATGCCAGTGGAATTGACCAGTGATCAGATAAATACCCCTAGGTCTGATCACTTGCTGGATTGCTGACTTTTTCCTCAGTGGCCTTCTCCTTCTTTCTGAGGGATTAGCCAATCCAGAGGCAGCAAGCAACCTCTGCTGGGCATCTGTGGAAGATCTTTCAAGGTCCCTCTCCTACAGCCTCCTTCCAAAACTCTCTCAGTCTGTGTTCTCTTCTAGAGATGCTTATTCAAGAGACAGTTGCTGTCTGGGGCAGCCCAGCAGGGGGAGGGCAGAGGGATCTGGACGGCAGAGAAGATGGATAGCCAGGGCAGCCAAACCAGCCACCTCTCAGCTGGTGATTTAATTAACGTGACTTGACCAAGCCTGGACCTGCTGTGAGGGTCCGCATGGTGCTTGTCAGGGCTAACTCCTTCCACCTCGTTGGCTGTATTTGCTGGAGAGGGTAAAAAGGCTCTTGTAGGCAAATTCCTAATGTGTCCAAAAGGTCTAAAGAAATGGAGCATCAGACACTGACTACATATCAGTCAGTGAGACATCATGCTGCCTGTGAATCTTGTAGATGCAGAAACACCTAATGTCAACACTGCCTGGCTGGTGCTCTTCTCCTGTCCATCACCGAAGCTTCTGCTTAGAAGAAGCCTTTCCACGGGTGCATGCTGGGATTGTGGGTCTACAATGACTGAAAGAAAGAGATATGACTTTCTCACATTTCTCTCAGATAATTGGGATATTTGGAAATATTTGGAGCAGTGGCATTTTTCTGCTCCTTTTCATCTGGGTGTTTGATGTCATGGAATTCTCTGTCAGTCTCCTAAATTGGACATTTTGAGAAGACTGGTACATTGTGTGAGAAAACCATATTATTTGGAAAGCAGGATTGTTGTCAATTTCTGACTCATTGGTCAGTCAATCATGAGTGCATATTGGGCATCTACTATGCACTGTGCCAAGCACTAAGAATGTAGATATAACAGTGAGACCTTCCCTGCCTTCATGGAACTTACATTCTACCGATTCCCACTCTGAAGGGACTGGCTCCTCTGCGCTGCTGGTGAGTTCACACTTTTAACAGACCTCAGCCATTTCTGATGGTTCCTTAGCTTCTCCTTTCTGTGAGTCTATTTGCCAGACACTTGATCGGAAGAATGGATTTCCCTGGTAGAAATTCATTTTTATGTACCTCTCCAGGTGGGGTTGGGGACACTAGAGCTCAACTTTAAAATAGCCAAGTAACCAAAGAGCCAGCTCCTGCCTCATTCAGGGGTCTATAGACTTGAGGTCTGTTCTGTGTCTAGCCTTAGAGAAAAGAATAAAGGAAGTTTACAGATTTTATCATATATATTTAAAAAAACCCTAACAACAATAAAACAGGATCTCTGGAAGAAGAGGAAGCTGAAACCTATTGAAAGTGACTTCCTCAGGGTCATAGGGGAATAAGCATCAGAGGCGAGATTTGAACTCAGGCCTTCTGACTTGATAGTCTTTTGATGCTTTCCATGGTACCATATCACATCCTCAAGGTTTAACTTCAGCTCTCATATTGAGTTTCTTTCAGGGAAAGGCAGACCTGAATAAGTCTCTGGCTAAAAGCATACCTAAAATCCACTGCAAGTTGTTCAAAAGAAAAAAGAAGAAAAAAATCAATTAGAGCCCAGTCTTTGGTTCTGAGAAGAACTGATTTCTTGTTTGTAACAGCAAGGAATCAATAAGAAATGCCTTTTTTGCTTCATTTTTTAAGCTCGATACCAGCGATGTAATTTGGTTGACAATTATGAACAATGGGTTATCTGGAACAATCTTTCTACTATCCCCCTCCCACCCTTTTAGCTTCCAGCTCTCGCAATCATGGGCTATTACCTGGGGGGACGGCCTTGAATATCAGATGGCACCACCATTCTCTTGCCAATGATCATTCAGAAGTAAACTGAATTTGCCGATCAATTGGGTCATTGGGATGTAACACTTATGAATGCCCACAGTTCAATTTCAAAGGCTGCTGAAGTTTTCAGAGCCATTAGCTACCCCACCAGCTCCCATTGATTCAAGAATTCATTGCCCAGCCCTTGTCTTTCCTGGGAAGACAACCGGAAGATTGCTCCACTCTTCTGTCATCCTGAACCTGGGCTTAATTTTTTTAGGAATTGAGAGAGAGGTGATAAGAGTGCTCCAGACACTCACAGATTCCCTTTTGCTTCCTGAGAGGTCTGCTTTGCAATAATAAAACAGTCAGACAATGCATTTTAATGTACCAGGATCAATTCTCAGCTCTGCTACTTTTCAGATAAATGAACTGTAGGTAAGTCGCTTCTCTTGGAAGCTAAGTTTCATCATCTACAAGTTAGAGACAACATTAACCACCACCACCATGATGATAAAAATTCAAGTCATGTGGGAAGAGGACATATTATCCCTGTCATCTTGTCTGCTACTAGAATTGACCTTCTGAAGATGCTTCCACTGAACTTGCAGGTGATCAACACTTTTATTCAGTTACAAAAGACATAATTTTATCTACAATGTCCAATAGAATATGTGCAATAGAATAGTCCACCAAGCATTAAATACAAAAGAATTGTAGGAAAGCAACTTGTCCCAGGATCACCTCTCTCTGAACCCTATTGAATAAAAGATGCAGCAATGACGATTACTAATTATGGGGATGATGACGATAGTGGTGAAGATGGTGATGATAATGATTTATAATGGTGGTGATGATGACAATGGTGATGGTGGTGGTGGTGGTTCCTTACATTTATAAAACACTTTAAGACATGCAAAGTGCTTTATGTACATAAACTAATTTGTGCCCTAAACAACCTTGGAAGATAAAGGGAAGCAGAGTGGTGTGGAGAAAGCACAGACTCTGGAATAAAAGGAACGGGAACAAATACCATCTCAAACTTGTTGCCTGTGCGACCTTGGGAGAGTTACACCATCCTGGAGTCTCATTTTCTTCCTCTAGGAACTGGGGGATGATGTCAGACTAGATGACCTCTGTGGTTCCTCTTGTTCTTGATCTATGAACCTGTGTTTTTATTATCCTCATTTTGCAGAGAAGGAAACTGAGGCTCTGAGAGGTTAGATGACTTGTTGCAGATATTAACACAGAGGTGTTGTAAAGAAAGCACTTTATAGATAATATAAAATGCTACAGAAAAAGGATCTCTTTTTATTATTGAACTAAAACTCAAAAGAGCCTAAAACTCAAACTTCTTCTCATTTTATAGATAAGGAAACTTGGACCCAGAGTCAGAGACAAGATTTCAATCCAGCTCCTTTGATTTTTGAGCCAGTGTTCTTTCTACTATAGTGCAATGCCTCCCATTTAGTCTAAAATCCAAGGAAGAAACTCCAAGTCTCTCTGGTATTTGGGAATTCTGAGATTTAGGTGCATCATGAATATGGCTCAAGATTGAATTAACTTTACTTCCCTTTAATAGGAAAACATTCTTCACTGGAGTTGGCTTCCCCCTAGTCCTTTCCTTTCACTTTGCTGGGAACTGAGGAAGTTAATTCAACAAATTTAGCAGTATTGTAAACACTTACTATGTATGTGTAGAGTGCTGTCATAGGTCCTAAGGGGAGGCAAAGATAAAAACATGACAGTCCCTGTCCTCAAAGAACTTTCTACTAGCAACTATGTCATTCACACAGGTTTAGAATGGTACAAAGGAAAGTATGTTAGGGACTTGTGAAGTACAAACCAAGCACTATGAGAAAATCTGACTTGGAAGAAACTACTTGTAGCTGAGAGAGAAGATAAAGTAGGGAACAGAAAAAGTTTAATGAAAGAGATGGTGATTGAGCTGAGTTTTCAAGGACGATTTTTTTTTAGTGATACCAGTGCTGTTTATTCTCCAAGAAGGTCAGAGAGAAAAAGGTCTCACATATACCAAAATGTTCATAACAGTGGTTTTTGGTAGCAAAGAACTCAAAACAAATTAGACGCCTATCCATATGGGGAATAACTAAGCAAATCATGGCACATGAATGTAATAGAATATGAAGAATTCATAGAAGTGCAGGAAGATATATCAACTGATGCAGAGTGAAGTAAACACAAAGAGGGAAACAATAAGCAAGCTACTTACAATGTAAATAGGAAGAAAAAAACCAACTTGAATGCTGTGTAATTATAAAGATGAAAGTTGAATCTCAAAAAAGGGATGGAAAAATGTTCATTCATTCCTTTCTTTGCAGGGATGGAGGACTATGGATGTGAGATACTTTATATACTGTTAGACATGATTGATGGATTGGTTACTTTTCCTGAACTGTTGTATTCTCTCTCTTTTTGATCATTGGCCACAACAATTTTCTACAAGGATCCTTGAAGCATGTGTCTCATTCAGATGAAGGCATGGCAGCTCTGAGTCTGATGATGTGGAACTCACAAACATGCAAAGCTATCCTAAGTTTCCTTCTCATGCTTCTTGTGTTTGATTGTCAAATTTTCTGTTCAGTTCTGGTTTTTTCAGCAAGAATGCTTGAAAGTCCTCCACCTCATTGAATGACCATATTTTCCCCTGGAATAATATGCT
>CM053596.1:61777629-61838943 GCA_028646575.1 Pseudocheirus occidentalis
TTTTTCCTTTACTTCTCTTATTTGTTTTTCAAAGTCCTTTTTCAGTTTATCTATAGCTTCTAGGCATTCTTCAAGTGTCTTGGAAGCATTTGGTGTGGGAGTTCTGACTATGTTGTCTTCCTCCTGTTCCATGCTTTGATCCTTTTTGTCCACAAAAAAGGATTCTAGAGTTTTATTGCTGTTCTTATTTTGCTTCCTTTTCCTCATGTTGGCCAGTCAATTAATTGGTTGGTTTTTTTTTTTTTAGCTTTGTGAAACTCTGTTTCCAGGGGGAAAAGCTCTGTTCCAAATCACTGAGGTTTTCCCAGCTGCCGGAGCTATTAGTGGGGTGTTGCAGCTCCCCCCCCCCAGCTTTGGCTTGCTGAAAGCACTCCCCAGGACCACCATCTAAGACCGCGATCGATCAGGATCCAAGCCGCTCAGTGCAAGAGCACTTGGCCCTGATTAGTTGACTCAACCCCGCTGCGGGTTCTGCAGACCAAGGGCTCTGAAGCAGCCCAGTGGGGGCAGCTGCCAGTTACAGCAGTTCCTGCCCTCCCCTACTGCTTCCTTGCCCTGGGGGTAGATTGGCTGAACTGCTTTTCCTCCCCCAAATTTACCTTGAAAGCTTCACTCACTTTCAGTGACCTCTAATCCTGGCTTAGTAGATGTGAAGAGTGCTTGAAGTACAGTAGGTCTTCTCTGAAGTAGACTCACACTGCAGCTTGGGAGGCTTAGCTCCTCCCGACCGCCCTGGAGCCTGGCCATGGCGTTTTCAGGCTGGGCTGGTCTCAGCTCCCATCCTGCCTGATGATCCCCTGCTGCCGAGCTGCCTTCTGGGAAAGATGTGTTTTCTGTATTTTTGTGGTTTGAGAGCCCTAGGATTTGTCCAGTGTCATATTTTATGGGTATTTAGAGTGGTTGTGTGGGAGCTGCAGAACCTTGCTGCTTCTATGCCACCATCTTGGCTCCGCCCCCTGTATGTGTCTCAAGGAAGAATTTTTAAGGGCAGAAATGAAGAGGGAGTGCATCTGAGGCATGAGAATGATGACTTGTGTGACTATGCACAAGGAAAAGAGTGTGGGAAAACATGGGAAAATGGTGATTATCCCATCTGGCATGGAATATAGAGTGCATGACAGAGAATCATGTAATGAAAGGTGGATTGGAGTAAATCTGGGAGGGCCTTAAATGCTAGATCAAGAAACTCATATGTTATCCTATAGGAGACAGGGAGTATTCATGCTTTCATTCTATAGATATCACTGAATACTTCCTGTTCTTTAGGTCCACAGATTTACTGGATGTGGTAGTGATTAAAAAGAATTCAAGTATATAGTCCTCAACAAGCTTATGATAAAAATACCTGAAATCCCACCATTAGAGTTTCATTTCTTTGAATTTTAAAAGCTTTCCCATACTGTACCTCCTTCTCCCTGTCCCCAGAAGTTCCCTTTTAGAATGTACACCCTTCCATGCTGTGAAGTGTCACAGCTTTCATTCAATCAATAAATCATCATTGAGATTCAGAGTATAGATTGAGAATATGGAAGTTTGTTTTGCTAGATTATACATGTTTGGAATGGGAGTTTTGTTTTTCTTGCTTTCCAAATTAGTGGTTGGGGGGAGGTGGGAGAGAGGCAAAGTGGACCTTCATTTGAAAAATAAAATTAATTTAATTTTTAAAAATTGCCTACTATGTGCCAGGCATTATGCTAGACTCTATAGTTATAATAAATAAAGATCAATCAATCCTTATTTGGAAGGAGCTTACATTCTATAGGGGGAGATTACATATGCATAGATATGTGTAAAGAATAAATATATGCATAAAATATCCAAATTAGTCAGTGAGAGAGGGCATTAGCAGTTCTGGGACTCAGGAAAGGTATCATGTAGAAAGTAGTGCTTGAACTCTATCTGGAAATAAATGAAAAATTCTATAAAACATTGATCAGGAAAGAGAACATTACAGGCATGAGAGGAAGCCAATTCAAAGGTACTGAGATGGGAGATGGAGGGAGGAACAAAGAGAAGACCAGTCTGACTGAATCAACTAGGTGAGAAGACAAGTAAAGCAGAGGGAAAGAGTTTCAGATTGGAACTCTGAGAGCCTAAACCTCTACCACTTACTTTCTCTGTGACTTTCTGGTAGTTCCTTTACTTCTTTATGTCTAAGTTTATTTATCTATGAATGAAGGCATCAAACTAAATAATCTCTCCATTATCTTCTGGTTCTAGGATCTACCTCCCCACTCCATCTTAGCAGAGGACCTTGATTCACAATTCACTGAAAAAAGTGGGATTATCCATCATAAGCTTCCTCTTCTTCTCAATTCCACACTTCACTTCTCCCAAGTATCATCCTATGTCCTCCATTTGCTTTACCCTTCATACCCAATCAGGTGCCAAGTCTCATTGATTTACTTTCTCAACATGTCTTGAATATTTCCTCTTCTCTTAACTCATATAGACAAACACCACTCTAGCCTTGGTTATCATCACCATTTAACTGCCCTAACTGCAATAGCCTTCTTCCTGATCTCCCCACTTCCATTCTCCTCTCTCCAATTCACTTGCTCAACTGCCAAATTGATATTCCTAAGGTGCAGGGCTGACCATGTCCTATTCAAATAGTTCCAGTGACTCTTCATCACTAAAACATGATATATACACCTCTATTTGGCTTTATAAACATGTCACAATCTCCCTCTAGTGTATCTTTTTAGTTGGTTACAAATAATTTCTCTTCACTTACTCTATCCTGTAGCCAAATTGACCCACTTATTCTTCCTATTTATGGTATTCCATATACCACCTCTATACAAACTCCCTCTTCACATCCTAGTTCTTTTCAAGGCTTATGTTCAGTTTTATTTATATCTTATATCTTCTTCAAGAGACCTTTTCTGATTCTTACAGTTGACCATCCCTGATTGTGCATTTATTTTGTTTATTTTTTTTATATACTTATCTGTGAATATGTTGTATTCCTGAGTAGAGTGGAAGCTTCTTGAGAGCAGGGACTGTTTTTCACTTTTGTCTTTTATTTCTTAGCACCAAGTACAGTGTCAAACACATAGTAGATGTTAAATGAATGCTTGTCAGTTGATCAGTTTGTTGATTCTATGTTATCAGGATTCTTTCAGATTAGACATTCTATGTTCCATGTTCTAAAATCCTTTATAGCTTGATATTCTGAGATTTTCAGTTTTAAAACAAACAATCAAAAATCTGTGTCTCTGTAGCTGACTTGTAGGAGGAACTGAACTGGTGTCTGCCACCTTCAAATTGAAAGTGATTTTCTAATTAAAACCCCAACTGGCATCTTTCCCAAGCTGATCTCAAGTGGGACTGAGACCATGGTTCCTCCCATTATCTGTAGGTTATTCACAATCAAAGCCTCTTGCACATGACCACTGAACACCTCAAAAAGTCATTGAGTGAGGAATGGGGGCCCTGATTAGCTAATAGCTGGAGATTTTGTCAGAGCCAGACCCTATTCTTAGGCTGAGGACACTTTAGACCAGGTGACAAGTAGAAATGGATGAGCTCCTTGGGTTTGCTTGGTTCTTAGGGCAGGTTTCAGGCCCTCAGCTGTAGTGCCTCAGCCTCCTTCCTATGTCCATAAATAGGGAGAGGCGGCCTCTGAAGGAAACTGAAGTGTTGGTGCTTTCAAAAGAATTCAATAGCCACACTGCCTGGCTCACTGGATAAGAGGTGGGACTCTTGTATGTCCAAGATGGAATAGTAAAAAGAGGACTGAACTTGTAGTCAAAAGACAAACCTACATTTGAGTCCTGTCTTTGACACTTAATAAATCTTCTAATAAAGCTATAGCCACTCAGAATCTAGCTCTTTACTCACAGCTGTATAAATCTGGACAAATCATTATCCTTCTCTGAACTTCAGGTTCTTCTTCAATAAAATGGAAGATAATGATGCCTACTCTGCCTTTGACACTGGGTTGTTGGGTGGATCATAGAAGGTGTGTGTGTGTGTGTGTGTGTGTGTGTGTGTGTATTTGTTTGCTTGTTGCCTTCCCCACTAGATTGTAAACTCCTTGAGGGTAGGGACTATCTTTTGCCTTTTTGTGTCCACAGTGCTTAACACAGTGCCTGGGACATAGTGGGCACTTGATAAAGGTTAATTGATTTATTCCATATTGCTGTTTCACTAGGCATAATCTTAGCCTTCCAGGGATGGGGTGAGACCATCAGGGGAGAGCTGCTGTCCAGACCTCCTAATTGTCCCCTTTGCTTATGTTACCAGAACAGAGGAGCAGCCTGGTAATCTCTTGGTAGTGTCATTCCATGCTAGGCTGTTACTTGAACAAGAGTTGTGATGCCTTTCTAGCTTGACAGAGTTTAACTGAGCTTCCACTTTATTGGGACAACTTTAAAAACTAAAGATTTACCTTCATGTTACAATGAGGAGTCAAAGTGGAGTTTGAATTGGGTGTTGTCGTTGTTGTTGTTGTTACACATTTAAGAACACATATTGCCAGAGTATAGACATGTGGGCAGGGATAAGAACGATAAGAGGGAGCAGATACCAGTATTGGACCTCTAGCTTGGTGCTAGTCCTCCCCTCTAAAATTACCTTCCACCTCTTCTGAATGTATCTTGTATGTACCTATTTATACACACATTATCTCCCCTATTCGAATGTAATCTCTTTTTTATTTTCTCTCCTTCCAATCTCCTCCCCCAACCCTCCACCACCACCCATGAGCAGACAGACAAAGATGTGAATAAAAAAAAACAGAACCCTCATAACAAATGTGCAAGTCAAGGAAAACAACCTCCCATAGCAGTTATGACCAAAAAAGTACATGTCATTCTGCATACTGTGTCTGCCACTTCTCTATCAAGAAACAGGTGGCATGCTTCATTATTACTACTCTGAGATCAAAGCTGGTCAACTTGTTAATTTTAAAACATTGATTGCAAAAAGAATGTAAGCTCCTTGAGGGCAGCTAACATTTTTGCCTTTCTTCATATCCCCTGTGTACACTGTGAACATTTAACATTTGTTTGATGATTGGCAGTGGCAGAAGGGGGGAATAATATCATGGGACATATGTCTGAGCCAGGGAGCCAAAAAGGTTTAGGATTCAAGAAGGTCATGAAGATATAGGGCCTCAAGTTAAGATTCAGGGATTAAAGAAACTTAGAAACTTGTAAAAGGCAAAGAGATCTCTTGAACTGGCTTCAAGAAGGCTGGAATCCACAGAATTCTATTGCTTTCATTCAGGAGAGAAAAGACGATGTCTGAATTAGGGCGGTGACTATAGCGGAGAAGTGGACAGGTATAAGACACATGAATGAAAAATGATCAATAGAACTTATCAGGTGATTAGATGTGGGAGGTGAAGGATTAGAAAGAATCAAGGATGACTCCAAGGTATTCAGCCTTGGTTATTGGAAGTATGGAGAGGTCATCAATGGAAACAGGGAAAAGAGCATAGATTTAAAGCTGAAGGGGTCCAATAGATACCCAGAGAGGACTGAGGTCATAAATATCATGTACCAGGCAGGAAATTTGATTTAGATCCTCTGACTCCAGGCATTTCAGTGCAATGAAAAGAGTGTAATATTTAGAGGCAGAGAAACTGGGTTCAGATCCTGGCTCTGGTACTTATGACTCTGGACCTCCATGGGTAAGAGTTTCTTCATCTCTAATTGAGACCACTGGGCAGTATGTAACTTTGGTCAATTAATTTTTCTCTGAGCTTGCCTCAGTTTCTTCATCTGTAAAAAGAAGGGTCTAGGGACAACTGTGTGGTTCAGTGGATAGAGTGTGGACCTGGAGTCAGGAAATATTGAGTTTGAATTTTAGTAGACCCTGGGCAAATCACTCAACTTCTGGCTCCCTCAGTTTCACTGACTATAAAATTCTGGTTATCCTGGGTCATCTCCAGTCATCCTGATGAATATTGGGTCACTGGACCCACAAGGCTCTGGAGGAGAAAATGAGACTGGTGACCTCCCTCACTCAAATCAAAGTCATCATTTCCCTGATGCCATGGTCCTCTTCAAAAATGAAGAACAAACACAGCAACAATTATAAAATGGGGATGATAACAGCACCTGCCTTCTAAGTTCATTATAAATATAGCATAGGCACAGTACTTTGCAAATGCTAAAGCATTATATAAATGCTGGCTATTACCAGATGACTTCTAAGGTTTTACAGTCCCTGATAGTCACCTCTGTACTCACAGCCCATTTTTTGTGGAGACCTTCCCTAACAATGCATGGTATACATTACTTGGCTCTGAAATCTATAGCCTTCTAGAGGTGCTTAGTGAGTTAAGAAACACTGTATGTATCAGAAGTGAGACTTAGACCCAGGAGACAATCTGTGGCTTTCTTCATTTTCCTATAGATCTAGTCAAAATCTGCCTCTACATTTCCTACCCATTGTTCTGAGTTCTGCTCTGTGGCCAAGTAAATCCAGTCTAATTCTTCCTCTACAGAGCTGTGACTTGAATTAACAGAAGTGATACCATATTCCTTCTAAGAGACACCCTCTTTTCTAAGGCTAAATGTCTTCAATTCTTTCAACTAATAATTTTATATAATCCAGTATCCATTATCCTCACCCTCCTCGTCACCCTCCTTACTATGTATGGTCTCTAGCTTGGCAACTCGTTCATTAAATGCTGTGTTGAGGATTAACACAATACTCTCCATGTGTCTTGACCACATCTGAGTATGATGATTCTGATAAAATAATCCTAGTTCTAATTACAATGCTTTCTTAAGGCAGCCCTAGTTTGAATCAGCTTTTTTTGATTGTCCTATTACTGTTAACTCACACTGACTTTTCATTCCACTAAAACTCCCAGCTCTTTTTCAGAATTGGTATTTATACCTCATTCTTTGTGTACTTGTGAGGTTGATTTTTTTTTAACCTCAGTGTGTAACTTTATGTTTACCCCCATTAAATTTCACCTTATTCGGCTCAGATCTATGCTCTAACCCATCAAGATATTTAGGGATTCTGTTTCTGTCATCTAATGTGTAGAACACTTTGCTTGAACCTCTCATGCATTTGTCTTTTATTCTGTATATTTTTATTTGTATGTATATTTGTATTCATCCTGTCGGACTATAATCTCCAGGGGGCATCTGTCCCTTAATTGCCTTTGAAGCTACATTAGTGTTCCCCACAGGGCCCAAAAAGGTGAAGTTTGTTGATGATTGATAGATTGAATGAATGAATCTTAATGGGAGAAGGATTGCAGCACCATGAAAGAGACCTTGACTAGGAGTCAGGAGACAGTTCAGAGGGCCAGGGTTCTAGTCCAGGTTCTGTAGCAAATTTGTTTTATGACTTTGGACAAGTCCTTTCCTTTCCATCAAGTCTTAGTTTCTTTCTCTACCAAAAGAAGTAGTGAGATTATCTCTGAGCCCTTTTCAAGCACAGATATGCTAAGATTTTCTATGACTTCATGACTTCTTTTCCAGGATTAGTCCCTGGTGCTCAATTAGGTATCTTCCTTTCAGAAGCAAGTCCCTTCATTTCTCACAGAATCATAGAATTTTAGAGCGACAAGGTTCCTTGGTGGCCATCAAGTACAAACCATACCTGAAAGGAATGCTCACTGTAGCAAAACCCAACAAGTGGCTACTCAGCTCTGCTTGGATTAGATCTCCAAGGAGAAGGAACTTCCCTTTCCCAAGGTACCCATTTCACTGCTGGACAGCTCTTATCATTGGGAAATCATTTGTTCATGTTTTTTTTCCCTGACATCAAGCCCCAGATGGCCTCTTTGCAACTTTGATTATTGCTCTTGTATCTACCCTTTGGGGGTAAGATGGACCAGCTCTCATTAATCTACAATGGCTGTTTAAACATTTGAATTCAATTATGTTTCTACTCGGTCTTCCCATCTCCAAGCTAAACATCCTTGGTATTTCTGTTCATCTTCAAGTGATATGGACTCAACACCCTCATTGCTCTCTTCTTGCTGTTCTCCAACTTCTAAATGGCCTGAACAGGTTGTCATTATAAGAACTGAGTGTTCCCATTGTTGAGTCATTTTTCAGTTATGTGACCCCATTTAGGATTTTCTTGGCAGAGATACAGTAGTGATTTGCCATTTCCTTCTCCAGTTCACGTGACAGATAAGGAAACAGACGCAAACGGTTAAGCGACTTGCCCAGGGTCACACAGCTAGTAAGTATCTGAGGTCAGATTTGAACTCAGGAAGATGAGCCTTTTTGACTCCAGACCCAGTACTCTATTTACTGTGCAAAATTAGAATTGAGCAGCTCCTCTTTCTCTCTCTGTGGTCAGTTAACTTCATCCCATCCGCCTCAAGTAGTGACCCCCATCCCTTGTTTGATCCTCCTATTTCCCCCAATATATCTTATTTTTATTTTTTTTTTATTTTTGCTTTTTGGAGGGCAGTTGGGGTTAAGTGACTTGCCCAAGGTCACACGGCTAGTTTTTTGTGTTAAGTGTCTGAGGCCGGATTTGAACTCAGGTACTCCTGACTCCAGGGCCGGTGCTCTATTCACTGCACCACCTAGCCGCCCCTCCCCAATATATCTTAAAGAGCTCATTTGCTGTCCTTAGATTGTATCAAGAGCTTTTTAGCTCATTCTGAGATTCAGAACTCAGGACACTGTCTTCATAGGACTGTGTCATACTGCTGCTTCCAAAAGTTCTCTGTGCATTTTGGCATATTATTCCCATTGGGCTCTTCTCTGCCACTAAATGAGATGCTGAGACCTTAAAGGAAAATCCAAACATCAAACCTACCAATGCCTTGGGAGAGTTGTTCTGCCAGTTGAGGAGTGGGTGTGCATTCTGTTTTCCTCTCTCCTTCCCCAAGTTCCTGGCTGATCACTCCCAGAACATGTCTGCCTGGAAACTGATCCACAGTTCATCTGCTCTACTTGCTTCATTTTCAGCTTTCTACCCATTGAACAATGAGATCTGGCTTCAGGTGGGTGGTTAGAGTTGGGGAGCTGGAGTGTACAGTCTGAGAACAAAGGAAGAGGAGCCGGTGGGCAACCCTAGGGAGCTGGGAGTTGTCTTTAAGGGCAAAGAAGACAATTCCACTCCACAAAAAAGCTGCATGTGTCCTCCAGTATATGAACTGGCTCTGGGCTTGAGCCTTGCACTGGACACACAGTAGATGCTCTGAAATACCTGTAGATTTAATGACTTGATGGGAGTCAGGCTGCCTATCCTAGTTTGTGCTCTAATTCTTTGCCAAAGCTGAATTCTAGGAGCCATGTGGGGGTGGTAGAGATGGTGGGAGGTGAGTTATAAGAGGGGGGCAGCCATAGCTGAAAAGAAATCCACCTAACAAAGACTGGTCATCATACATTTGCCTGATGTATTTCAGATCTGATCAAAAGGTCTTTACATAAAAAGACGGGAATAGAGAAAATTGCTGTGTATAATCATCAAGCTCTATACCACAGAGAGTAGTTGTAATGAATAATAGCAGCTGAGACACCCATAAGTTCACAGGAGAGAATTCTATAATGGAATCAGTAATAAAACCCCTGGCCTCAAATGTCTATGTATATGTACCCAAAGTTTAAGCAACAGACAAGAGGAATGAGAGGAACTCTAATGCAAGGAGACAAAGGCCCATAGTTATCACTGAGCCCTGGTAGGAAGAAACCCAGAACTAGAATAGGGCTCTGAACAGGTTCATCTTATTCAAAAGAAACAGGATAAATAAAAACTAGGGGAGGTGGGATGGAGTGAAAGGGGGAGGTAATAATGTATATTAAAAAGGAAGTAGAAGAAATTTTGTCATGAAAAACCCAGGAACCAAAGCAGAGAAGCACGGTAGATAACATTGGAGTACTGGGACAGAAATAATCATAACAGCATTTATATCAGACTTTAAGGTTTGCAACATACTTTACAAATCTTATCTCATTTTATTCTCCTAATGACTCTGGGAGGTAGTTGCTATTATTAACCTCATTTTACAAATGAGGAGATTAAGGCAGACAGAGGTGATGTGACTTGCCCAGCCAGGATCATACAACTGGGAAATGTCTGAAGTTAAATTTGAACTCAGAACTTCCTGATTCCACATTCAGCCCTCTAGCCATCAAGCCACCTTGATTCCTCAGTTGTAAGAGAAGTCAGTATGGGATAGAAGAGAAACTCTCAAGAATAAAATTCCTAAGACACAAAAGAAAACAATTGCAGTGAGAAGGGGAGAAAAATACAGGGATTGTCTGAAAAGACTGATGTGGCTACATAGGGAACTCATCAAACAACTTAGATTTCTTTTTCTTTTTTAAAAAAACTATTTCTCCATATCACTGCCAGGCTAGAAAGGCAGTTGTCTACCAATGGGCTTTGTCCCATTACTGATGCACAGGGAAGTTTTGACCTACTGTTTCCAACACTGGTGAATTTGTCCTTCTAGAGGCATCCTGTTGATTACTTGTTCCCACCCCATCCCCCATCGATGCTAGGCTTAGTGTGGTTCACCTGATTGGGTTAGCCGTACTACAGTTCAGAACTCGAGTCCAAATGATCCACCACCCTTAGCCTCCCTAGCAGTACAGATAACAACCTATGCCCAGTTGTACAACTTAGAATTTTTAAGGATATATGAAGAAGATGAAAACAAGAACAGGTAACAGAAGATGAATATTAAAAGCATGACAAATTCCTATAAAATAATGTCATAAGCGCTAACGCTCAGGGTGAGCTAAAGGTAATAAAAAAGGATTTGGGACACATATTGAAGAAGATAGGAGGATGAAAGTAGGAATGGGGATGACTATGTGGGGTGGATGGAATGATTTTAATTGACCAAAGAGAGAAGGCAGAGCTAGCTGCTCAAGTCTGACATGGCTAACAAAAGGAAAATCATACTAATCATCATCATAGTAACAGCTAGCATTTCTATAGCACTTTGATGTTTAACAGGCAGTAAGGTGACACAGTGGATAGAATGCTAGGTCTGAAGTCCACAACTCATCTTCCTAAGTTCAAATCCGGCCTCAGACAATTACTAGCTGTGTCACCTTGGCCAAGTCACTGAAGTCAGTTTCCCTCAGTTTCCTCATCTGTCAAATGAATTGGAGAAATAAATGGCAAACTGCTTCAGTATCTTTTCCAAGAAAACCCCAAATGGGATGACAAAGAGCTGGGTATGAGTCAAAAATAAGCAAATGACAGCAAATGCTTACAAAGCACTTAACAAATATTATATCATTTTTAACAAATCTGGTGTCCTCTTTTTGGGGGTATGTTTACCCTTGAAATGAAACTGATCTTCTTTAGTCCAGAGCTGGGACTCAGTGTGGGGAGATGATCCCCTGCCTGGTCCACAAGGAAACACTAGCAACCCTAGACCTGCCATCTTACTGCGCTTTATCCATGTGCTTTTCCATGTCTCTGAACTTGGATTGCTTTACTTTTTGCTTCTGTTTCTTAGAGTTTTGTCACCCAGTGGAAAGAGTGTTGGATTGGAAGTTTGATCTGACTTTGCCTCTTTAGCTGTGTGACCTTGGGCAAATCATTCCACTCTTTTGGGTCCCTATTTCCTCACATGTAAAAACAGAAAGGCTGGACTAGATGAGAGCTAAGGTTCTTTTAGCTCCTAGTCTGTGATTCTATGATTCCATCATCTTTTTAACCCCAAGACTCTTGACTCAAGTTCCCAGGCCCTTCTCTACATAGCATCAACTTTTACAGCAACTACTTTAGCATGGTGGATAGAGTTTGGGGCCTAAAGTCAGCAAGACCTGCATTCAGATCCAGTCTCAGACACTTAGTAACTGGGTCCCTGGGCAAGTCATTTTAGCCTCAGTCAACTGCAGTTTCCTCGACTTTAAGCTGGGGCTAAAAGTGCTTAGCACAAAAGTGCCTGGCACACAGTAGGCACAAAATAAATGTTTATTGGATTGAATTTAAATCCAGTCTCAGAATTTACTATCTATATCCTTGGGCAAGTCACGTAATGTCTGTCTACCTCAATTTTCTCAACTTAAAAATGGGGCTAATAACATCCCTACAGGATTGTTAGAATTATTGAGATATTACTCAATAGAAATGTTGAGATACTTGTAAAGTGCTCGGGGCAGTGCCTGGCATACAGGAGTGCTTGAAAAAGGATTTGTTTTTTTCCCATCATGATTCTACATATTCCAAATCAATAATGCCTGCCATGTGTCAGGCTTGTTGCTAGGCATTGGGGATATAAAGACAAGTTAATTTTTTTTCTGATTTTACAATTCCAAATTCTCTCCCACCCCCCAGCCATTGAGAAGGTGAGAAATGTGATACCCATTATACAGATAAAATAATGTGAAACATATTTTCACATTAGCCATGTTCCAAAAAAGGAAAGAAAGAAAAATAAAGTGAGAAAAAATGTACTTCAATCTACACTTAGAATCCATCAGTTCTCTCTCTGCAGATAGATTACATTTTTCATCATGATTCTTTTGGAATTGTCATGGATCACTGTACTGATCAGAGTAGCTAAGGTATTAGTAACATATTTTAAAAATAGGGCCAACCCCTCCAGGAGCTTGTATTCTATTGGTGGTGATGGTGGTGGGGGAATAAAACTTGCACCCAGTTAATTAGACACAAGATAATTTAAGCGAAGTGGAAACATTAGCAACCAAGAAGATGAGGAAAAGCACCTCAGCAGACCTTTGAAGGAAATTAACATTTCTAAGAGGTGGAGGTGAGAAGGAAGAACATTCCAGGCATAGAAACCAGCCAATGTAACGGCATAGTATTCCCATCTACTTCAAGTAGCAGTTAGCTCTTTTTGCCTTTTTGAGTGGGCATTTATCATGGATTTATGAGCTTAGAATTCTCTCTAATGCCATCACACTAATTATCTCTACCCTTATTCTCTTCTAGATGCCCTGAGGTTCAGCACAATCCCAATGGACAGACACAGCACCTGTTGTCAATAGCCTAAAGCAGGGGTTCTTAACCTGGTATATTTCAAGGCTTTGGAGAATGTGAATGGAGGGGGAAAAACTACATCTCTACTTCCACTAACTTCTAAATGAAATCTGGCATTTCCTTTGATTATTTAAAAACAAGGGCTCCATAGGCTTCACCAGACTTCCCAAGGGGACTATAATGCAAAAACAGGACTTAGAACCCCTGGTCTAGAGACCATACATGGGCTCCTTGACCTTAGAGATTCTTTGGGGCCACATCAGAGGGAAGAGAATAAATAAAATGACTCAAAGGACACAGACATAGGAAGTTTATTGAGCCTGGGGATTTCTCCCCCCTGGGATTTCTCAAATCTTGCCAGGGCTAGCCATCTTGCCACCACTTTCCTAGACTCATTTGGTGACTTATCTGCACCCTCCTCCAGGAAACCCTCCTGGTTTATTCCAGGTGCAAAAGACTTCTCTCTCCATTAAATGTATTTTGTTCACCCCTCTCTCATAGACTCCCTTCTATACTATTTATAGGGAGTCAAGTCAACAAACATAGCACTGAAGATACAAAGAAAAGCAAAAAAAAAACATTTTTCCCTTCAAAGAGCTCACAATCTAATGGAAGCAATTATATATAAACAAGATAAAACCAAGATAAGTTGAAGATGACCTCAGAAGGAAGGCACTAATATTAAAGTAGAAGGAAAGGGGGGGGGTGTCTGGGTGTCTGGGTGGCACAGTGAGTAGAGCACCAGCCTTGGAGTCAGAAGGACCTTAGTTCAAATCCTGTCTCAGACACTTAACACTTACTAGCCATGTGACCTTGGGCAAGTCACTTAACCCCAATTTTCCTGCATTCCCCCCTCCAAAAAGCAAAAAAAGTAGAAAGTCTCTTAAAGAAGGTAGGATTTGGACTGAAAGTGGAAGAAAGTCATGGAACCCAGGAGATGGAGATGAGAAGGGAGAGAATTCTAGGTGTGGGGGACATCCAATAAAAATTCATAGATATGTCTTGTTTGAGGAACAGAAGAGAGGTCAGAATTACTGGAAGGTAGAATAGTGGGGGCTGGGGAGTAAGGTGTAAGAGGAGTGGAAAGGTTGGAGGGGTCAGGGGTGGTAAGTGGAGAGAGGTTTTAGATGTCAAATAAGAAACTTTACATTTGATCCTGGAAGTAAGAGGGAGATAATGGAGATTTTTTAGGGTGTGCATGACATGGTCATACCTACTCTTTAAACTTCAGATCCATAATATGACCAATGAAGGGGGCTAGAAGGAATGGAAGCAGAGAGGGATGAAAACACATGGATAGGGCAGGCTTGTCAGTGAGAATGGTAACACTGGATAAAACTCAAGGATGCTCTGGGGAGAGAACTAAGTTCTGTTTATGAAAACTGAATTTTAGATCTGAAAGGTACTACAGATCTCTGTCCTAACTCCAGCTCCTCATGCTTTAAGGCTTTCCAGAGCAGCACAGCCAGGAAGGAAGTATATGGATCATCATTTCGACTTTACAGATTGAAATTTGTCTTGTATGTGAGCTCCCTGGAGACTGGAGCCCTCATCTCTCCTCCAGGCTGACTGGTTCAGAGACTGTGGAATGGGAATAAATGTTAAATCTGGAAGGGAATCCCTCCTCTCTGCAAAGACTGTGGGGACTGCTTGGTCAGAATGTTACATACTGATTTGTCTTGTATGTGGATTATTTGTAAATAATCATTTCCAAGCTGTTTTCCCTATGAGTTCCTCAGGGGAAGGGGCTGCCTTTTGCCCTTCTTTGTAACCCCAAAGCTTATTAAAGTGCCTGGCACATAGTGGGTGCTTAAGAATGTTATTGACTGACTAGCTCTTGATACAGTGTTAGTGTAGGTCACTTTCTCCTCAATTTTACTTCTCCATTTTTACTTGTTAATAGAAGAACTCAATTTGGGGCTTCCGGTAGGGATAAAGCTATTTCTAAAAATGACTCCGACAAAACAAAATTGACCAATAAAAATACTTTTAAAAAAAGAAAGAAAGAAACATAGGCTGGAAATATAGGTGGAATACAGATTGTGTCATTTGCCCCCAGGGAGTCATTAGAATTCTGCATGCAATACACTATTCCAAACTCCTCTTTGAACTGATAGGATAACTGAGGCTCAGAGAGGGATAGGGCTTTGTCTGGGACTGCAAAGGAGTTACTAAAATGACAGGTCAGGTCGGAGCTCACTCTACAATTTTAAATTAGATTTGTGATTTCAGTGGTGTAGGGAATGTCCAGCAAGGATTCTCACTGGGTGACCCACTAGATGGAACATTGAGTCTAACATCAGGAAGAGCTGAGTTCAGATCTGCCCTCAGTAATAACTGTGTGATCCTGGGCCAGGCATTTAACTTAGTTCTGTCTCAGTTTCTTCCACTATAAAATGGAGATCATAATAGCGTCTGCCTTCTCGGGTGATCATGAGGATGGAATGAGAGAATATTTGTAAAGCACTTAGTATAGTGCTTGGCAAACAGCAAGTGCTTAATAAATGCTTGTTTTCTTCCTTCCTTTCCCAAAGCCGATCAGTACCTGTGTTGTAACTTATGGTCTTAAAGAGCTGCGCTGGGTATATAGTTCAGCATAAGCCCAAGGTGGTAATAACAGTAATTCTTAACATTTATGTATCTCTTATTATGTACCAGGCAGTGTGCTAAATGTTTTACAATTATTATCTCATTTGACCCTCACAACAATTTAGGGAAGTAGGTGCTATTATTTTCCCTGTTTTACATATGAGGAAA
Organism: Pseudocheirus occidentalis; assembly: GCA_028646575.1. Taxonomy (NCBI): domain Eukaryota; kingdom Metazoa; phylum Chordata; class Mammalia; order Diprotodontia; family Pseudocheiridae; genus Pseudocheirus; species Pseudocheirus occidentalis. The sequence goes on from CM053596.1 coordinate 61,793,293, forward strand.
CTGAGACAAACAAAGGTTAAGTGACTTGCCCAGGGTCACACAGCTAGTAAGTGTCTGAGGCTAGATTTGAACTCGGGTCTTCCTGATTCCAGGGTTGCCCCTTGAATGAATGTATTACCTAGCTGCCCTTGGATTTGAACTCATGCTTTCCTGACTCCAAGGCTGGCTCTCTATTCACTACTCCATGATATTTCTCTCTGTCATTCTATAGTCTCATAAATCTAGTAACAGCATTCAGAATTTCCACTGATAGTAAGGGAAAGGTCATTCTTTGTGCCTTGTCCTGAGAAAAGGGGGATCAATAGGCCTGGAAAGCCCTTGTTATATCCCATGCCCTGATGGGAGGTGGGATGAGGGGAGAATGGGATTTGCTGATGCCCAGGAAGCCATAATTCTTGAGAAGAGATTGATGAGTCAGGGTAAAATGGGCCACTGGCCACCCCTCCTGATCTCCATCCATTCCTCCTCTAAACACAGAAAGCAGATGAGCCCTCAACCCATTGATTGGCTGTCACTACAATGCCTGTTGAATGGAGTTCAGGTTGCCTCTCTCAGGGATAAGTGGCATTTCTGCTGGCATGTGTGTGACTCAAATAGGTTTCAGATGTGGGAGCACCATCAGCCGAGGAGCAGGAGAGGGAAACCAGAGATGGTGTCAACAAGAGCTCAAGGTGGGCTATTTTTAGTAGGCATCACCATCCGAGCAGCCCTGAGAAGTGATTGGCAGGGAGTCTGTCCAGGAGAGGTCTACAAGGGAGCAGGCAATCGTTTTTACAATAGTGACTACTTCTATTAGGACTAGCCCTACTCAGAAATGAAGGAGACAGATACTTACTTGTATGGTTTCTTGTTCCACTTTTCACTTTTTCTGGGGCTGGAATTTGTACCACAAGTATTATTCCTTAGATACATTCTAGAAACATGAAATTTAACTGAACTACATCATTATGAGCCATCATGAGACAGAGACCATATGAGATTGGGAGGCAATGGTGTTCTTAGTTCTTAGTTTAGGGCATATTCTAACCCATATGCCCAACAGCATACACTCACTCAGTTACAGGATTTTTTTCTGTTTGAGCAGGAATTGAGTTTCCTTTGTTTAGTTATTTAAAATCCATAGTTGTCTTCTGGACAGTTGGCCCCCTGACTGTGAGGGACCAGCCCTCACAGGGGAAATTGAGGTTAGCAGTGACTTCCAGAGAATCTTCATGAATCCACTTTTGGAGAGAAGAAGAATAGGTAAGGAAGGAAGATCTTCGATCTTAAAGAGACAAATAATTTCCTTCTAGGCCTTTGTAACTGCAAAAAATTATACCCTAGAAGTGGGAGGTATAATTGTAGATGAGGAAGCTAGGACCTGGAGGTGAGAAGTGACAGTTCTAAGAATCCTGGCTTCATATCTGTTATTTTTATGCTGAACCCTTTTGCCTTCTTTGGGGGAAGATAAAAACATAGAAAAAAAAGGAATCACAGAAGCTTGCAGGGACTACAGAAGGACTTTAGCTTAACTTGAATGTACACCTCTCCCTACAACATCCCTGATGAGTGGTTATCCAGTCTTCCATGAGGACTGGATAGTGAGCACATCCCAATTTGGAGAACTCTCATTTTTAGGGAAATTTTCTTCATATGGAGTAGAAATCTTGCCTCCGTATAAGTTCCAACTATTAGTCCTGTTTCTGCCCTCTGGGCCTAAGCAGAATAAACTTGATTCTCCTACACAGGATAGTCTCTCAAATGCTTGAAGAAAACTATTATGTCCCATCTAAGTCTCCTCCCGGCAAAACATCCCTCATGGCTTTAATCAATCTTCATATGATAGGATATCTTTAAAAATTCTTATGATATGACCTACAAGCCCTTCACCATCCTTGCCATTGTCTTCTGGGTATTGCACTTTCCAATTCCTGCAAAAACGTTCGATAGCTTATTAAAGGGGTGGTTAGTGACAATCTAGAAAAGGAAGCAGTGATCACAGAGCCAAATACAGCTCTAAAAAGAACAGGTCATGCTGGATTTACTTCCTTTTCTCTTTTCAGAGGGTTACTAGACTTTTGGATACCTAAAATGTGGTTGACAGAAGTGAACACACTCCTCTAGGTGTGTTTTGATAACAGCATAGTATAACTATAACTTCATAGTCACAATTCTTCAATGAATAAGACTTTTTTTGTCTGCCATATCATGCTGCTGACTCATATTGACTTTGCTGTCCACTAAAACTCCCAGACCTTTTTCAGATGAACTAATGTCTAACCACACTGGGCATCTTCTAATTGTGAGGTTGATGTATTGAACCCTAATGTTAATAAGATATTACATTTGTCTCTATTAATTTTCATCTTTTTTTGGATTGGTCCAATATTTTAGGCTGTCAAGATCTTTCAGACAAGTTGGCCACATGTCTGTCTTTCTGGGTTCTGAACTCTAAAATATACTAAGTTAACTATCTCTCCCAGCTTTGTTTCATTTGCAGATTAGATGAATCTGCCATCTATACACTTGTATAATAGAAATGTTCAATAGCGCAGATTCCTACATCCTTCTGTTAGAAATATACATTCAAGTTGACATCAAGCCACTCTTTGGATCTGGAAATTTAATTAGCTCTGTCTTTTCTTTTCTTTCTTTCTTTCTTTTTTTTTTTTAAACCCCATTTGGAGTTTTCTTTTTTTTTCTTTTCTTTTCTTTTTTTTTTTGGCTTTTTGGAGGGCAGTTGGGGTTAAGTAACTTGCCCAAAGTCACACGGCTAGTTTTTTTGTGTGTGTGTCAAAGTGTCTGAGGCCAGATTTGAACTCTGGTCCTCCTGACTCCAGGGCCAATGCTCTATTCACTGCGCCACCTAGCCGCCTCAGCTCTGCCTTTTCTACAAGAATAACATGAGAAACATTGTCAAATGTTTTACTAAAATCTAATTAAACTTTCTACAGTGTTCCTCTTATTTTTGCTATTCAGTCATTTTTTTGGTTGTGTCTACCTCTTCATGATCTCTTTTGGGGGTTTCTTGGCAAAGATACTGGCATGATTTACCATTTCCTTTTCCAACTCATTTTACAGATAAGGAAACTGAGGCAAACAAGGTTAAATGATTTGTCCAGGGTCAAAAAGTTAGTAAGTGTCTGAGGCCAGATTTGAACTAAGGAAGGTGAGTCTTCCTGACTCCAGGCGCACTACTGTATCTACTGTGACACTTAGTTGCCTGCCCTCTCCTTATCTACCAGTATAGTAAACAAGGATGTGAGGCTAATCTGCCATGCCCTGTTATTGATGAAACTTTGCTAGGTCTTTTCAATGATGGTTTCCTTTTCTAGATGTTTATTAATCAGCTACCCAGTGAGGCATGGCCAAATCAAAGAGAGAGTGATGTTCTATGAACAAAGCAGAATTGCAGTAGCTTCAAGGAAACATGAGATGTGCAAATTTAGAAACATCTCCACTCCAAATGTTCATATGGACTATTGGTGCCTGGCCTGATATTAGTCTGATCAGCCACAGTTGGATACACTGTACCTTGACCCCAACAAAGGAGTTGTTTTGTCATTTTGCCCCTCTTAGAGAATGAAAGACAACAACCAACCAACCAATCAACCAGTTAACTAATTGTTGTTTTGCTAGTATGTACTAGAACTTTTCCAGGAATTGAAGTCAAGCCCCCTAGCTTCCACTTCTACTTTTTTGAAAATCAGGGGAAAATTTGAGAATTCTACAGGAATGAAGTATGGTTTCCATTCTCCATGATTTTTTCAAGGAGCATTGAAATTAACAGCTTCTGAGCTGTAGTTTGCCGCAAACTGGTGATCTGAACTCCTCAAGGGTAGTTAAAGGGCTTTGACTATCTCCTTGATAATCTGGGATTTCACCTCCCCAGCAGCCATGTTTGCTTTGTCCTTTGCAATTCAATGAACATTCTTCTCAGCAGGGGGAAGACAACAGAAGCAAGGAAAAGTTGTCTGCCCCCTTTCTAACATTCACTATTACTGTCCCAACCGTGGAGCACCAGTCTTTTCCTTTCTCTGATTCTCCTCTTCTCCCCAGTAGAGTTAAAAGAACAAAGGAGAAGGTGACATGAGGAAACTGAAATCCATGAAATTGAGCCTAATGGGGATGCTAATACTACAGATAGATAGATAGATAGATAGATAGATAGATAGATAGATAGATAGATAGATAAAAATAACAAACTGACTTTGGGGAGGGTGCAGACCTATGATTTCATTGGTGTGGGGAAAGAACATGGGGAGGAGGAAGATGAGGCAGAAAGACACAGAAGTAGAGAATGAAGCTATTTCTGGATGTATTTCCCATATTTATTTCCAGGGTGGCCTCTAATGAAACTTGTCCTTAAGTTTTATTTCATTATTGCAGTCCCTTAGGAAAGAGTGGGGTGTGTGTATGTGTGTGTGTATCTATGTGCATATGTGTATACCCGTGTGTGTGTTGCTGTGTGTAAAAATGAGTCTGTATAAATGAGTACATGCTAGGTGAACATCAGTATGAGCATATCTTTTTGATTTGCGGATTGGGTGTGAAGGAGGGTTGAGCATATTTACACACTCAATTTACTTAATTCCATTTTCCTCTACAGCAACAAGACCAAATTAAAGGCATTTTATCTGAAGATTTCACCACATGGTCTTCTCACCGTCTCCCACTAGGTTCCAAGAAGGTGTTGTTAGGTGTGAATGTATGTGTTTATATATACATATACACACACACAGAGAAAATGAAATATTCATTGATAAAAGGGTTTTTATCAAGCATTTATTATTTGCCAAATGCCATTCTAATCCCTAGGGATACAGAAACAAAAGGGGAAAACAGGCCCTGACATCAAGGAGCTTACATTCTAACAGAGGGAGATGATACTTATCTACATATGGCTAGCCTTGTATGCCCCATCTGGACCAATGTTCTAGGACAGGAACAATGCACACTACAATTCACATACAGTAACAATTTCATGGAGCCTAATGGGGATGCCAATACTACAGATAGACAGACAGACAGACAGACAGACAGACAGACAGACAGACAGACAGATAGATAGATAGATAGATAGATAGATAGATAGATAGATAGATAAAAATAACAAACTGACTTTGGGGAGGGTCCAGACCTATGATTTCATTGGTGTGGGGAATTTGCAAAGTGTATGCCTCCCACCACCACCACTGATACAGTTCAGTAACTTATCTTTAACTTAGAGTTTTGAAATCACCTGGGGACACAGGACATAGAGTACTGAGTGCTGGCCTCTTAAAGTCTTGGGTTCAAATCTTGTCCCCAGCACATATTGGCTGTGTATACCCAGGAAAGTCACTTAATTCAGTGCTCCAGGCAATGCACTAAGACAACAGTTACAGAAATTGTGGATTTACATTGGTGAGAGTAGCTTCCATACTGGATTTCCTCACATACAGAGTCACAGTTCTGGACCTCCCTTCCTGCCACCTGCAAAACAATAACAGAAACAATAACATTATTGCCCATTTTCCAGCCTTTCCATCTCAGCATTAGCACATACTCCTTATTTACTTGGGCAGTTTCTCCCTGCTAGGTTCTATGGAGACACTGCAGCATGTGAATTGTGATTTGCCCAGCTCCTATCCTGGACATCAATCCAGATGCTATATCTGAGTTGTGGACCAGAGCCCCACAGCTGCTTGATCTTCTCCTTTTGCTGAATTTGCCCATGAAATCATAGACAAAAGGCCTGGCACTCAGAACCCCCTGGCCTGGAGCTTCGGATGCAGAGGCTGGCTCTGGCTGGGACCAGGTGACAAGTCTGGCCAGAATGGCCAGGAACTGAGTTAGAATCCTCCCTGTGGAAGATTTACAAGCAGTTTGGGCAGAGGTTAGGGGAGTGAGTCTCTCCAGCTTCCCTTGCAGAAAGCCCCATTAGCTTGCACAGTTGGGGGAAAAACAAAACCACTAATCACCATTCGAAATGTTCATGCCATTTCCCATCTGGTATGTGGAATTGGAGCCTCTCCGGAGTCGCTGGGAAGGGAAGCAGATGGGCTGGGTGTGGAGTGTGTTTCCCCCCACGGGCACTGGGGATGAGAGGAAAAGACTTGGCATGGGAAATGGGAGCGAGGGGAGGGGAAGGCTGGTCCTGTTATGCAGTTGCTTGCAGGATCCTGGAGGAGCCCTGTCCTAGCTTGAAGAAGCTTAAAGTGAATCCATAGAAACCAGAGGCTCAGTCACTTGGACATCTGGTGGCTACCAATGTAGCCTTTGGGAGGCAGTCTCTTTCCCTCAACCTTTAGAAGACCAACACTTGGCTTGGAATTCCAGGCAGCAGGGATAATGAGATGTTGCATAGAGAAGTTGGATATAATTAGTCTACTTTGTGGAAAGAACATTGGACTGGGAGATAATAGACTTGGGCTCCAATCCTAGATCTGACACTGACAGTATGACCTTGGGTCTATCACTTGCCTTCTCTGAAAATTAGTATCCCCATATGTAAAATGAAGAGGCTGGACTAGAAGACTTAAGACCCAGCTCTAAATAGTCTGTGATTGTAGGAGTTCTTATTATATAAATAATAGTGTGGCTTGTTGTGCCACCAAGGACTTTTACTTTCTAAGGGGACAGATGAGACAGGCACATAGAGTACACATATCACTGAAACAAATTATGTTGTGTATTAAAGCAAAATCCTGAAAATAAATCTCATACAAATGATGAGGATCTTCATATTCTCCTGGTTGCAGTTGTCCCGATGACATTGTACTGAGCCCTAGAATGCTACTGGGTCTCTTTACTGAGATTCATGGTCACCTGAGAGAAATCAGCTAGGCCATCCACTAAGGAAAAAACTCAAGTGGATAAAAATGCCCATCGACTAGATAGTGACATATAGTTAGATGATCCAACCTCTCATCTGGTTCATTAGTTTATCTATTGCATCTCTGATTGAGCTCTGGGAATATTATTGGGTCTCCTTGGTGAGATTCATGATCACTCGAGAGAGATCAGATGAGCTGTTCTCACAGGAAAAATGGAGTGTATGAAGAATGCCCATTGACTAGTTTTTGACATACAGTTATATGAGTAACCTCCTCCCTTCCCCTGGTCCATTAGCACAGCTATCTTCGACAAGCACTACCAATGAACAATCAATCACTCAAAAAACACTTATAGTTCCTTCTATAAGCCAGGCACTGCTATAGATTCTGGACATATAAAGACAAAAATAAAAGAGTTCCCTTTTCTCAAGAAGTTAAAATTTTATTTGGGGAGACAACATAGACACATATAAATATACAGTATGCTGATGAATACTTAAACACAATAAATACAGTGATGAGCTAGGCTGAGAATTGAATGGGATGAGAAAAAAAGATGTTTAAAAAAATTGTAGTATTTTCCTAAGATGGTATCCATCTCAAATACTCCTCCTTTTTTCTTTATTTAAATAAAACTTTTGGGGTGGCTAGGTGGTGCAGTGAATAGAGCACTGGCCCTGGAGTCAGGAGAACCTGAGTTCAAATCCAGCCTCAGACACTTAACATTTACTAGCCATGTGACCTTGGGCAAGTCACTTAACCCCAATTGCACTGCCCTCCCCCCTCCAAAAAAAGCAAAAATAAAACTTTTAAAATTAATTAATTAATTTTTAACATTCTTTTTTTTTTATTTTGAGTTCAAAATTCTCTGGCTCCCTTCCCTCTCCCAATCACTGAGAAGGCAGGCAATATGACAATTATACATGTGAAATCATGCAAAACATATTTCCATATTAGCCATAGTCCAAAAACAAATAGCAAGAAAAATGAAGCGAGAAAATTATGCTTCAATTTGTTGTCAGAGTTCATCAGTTTTCTCTCTAGAGGTGGATGGCACTTTTTCATCATGAAATTATCTTATATTATATTCAAAGCAGTCAAGACTTTCATGGTTGATCATCATTACAACATTTCTGTTACTACACGTAATGATGTCCTGGTTCTTTTCATTTCACTTTGCATCAGTTAACACAATTCTTCCCAGGTTTTTTTAACCCATCCTGCTTATCATTTTTTTATAGCATAATAGTATTCTAGCACAATCATATGCCACAACTTGTTCAGCCATTCCCCAATTTGTGGGTGTCTCCCCAATTTCCAATCATTTGCCATTACAAAAAGAACTGCTATAAATATTACATTGTACATGTATGCATATATGTATATGTAACATACATGCCACAAATAGTACATACATAAATAAATCATATCTATCTATCTATCTATCTATCTATCTATCTATCTATCTCCTTTTCCTTTGATCACTCATCTCTTTTTTCAACACCAGTGTGGTCCTTGTGTTATTCTATTATCAGAAATCATGGAATCCCAATTTTGAGGGAGAATCACAGTTGCAGGAGACCTAAAAGCAATTCAGTCCAATTTAATTCAATCTTAATAATAAATGGTGGGTAAAATCAAGATACAGCATCTTACTGATTTTTTTTTGTGCGCAAGAAGCAAAATGTAAGGTCCTTGCAAGGACATGGATGATTGGAGGAGGAAATTGATTGCTCAAGAAATGAGAGGCGGAGATCATAAACTTGGGAAGCTGAATAGTATGGTATAAACAGCAATTATTCTTGGTCCAGAGGACTAGGATTCAAATCCTGTCTTTGATGCTAACTAGCTGTGTTCCCTTGTGCAAGTTATTTATTATGCCTGGCTCTCCATTTCTTCTTCTATAAAATGGCTAGATTAGACTAGTTTAACCTTTCCAGCTCAAAATCCATGATTCTATGAGCTTTAAGGTAAATAGTTGGAATGTTCCACTTGTATCTACAGAATATTAAAGGAGCAAATGAAATCCCTTTAGTACTTTAGTTGGAAGTGGAAATTTAGATGGCCACTAATACTTTTGATTGGAAATCTTCTGTGCAACATTTATGGAACTATGTGGGCAAGACTCTTAAAGCATTAGAAGACATGGAGGTCTGGTGATCTACACTTATGAATGGGGAACTCAAACTGAGAAGAACACAGATTATAAAATCAAGGAAAGGGTAGAATCAGGGATTGTGTTAGAGGGTTAGAGAATGGACTTAGTAAATCTAGAAAGATTTCTTGGAAGAGGCAGTCTTTTCAGCTATGCCATAAGGGAAGATAGGAACTTGCTTGGCCAAGGATGAGAGATGGTCTCATTCACATGAAACCCCTTGGGCAAAGGTTTGGAGGTGGGAGGGCAAAGATATGGTACAGAGAACATTTGATGATGATTCCCAAATAGGGAAAGGTAAGTGAAGTTCTAGTCATTCCTTTCCTATGGAAGACTGGCTGGCCTTTAAGAAACAGGGTATTCTAGATAGTTAATTTTCTAGTTGCTCAAGCCTTAAATTTGACAGATACACTCAGAGGATATTGGCTCTATATCTGAATGCATAAGTTCATCAAATATATGGAATGCTCGATTTCATTTAAGTGCCTCTGTCTCTATGCCTGGAATGTCTTCCATTCCTTTCACCAACTATCCAATTCTTGCCCAGTCTTAGAGTCAAACTCAAATGTCCACTCCTCCAAGAAATCACTGATCTGTCTTCTCTTCATCAATAATAACCTCCTTTACACAGTCCTTTTTTTCTTCTTTAATTCAGTGATTGTGCATTCTTTTGCTATGTCTGCCCAGATTTTTGTCTTGTCCTCTTACTTTCTCCCTGCTAAGCTCCCTGTAAGCTCTATGAGAGTGATTTAGTGGCATGAGTGTTGGACTTAGATTCAGGAAGACTTCTGCCTCTAATACTTAGTGTGTGACCCTAGGTAAGTCACTACTCTCTGAGTTTAATTTTCCTTATCTGTAAATGGGAATAATAATAGCAAATATTTCACACAATTGTTATGAACATCAAACGAAATCATATGTAGAACTCACAAATATTAAAACACTCTGTAAATGTTACTTATTATAGTTGTATAATTAATAAGCATCTTTTCTCACTCCCACCTCCTTTCCACTAGAAAAAAAATAAAACCCTTGTGACAAATATGCATAATAATCAAGTAAAAAATTCCCATATTAACTATGTCTAAAAATATGTCTCATTCTGCATATTTAGATCATTACTTCTCTGTCATGAGGTGGGGGGGCTGCTATAGTGAACTGACATTATGCATACATATATACATATGCACACATACACACACACACATGCATAGAGGGCAGCTACTTGGCACAGTAGATAAAGTGATGGACCTGGAGTCAGAAAGACTAATCTTTCTGAGTTCAAATCTGGCTTCAGACATTTTCTAGCTATGTGACCCTGGGTAACTCCTGCTTACTTCAGTTTCCTCATCTATAAAATTAGCTTGAGAAGGAAATGGCAAACCACTCCAGTATTTTTGCAAAGAAAACTTCAAATAAGGGCAAGAAGAGTCAGACATGACTGAAACAAGCAAACAACCACAACAATATAAGCATGCAAACATATACACACATACATGCAGAAACATATATACACATGAAAACATATATATGTATATATACATATATATACACGGATACATATATACATATGCTTTTAAAAATGTCTGTCAGTTCCAAATGACTTCTTTCCCAATAAAGCCATCCTTTGTAATAAAAAAAAACCCAACAAATCAACAATCAGTCACATATGACAATATATTGAAGGCAACTACATGGCACAATGGATGGAACATTGGTCCTGAAGTCAAGAAGACCTGAGCTGAAGTCAAGCCTCAGAGACTTACTAGCTGTGTGACTCTGGGCAAGTCACTTAACCTTTGCTTGTTTCAGTTCCCTTGACTATAAGATAGAGATAATAATAGCATCTACCTACCAGGGTATTTTTGAGGGTCAAATGAAATAATATCTATAAAATGCTTAGCATGGTGCCTGGCACATAATGGAGATTAATAAATGTTTATTTCCCTCATATCTATCTATCTATCTGTCTATCTATCTGTATCTTCGATCTGTCTATGTATCTGTATCCACACAAGTAGATAGATAGAGATGTAGAGATAGATATACCTCATTCTGTCTCTACAATCCACCAGCTCTTTGAAAGAGGACAGAAAGCTTCCCTTAAAATGATATGTAGTATTTATCTAAAACCATCAGCAAGCATTATCTGTAATGGGGATAAGCTAGAAACCTTCCCAATAAGATCAGGGAGGAAGCAAGGATGTCCATGGTCACGGTTATTATTTAATATTGTACTAAAATACTAGCTATAGTAATAAGAGAAAATGAAGAAGGAATCAGAATAGGAAATAAGGGAAAAAAACTATCACACTTTGAAGATGATATACTTGGAAAACCCTAGAGAATCAGCTAAAAATCTAGTGGAAAAAATTATCAAACTTCAGAAAGCTACAGGATAGAAAATAAACCCATCTAAATCATTAGCATTTTTACATATTACAAAGTCTAGCAGCAAGAGATAGAAAGAGAAATTCCATTTAAAATAACCGTAGATAGTATAAAATACTTGGGAGTCTACCTGCCAAGACAAACCCAGAAACAATATGAACACAATTACAAAACACTTTTCACACAAATAAAGTCAGATTTTAAAAAGTGGAGAAATATTCATTGCTCAGAGGTAGACTGAGCCAATATAATAAAATAACAATTCTACCTAAATTAACTTACTTATTCAGTGCCATACCAAACTACCAAAAATGATTTTATAGAGCTAGAAAAAATAGTAACAACATTCATCTGGAATAACAAAAGGTCAAGAATATCAAGGGAATTAATGGCAAAAAAATGTGAAGGAAGGTAGACTAGCAGTACCAGATCTCAAACTGTATTACAATGCAGTAATCATTAAGCAATCTAGTAAAAAATAGATTGGTGGTTCAATGGAATAGATTAGGTATACAACACACAGTGACCATAGTAATCTATCAAAGATGGAAGCTTTTGCAACAAGAGCTCACTATTTATAAAAAAAATTGCTGGAAAAACCAGAAAGCAATTTGGCAGAACTAATAAGTATAGACCAGCATCTCAAACTATATGCTCAAATAATGTCAAGATGGGTATGTGACTTAAACATAAAGGTTGATAGCATAAGCAAATTAGAGGAGCATGGAATATTTTACCTTTCAGACTATGGATAAGGGAAGAATTTTTGACCAAACAAGATAGAAAGTATCACTGGATATAAAATAGATAAATTTGAATATATTAAATTAAAAAGGTTTTTGCACAAACAAAAACAATGCAGCCAAGATTAGAAGGAAAGCAGAATACTGGGAAATTTTTTATATCAAGTTTTTTGATAAAGGCCTCATTTCACAAACATAATGAGACCTGAATCAAGTTTCTAAAACTCTGAGTCATTCCCCAACTGATAAATGGTTAAAGGATATGAACAGTCAACTTTCAGAAGAGAGAAAAACTATAGTCATATGAAAAAATATGCTTTAAATCATTATTGATTAGAGAAATGCAAATTGGAATAACTCTGAGGTACCACCTCACGTGTATCAGATTGATTAATATGACAGAAGAGAAAATTACAAATGTTGGAGAGGATGTGGGAAAACTGTGACACTAATGCACTGTTGGTGGGTTTGTAAACTGATCCAACTATTCTAGAAAATGTTTTGAAACTATCCTCAGAGGTATAAAACTGGCATACCATTTCACCTGGTAGTGCTGCTACTAGTTCTGTATCTCAAATAGATCAAAATGAAAGAAAAAGGATCCATATGTACAAAAATATTTATAGTAGCTCTTTTGTGGTAGCAAAGAATTTGAAAGTGAGGGAATACTCATCAATTGGGGCATGGTTGAACAAGTTGTGGTATATGGTTGTAATGGAATACTATTGTGGTATAACAAATGAGGAGCAGGACACTTTCTACCCTATCATTCTCTGGGAAGACTGGTATGAACTGATGCAAAAGTGTGCAAAACCAAGAGAACATTTTACATGGTAACAGTAATATTATAAGGATGACTGACTGTGAATGACTTAGCTGTTCTTACCAATACAAAGATCAAAGCCATTTCCAAAGGATGAATGATGAAAGATGAAAAATGCTATCTCCTTCCAGAGAAAAATCAAAGCATACTTAATAAAATCTTCTGTCTTTTTTCTTTTAGTTTGTGTTTTCTTTTGCACAACTAACGTGCAAATACGTTTTGCATAACCACACATGTATATCTCTATCAAACTGATGCCTTTTCAATGAATGGGGGAGGGGAGGGAGGGAGAGAATTTGGAACTCAAAATTCAAAAAAACCAAATGTCAAAATTGCTTTTTTACGTGTAATTGGAAAAGATAAAATATTAAAAAAAACTTTTTTAAAGAAAGAGGACAGAGTTAGTTAGTCTGGTCTACAGGACTACCAGTCCTCTATTTTTATTATTATAACTTTACAGGAAACTTTACAGGGAAGAAACTTGAGTCCCAAAGAGATAAAGGGAACCAGACTTTTTCTGACTTCCTGTGTGACCTCAATTGAATCCTTAGTATGTTCATCTGTAAAATGAGGCAACTGCTCTAAATGACCCCATAGTTCTCTTCAGTTCTGTATCTATGATCCTATGACTTGCCCAAGGTCATACAATGAGTTGGTCGAACTGTGACTAGAACCCAGACCTCCTGAGAATGCTTATTAACCAGCCCATCTCACTTTCTGTAGAGAAGTAAATTCCTTGTTTTCTCTGCTCATACTTTTGTCCCCCCACATTCTAGGCCCCCTCCCCTAGCTACATCTCCCCTCTACCCCAGCATCTAATTAAAGGAAGGATGTAATTAAGGAAGAGCATGTAATACCACCACATAATGGAACTGCACTCAATATAAAACCCCCTTGTGCGACCCCTTCCCCAACCACTCTGCTTCTAGCCCATAAATATTACATGATGAACAGCCCAGTGAAACATCAAATTGTTTATTGCTTGATAAACTGGAAAGCACTTGAATTAACCTCCTGCCTAAGTGGAGATAGGAATGAGACATGAGTATCTAAGAGGAATAAGAGCACAAGACAGAGAGAGTGCCTGTCTCTGGAGACCTAGAGGTTGTGACTTGATGAGTTTTGAGATCCTCAGATGATGGACAGAGGAAGGGAGGGCTGTGAAGTAAAAAAATACTTGGCGGTGAGGCAAAGATATGGAAATGGAGATGTAAAGGTGGAAGAGCACAGGCTTCTATGCTTAGACTGCTCTGTGATTTGGGGAAAAGCACCGCTCCTCTCTGGGCGTCTTTTTCCATCTATAAGAGAGATTTAGATTTGAAAGCTATTAACCTGGGGTCTCTAATTTAAAACTCTTTTGATCATTGGATTTCAATATCATTGTTTTCCTTTGTAATCTTATGTATTTTCTTTTTTGCATTTAAAAATATTCTGAGAAGAGGTCCATAGTTTCACCAGAATGACTGCCAGAGGGGTCTACGACACACAAAAAGGTAAGGGATCTCTGGACATGTGGAAGTTCCTTTTTCAACTTGTAATAGTGTCATCCTCATTGGGCAACATGCAAAGATGGGAGAGAAAGGACATTCCTATGCTTGGCTAGGGTGGAAATTTAGGTCAGAACAATTTGACCGAATTGTTTTTCCAATAAGAAAACAGAACAGGGATAGACAAAATAATAGAAGGAGATGTCTGATTGGCTGGGACTCAACTGTGTTGTTAGTGGCAACTACAAAAGAATTTTATATTGAGTAGAATAGAGAGAATTAGGGAAAAGAAACATAGAGTTAGGGCTTGAAGAGACCTTAGAGGCTGTCTACTCTAACTCCTTCATGTTGCAGAAGAGGAAATTGAGCCTAAGAGAAGTAGTTTACTCAGTAAGCCCTAGTAAGTTTACTCAGCCCTAGTAAGTGTCAGTGACAGGATTTGAATCTAGATATCCACAATCATCTTGACTTTGCCATTGTTCCTAGTTGAGATGGGTCAATCTATTCTCTTATGGACCCACTCCCCAACCCCGTAATTTTCTGGTCCAAAATGCTCCTCCCTGGCCACTGCTTCTTTACATGTGTTGTTTGCCTCACATCCCCATTAGAACGTAAATTCATTGAAGTTGGGAACTGTTTTTTTTCTTTTGTATTTATATCTCAATCACTTAGCACAGTACCTAATGTTCTAGCCTATATTAAGTATTTGATAAATGCACCTTCCTTCCTTACCTCCCTCCCTTGCTTCCTTCCTACTCTAAGGCAAGCACTCTCTCCATCCACTGTACAATGCTGTTCCTCCTTTCTCCTTCCCAGGCTTTGCATCTTCTTCATGTTTAAATTCCACTCTCCTCTTTGGCATCATAAACATAAGGGAAAGAGCACTGACAGAGTCAGGAAGACTTGGGTTCCAATCTTGCCTCTGACATAAGCTGTATGATCCCAGGAAACTCCATCTCTTTTTACTTCAGTTTCTTAATCTGCAAAATGGGAATAACAGTATAGTAGATGCAGAACCTGCCTCACAGATTTGTTATAAGACTCAAATGAGATGCTGTGGGTTTGGTGCTTTTTTAATGTAGAGATGGGTCATAAGTGTGAGCAGTGTGCAATATATAGCCAATAAGGGAAGTCAAAGAAAAACAGGAGTTTTCCAGTGTGCAAGTGGAAAGTTCTGGGATCCAGCCTTCCAGAGAGAAAGGAAAGTACCTGAATAACACTAGCCTCTTCAAGAGAAGACAATTGGATGTATGGTCTTGGTGCTGGAGGAACAGAAAGAGATTGAGCCACAATATGGAGGAACAAAATCATAACCTTTGTTCTCTGCTACTAACATGAATTATTTCAATGAGAAAGAGGTTATTTCCTTAACAATCTCAATTTGTTATTCAAGCTATTAAGCTGAAGGCCTGTTTTGGTCCCTGGTTGTTATAGGCGAGATGTGCTGGGAACATCAAATGCTTGTCAGTCTTATAACCTCAAGTTTATTTTCCTTTCTAGAAGATTCCAAATCACATGGTCATTCTACAACTCTGAAGGACAATGTATGTAGGTGAAAAAATGAGAGTTTGATTAAGAGAGAGAACTTCAATTGTTTATGACCTACTTCTGAGTACTTGGGGCTTTTATTACATTTTTGGTGGGATGGACAAAAATTTATCTTGTCCCTGATATACATTGTTATCATCAGTATTTGCAGAGAAATTGGCCCCTTATATGCACATATGTGGAGACCTAGACATGGGCTATATTTTGAGATTCCCAGAGGAAACCCTATGTGAGAGTGAAACGAACAAATGAAATCATTTTTAAGAACTCTCCAAGAAATTTGGAACTATGCTCAAAGAGATATCAAACTGCATACCCTTTGATCCAGCAGTACCACTACTCTAGGTCTATATCCCAAAAAGATCATAAAAAAGGGAAACGACCCCACCAGTACAAACATATTTATAGCAGCTCTTTTTGTGGCAGCAAAGAATTGGAAACTGAGGGGATGCCTATCATTTAGGGAATGGCTGAACAAATTGTAGTATATGAATGTAATTGAATACTATAGTGCTATAAGAAATGATGAGCAAGCAGATATCAGAAAACCTTAGGAATATTTGCATTAACTGATGCTGAGTGAAGTGAGCAGAACCAGGAGGATATTGTACACAGTAACAGAAACACTGTTTGATGACCAGCTCTGATAAACTTACCTCTTCTCAGCAATACAATGATTTAAGATAACTCCAAAAGACACATGACGGAAAGTGCTATCCACATCCAGAGAAAGAACTATGATGTCTGAATGCAGATAAATGCATACTGGTTTCTCTTTCTTTTGTTGTTTTTTCTTTCTCATGGTTTTTCCCTTTTGTTCTGATCCTCCTTTCACACAACTAATGTGGAAATATGTTTAATATGATTGTACATGTATAGCTTATCTCAGACTGCTTGCTGTCTTGGGGAGGAGAGAAGGAATGGGAGAGGAAGGGGAGGGAGAGAGTGAGGAAAAATGTGGAACTCAAAAATCTCATAAAAGTGAATGTTGAAAACTATCTCTACATGAAATTGGAAAAAAAATACTATTAAGTGGGAGAAAAGATTTCCAAATTGCACCTGGTCTGTGTAAACTCAGAGTTTAGAGGCACTGATCTATGGTTTACACTAAAATGTGGTTCTCCCACCTGGACGCAATACTCAAGATCTGATTTGACTATGGCAGAGAATAGTAGGATGATCACCATCTATATTCTCAGCACTGTGCTGTGAAGGCAGCATAAGATCATGATCAAAATCAGTATGACCTAGGTTCCTATCTACCTTCTGACACATGCTGGCTACATGACCTTGGATAGCTCATTTCAATTTTTAATAGTCACAAGCAATTATCTAAAGCATTTGAGGCACTTATGTACTATATGGAATAGACTTCACAAGTTGGAGTAAAGAAGATCTGAATTCAAATTCTGCCTTAAACCTTTATAAGTTGTGTGACTTTGGATAAGTCACTTCACTTCTCTGTGCCTCAGTTTCCACATCTGTAAAATTGGGATAACAATGGTATATACTTCCCAGAGTTATTGTGAGGATCAAATGAATGAATATTATCCAAGAGTGCTTCCAAAACCTTAAAGTATAAATGTTAGGATAAGAGTTAATAAGACTATAAATTCCAAAATAGTTGCTGATCTACACTGACAGCTCCCTAGAGCGATGAAATCACAAGTCCGTGGTCTTTAGAATAAAGTGGCAAAGTAGATATTAATGCCAAATCATATCGATTTCTGATATTGGATCATTGGAAAGTATCAAGGACTCTGGTGACAAGAACCTTCCTTTCTGAGTCCTCAATAGTAGTGGTTGTAGCCAGCAGGAACAATTGTTGAGCTGTATCTCTAGAGGGTGATCTCATCATCCAGGGATGACAGCATTGGATTGAAAGCATTGCTACAGCCAAGGCTCTTGGGCTCAAGGTCCTGGGCTGTCTCCATCAGGGTCTGAGGGGAGACGGAGTTTCAAGGTGGTGGTAGGGGTTTGATCTATCTGGCAGATGTTGCTTCCTGCCTCTCCCTTAGGAAGTCTTACTTCTTCAGCTGGGCTGGCTCACCTGCCCTGTGGGTGGCAGTGTAGGAGTACAATGTAAGCTCCCTGAGGGCAGGGGCTGAATGTGCATTTTTTTTAAATCTTTGTATTCTCAGCACTAAGTACAGTGCATTGTATAAAATAACCTCTGAATATTTATTGAATTGAACTGGATTCCCAAGGGCAGATAGTGTCATTGGTTGTTTTGTTCTTTCTACAACGTAGCAGTCAGATTGAAATACAACACTATAGACGGAATCTGACTAGACCTGAGGAACTTGTACCTAATGCGTATTTAGGTATAAATAATTGAATAGATAAATAAATAATCAAATAAATGAATGAATGAATGAATGAATGAATAAATAGATAAATAAATAAATAAAATAAAACACTTGGTAAATTGGAGAGGTTGGTATTGTACACTGTAGAAAGAGCCATGGATTTGGAATCAGATTTGCATGATTTTGGACAGGACATTTTTGGTCTCTGAGTCTCAATGACCTCATTTGTTAACATGAAGGGGTTGGAATCAGGGGTGTGGAACCTGCAGCCTGGAGGACACGTGTAGGTCCTCAAGTGTGGCTTTTTGACCAAATCCAAGCTTCATAGGACAAATCCCCCTAATTAAAGAATTTGTTCTGTAAAACTTGGACTCAGTCACACCCAAAGACCTAAAAGGTCACCTCAAAGCTGAAGGTTCCCCACCCCTGGACTAGATAAACCATATTCCAGTGAGCTTAAACATAGATTCATGGAAAAAATTTTAGAACGTGTTATTAAAAGGGTAGTAAGCAAGCTACTTTAAAAAGGAAGTAGTAGGGTGGCTAGGTGGCACAGTGAATAGAGCACCGGCCCTGGAGTCAGGAGGACCTGAGTTCAAATCCGGCCTCAGACACTTAACACAAAAACTAGCCGTGTGACCTTGGGTAAGTCACTTAACCCCAACTGCCCTCCAAAAAAAAAAAAGGAAGTAGCGATCACAGAGACAGCTTGGCTTTCTCACGGGCAGTCCAGTCCATACCCACTGACATCTCTGGTTTCCTTTAAGTCTCAGCTAAAAGCCCATCTTTTACAGCAAGTCTTTCCCAGCCCCTCAAGTCTAGTGCCTTCCCTCAGATCATTATTTCCTGTTTATCCTGTATAGAGCTTATTTTGTGTATATTTGCATATGATCTCCCCCATTAGATTAGAAAGGACTTGAGGGTAGATACTGTCTTTTGCTTCTTTTTGTATCCCTAGTTCTTGGCACACTGTGTGTCATACCCTGCTTAACAACTGTTCATTGACTGATTGATTCATGACAGGGTTACTAGACCAGTAGATAAGGTGAATGTAATACATATAGTTTACTTTGATTTGAGCAAAATACTTGACAAAGTTTCTCATGATATTCTTGTGGAAAAGATGGGGAAAATGCGGTTAGAATACAGTGTAATTAGTTGGAAAAGGGTTGAATATAGGCCATGGGTGGAGAACCTGTGGTCTCAAGGCCACATATGGCCCTCTTAGGTCTTTAGGTGCAGTCCTTTGACTGAGTCCAAGCTTCAAAGAACAAATAATTTTTTTGTTTTGTTTTGTTTTGCTTTTTGGAGGGCATTTGGGGTTAAGTGACTTGCTAGTAAGTGTGTCAAGCATCTGAGATCAGATTCGAACTTGGGTCCTCCTAACTCCAAGGCCAATGCTCTATTCACTGCACCACCTAGCTGTCCCCTACAAATAATCTTTAATAAAAGGATTTGTTCTGTGAAGTTTGGATTCAGTCAAATGGCCACATTTGAGGACCCAGAGGGCCATATATATGGCCTTGAGACTGTAGGTTCCCCACCCCTGAATTGTAACCCATATAAGTCATTTTTAGTTCATTGTTAATGTGGCAGAAGGTCTCCCTAGTGGAGACACCCAGGGACACATGCTTGACTTTATTCCACTGAAAATTTCCATGAGTTACTTAAAGACATGAATGCCGTTCTCATGGGATTTTCAGATAATACAAACCTGAGAGAGACAGTTAATACTTCTGGTTGACAGTCTAGATCCAAAAAGGTTTTGACAGGTTCAAACATTGAACTAAATCCAAAAAGATGACATTTAATAGAGATAAATGGAAAATCTTACCCTTGGGTTCAAGAAATCAGCTATACATATACACGTTGGGTAGGGTGAGGTGGGGTGGGCGGCATCTAGATAAATTCAAGGATCCATGAGTTTTGTCAGTACAATAAACACTCCTTCCAAATACCCCCAGCTTACAGATGAGCTTTGAGAGATGGCTCCTGCGGCTGATGTAATTCATCACTTGGTGATTAAGATTCTAGTGATGAGCTTCTCCATATTTAGTGACATGGGGCTTCAGATGACTTAGTTTCGATCTAATGCAGAGTTCCTTGTGAGCACACCAGGGCTCAACCTGTCTGTGCCAGACTTAGTGTGGATGCCCAACTGGCTTTAGCCTCTCTAGAACTCAGAACTCTCAGACTTGAGGAATCCACCAATCTCAGCCTTCCCAGTAGCAGGGACCACCATCATGCACTACTGTACCTGGCTAGTTATTATTATAAAAGACTTTATACCCATTACCTCACTCAATAATCACAACAATACTGTGAGGAAGAGGAAGTACTATTCTCTCCATTTTCCTGATGAGGAAACTGAGGCCCAGATTTTAAGTGATTTGCTCATGCAGTCAATAATCAGCAGAAGTGAATGTTTCAAACTCAAATCTTTTGAATCAGGGGCAAACCTTCTCCCACTCCCTACTCTTCAACTAAACCAGATTACTGGAGCTATGGGGTTGCCAAGAAGACAAAGGCAGTGTGGTATAGTGGACAGGGCACTAAAATTGGAAACAGGAAGATCTGAGTTCAAATCCTACCCTCAGATATTTACTAGTTGTATGATCCTAGGCAAGTCACTTTCCCTTTCTGGACATCATTTTCCTCTCCTGAAAAAAAGAGGGGCTAGATGCAATGGCCTCCAAGGTTACTTCCTGCTCTAAATCAATGATCTTATAGTCCTAAGGTTCTTCCTCATCTACCAGTAAGTGCAGGACCCTGAGACAAGTACTTATAGAAGTAGATTTCACAGAAGTATCTTTTGTAAAAATCCCTGATTAGACTGAGGCTGAATTTCTAGGGGTTTATGAAAGGCACCAGGGACTTTGTGCTTGGAGAAGAGAAGACTCAGGATTTGTAGTGATGGTTGATGTGAAACTCCTGATAATAATGATCAGCAAGTATTTAAAAGGTCATATGGAAGAGAATGTAGATGTGTTCTTCCTGACGCCAAACAGCTGAAACTGCAGCAGTGGGTAAAAGTTGCAGGGAGGGAAGGCTTGATTCGTTTTATCCAAAAAGAGAACAGGCAACTCCAAGAGGTATTAGGTACTGCCCCACCCCCACCCCCCATTATCAGAGGTTTTAAGCAACGGTCATCTTTTCAGGAATAATGGCAAGTTAGTGATACAAAGGATAGAGCACTGGACATGGAGGTCAGGGCAGATGTGAATCCCAGTCTTACACCAGATGCTCACTAGCTGTGAGGCCCTAAACACATCACTTAAATGCTGTCTGCCCCGATTTCCTCATCTGTAAAATGGGGATAATAACCTGCAAGGTTATCATGAAGATCAAGTGAGAGATGTCTGTAAAGCTTTCTAATTCCAAGACTATGATTCTCTGATTTTCCTGCCCTTTGAGTTTCTGATTGTTTTTGTAATGCAGAATAACTTGGAATAAAGGGACTATCCCACGGATCCTATGGTTGGCACTCGTCCCCACCACCAAACTCCTCCCAACTCCTTTGAAACTTCCAGGTAGTCAAAGAAGATGGTGTGTTAACATTTGGGTGAATGGGGAACAATGAACTCCCTAGCTGCTTCTTGCCATTTTGTGGATCAGTGCTGAAGGATGCTTTGAAATGGCAAAGTGATGTACCCCAACACTGACTGCTGAACTGGAGGAATCAATAACTTCGTGGATCTTTTGAAGGGACAGATAGCTTCTGGCTTGAGTTTTCTTGCTGTGACTCTCTTGTGTAACAAGGAGTATGGTCTCTCTCTAGATTCCTCAGATCGGGGTACATGGATGGACTGTGATCTTTCTCCCTACCTCGATGCTGTTCCCACATGGAGGATGGATAGAACTCTAAGCTCCTCCCTGCTGTTTCTGCTTTGTATTTCCTTTCACGACTCAAACATAGCTTCAAAGTGACACTATGTGAGTAGTCTGAGTTTAGTAAGTGGAGATGACCAGAGGCAGAGGAAGCTTATTCATTGGAGAATATGGATATTGAAAAGAAAATTGTCCCAAATTCAGCCATTTTACCAGAAGACAAAACCTGGAAACTGTTTGGAAGGGGAGAGCTGAGGTGAAATGAAAAGTACCTAATGAGTAATCCTACAAACTACTCTCTGAAGAGCTCTGAAGAGATTCAAGAATCAGCCTCCCAGTAAATGTTAATCATGATTATAAATTGTCACTAATTTAAATCCATCTTAAATTTATTTTTGTCAAATGTGTTTTGTGAGTTCTATGTCTATCATCTCTTTTGTGTGTAGGCAATAAATACCTGTCCCATAACTATATATTCAGTACCTTTTAAAATTTCCCTTTTTGGGGGAAACTCTAGATATTAGTCTAACCTTATACTTTAATGTATTGGTCCCTAGGACATTAGAATTGAGCTTTAAATAGCAAAAATGTAAGAAAAGGGGAATCGGGGATCCTTCTTATTAGTCACTGAGCTTCCCCAGGACTGAAGCCAGTCTGACACATGACTGGGTCCAGATCAGAGGCACCTTTAGTGGGGAAGACAACTAGACATTCCCTGACATGATGAACCCTGTAGGTCTCATCCAGTTTCCACTTTCATTGAAAAGAAGAGGCCTATGTCTTAAAGGGAAGAGAAAGAAACAAAGGAAATTCCTGGCTGAGTTGATAGAAGAAAATGAATTCATATTCACATGGAGGAGGCTGTTGGGAAATTATATAGATGGGCTGAGGCATCTGTCCACACTGCATACACACACTGCATATACATACACATACAGACACAGACACACACACAGACACAGAGACACAGACATAGACACACAGACACAGACACATAGACACAGACACACACACACACAGACACACACAAACTAGGTGGGGAAATATAGACTGATTCTAACTGATTGGCAAAAGCTGCTGCCTTGATCCATCAGCGGACTTGCTCCTGCCTCTTTATAGATAACAGCTTCAGCCGACAGCATTCATTCATTCATGTGCTCCCCCACCCCCTCTCAGGCTGCTTGCCAAAGCCCCAGCCCTCATTCCACAGTGCACACTTGCCTGCCATGGGGGGCAGTGCATCTGTGCTGGGCAGGTGGCTTGTGAGTTCCCGGGGCTCTTCCCCTCTTCCCTAACACTGGCTTGCTGTGCCTGCCTGATGGTACAGGGGACCTGGGGGGCTGCCACTAAACTACTGGGTGGAAGGTGTTGAGGGGGAGGGGGCAAGGCTGAGAATTCTCACTTTTCTCTTTCTGTTTTCTGGCCAGCTCAAGTAGGGGCAAATTGTCGGCAGGTAGGGGTGTGTGTGTGTGTGTGTGTGTGTGTGTGTGTGTGTGTGTGTGTGTGTGTGTGTGTGTGTGTGTGTGTGTGTGTGTGTGTGTGTACACGTACATTCTTGAAAGGTAAAGGCATTTCTGGGTTGATGGGCTGGAAGGAGGCTTGAGGTGAAAGCCTTTGTAGTGGGGCATGGAGCAGTACCAATTATAATGCCCAGGTGCTGTCTATGAAAAATAAGAGAAGCAAGCAAAGGCTGAGGTCAGAAGGATCTTTCATCGTGAGAGGAAAGATCATCCAGAAAGGGATTTCTGACGTGAAAGGGCTAATATGTACCAGCACCCTCTCCTCCACCACCACCACCACCACCACCACCACCACCACCACCACCACCACCACCACCACCACCACCACCACCACCTACTGGTCATAGGAAATGGAGAAGGAAGGAATCTGCAAGATCAGCTAGACCAACCTCTTTATTTTAGAGAAGAAAGCACAAGCCCAGAAGTGAATAACTTCCCCAACATCACACAGTAACCAATATTAAGACCCAGGCCTTCTGATTCTGAAGCTAGTGTTTTTCCCTCCACATTACACTGCCGACAAAGTGGGGGAGTTAGGGTTTAGCTTGCTCACTTCTTTATCTGCGCCAGCGTTTTGTCCCTTTCCCCTCTAACAGGCTGTCATGACTCCCATCACCCCTACCTAAATGTTCCCTCCTTTCTCTCCCTTTCTCTTTTGGCCCCTCCAGAGAGCCATGGGTGATGTGTTCCAAGGCTGGCTGACTGCCTTCCTGCCAGTCTCAAAGGCAGAAACAAGCAGCTTACCTGTATGCCAGAGAGGCACAGGTGTGCCTTTGCTGCTTACCCAGCTCACCACCTGCCGGAATCTTGGCGGAGGGCAGACGTGGGATGGGATCCACCGGAAAAGGCAGCCTAGGCATAATTAAGAAAGAGGAAAAAAACACAAAACAAAACAATGTTTTCCTTCCTCTCTCCCTCTCTCTTCATTTCTCTTTTCTTTCTTTTTTTTTCCTGCTGGCCCTAATTACTTCCCACTTTAAAATTCTACAGCAACTTGAATTAAGCTGGCCTCGGGCAGGGAAGTCTGGCAAACCCAGAGAAACTTGTTTGTTTGTTTTCTCATCACTCACAATTGGGTGTTCACAGCTCTCTTTCCAGAGAAGGAGATGCCAGCCTCAGCCCCAGGCTCCTGCCTAAAGGGAGAATAAAGGAGGGACAAGGGATGGACCTTTTCCCCCCCTCTTTTTTTTGACTGTTAATAAATTAAGACTTGTTTTTAATCTCTGCCTCTGTCTTTGTCAAATAAATGGCATCTTCTCAGCGGATGAAGTCTTGGTGTTCCCTTCAAAGCAGGGGCAGGGGACTATAGGGGAGAGAAGACAACTAAGAGTTAGAGGAGCTGGGCTTCAGAAGTGCTCATCTGTGTGTCCTTGGCCAAGTCTTCTCTTCCCTGGGCCTCAATTTCCCCTTCTGTAAACTATAGAGGTAGAGTTAGGTGAGCTAGGATCATAGGAGGTTAGATTCCTTGGGATCTTAGGCCCCTTCATTTTTGAAAAAAGGAAACTGAGTCCAAAAAGTTTCTCCCAAATCCAATTCAGTTCAATGAAACAAACACCTATTGAATCTCCACCACAGGGTAGGTAGGCAATGAGGGTATAGAGACACAAACAAAACAGTGCCTCCCCTCAAGGAGCTTATAGTCTACTAGAAGAAAACCTGTACAGAGATAGAAGCAAATACAATGTACATGCAAAGCTACTATAATTTTTTGGAGGGGAGAGAATTAATAATTTGATTAGGAAAAAATCAGGAAAGATCGGCTATAGAAGTTAGCCCTGAAGCTGTGTTTTGAAGAAAGCTAGGAATTCTGGGACATAGAAGTGATGATGGAGAGCATATGAAGAATGTGGACACTCTGTGCAAAGGCAGGAGGTGGGAAAGAAATGTTGTATACAAAACAAAGCAAACAGACCCAGTTTAATAAGGATATGCAGGTCCTACAACCAGTTACTGGCAGAACCAAGAAATCCATATGGTCTGATTCATTCTAGTATGCTTTTCCTTGTCTTTACCTAAGCCCATTCCAGCTCTTACCTTCCAGGGTTCCACAATGCTTTCTACTGATGAGGGCAAAAGTTGGTAGATGGATGTTCTTTATTGATGGTGAACACTTTCCTGTCCCTTATACAACCTTATGGGAGTGAAGGAAAGAGGGGAGGAAGAGGTTGTGTCTTCCCTATAGAATTCCCTTCAATCATGAAAGGATCAGTAACAAGCTCTTGGGTACACCTCATTTATGTTGGGGGGGGAAGGTTTGAGCATTCCCAGGTGCCTGAAAAATAATTGCCACCTTAGAAGCCCTTTAATGTTTTCAAAGTACTTCCTTCCCCACAGTCCTTTAAGGTTGCTGGTAATGGAAACATCATCGATTCTGTTTTTTCAAACAAGGAAACAGAGGCGCAGAGAAATAAAGCAAGTAGCCTAAGATCACACAACCAGTGGCAGGACTTGACTGTTAGGTTCTTCTGAATGTCAGCCCTAGGGTTCTCTTTCCACTAAGCCAACACTGTGCACGGAGTGGGTTAAGCTAGTTCTATTTCCTTTCTTCTCCCATCCAGAGGAGGTGCTGGATATATTTCCAGCCCAAATCTGTGGCTCTTACATTATGTATAGACACTAACAAGAGCACAGTGTACCATTTACTCCGCAGCTAGGACTGCGCCTGAACTATTGGAACGCAGATGTCGGCAGAATAACATCTCTCTGGTGGTTTGTCTCCCTGTCTACCTCACTGCTGAGAAATAACTTGCAGTGCTGGGTTAAGCTGACAATAAACACAGAAATTGACTTCGGTGGGAATGAACTTGCTTGACTGTTGACAAGTATTGAAGGCAAAGCCACTTTTCCTGGAGCCCTCTATACTGACTGCTGCTGTGACCGAGGCTCTTGAAGCCTGTTGTAGGTGCACTGAGAGACTGGTAGAAGATATGGGGGCTCAGAGCCACCACACTGCTCCTAATGTGGTGGCAGGTGCTGGTGCTTCTGAGTAAGTCCCCAAACAGGGCTTTCACGATGAGCACCTGCTAAAGCCTGTTCCTTTGCTTGTCTCTGCTGTGTGTGTGTGTGTGTGTGTGTGTGTTTTTAAAGAGAAGCAAGAACTACAAGCTGAAAAGGATGGATGAAAATGCCATACCTTCTCTTTGTATCAGCAAATACCAAACAGTTTAAGAGAGGTATTCCCCTGCCTTTGGTCTGTGACTTTCATGGTGGCCCTAGAAAAGAAAGGGGAGTCTAAATGTACCATGTGATATAGTGGAAAGAATACTATTTCTGGAGTCAAAGGACCTGGGTTCACATTTTGTTTCTGACCCCTTATTAATCATGTGACCTTTGGCACGTCAGTCATTCAGTAAACATTTATTAAGTACCTACTACTTGCCAGTCACTGTGTTAAGTGCTGGAGATACACAGAAAGAAAAGAGATAGTCCCTGCTCTCAAGGATGTCACTCCATCTGCATGGGCCTCAGTTTACTCATCTGGAAAATGAGGTCAAATGTGATGATTTTTGAGGTAACTTCTGCTAAAAACCTATGTTTCTATGGACCTCGGGAAGCAACTGTGTGCTGCCTTGGCAGCCGTAACAGGTGGACTTGGGAAATCGAAGGAGGCTCGCAGTACGGCTGAAGGGAGCAGGGCATAGATGAACAGAAAACAGAAACGAAGAGCGGAGCAGAACATAGTCCTGGCCAGTAATTGCCACCCCAAAGCAAGGGCTGAAATGTTTCTCTTTCAGTGAGGCAGCCTCCTGGCCTAAAGGAAGGATGGCAAAGAACGTTTCAGCAGAGGGCACTCAAGTCCTAGGAATCTGTACTTCGAAAACCCCCGCATTTGCTCTGTGGCTTCTCAGGGAACTGGAGATCATGAATCTCTGTAACTCGAGCCCTGGGCCTCATCATTCACAGTGATTGTAGTGGTGTTGTAGCCAAGAGTGCATCACTCTAAACAAAACACATGCATTCGGGACCTATTCCACTGAACTAATTTAGATAACACTTGCCTCCCTCCCTCCTCCCTCAAGAAGAATGGGGGGGCGCTTCCTTTCCTTTTCCCCTTTTCTTTCTGTTCTTTCTTTTTTCTCCTTCCTTTTTTTCTTTCTTTACCTTTGGAGATTCTCTGAGTGCTCATGGATGTGTCACATGACAATCACAACTCCCATTTTCAGAGTACTTAGTTTACAAAGCCATTTCTTTAGGTCTGCCCTAGAGGTGGGTGGTATCAGTATTATTCAGCTCATTTTACTGAAGGAGAAACTTCACGAGTGAAGCGACTACCAATGTCACACAGCAGAATCAAACCCAAGAGACCCAGCACCCAAAAGCCAGGTCCTCTGATGCCAAGGCTCCTTTCCAGGCTGCTTTTCACTCCTGAGCCTGTGTGGAGACATGAATCTTGTCTGAGAACAGCTGATGAACCTTTTCTGTCATTCTAATAGGATGCCCCCGCACTTGTCCTCCCAGACCCTATTCCTTTTACAAAGAAGCGAAAAGCCGAATTAGAATGTGTGATGCCTGGAAGCACTTGGAGTCCGGAGGTAGGCTCTTAGGGACAAGGGGATGGGGGTGGGGAGGGGAGGGAGAGAGGAGTGGTGGAAAGGAGAGTCTGTAAGCTTGTTTATCAACAACACCAGTTGCCCAGGAATCTCACCATCTGATTCAGGAAGGGATAAACACACTATAGAAAGCCAAGGGAGAGGTATGAGGGTGGGATGAAGCAATAAGTAGTATGTGACTAGCTCTCTTAAACTGGCACAAATAGAAAGCATATTACACATTCTGGGAGAGAGAGACAGACAGAGAGAGGAGAGAGAAAAGGGAAGAGAGAGAGAGACAGAGACAGAGAGATAGAGAGAGAGGGAGAGAGAGAAAGTCTTGAAATAGGAGTCAAAAGACATGGTTCAAGTCCTCGATCTGATCTGCCACAGACTGGCACTGTTAACTTGGATAAGTCTCTTGCCCTCTTTAGGCTTCAGTTTCCTCATCTATAAAATAGAGGAATATAGGTGGTTTGAGGTTGAACTAGATCAGAGGCTCTTAACCTGGAATTTATGGGGTCTGTGAACTTGGGTGGGGAAAATGACATCTTTGTTTTTAATAATCTACAACCAAAATTTAGCATTTCCTTCAATCATAAATGTTGACAAAAAAATTCTGAGAAGGGGTCTTTAGCATTCGCCAGACTTCCAAAGGGTTTCATGATGCAAAAAAAGCTTAAGAACCCTTGGCTTAGATGTTTTTTTTAATATACTTTGAACTGTGATGGTCTCTGCAGGGCTCTGTGTGTGTGTGTGTGTGTGTGTGTGTGTGTGTGTAATATAGATAGATGATAGAAAGACAGATAAATATATAGGTAGAAAGATAGGCAGACAAATAAACAGTCTACACTCCCACTCAGCAAAATATAACTAAAACTCAGAAAAGTGTGTTATGAGGCACCTTGGCTGGCCTGTAGTCCCATCCTGGTGTCATGCATAGCATCTCCCCCATGACCCAGGAAAGACATTTCATTGGCCCTCAGCTGGTCTTTTCTTCTTTACTCAATCTCTTATATGGTTCATATTGCAGTTTTGGGGGAGAATGGCAGGAAGAGTCCTGTTTCATGTAAACAAGATCAAGAAAGGAGGAGCCAGCCCTTGTCCAGGCTAAGAGAATTCATCCAACTGCAAGAGACTTCAGAGTCTTATCTTGTCCAAACTGTTCATTTTACAGAGGAAGAAGCTGAGATGCAGAGAGGGTAAAGAATTTGTTCTAGGTCATATGATTAACAGCAGGGCAGGACTA
Organism: Pseudocheirus occidentalis; assembly: GCA_028646575.1. Taxonomy (NCBI): domain Eukaryota; kingdom Metazoa; phylum Chordata; class Mammalia; order Diprotodontia; family Pseudocheiridae; genus Pseudocheirus; species Pseudocheirus occidentalis. Next base: position 61,822,672 of record CM053596.1, read on the forward strand.
GAAGTCAAGTCCCTACCCCGACTCTACTTTTGAGAGGATCAGTCTCGTGAGCAATGGTGGGCAGCTAATTATCAAAGTGGATAGAATGCTGGGTCTGGAGTTAGGAAGACCTGAGTTTAAATCTGGCCTCAGATACTTCCTAGCTGTGTGACCCTGGACAAATCCCTTAATTTCTGTTTATCTCAGTTTCCTCATCTGTAAAATGGGTTCCACAATTGCACCCACCTCCTAAGGTTGTTGTGATACTTGAATAGGATGTGCCTGGCACATAGTAAGCTTTCTATAAAACTTAGTTATTGTTATTTCTATTATTAGTCAGTATAAAACCTTGGTGGCATTGGTAGGGACAAAATAAGAATGTCCTCCTCCCCCTACCCCCATCAGAAAATAAATTAGCTGGGACTGGGTATAACACCAACAGATAAATATATATTTTGATATATAGATATATTGATATATATATTTATATAATGATTCCTGAATCATTTCTTTATCTGGTATCTCAAGATGGACCATCTAACAAGAGTGAGGTCTTGATATCTTAGTAGGATTATTTCCTTGGGGGAGTTATCTAAGATCTAACTAGATCTCCATGTTCATGTGGACACTCAAGCCCCCTTGGGACATCAGAGAAGACATGCAGATCCTGTTCTAGCTTCTGGTTTTGATGAGCTAAGAGGGTGAAACAGCCTCATGTGTCTCTGTCTCCTGAGGTCACAAAGGACTTTCAATAGTTTTATTTTTTCTTCTTGTCCGCTCCCCAAACGTTATTGCAAGGCTTATTCTGCTCCTTTCCTTCTATTTCCTCTCTTACTAATCCCTCTCTCCTCCATTTCTTGGCCAATATCCTGACCTAGTCCCTGAGCATTTCCCCTGTCCCAAATATCCTTCTGTCTACACCCTCCCTCTTCTGGCAGTATCTCCTCCAAAAGCCATCTGTCTAACTGCCCCTGCACCCCAATTCCCCCACTCCCATACATTTAGGGCCTGCTGATTTCTTCTATGCATCATTCCCCACCTCCCTGCCACAATCTCTCCTTTCATTCTTGCCCTGTACCACTGGCAGTTTTATTCTTGGAAAATCTGTCCTTTCCTCTTCAGCAAGAGGACAGATAGCCTTATTACACATCTATGCTGAGCATAAAGGCTTTGGAAACATCCAAGTGACAATCAACCTGGAAGGGGGGAGGCACTTTGCCTTGAACTCCTCCCCCAAGATAAGGAATTCTCCCTATTGGGTGATCTGTTCTGGGACTTAGAGGAAATTGGGGGTACCTAGTTGGTGCCCTTGGGAGGGTACCTTTGCCTTCCCTAAGTAATCCTTTTTTTCTACTTAGCACTTAGTATCCTACCTGGCACATAGTATAAATACTTGTTGACTCACTTTTTCACCTCTGTCCTTTCTTTCTGCCTAGAAGAGAATGAAGGTGGCTTCCTTTCCTCAGAAGACCCGACCCTTTTATGGGAGGTCTTGTCTACAATTTTCCTGCTTCTGCTGCCTCTCTGCCCTTCCCTCTTTTCTCTGGGGCCCCATTTTCCAGTGGCTGCCCCAGGAAACCAGCCACTCTTTTGGAAAGAACTGAGCCGAAAAAAGACAAAACATCCTCTGGTCCCTACTGGAAGATGCTGGGGGAAAACATTTTTTTTTTCTTTTAAAATAAGCTTTTGGTTGATGCTCTCATGAAAGGTGTAGAGACTTTCTTCTTTTTTTTGTTTCCCGTCCCATCTACCTCTTCCTCCCTGGCAAAACCAGAACCTCCATTTCAGGCAGAATAGACTCCCTTCCCTCTCCTCTTCCATTTATGAGAAGCCCTGGAAGACTGCACCAGTCACCCGCCCTCTTTCCCAAAGGCCCAGCCCCTGTGTTCCGACAAAGAAGAATGAAATAGTGAGGAAAATGCAAAGTATGAATGGATTTAGACCCATCGAGTATGTGTAAGAAAATGAAAAATTTGTATTTCAGATGTTGGGGGCCTGCTCCTGCTAGACAGCTGGCAAGTGAGAGAAATTGAAAATGACTAAGAGAGCAAACCATTTAAATGAAGAAAATGAATCCACACACGAGACTAGCCCCAGTCGGGTGACAGATCCTGGGATTTATCTACTGTAGTTCTACCGTTTTGTCTCTGTCGAAAAGGTCATTAAACTCCTCTAACTGCGTAATTCCCATCTTAGCGGGGGGCGCGGTTCCCTCCCAGACTTATTTCATTTACCATCGAGAAACACTTGAAAATAATTTATTATCTCCAGTAATAAACAAGGTGCTTTCATTAACCCTTCCGGGGGCACTCCCCTTCACCCTACGGACTCTGCTTCTTCGCTAGAGAAACCCCGAGTTTAGCTGCCCCTAGCTGAGCCCGCACCCACTCTCCTTTGAGGGACCACTGCTCCCGACCCTGCACCAGCTCCCAAAGGGCGCCCAGCTTGGGGAGGGGGAGAAGGGGTTGGAAGGGCATGGTGCTGCCGGCTGAGTGTGAGGATGGTGGGGGGCCGACCGTCTTAGGCCTCCCGATTTCTTCGAGTCTGGGTTCAGTACCCACCCACTCCTTCCTAAGATAAACAGGTATTCTCCATTTGGCCTGGTTTCCAGTGCTTTGAGAGCTGGGTTCTCCCCCTTTCCAGACGCCAACCCCGACGGCTCTCCTTCTACTGTAAAGGGGCATCCACCCCCACCCCCTAGTCCTTCTCTTCTTGCTCTCGCCCCTGTCTGCCCTTTCCCCAGAGCTTTGGAGAGTCCTGGGCCGGCTCTAGCGCAGTCTGGCATCGGAATTGAGACTAATTTGAGGGATTTGAGCCCCTACTCTTTTCATCTCCCACCGTGTAGATAGCCCCCCTGTTACCCCACTCTCCTTCGGCCTTGCAAAGGAAGGAGGGTTGCTCCCCAGAAACCTTCTGAAGCTGAGGGTCCTCTGGCCAGGCCCGGGCCCTGGGCCCTCCTCCAGCCAAGGGGACGAGGTGGGGAGGATTGGGGAAATGAAAAGGGGTTTGGGAGAGGGAAGAGAAGCAGGAAAGGGAGGCCAGCTCCTGGCGGTCTCTACATTCAGCCTACGGCCCTCCTCTGCCCGGCCTGATTAGATCCACTCAATCACCGCAGTGTTCTCTTGCAGGTGTGAGCATGTAGGCATGTGCTTCGCGGCGAGTGTGAATTGTGTGTACGGGTGGGTGTAAGAGACTGTGTGCACTTGTTTGTTTGCATGTATGTGAGCAGGGTGTGTGTGAGTAGGAGTGTGAATGTGCATGTATGAAAACATTATGTGTACGTGTGTGTAAAAGCGTGTCCTAGTGTGCACGAGTGTGAGAGCGCTGATGTGTATGTGTGTGTGCGTGCGTGCGCGTGTCACTCCACTCCGGGGCTTTGTGCAAGCCCGGGCGATAGCATCAGCGGCGAGGAGGAGGGGACAGAGAGACGCGTGCAGCCCGCCCGCCAGCCCGGCAGCCGGTGCAGGTGGGAGCCCGCGCCGGAGTCGGAGCCGGAGCTGGAGCCGGAGCACGAGTCGGAGGGGGAGCCCGAGCCGGAGCCGGAGTCGGACCCGGAACGGGCGTCTAGGCTGAGGAAGAGCGCAGCGGAGAGCCTCGCTTAGAAAGGAGCTCGGGTCGGGTCGGGGTCGGAATCAGGGTCGCCAGAGGGCGCGGAACTCGGCACCACTTGCGCAGCTGGCTGGCTAGCGGGCGGGCGCTGGCGGGCGGGCTTCCCAGTAAGATGTGCAGAGCGCAGCGGGGCGCTCCTGACTCGCAGCCCCGCTCCGGACCCGGGCTTGGTGGCCAGAAGGCGGCGGCTACGGCCGCCGTGGTGGAGACCGTGAAGGCGGCGGCGGCGGCGGCGGCGGAGGCTCCCGGGCTGCGCGCCGGCTGGTAGAGCGGCCGCCCCAGGGAGCGGAGCAGCCCGCCACGGCCGCGCCCCGGGGAGGCTTGGCGCCCAACGATGACCCGTCCCTGGCGGCGTCTCCAGAGTCTGGTTTGGGAATACTGGGCCGGGCTCCTGGTTTGCGTGCTCTGGATTCAGGACTCTCGGGGAATGCCCCATGTCATCCGGATAGGTAAGGGTTCTACTGGGCGCTCCCGTCAGCCCGCTCCCTCCCTGAATTCCAACCTGCTTCCTTCCCTGCGCCCGGGCACATTCGGCTACCCACCCACTCCACAGCTTGGCCGAAACCCCTTGGTTTGTACTGCTGTTCCTTGGGGCGGGGCGGACAGGGCCAGGCAGGACTGGTGTGGGGGTGGCCAAACTGTCTCTGGGCGCTCTATCTCCATCGTTTCCGCACCGATTCAAGCCTAGGGCACTCTCCTTTTTCATTCTTGCAAGCGTAGTCCGTGCTAAGGAGATGTTTTCTCCCGGTCTCCTTCAGGAATTAAGTCCCCCAACCTGGCTCCTTGTCTCCACACTTCTCCTGACCCAGGAGGGGGCTCAGACGAACCAGAGGTTCAGGGTGTGTGTGTGTGTGTGTGTGTGTGTGTGCTCGAAGAGCTCCAATTCCGACCCCCTCCTCACCTTCGGTACTTGGGTCTCTTTGCAGGGGGACGACCTTCAAGACTGAAATCCAGTAGATGGGCAGGGAGTCGGGTCTAGGCTTGGATCCATGAAGATGGAACAGGGCGTGGATGGGGGGTCGGGGGTGCAAACTTCGGGCTCCTGCATGCTGGGCCGGTCACTTCTGCAGGCTTCTCTTGTCAGTGCCCACCAACAGCCTGGGCCTGAGGAATGTGGGCGGGAGACAACCCCGTGGGGACCTGACTATCCTGGGACTTGGGCTTTCAGGCTTCCCTCGGGGCAGGGCGTACATGTACAGTCTCGCACCCCAGGACACAGATCGGTCAGACGTTATCCAAATAGAAAGCGATCGTTTCAGCCTTGCTTAGTGTTCCCCTAGAGCTCTCTTCCCTAGTTGAGGAAGCATGGTGCGAACTAAAGGAGGAAAATCCGAAGTGGAGGACATATTTCGATTTTTTTTAAGTTACCACAAACTAGCCGAACAGCTTCTGGATTTCAAATATAACCAGCCAGGTGGAGAGCTGGAGCTGACTATTCCTCCAGTTTGTTGCTAACCAAGGCAGTAACTCGGGGAATCCAACTTTGTTTTTCATCTCAGCCGCCTGTTTTTTGTGTCTATATGAGGGGTAAACGGTACAGTATGTAAAGGAGGAGGGGGTAGAGGTGGCGCCGGTATTGCCCCAGGTTCGCTGGGGAAGGGGGAATTCTCAGTGTGAGAGGTATGGTTCGGTAGGGCTCTCTGACTTGGTCAGTGGGAGAGCCTGTTTGTTCCCCTCGTATCCTCCAGAACAACGTGAGAGGAATGGCTGGAGTCCCATAGGAATTATCTCCACCCCCCCCCCCTTTCGTTCTTGGAAATGCCAAGGAGGGGGTCCCTTGCAGCCTTGGTTAGTCTGCGCTCTTTGCTTTGGGCTGCCAATCGCCATTCTACATGCACTGCACTGGAAATAGAGAGAGAGAATACTGTCTCTGTTTGAGGATTGGGCTTTTAAACCTGCCAAAATCAGTGCTTTTGGACCCCACAGAAGCTTTTTCTTGGAGTTTAGATCTTGTCTTCCTCCTCCTTTCCTCCCACCCAGGTCCAAGTGTTATGGAATCTACTAGACACATCTAAGCAGCCCACAAGTCCTCTCTCTTGAAACTGGGGCCTTTATCTGGGCTTATTTTGAGGGATGTTTAATTCAGAGGCAAGAAAAGGTCTTACATTTCATACAACAGTCTCCCTTTGCACCCCCCTCCTCTTTCTCCACTTCAGAGCTAACCATTTGCAGCCCTTGGGGGATGCTACTTGGTCATCAGGGATTTTTTTTCCTCTCCTTCTGTTACCTTCCCCTATTCCACCATAACCTCCCTACTATCCCCAGGACTTGCTCCACTATCTGGGGAAAGACCTTCCTTCTTTTTCATGCTTTCTTGATTGTAAGCAGAAGGCCTGCAGACCTTCTGCAGTAGGGTGCCCTTGGAGAAGCTGAGAAGGGGAAAATATGCAAGGGGTGAGGGTAAGGGTGGGAAGAATCCTTACGAGTGCCCGTGGGGCCTCTGAGCCCAACTCACGCATTGCAGATACCACTGTCTTTCCCACTTTCTCCTCTGTGTGTGTGTGTATGTGTGTGTGTGTGTGTGTGTGTGTGTGTGTGTATGGTGGGGAAGGTGGTGATGGAGGGGGTAGATATTGAACCAACTTCTGAGTCTAGGTGTTTTCTTTGGACATGGTCTCAACCCATCTTCAGTGAACAGGCAGTAGGCTCTTTGGGAAAAAACCTAAACTTGAGAATGGTAGTACTCTGTAGGATGGGTATGCATGTGTTCTTGGGGAGGGCCACAGTATAATTCAAGTCACATGGACTTGGGGGGGGGAGGCATAGGATGAAGTTGGTGAATTACTAGCCAGCAAAACCTTTACTAAACATGGTAAATTGATTATGGGAGGATGTTCCTCCCCTTGCAACTAAGATGGCTGATGGGGTCAGGGGCTCCCCATTGAAAGGTGGCACATCGCCCAGGTCCACTAGCCTGCCTCCCCCTCCCTGGGGCTCACTATGTAATAGCATAATTAAAGGAGGGCAAAGTAGCGGCTTCTCTAATCTTCTTCATATTAAACCCTGGGATTAATTATCATGTGTCAGACCTGGCCATTCATATCCCAGCCACCCTGGTCCCATTTTATTCTTAGCATAGAGCAGGAGGCTGTGTAGATGCCAAACATGACTCCAGTGAGGGTGCCAACCCTGAAAAAGAAGAGGCAGTGCTTGGGGTAGCATTCTTAGCTCCCTGGAACATTCCCCTGAGAGGACTGAGTCTGTCAGTCTGCCCCTACCCCAGCTCTGATGGCCTTTTCAGAGAGGGAAATATGCTTAACCTACACCCCAATTGGCACCATCCTTAAGCGGAGTTCTGCCCAACACCCCCACTCCAGCAACCCCATTGTCTGCATAGGTGTCATTACTATGCTGGTCAGAAGGGAGAGGGGTCTGGGTGCTGAGGTGGAGACACGGAGTACAGGTGCTGGGAACAGCCCTTGTTCAACTGCCAAGTCCCGTACTGCCACTTGCTGCCTTCACACTCAGGTCTTTTCCTTTCATCAGGTTGGGGATGCTGAAAGAGACTTCCTCTGTAGGGGGAAGGAAGCAGAGGGGGGCTTTTGGACTCAAAGAGGGTCAGTTTTTACCCTCCTATTTATTGGCCTCTTTGGGGGCTTAAATTTCCGTTCAGACAGGGAGCCCGGGAGGGAGCCCTGCCGCGTGACGGAGTGTTTGAACAATCCATCTTGAATAGATGAATTGCTCTGCTCTGTCTTTTTGTAATTGTGTCTATCAGAGGAAGAGGTCAAGGCATTGATTGCTTGGATGGGTGGCAAGTAAGAAAGGAGAGCGATCGGGGGAGGAGGAGAGAGAGGGAGAGAGAGAATAATTGGATTGTAGCCCAAGGAGAAAAAACCCCCACCATTGATTATTTTATATGAATATGTGGGAGATGTATTTTCTGTGTGATTTCCAAGTGTTGATCTTTGAAGGTTTACAAAGCATGTTGTAGGGTATTGTTGTTGTTGTTGTTGAAATGAATCTGGTGTTAATTCATTGCAACACTTATAATGGATGGGCTGATCAGTCAAGAGTGTTTCAATGATGTGTTGTAGGGATCAGAATTTCCTAGCGATGTCACCTTTTAGGTCTAAAATTCTATGAATGATTGAGTTGGAGGGTTTAAAATTCTATGACAGATCCAGTTGGAAGGTCTATTGGAAAGAGTGCTGGAAGGGATGTCAGTTCCTCTGCTGGCATTGTGTGACCTTGGGACAATATTTTCTCCTCCCTGGGCCTTGGTTTCCAGTTATGTAAAATGAAGCTGGACTAGTTGGTCCTAATGTCCCTTTCTGCTTATTGTGTTGTAATGGAAAGATTTCTGGATTTAAATTCTGATTACTTGGATTCAAATATTGCCTCTGCTCGTCCATCTGTGTGAATTTGGGCAAATTCACCTTTTTGGGTCAGTTTCCTCTATTGGACTAGATGATCCCTGAGATCCTTTTCAGTTCTAAATTCATGATCCTTTGCTGTTCTGTGATTTCCATGATTCTTTGTGGTTGAAACCCAGAGACAATTTTGATGTAAGAGAGGGATAAAGTGTTGAGTTATGCAGCCTGGTTTTGAGATGAAAAGCCTTGATTTCAAGGCAGGAGGCATGGAAGGCCAGGAATAATATCCCAACACCCCTGTGGGTGAGAAAGACTTAGAATGGAGCCAGAGCAAAGAAGAAGGTCCACTGCTGAGTCCGGTGGAGTTAGGCAGCTGATGGAAGGAGGGAGAGCCCAGCTTGACTGCCTCCCACAAAATACTGACGAGGAGCCAGGGTTGAGCAGTAAAGACCCTGGCTGATGGGTCATGTGCTTTCTGAATGTATATGGGGCTGCTAGCCTGAGCAAAAGTTCACAGCTACTAGCATGTGCATAGAGGGGGCTTCCCCCAGGAACCTCGAAGAGGCCTGCAGCTCTTCATATCAGTTCAGCCAAATGGTTCTGAACAACTGTCTCTGAGTTCGGGAGCTGCTTCGAGTGAAACAATGAGAAATTTCTGGCGGTGACTGGCGATGCGATGAAACATCCCTGTGTAAGAGCAGACAGGAGCTGAATGAAGATCAATAGGTTCCCCCTACCCACCCCCCCCCCCCTTGGAAGTAGATAGCTTCAGACAAGTAGCTTCCTGCCACCTGGGAGTGGCCCAGGGGCCTTAGAAAGTATTCAATTCAGGAGTTTGTGCCTCTCCACCTACCAGCCCAGCTGCTGCTGCCAACCCCAGTCTCCACCTCCCCTTTCTCCATTGTGAGCTTAATTTCTTCTGGATGTGGGCCTCACACTGTGTTACATAGCTTTTTGATGTCAGGGTGAACTCTGTGTGTGTGTGTGTGTGTGTGTGTGTGTGTGAGAGAGAGAGAGAGAGAGAGAGAGAGAGTGTGTGAGTGTGTAAATGTGTGTATGTATGCCATTTAAGCAAGGTGAAATGGGAGAGATCAGAATTCTAGGCTGACAGGGCTCTCCAGGGGTCATGATGTCCTGCTCTTTGCTTCTGGGCAGGATGGTTGAGGAATTTTAGAGCTCAGATCACAGCCCAGATCCAACGCTTTTTGTCTAATTCTAAGAGATGCACAGGATGGAGAGGGGGAGGGGAGGAGGCACTACATCCTCGTTCTGGAATTGGCAACTGGCACAGTACGGTACAGAGGAAAGATCACTGAGTTTGGAATGGATGGATATGGTCTTGAATCCCGGGAACAACTGTTTGCTTGCCTCTGTGACCTTTTCGGCATTTGCATCATTTCTCTGGCCTCAGTTTTACCATCTACAAAATGAGTGTTAGACTAGGTCATTTCAAAGGTCCCTTCAAGCTCCAAATCAGTGATCCTGTAAAACCGTTTCTGGGGGTGGGGTGGGCATAGCTGCTTTTTGACATCATCTCTCATTAGTAGAGCCCTATGGTACTCAGCATGCTTCCCCCGCCCCCATCCCCTTTCTGTACCCTCTGAAGAGGAACAGTGATGAGAATGGGGAGGAGAAAGGAAGCAACACAGTAGTATTTTGCTGCTCATGGAAGATGCAAACCTGTATGAAAATCAGATGGATATTGGACCATTCTGGAAATGCCCTGTTTTGATAAAGAGAGGGATGAGGTTTTGTCGTGTAGAAGAGGGCTTTAGCTATGTTATTTGGTACTATTGGCTTGGTTTGGGTGGAAAGCACAACTTTCCATGCCTTTTGGGGCTTGGTAAAGGCATGCAGTAACTACCCCCTTCCTATGGACATTTACATCTTGGGGTCGAGCACGGGAATCTCCCCTTCTCTAGATACCCTCCTCCTAGAACGAATTTAGGGCTAGTGGAAGGGAAGGATGCAAGCAGGCAATTCTTCTCAACCGCATCTGATTTAGAGGCAGGGATGCCTCATCTCACCTTCTGTGGCTGGGGAGGCCTCCTGAGGCAAGAGGAGAAATCATGTGAGGAGAACAACTCTGAACAAGGTGTGGGTTTTTCCCTGGATATCTAGTTGCTTGTGGCAGGGCTCACAGCCGCGGAAGTGGCAGGCATAGAAAGGGAGCGGCAGATGGCTGGCTGTTTGGCGTCTCTGGAATCCCTCTGTCTTCCCAGCACTGATTCCACCTAGGCAGCGGCAGAGGGCAGTGTGCTTCGACTACGGTGCTCCAGCCTTTCATGCACCTTATGAGGGCGATGTCCCCGAAGGTGTTCCCAGTGCGGTGATAGATGCTCTTAGTTAGGCTTTAAAAGGGTGGTTCAGGGTTCTGAGACGGATTCTGAACATGAACTGAGGCAGGATTTTGCGGGTCATTATCCCCAATGGTGTATCCCTCCCCCTTCCAACCACAAAACAAAACAAAGAAACAAAAAACATCAATTTAATAGAAAGAGTCTTAGAGAAAGACTTTGGAATCCAGTGCAGCTTCTGTATAATAAAAGGGTTGAACTGGTAAGTTCTAAGAGCAATTCCAGCTGTGAATCTAGGATTCTGTTCACAACATGGCCCCTATTTACTACCTTTGTGATCTAGGGCAGTTTGCTTGACCTTCCTTTGCCTCAGTTTCTTCCTCTGTAAAATGAAAGGGTTGGCTTTGAAGATCTCTTCTTAGGTCTTATGTTCTGAAGGGTATTCCCTAAAAGGTTTTCTGAAAGGCATTGCAGGCACCTTATAGGAGCATATGGTTAGAACCAACAGGAACCTTAGATGGTTATTCTGTTCTACCTCCTTAGTCTATAAAGAAAGAAACTGAGGCTTTGAGGGATTAATTGGTTTGCCCAGGGTCACACAGCTAGCAGAGTAAAGATTTGAACCTAGGTGCTTTTCAGTCCCATCCAACATCATTTCCACAGCGCCACACTGCTGCACTAAGCAGTATCCAAGTTCCTCCATTCTTCTCCCTTCCTTTGAGTTGCTGAAGGTTGCCTTGGTCTAGCAGTTAGTCCATCGATTAATAAGTATTTCTGAGGTGCTTACTATGTGCTAGGCACTGTGCTAAGTTTTGGGAATATAAAGGCAAAAACCACAGTCTCTTCCAAGGAGCTTAGACTAAGGAGACAAGCAACATGTAAATAACTGTACATGCAGTATGCATGGATATTTCATATGATATATTAAAATATATTGTGCTTGTCATACATAGCATGTTCTGTTAATATATATTACATATACTATATATGTTAAATGCAAGGTGATCTCAAAGGAAAGGCATTAGCAGCAGAAGTGTCAGGAAATGTCTTTTGGAAAAGGTAGTATTTGAGTCTGAAAGAAACCAGGAAAGATAAGTGGAAGTGAGAGCACCCCAGGCTTGGATTAGGTAACATTGTAGAATCTTGAAATCAGAAAGAATCTTTGAGGTTACCCAGTTCAACCTCTTCTTGTTGTTATTTGTCCTTAATACTGGAAGAGGACAGAGGATGTTAAGGAGTTAATGGCATGACATGCAAGTGAATTGGATTGCAGTGAGGGAGGGCTGTGCAAAGTCACCAGTCTCACTTTCTCTTCTGGAGCCATCTGGGCCCACTGGCAAGATCCCTGTCTGAATCATGAATCACCAGGACAATTGGCCAGATGAAGAGGCAGGTAAGGGAGGGCACAAGAAGTTATTAAATGCTTACTTTGTGCCAGGCATTGAGCTAAGGGCTTTAAAAATATTGTCTTAGTTGATTCTCACAACAACCATGAGAGGTAGGTGCTTTATTATTCCCATCTTACAGATGAGGAAACAGAGACAGATAAAGGTTAAGTGAGTTACCCAGGGTCACACAGGTAGTAAGTAGTAAGTTCAGGATTTGAATTCAAGTCTGTCTTGACTCCAAATCCAGCACTCTGTCCTCTGTGCCTCTTAGTTGTCTATATGATAATGAGAAAAGATGATGAAAGCCCAAGCAGTGTTTATCAGTGGCTAATTGATCTAAGAACTTTATCTCCTTCCTGCTCCCTGCATAGGAGTCAAAATCCAGTTTCTAAATCTTAGATCCAATATGGTCTTGCCGGGCACTTTGTTAGCCCTGTTAATCTCAGTGTCCTGCTTGAATGATAATGATTAATAATAATAATAATAATAACAATAACAAAACAATAATAATAATAATCATGAGTAACATCTATATATTACTTTAAAGTATACAAAGTGTTTCACAAAAATCTCATTTGATCATTACAACCACACTGTGAGTAAGGTGTATTGTTATTCCATTTTACAAATTATGAAACTGAGTCTGAACAGGGTTAAGCTAGTAAGTACATGAGGTAGAATTCAAATTCAGGGCTTCCTGACTACGAGCCCAGCACCTGATTCACCATGACACTTAACTGAATCCCTTGTTCTTTCTGTCCCACCAGGATGTTTCTCAAGAAGTGGTCAGGAAGTGGCATTTGGAGACCCAGTAGATCAGACTGGCCTTTTGGGAAAAGGAAAGAAATAGAGAAATGTAGCAAGAGATGACAGGGTCAGAGTCTGGAAGTTCACCTCAGAGTTGGTTTTGCATAGTATAAGTGCTTCAAAATGTAGGTTGAATTTCATGGATTGAGCCTCAGAGCATGGTCAACCCCTGGGAGGGTTCTGTTGCTTCTGCCGCCCTCAAAGGATTTCACTCTCTGTCCTCACCTAAATGTTTACAGAAGGAAGTTCCAGGGTATCTTCCATGTCCAGAACTCAGAGAACTAGCTTGAGTTTCTCTTCCTTCCTGGTTAGCCTGAGAATCTTCTGGGTTGAAAACAGCATGTAAATAGAGAAGTCCTTGGATGAGACAAATATGTTACCTAGTGATGAGAGGAACTAAGCTCTGAAGGGAGGAAGCAAAGTCACTTATACTATGTCTTACACTGTCTTTCATTGAGGCTTTAACCAGGAAAGTCCCATGGAGTGTGGGAGAAAGAAGAGATTACTCCCATGAATACTTAGGATCAACCATAGTTTTAGGTTGGAAGGGACTTGAGAGGAAAAATTTTAGCATGGTAGAATATTAGAGCTGAAAGGGACCTCAGAGGAATATATTCCAACATCCTTTTAGAGTATCAGATACTTCTATAATGTCTCCAAGGTAGCCATCCAAATTCCAAATGGAGATCTCTGGAGACATGAATTCACTCCCTTACAAGGCAGCTTACTCTATCTTTAAAATCTCAGGAAAGGTTGTTTGTTTTTTTTCCTTTTGTCAATATTCCAACTTCTTCCAAATTGTTTCTAGTTGTTCCTTTCAGCATGAGCAGAAGACATTGTATCCCCCTTCCCTACAGAAACCTGTTTGCTAGATATTTCAAGGCATTCTTAATTCCCTAAATGGGTCCTTATATAGAATGGTATTCAGACCACTCACCTTCCTCCTCTCCCCAAGGTAGCTAGATGGTGTAGTGACTAGAGCACAAAGACTGGTATTAAGAAGACCTGACTTCAAATCCAACTTCAGACAGTTACTAACTGTGAGACTCTGGGCAAGACACTGAACCTCAGTTTCCTCAACTTTAAAATAGGAGTAATAATAGCACCTACCTCCCAGGGTTCTTGTGAGGAGCAAATGAGATAAAATTTGTAAAGTATTTCCTTCCATCTCTCATTCCCTTGCCTTCCCCTGCCTTCCCTTGCCTTCCCTTGCCTTCCCTTCCCCTCCCCTCCTGTCTTCTCCCCTCCCCTCCCTCCCCTCCTCTTCCCTTCTCTCCACTCCCCTCCCTCCCCTTCCTCCACTCTCCTCCCCTTCCTCCCTTCCCTCCCCTCCCCTCCCTTCCTTCCCTTTCCCTTCCCTCTTTATGAACATAATCTAGTTTACCAGCAGTACAAGGACATAGTCTCTTTGAGAGAGATGGCACTTTAGAGATCATCTGGTTCAAATTCTTTTCATTTGAATCATCCACTTGGAAATGGACAAAGAGCCCCAGATGGGGTCTGACAATCGACTCTCTTCCTGGTACCACCTCCTGCCTCCCCAGCCAAACACATCTGCTTTGAATATCAGGCTTGTAATAATGCAGCCTATGATCCTATTAGCCTTTTAGGGCCTCCATACCACATCATTTTCTTGTATTGAGCTCCTGGTCCATTAACCCTTCATTCTTCCTCCCCATCCCTAACCCCTCCCAATGAAGTCGTTCTCACTTGATATATTCTCTCGTCATATCTGTTCCATTTTACATTTATGTGATTGATTTTTTGAACCTCAGTGTAAAAATTTGCATTTCTCCTTTTACATTTCATCCTTCTTAGTTTCATTCTGTTGAATTCTTTGTGGATCCTAATTCTGCCATCAAATATGTTAACTATCCCTCTCCATTTCATGTCATCTGCAGGTTTGATAAACATACTATTTGTATTTCAATCCAAGGCATAGGCAATAATTTTGAAGAGCATAGTGCCAAGGCATGTGTCCATAAAGGTCTCTCTCCAGGTTGCCATAGATCCATTAGTCACTCGCTGTTCTTTGGGAGTGGTCTTTCAGCCATTTCTGAGCCCACCTAACTCCATATCTTAGAGTCCACATCTCTCCATTTTGTCTACAAGGATTTTCTGAGAGGCTATTGAAGATATTGGGCTGAAAGAAAATGACTGGAGCTAGCAATATATCCAACTGATGGGCATTCCAGTAGCTGGGCCAATTGCCCCTTTCTGGCATGTTCTAATGTGTTAGCTCAGGGTAGTGTTGGACTGTATTTATCTCATGTCTTTGGCCCATGGGGCACTGTTTCCCCTTCACATTTCCAGCATTTTAATTGAAATGCATTTTGCATGTGCTCCAGAGCTGGGAAGCCTGTCTCCTGCCTGCTGTGGGAGTCTCCTTTTGGGACTTTGTTAGGCAAGTCTCGATTATTCTCTTTTTTATTTTCTTCCTGGTGCAGAGTATATGGATCCCCTGGGGTGGGGCAATGAGGAGACAGTGACACTCAGAGGGGCACTGGCAAGGGGCTGGTCCCTGAGAGGCAGGGGTTCTAGTATTCCACTGAGAACTATCAGGTAAGAAGACCATTGGCAAACTGCTCCTCCCCAAAACCCAAGGAGGAGAGTGTCCCCATGGCAATAGTACAGACTGGAGATAATGAGATGGAGGAAGATCAGGGGGAGTGGCGGAGGTGACTGAAAAGCCTTTGGTGCCATGCAGAATGGTGGCTGAGAAAGAAGATGGGAAGAAAAAGGAGACAGAAGGAGATAAGATTCTGGGGTGTGTGAAGAGGGTTCCAATCCACAGGAGACAATTAAACCTTGCCCTACTAAAAGAGCTTGATGCAAACATTAAGAGAAAGGCAGCAGAAGGGAGAGCTTGCTGAGTTCTTGTAGCTGCTGCAAGGAAGGGGTCCTTAATGTGGAAAGCAGGGAAGGGTTCTGTGACCTTAGAATCTAGAGTTTAAAGAGACCTTAGGGCCAATCTCCTCGCCTTATATGGGCTTATATGAAGCCTAGAGAGTGTAAATGAATTGCCAAAAGACACAGAGATTGTAAAGGAACAGCTCCAGGATTCAAACCCAGGTTGTCTGGCTCCAAATCCAGCACTGTACTACATACCCAACCCTGCTTTGAAGTGTCAAATTATATTTTAATTAAGAGACTACAGAATACATTGGGGAAAGCAGGATCTCATAACTAGTACCACCTTTCTTCTTTCTCTAAGCATCCCTTTTTTCTTCCCTTTGACTCATAATCTTATGGTTTCAGACTCGGAATGGACTTTAGTTAGAAGCCATCTAGTTCAATATCCTGCCTTTGGCAAGAAACTCCTTGACAACATTTCCAATAGGTGATCATACAGATGATGCTTGAATGTTTCTGTTGAGAGATCTCACCACCTCCTGAGGAAGCCTGTTCTATTGTTGGGCATCTAGTGTCTGATGAACATTCTTCTTAATGTGAATTGAAACTTGCCTCAATGTAATGAAAAACACCCATATCTTTTACATATGAATTACTTACTAGTCACATCTCTCTAATCCTGTATATGTGCAATTGATTTTTTAAACTCAAAGGTAGGGCTTTATATTTAGCCCTAAACTTAATTAATTTGGTTCATCATTATAGCCTTTCAAGATCTTTTGGAATCCCATCCTGTCATCCAGTCTGTTAGCTATCTCTTTCTGCCAGTTGTAAATTTTGTTGTGCATACTATCTCTACCTTCAACCAAGTAATTAATACTAATTTCTTTTTTTAATGTAATAAATTTTATTTGTTTTCTTGTTTACATCATTCATTTCCATGAGATTTTTGAATTACAAATTTTCTCCCCATCTTTCCCCGACCCCAACCCCAAAACAGCAATCCCACTGTAGAGCCCCTCC